>JABFEB020000002.1:25081204-25113298 GCA_019775895.2 Stomatorhinus ivindoensis | reverse complement strand
ATCTATCTATCTATCTATCTATCTATCTATCTATCTACATCTGGTATTGGGTGAAATGAAAGGGGGGTATCATGAAAGATGAATAATTTCATAGAAACACAGTAAACAGTAAAGGATAACTTTACCTGTGGTGACACTGACTGTAACAGGGTCACTGCGATTCTGTCCAGCCACTGTTCGAACGGAAAAGTCATATCGAGTTCCTGAATGAAGGCCACTGAAATTTGCCGTCTTGCTTTGAACAGTTTGGTTCCCCTGCTCTGTCCAGTATGTGCTATTGTATGTCACCAGATATTCTGCCAGGAACAACTCTGGAGGGACTTTCCATGTCAGCGTGACAAAGCTCGCATTAACGAAGGTAGCATTGAGTGTATCAGGTGGGACAGGCACTGGGGACAACAAAACCAGAGTCCACTGTAAATTTATGCCACATGTGAACCTGTGAGCAGACTGCAATTGTACACAATTTTATATAATTAGTTTCATTTTTGAAGGTATATTTCCAAATATTGTCTGCTAGCTTGCAAACATTTTACAGTTTTTCTCAGTCGCTTTCATGCAGTTTCCTCACGAGAAACACCATTCTCACCACTCTTAATGCAGTTCTCAAAAAAGTAACACAGTCTCCCACACAAATTAACATTTCTCATCTGACTTTGACGAGTCATCAAAACAGTTCGTACATTAATCACTGAGAGCTGCAGGTCTCTCACTCGCTTTGATACTATCCCACCATGCATTAGTGTCATCAATCAAATCATTTTAAACTTCTTTCAGGTATGTAGTAAAGAGTAAGGCCAATCACACACTGTCAGAGGTAACAATAAAATTGGTCTTCGATTGAAAATAAATGGAATTACATGTTCTCAGATAAGAATAACTTGAAACAAAGAGAAACACGTGTTCACAATCTTATATCAGAGGTGCATGATTGCAGGCCCCATGATCAAATGTCATTACTGGAGGTAATGGATGCTGGCTGTGGGGACATCGCACCTGAGGCTTGTCGGGCCTGGGTGTGGCACCCCAAAAGATTTCTCCCGCTTTGTCTCAGAAGAGAAAATATCAGGTGTGATGTAGACACAATGATGTGGCCTAACAGGGAAGAGAGACTGGATGCCCCTTGAGGGATTTCACGGTACATCTGTGTTCCCCCTGCTCTAAACCAGGGGTATGTAAGACAGTATTTTGATGCAGATTTATCCATTTATACATATCTGTATAATTGTACTACATACTGTAACATAATGTACTACAGTAAAATGTTCAATTCCATATTTTGTTGTATATTTTCTGTTGGTTCTATGCTTTCTCAGTTACAGTAATTATCTGTAAATTTACAAATGTTTCACATTACATTTTATTCAGTTTTTTTCTCTATATTAGATTTGAGTCAGCATTTAATTAAAAGATTAAAACATTTGCTGACTAAGTCTTGATGCACTGGTGAAAGTGTTTTATTCATTTGACACAGTGTTGAGGTGACTGATGTTGTATGCTCTGACACATATGCACAAGGTTTTCATTGTTTTAGTAGCTTCTGCACAGGTGATTTAGTGTTAGGAGAAATGCATGAACTGTTTTGAGAACTGCATTAAGAGTGGCGAGAATGGTGTTTCTGATGAGGAAATTGCATGAAAGCGACTGAGAAGAACTGTAATATTGTTCTGTTAATATAGCACTCACTGATAAGCCTATATAATGTTTTCCCTGGCTTAGATGCATTTCTGTATCTCAAGAGCCACCAATTAGTTTCTTTCTGTTGTGACATTTTCTTAATCAGCCCTGTCCAGAGACATGCTATGGCGGGGCTGTTCAAATCATCATCCTCAAGGTCCAAGCACTGCTTTTCTAGCCTTGATGTGATAGCCAGGTGAGAATCCTCCAGTCAGTCAGAATCAGTAACTATTAAACTAACTACCTGGAAGAACTGGAATCAAGGCCTGGATTTGGAATCAAGGCCTGGATTTGGAATCAAGGTCCAGATTTGAAAAGCCCTGTGGTATGGGGTCTCCAAATTGTCCATAGTGGGTAATTGTACCCATGGGATGTGCTGAGCTTTTTGGGACAGTCTCCAGGCCAGCCCCAACCCTGCCTTGGATTAGCTGCTATGTCTGAGCTACCTTTCACGGCTGCCCAGTTTAAAAACTCATGGCTGAGCAGTTAAACCGGTTTCTTTCGTGAGAGTGAAAGTCAGGGTGTTGGATTTATATTTGAAAGTCAGTGTGCTATTGAAGGTCTCAGATTCAGCTGACAGTGTGACCTTTACGTATGAAAGCACATTGTATGACAAAAATGTATGACAAAGTGACAGATAAAGCTATTCCGAATAAAATTTCATCAGTGAAGACAGTGGTTAGCATTTACTCACATGTATATTGTGTGCCATTCACTGGCTCACTGAGGAACGTCCCATTCCCTACCTGGGCGTATACTGTCACATTATATTGTGCAGCTGATTTGAGGTTATAAAAAGTGCTTTGGGTCTGGATGGTCACCAAGCTTATAGTTGTATAGTTGAAGCTGATGTCTAGCCTATAAGACTCAACATTTCCAACAGTATGATTCCAGTTGGCTGTGATGGCACTTTCGCTGCTGTTCAAGATCAATGCAGAAATGGGGCTTGGATCTGTAAACAAAAACACAAAGTTGTTGAACATTCTGCATCACCAGGACGCTTGAAGTGCATTTATGAAGCTGTCTTTGTGTTTTGAGTCACCTGTGGTGATCTGAAGCCAAAATATTGATATCTCAATAAGTACGAAGTTGGGTACAGCAAAGAATGCTATTTTATTATGCATATCAATGTCATTATAATGGATATTTTTCAATTTATCTTTGTTGATTATCTTTCAGTTAACATCTCAATTTTTTGGTTGAATAAGCAGTATGGATATCTTTGTCAGCATACAAATGCCTATGTCAGTTACTATATGTTCTCAAGGAAACCTTATGTTAAAGTTTCTCTGTTCCATTCACCTATTATTAGTTCTACTTTCCTGTCTGTTCTTATATACATTGTTCCTGTCAAATAAACACACAGCTGTAAAAACAATGTAACTTACTGGTAAATGTCATGATTATGACATTCTCCCCTTTCAGTGAAGGATCCGGCACCAAGGAGTCCACACTCAGTTGATACTGTGTGCCCGGGGTAAGATTATTCAATGTCACAGCGGTGTTACTGGTGCTTACGGTGCTCAGGGTTGAGCCCACCTGAGCAAATTCGACCAAAAATCCTGAGCTATTCCCATTTGGCCTGACCCACTTCAGCCCGATCGACGTTTCGTTATTAAAAGTCACATTTAGGTTTTGCACATTACTGGGTCCTGGAACAAAGCAGTTAAACCAGATTTTAAAAGATGCAAATCTCATATTTTTGGATAAAACTATGTGAAGTATTACCACTCTTAATTGACTTTACTTACTAGTGTAGGTTGAAATGTTCTCTGGGTCCCCCTCAATGGACATGTCCAGCACTTCAGAATAAACTGCAAATTCATAAAAGCCACCAGGCAAGAGGCCAGTGATCCAACAGCTTACGTTAGCTGTGCTATTGACAATAGAGTTGTTGACCACTCTTACAGTGTAGGAGCTATGGCCACCTACTGGACTCTTCCAGAAGAGAAGGACAGAGCTTGTTTGGACTTCTTCAACAGCTAGATCAAGAACCTGGTCAGGTTCTTGCAGAGAGGAAAACATACAGCATCACTATTAATACCAGTATCCCCTAATTTAGTAAATCATGAGACATGCCTCATTCCATTCCTATGCAGAATGTTTACTCACTGGTGTAGAAGGAAATGTTTTCCGGATTCAGGTCCCTACTACACTTCACGGGGAAGACCTGGACATTGTATTGCATGCCTGGGGTGAGGTTGGTAAGAGGCATATTGAGGGAGGTTGTGTGATATGAGATAGTAGAGTCATATGACAAATTTTGGAAAGTCCCATTGATTTCCACCCTATAGTTGGTAATGTTTCCAGGTCCAGCCATCCAGCTCAGATGTGAGCTGTTCAGGGTCACATTAGAGATTGTCGCCCGCCCTTCGAAGCGGTCTGTCGATGGATGAATATTTTGGAGATATGGTTAGTTGACAGGAGAGTATTAAAGGATATTGTGAAAACAATGCAAAGCGTTCCGATAAATTAATGAAAAGATTACTTAAAGGACACTTCAGTAGAATCATAACAATTAATAACAAGTGTGAAAGTATAAATAGTAGGGGTGCAATGGTGCACGAAAAATTACGTTTTGGTATGTACCTAGGTTTTGAAGTCACGGTTTGGTACATTTTCTGTACAGTAGGGGTCAAAGAAACAAATCATAAATTGTTTTTCTTTGTTAAATTGTGGTTTACTGAGCAAAGTATGACTCTTTCTTAAATAAAGGTCTCTGCCAATACTGCTCCAACCTACTAATAAACAACTAAAATTTATTTAAAAGTAATTCAAAATAAATATTTTCTCAAGTAAATAAAAATAAAATCCATTAAGCTGCACATCTAGAAAATGAACTGTACCTGTTCTGTACTGTATTCAAATTAGCAGCTTTCAGCTTCATATTAGAACTGTACAACACAAATATTGTCTCAAAATAAGAAAGCATAACAAAATAAATATCCATTATGATGTAAAAAAACCTATGCTGTACTGTATTCACATGAACAGCTTCCAACTTCATATTAGGACGTATGCTCGCATGCGTAGTGGCGCAGCTTCAAACGCCCCTTTCCGAATACCGTTAGGGGGAAACACACAAATACACAAAGTTTCCGTATTTGTAGCATTTGTTTGGTACATATCCATACCGAACTGAAAGACCTGTACCAAATGGGTGGATTGAAGTGTCAGTAAGGTATCTATTGGCAAAACTTACTGTGCAAAATTCAATCAAAATGAAAGTAAATACGTACTTTGCAAAAGTCTTACACAGTCTAAGAAATTATTTTTAAATTATCTTCATGTTGGTGTAAAACTATGATGTCTGTCAACGTGTGTCAGCTTAGCCTTTTCAAAGCCTCTCCTAAAGTCACCCCAGTATTTGAAGCATCCATCCAGCGTAATCATGTATTTACTGACTTAACCACTAGCGCGCCTCCTATGGCTAATTAATACTTAATTGACGTCTTGAAGTCAGCTGGTGCTGAAATTGAACAAATACAGTCATCCCTCGTCACTTCGCGCTTCGACTTTCGCGGCTTCACTCTATTGCGGTTTTTTGTATTGTAGCACCGGCGGGGCTCATGTCCCAGCATGCCCCGCGCGCAGTTGTAAATAGCTCGTGTTGCTGCTGTCGTTGTTGTCATGGTTAATCCCTTGTTGTTACGCGTGTGCTTAACTGTGTCTTGTATGTACCCGGCGTATCCTCGTGTGTAACTAGCTTCCGTAAATCTCATTTTACAGATTGGCGTCTGACAACCTTGTGTTTCTTATGTGTAATTGTGGTTTTGGTGCTTGTTGTGTGTCTGTTGTAGTCTTTGTAAGGACTACTAATAAATAGCATGTTTCTCTGCTCCCGCGATGCCCCAGTATATTGCGATGCTCCCAGACGATGCCCGTCGCCACAGTATATTCATTAAAAAGTTGATCGACACAGTGAAAATGATACATCGCCACGCTTCGGAAACATCTTTGCTCTTGCAGGTGTTCGTAATTTCTGAGAACTTTGATCTAAGCCATACGATGGCTTTTCAGGGATTTTCATAGGTTAGTGGTTGTGTGTAAGAACTGTGTGTGCGCGTAATTAAATGTACAATAATATGATATTTGTAACATCTAACATGTCTTATTTTTTCTTATTGTCTAATATATTGGGTAATAGGAGTGTAATGGTGACTAATGGGCGCTATTTCATGTCTAGGGGGTTCTAATAATGTTATAAAACATATTTAGAAGGTCGTAAACATTGTTTTCTATGTTCTAACTACGAAAATATTCGATTTGTAAATTAAGAATCCTACTTCGCGGAAATTCACTTATCGCGCGCGGTAGTGTATGAAACTGATTAACCGCGATAAACGAGGGTCGACTGTACATGAAATGAGTAGAGGTTTGGAAACTGAAGCATGCTCATCTAACCATCCAAATAGATATCAGTAACTCTTTGGAGAACAGAACAAATTCTTGTTAGTTTTCGTTGTGTTGTGTCATAATTTGCACATGTTACAATCTGGGCTTTCAAGTTTCATCAAAAGTTTGGAGTGAGATTACATCTGTTAGAGGTGGAGTGTGTGACTCACGGTCATTGCGTGAGGCATGAGAGCCCAGTTTATCGAATTCATCGGATCTTGCTCCGTGTGTGTGCGCATCCAGGTATTAACGTGCTTGCAGTGGGATTACATGACATGTTACTCATTTTGGAATTAACCCAGAGATGACAAATGCTATTTCCTGATTGGCTGGTAGGTGGCTATTAACTCTGTATAACTCGGGACAGATATTAACTCTGCGGAAAACTCCACTTTGTATGCCTACGCATTGTCCATTAATTCTATATAAGGGGACACCTTGGTGGGCGTTATTCCTTACTTCAAAGCATGAGAAACACAAGGTGTGGCATATGAGTATGTGAGCTGGTTAAAATATGTGTTTCACCGTCCATGCATTCGACTTGAGAGCCCTAGTTATAACATTAAATTGTGATTTTTGTTCTGAGGAAATATATACTTTTTACCCCGATAAATAGAATTAAATACTTCCTTTGGCTGCCTAAGACTTTTGCATAGTACTGTATATCCCTTACCTTCATAACAGATAAAGGGTTTCAGTTCAGAGCAATTTTGGTCCTGCCACATCCCAAAACTCATCACAGATACACAGGTGTCTTCAATGACAGATACTTCCTGGATGACTGGAGGAGGTGCCTCTGATTCTTCTTTATAAACATAAAACTTTGTGTAGTTGGTATAGTTTCTGCACACATCCTCAATTTCTATGTAGCAGGAATTGTTGGGTATTTCTGGTGGAAAGTGGGTCTGATTGATTACAACCTGCTTGGTCTTCGGGGGTGCGGGCCAGCCCGGGTACCAGTTTTGAAATGTCACAGGGTCACTATTGGACCACAAGGACCAGTTCATCGTGCCGCTCAGGTTCTTGCGCAGACCGACCCAATAGGATTCATTGAGGCAGCTGGCGATTAGTGGCATGTTTTTGGCTGTCAGACTCGCCATTTCCTTGAAGCACAGCTGACAGTATTCTCTGGCATCATCCCAGTTGGACGCATTGCCTTGTAGGAAGTACTGTCGCTCTGCCCAGCAACCCATATATACTGGATTGAAAGTCCACAAATTGGAAAAGAAACAATAGTGTTACCATCTTGGGTAGGGGGTTTCCTGGTGGGTAAAAGCTGACAGTAAAATGTATTGATTGGGTGGATGGGGGGGGGGGGGGGGATTGTATGAAACCACTAATGATTGGTTAAATTTGTTCAGTCCCTGGTGAATGGGAAGATGATTGGCTGGCCAGATGATCCAGTGCCCACCCCCTGTGCACCTGTAGCCATGCCCCAGGAGGAAGCAGGCCTTAGGCTTCAGGACAGGGAGAAGCATGGTTTAATAGCTGCCACAGGAGAGAATTCATGTCAATTCAGACTTTCTGAGATAGATTAGTCCTATATGTCTGGTTTGTGTTGTGAAACAACAGGGGTTAGCTCTGCTTATTGTCAGTTATCCACTCAGGCATTTTTACCACTTACCGATTTTTAAGGTTATTAAGGTAACACTGGGAATAATATGGACTTACCCATAAGTAGCACAAGTCCTATTTTGTACATCCTCAAATCACGCACAGACGTTTCTATGTAAAAAGAGACAAAGACATCAAACTGAAAAATACGTAAATAGAACACAAGCACACGGGGCTCCAGCATTGATGTGGTTCTCTTTGTATTCTTAGAAGTTTCTGAAACTGCACTGGTTTCCCTCACTGGACACAATCCAAGCGAATGAGTGACACTAAGATGGGCATCCCATGCAGGATTTCTGCTGCCTCACAGCATTGACTTCCTAGGATTACTGTACTTATTTGGATAAAGTCACTACAAACAAATGGACACACACACAAACAAACAATAAAATACCCATCATTGTGTTTATAGGACAGGCACCCATTGAGAGAAGGTAATATAGGTGAACGATAATAGAGAAAAAAAAACATCTGGCATAACCTGGCTTTAAAACTTGCTAACTGCAGACGCTTGCAGGAAGTATGATTTTATTACCACGGATTTGCCAACTGAAAATTGGAAGAAGGCAGGGAAGGTGTTTGTGAAATATATTTACATGTCCTCTGTAAAAATAACATTTATTTTTACATACTCTCTGTTTTTGTTAGTCTTTTGTAAATCCCTGTTTGTAGTTATGAGTAATTATGATAAGTGCAAAATCATATTACATTCGCCACATTTATTTTATACTATAATGTATAAAATTAAAAGAAATATTTTTCTTCTTGTTTTGTACAGATAAAAGAAAACAGTCTTGGCAGTGACTGTTATTCTTGACATGACAGACACAAAAACAAGCAATAATTAAATAAACAACCACTATTTAATACAGGGTTATGAGGACGCATACAAATGATAAGTGATATATTTGAAATTTTCAACCATGCACTCACAGAGCAAAGATTCTGATGTTTTATTCGAATTTTTCCAGTTGTAAGAAGCCCACATAAAAATACTCATCCATATTTGTTTGTATCGAATTGAATATAAAGGGTCTACAGGCGTCCGTGCAAAATATTTTATAATAACAAGCCAAATCAGTGTTTTATATATTTTTAATTTTGCCAGAAGTAGTCCGGCTTCTACTATGGGGTCCCCGCGAATTATTAATCATTATTAGCAATAAAATTGAAATAGATAATCTCATAATAACTTTTTGCTTACCATCTTTTTCAGAACATCCTATTTCATTGGGCTTAAATCATTAGGAAGTCCTCACAATAATGTTATAGTACAATAGGTCTGTTAAAGCACTGAGCTAGGTAGATGTGTGGTAGTAAAAATCTTTGGTGCTTTAAAAAATTCACTGGTCCTTTCATGGTATTAGTATTTTGTAATAACTATCTTTTACTCACAATTAAAATGTATGAGTTTTGTGGTTATTTGCACCTCGATCTTGCAGGCATATTAGTCATTGCACATAGAGTCATGGATGGATGTAAATTTGATATGTGCTTTGAAGTTTCAAATAAGCTTTAGAAATCACAATTTAGTCATTTCAGAATCAATGCTACTGAGTATGTTAATGCCTTGTCATTAAGCATTACAAAATTTTAGAAAATGATTAGAGGTTCACTTTTGTTTTCCAGAACTAAGAAATCCAACTGTACATAAAACATCGACGTTGGTTTAAAAATAGTCAGAAGCTGCAAAATATAGCAAAACTATAAACCAGGAATAAAAAAGTAAAACTTTACTTGAGGGGGGATCACTTAGTAACCCAACTACTACTCAAGTATAAATCATGAACAAATATAGTAACTAAATGAAATACATGAACAGTTATGATTAATTAATGATGAATGAACATGGAATCAGTACATAACTAAAATTTAATTTCTGGTTAATTAATATATTAAGTAATTATTTTTGCCCCCTCAAGTAGGGTTAGAGAAATAATAATTTAAATATTTACCTAGTGTGGATGAGACGAATGTCTTCATAAATCCCATTTTGCATCCTCTGACACCCGTTTCACAGCTATGAGGAAAGAAATTTAGTTCGGCTTGCATGACCAGACCTCCTATGATCTAGGTGGACATTATCTTTGTTATTTCTATGCAAACACACCCTACAGTTTTTCTTGGGGAAATATTCGTCCATTTGCATGTATGCACATGGCCACATCAATTTTACTGTGCATGTAAATATCCTTCCACATTGCAAACTGCACGACACAAGGTGGACATGCAGGCAAGGCACATGCAAAGTGATGGGGGAGAGGAGTGTACAAGAGAGGCTCTGTGGGGCCATCCATTCAGCCACTGTATTTCGTTAGGCATGGGCAATTTGCTTTTTGTTCCCATTTGATCCAATACCAAGGCTGATAATGCCGAATTTGATACTGATATTCAGTGTGGGCCTAACACTGATGGTAAAATGTATTGCCGGATAAATTATTCCATTTCCCAGGTCACTAGTGTCTAGGACCGTGAAAGTCTGTTCCCCACTTATGGGAAGTAGTAGTTCATATCCTGCTCTATATATCACAGTATTAACAGTTAAATTACCAGGTAGAAAGACGTTATTTTAACATTAGATAGAATATTAGATAATTAGATAAATAGAATCATTATTTCAGTATCGATCTACACCTCATATTCCAGGCAGGCCTAAATATGTGCGTACATGTTCGAAAAGGGGATGCCTCTGGAAAATGACACTAGTCTGTCTCAGATTTTATTTAATTTTAATATTAAAAAATGTCTAAATGTCAGCTATTTAAAAAGCATATTTCATACTTGCTAATATCTGGTGTTAGAGGTGTCAGAAATCTTTGCTCCTCCCTCCCAGTATATTTTACCAAGTGACCACAGAGGATCTTGCAGAATTCACAACAATTTAGAGAGACCCCCTTCTCCATACCTGCCCCCTGTTCACAAAACTCCCATTTGCATTTTGGTATGCAAACTAATGAAACTGGCTTGCCATGTGTTGTGGCGCATACAGGTCTGTAACACGGATATAATAAAATGCAAAACTAAAACATCACTTTCACTGTTTATGCTATGCAAAAGCTTTGGCTGCAAAAATTCTATTAAAGGTCTATTAAATGGGGGTAGCATGGTGGTGCAGTGGTTATCACTGTAGTCTCACACTTCTGGGACCTGGGTTTGAGTCTCCGCCTGGGTTCCATGTGTGTGGAGTTTGCATGTTCTCCCTGTGCCGTCGTGGGGTTTCCTCTGGGTACTCCGGTTTCCCCCCACAGTCCAAAGACATGCTGAGGCTGATTGGAGTTACTAAATTGCCCGTAGGTGTGTCTGTGTGTGTGGATGGTGTGTGAGTGTGCCCTGCGATGGGCTGACCCCCCGTCCAGGGTTGTCACAGCCCAGGGACACAAAATAAATGACACAGTGTACACATCAAATGACTGCTACACACTTTATATGCTTCCAATATCAGGGCAACCCAAACCACTCATGGACCAAAGCCACACCCCCCCTCAGCTTTCCCTCCATGTTCATCCTGCCTGTAGCTGGCGATGAATCCCACGGGACGTACACACACACACACACAGGTTTGTAATTATGCATTTGTGTGGACTCTCCATTCATTTGTATGGGGAAAACTCTAATCCCAGCATGGCAAGTTAGACAACCTTAACCCCTACCCAGCCTTAATCTTAACCATAAGTAACCAAACTAAGTATTAGACTTTTGGTATTTTTAGTTTTTTTTAATGCCCAAGCACCACCCCTCTCATCGGAGAATACCTTTATATTTAATTATCTGAACAACAGATCGATGCATTAAGGGAAGCCACTCCAAATCAGCCCACCCCTGCCCTGGCATTTTTTGTTTTTTGGTTGCATTCACAGAGCCTTGTGGGGACCATGTTAAAAAAACAGGTTTTTATCACAATGTGGGGAACATTTGGTCTCCACAATATAATATAACATAACCTTAATCCACACACACCCCTGCATACATACACACATACAGACACACGCATACAATGTGTTCCTTCCCAATCCTCTTTCCAATGGTAGTGTGGCAGAGTGGTTTAAAGCTCCGGTCTCTTTGGAGGTGTGAGTTTGAATCCCACTGTTGCCAAGGGTCTTGGAGCAACATGTGGCTCAGTGGGCTAAGTCTGTCAATTGGAAGGTTACCAGTTTGATCCTGGCCTTGGTATGTCTGTGGCTCCTGGAGTGAGTCCCCCAGCCCCCTGGGTGCTGCCCTTTACGGTGGGGGAGGGACAAAGGGAATTTCCACACACTGATCAACAACAGTTGTTCTTATTATTATTATGTGAATCAGTGTCTCCAAACTGAGAGGACATCAAGCAAACACCTTTATGATTTATAAAAACCCTCTTGCTTCACGCAATGCATGTGCCAGCCTTCAACAGTTCGGAGCTTCGCTCTAAAATTAAGATTGTAACAGATGCGCAAAAAATATAGACAAGACCTCTTTGAGTTGAGTTGATTTTTGCATATTTAAGACAAGAGACTGCATACAAATGAAAATAATTTTTAATAAAAAATATGCAGAAATTGGAATGAGAAGTGAAACTAATATAGGAAGAAAATGCAGAAATGAGGAGAGAAAGCAAAACTGTGTTTAGAAATACAGGCTTTAGCTGCTAGGATGCGACAGGTTTCAGACTTTTTAAGCCTTATATTAATAGCATGTAATGTATTAATGCTTTTTATGTTTAAAACTAGCAAGAAAAAAAAACTATCTGCAACCCCTTGCACAGTAAACGTATGCACTGAAATGAATAGAACTTTACATAATGGAAGGCAAATTACAGTTTATGTTCTCTGGACTTTAACATCAGATGAATACGTTTCCTGATTATGCACAAAATAATAATCCAACATCAATTTTAAGTCGATTTAGGCACTAATTTTACTTAAAATTGTCATAAACATAGCTATTAACAAAATAGTGTATACAGACAGTCCACCCCAATTTACTAAAGGGGCCCTATTGTGTTGTATTGTGTTTCATTTAACTTTAACTGAACCTTCAGAGGTTGCAGTATTTTACAATATGTAGCTCTTATTATTATTACTGTATTAATGTTAAACTTAGCAACTGACCTAAAGACAGACTTATGCTGGCCTTACACCTAACATTTCTTTTGGGCAATATAACTTACTTTTAACTTATTTAAATTGCCCAAAAAATGTTAGGTGTAAAGCCAAGATAAGTCTGTCTTTAGGTCAGTAGGTAAGTTTAACATTAATACAGTAATAATGTAAATTCTGGCCATCGACCAGCAAAAGGTGAGCCTTCTCCAGTATGAGAGAGACCCTGCAACAGCACTAACCTGTAGTCTGACTAAATTAAACACTGTTTTCAGTCTTCTAGTGTATGGTTAGGGTTAGGGCAAGACCTCGTTTGCAACCTGGGGTGTCTGCCTGTATTTAGATCTTTTATTGATAGATGTTTATTAAGTTCATAGTGCATTTAAACTGCTCAAGGGAATTGCAGACAATCCAAAGAACACTTGCCAGTTTTACTCTGAAATCATTCAGGGTAAATTGCAAAAATAGCAGAATAGCAAAGCAAAAAGAAGCAGAGCAGTGCTGGAGAGTGAGCAGCACAACCTGCAGGAAGAAAAGGGCTGAAATCCTTCGCAGATACAGCATCTCAGAACTGCTCTCCTCCATCACAAGGCATATCTTCCTCATTTTCTGGTCCAATGCTTGTTGGTCTGGTTTGGCTGGTTCTTTGAAAGCTGATGAAACAGCAGTCCGATGAAAACGACTTCGCCAGCAGCGACACAGACAGGAAGAACTCGCCTTTAGACCCTGAAGGCAACTCACATGGTCCGCATGTACTTGTCCCGAACCGCTGGGGGCAACAGGTCCATGAGAATGAGAGCGTCATTGATTTTCTTCAGCATCGCAAATCGCTCTTTCCCACGTACCTGGGGGAAAAGACCAGCATAGATACACACACACACACCATCACAAAAGCAAGGTAATAATATGAGATAAGATACAATTAGTATTGGTGTGCAAATTTAACATATGCCTGTGTACTTCAGCTCACCTCCAGCAGAAAGATCTCCTCACTGCTGGCCTGCTTCACCTGCTTGCAGGTCTTCTCCTGAGAGGCTGGTCCGGACACCTCTTTGATACCTACCAAAGAACACAAGGAAGTAAGTCCAATTTAAACTCACTGCAACCCAAACCCTCGGAGACGAGCAGTCAGACTGCGCTCTTACGTCGCTTGGTCCTGGGGGCCGTCTTGACCTCGGGCTTCTCATTCATCTTCCGAAGCTTGTCCTCCTCGGACTTCCTATCCCGGCCGGGACAGGCGCACACTCGCACCTCGAAACACTGACGGCCCAGGAGCTGGCCGCTTCGAGAGAGGTGCGAGAACGTGAGACGTCGACGAATTTGGAAAACTGGTCTTACAGGAGAGAACAGGTGGATTGCCAGACACAGAACTGAAGAGAGGGGCGCGTGCGTGCAGGGGACATGCGGGCAGACTCACTCCGGCGTCTCCAGCGTGATGACAGTCAGAATGGGCCTCCGGTTCATGCCGCCCTTGCAGCTACTGTTGCACATGTAGCTGTAGAACACCGTGGTCCCGTCTGAGCCAGGCTACACACAAACCGAAGGGGTTGGGGTTCTTTTTGTCACTCATTGCTCCCCCAAGCAAAAGGAACCACCGTGCACGAAGGGGTAGGCCTATACATTTCTTAGTATATTTACATTTATTTGGCAGATATGTTTATTCAAAGTGACAAATAAGAAAAGTCGGAAAGCAGGGTCAGTCAGTCTAACTTATGGTTAACGGGCAACAGCGCCCTGATCCACGGAGCGACACACCTGTGGGGGCTCATACGGCACCACAGCACTCTTCGTGTTTCCATCCTCTACGTAGCGAGCTTGCAGGCAGCCTCCCACGCGAATCAGGTGACTGCGGGGGGTGGAGTCTAGGGGAAGAAGGAAGTGCCTTGGTCAGAATTTAATTTCACCTGGAGCCCATCCCCTCCTGGCGAATCAGGGACCAGGGTTCTCACCGTCGTTGCTCTCATTGGTCTGCTCATGGACGGGACAACGACGCACCACATGACCCCTGTGCTCCGGGCTCTTGTAGACAGCTGTCGCGCGCAGGATGGTGCCCTGTGGTGGAGGATGATCCACCAGGACTTTCACAGGGCATAGCTTGCCCATTTTACAGAAGAGCTTGTTCAGATCCAAGGAGTACTGGGGTCAGGAGAGCAGAATGGCAAAATACATCAAACCTTATTCTTCCTCCCAGTTAAAACCTGTATTTTCTCCATCCTTGGACAATGAACATACTTCAAAAAAAAAAACATCAAAAGCATCACACAAAGCTGTAGTTTTATATTACAGGAACATCCCTGTCTAAAGGTATCGCGCAAATAGCAATAAAGCATTTCATTAAACAATACCTAACTATGCAAAAAGAAGAGGGATTATAAAAACAAACAAATTTATAAATGAAATAATGATCCACTAATAAAATAGTTCATAGTAAAAAGATTTAGAAAAATATAAAAATGCCCCGTTTCACAAAAGCACTCAACACATCACAAAAAACAATGAATTTGTAAATTAATAACAGAATTTCAAAATCTACTTCAAAATGCAGTTTAAAAAGAAAAATAAATAACTGAATTCACAAACAATTAAGAATAGTAATTTTGAATTTGGCATTTAAGAAGGCAGCTACCTTTCCATTTCCATTTTCCAGCTGCTTTTCCTTTTCGGTATTCAATTTGCTTAATCACGTCTCCTTTAGCCTATTTGATTTGCTTAATCACTTAGCTTCTCCATTTAGCCTTTCTGTGACACTTTGGGGCTTGTGCTGGTAAATCAAGGCCAAATAATGCAAATTAGCCATGGGATACAACAAGTTCTCTGATTGGTTAGAGAACAGCACTCTCTCATACGCTATAGCTACAGATCTGTGGCCTGTACTACGAAGAGGGGTTACTGGCTTATTGGGGTAACTTGTCGGATTTAAGGTACCCCAGTTAAATGGACTTCTTATTCATTCACTTACACGTTGCCCAGACTACCTTAAATCCAACAAATTACCCCGATAAGCCAGTAACCCCGCTTTGTAGTACAGTCCCCTGGTGCCTGTTTGAAGATACACCCCCACACAGGTTTCAGATTTTAACTAAACTGCCCTTAATCAATTGTGCTACATTTATACAGGTTTTCTGTGTCATTGAACTTTCATTTGTGCTGATTTAGTTTCTGAGATATAGTTTTTTTTATCATGATGTCATCACCATGTGCCCAATTTGGGCCAAACCACACTCAATTGCTTTCGCCACGTTAGTGTTTGTTTTCCGGTCATTTCTGAGTCAAACCACTTCGTTTACATCTTACTTGTTGTACACAATTGTTAAATAAAAGTGTTCATTAATGAAAGATTTTAGTCTCCTGATCCATACAAGCTGAAGCACCATTTATCCAATCACAACTGAGTCTTGCTGAGGTGGCGACCAATATAATTTCAGATGATATATATACCTTAGCTAATGCACCAATCAGTGGCCACTACATTATAAAAGTGGTCATTAGGATAATGAAGGCAGATAAACAAGTGTTCCATTGAAATATGAACAGTTCAAGCAAAAAATCTAAAGTAACAAGTAGACAGGATATAAACAATGTAGCCAAAAATTATTTGTACATTGTAAAAAAAATGGTCAAAAATGGAAGCGATACTGAGGATATTGAACAAACTTAAAAACTATCTAAAATGTTACAATTATGTGTGTGTTATGTGAAGAAATAAGACAAACATTTATTCAAAACATTTTCTGCAAATTGTTTTTCAAATGATGTAATTTCATCATCATCCATTTTTCCCCACAATGTACAAATAATTTTTGGCTACACTGTATTACTTAAGTTATGGTCATTTCTGTTTATTTTAATCATTCGGGAGAGTGTGCTCCCACCAAAATGAAACATGTTCCACAAAAATGTTAACAACAATAAAATGATATCATTAAAATACAAATGGGTAATATTTGCTGAGAATCTGAATTTATGAAAGAGTGCAGCTCTCTAACCAATCAGAGACCTTCTTGCATCCTATGACTAATTAGCTTCATTTGTCCTTGTTTTACCAGCACAAGGCCCAAAATGTCACAGAAAGGCTAAATAGAGAAGCTAAAAAGATAAGTGATTAAGCAAATTGAATAGCTAATACAAAGAGGAAAAGCAGCTGGAAAATGGAAATGCAAGTGGAAGTTAAAATGCCAGAGTAAAATCACTATTTTTAATTCAATTTGTAAAGTTATTTCTATTTTTTAACTGCATGAGTAAATTTTAAAATTCCATTATTAATACATGAATTGATTAGTGTCTTTTTTAATGTTGTATTTATTGAGCGTTTTATGTTGTTTTTGGAAATCCTTCTCAGTTTGAACTATTAATTGATGAATTGGTATTTCATTTATAAATTCTTTACAATGCCTCTCTTTATTGCACAGCTAGTTATTGATTAATGAAATGCTTAATTCCCATTTCTGTGACACCTTCAATGTTACATTCAGACATTAAAACAGTCAGTGCAACTAAACAAATGTTTGTCATTACATTTATATTCAAATCTTTTCCAATCAGTAGTTACACAGACAAGGACAACGTCAAAAAAAATGACATGCTGAAAATGTATTATTAAAGTTCTGTTTGAGAAATCTTTTGATGAATATATTTTTGGCACCTTTTAAATTATTATTATTATTTTCTTAGTTTTATTTTTATTCAATTTTTGTTTCATTTTATTTGATGCTAATTTTTCGTACTGCAACAATATATATTATGCTTGTAAGGTGTCCTTTAGTGCCTTGAAAGGTGCCTTTAAATAAAATGTATTATTATTATTATTATTATTATTATTATTTTCTAGAGCAGAAGTTCCCAGCTACTTTTCCCAGAGGGCCAAGTACCTTGTCCAAGGGAAAAAAAGCAATGGCAACTAGGAAGGGGCTCTGCTACTAATGAAATGGGGGAGAAGGATGCAGTTAGGATTCAACTGCATTTCTGTCTGGATACAGACCACAGCCCGCCAGTTGGTGTGCCCACTGTTCCAGAGTGCCACGTTCTGTCTAGTGTCACGTCTAGCATCTCACACATCATGCAGAACTGCCTCTGATATTTAATAACTCTAGGGGGTGATAACCCAGGACTCACGGTGAATGTAACACTCTTGGCCACACCAGACGGAGGGAAGCAGAGCTGAAAACCATGATCCCCTGAGAAGGCAGTGGCCGAGAGCAGGGAGGTGGAGTTGGGCTCATGGCGTGGTTCAATCACTGGAGGTAGGATGGAGGACGGAGGCAAGCTCTGCAGACAGGATTACATTAAGCATCATGCTATAAAAGACAGAGCACATTATACAATACTAATTTCACATCTTAAAGTAACATAGCAGCATTCTTATTGGAGAGAGCTGAAGTGCAGGAAGTCCGTTCTGCATCAGTGCACAGCTTGTCTAATAAGCCTGACCCCAACTTGCCTTTTTATCAAAACACAAAACTCCATCAATTCATGTGGATGACGTCACCACACAGTGAAAGGACACAAGGTCACCTCCTCAGTACCAAGCTACTGTCTATGAACCATTGAATTTCCTGTCTTGTGTCGGGTCCACAATAAATGCAAGAACAGCAAGGGTATTTTTTTCTATGGAAAAAAGTGTTATTTTCACTTACGTTTTCCCCATTTCCACTGCTGCCAGGGGAAGAATAATCATCAAGTTGAGGTACAGTTCTGTAAAATAGGCGATAGAGGAAAGAATAACCCAGTGAGAAGCCCTCAAGCAAAAAAAAAAAAACCATACTGAAAGCAGATTGTGCTACAAGAGTGATATTCGGTGACTTCACAGCCAGCACAACTACTGAAGAGTAGCACCCCAGCAATGATTTGTCAAACCTGGGTCCTATAAGCACAGAGGTGTCAAACTGCAGTCGGGGGGCTGAGTCCTGTGCAGCTTAGTTTTTTCCCTGTTTGACCACAAACAATTCAGATGTATGGTAATTAGTACAAGGAAGTGCAAGGAGTTGAATCAGGAGCATTAAATGAGGGGAAACCCAAACATGTGCAGGGCTCTGGGCCTCCAGGCCTGGAGTTTGACACCCTTGTATAAGCATATCAGACAATGCCCCCTAATGGTTAGTCAACAGTAGCACCTCAGCACCCATGCACCATTACTGAATTTCACTAGCAGAAAAATAACCCTATTGGTGAACTGATAACACCTGACGAACACTGGGCCCTGCATTCAAAGTAGAACAAGGTCGCACACCAGCAAGTCCCTAGTGGTGAGAACATACATCAGGTTCCACAGCTCCTGAAAGGTCTCCTGGCTCAGCGGTAAGGCCTCTGAATCCTGCTCAGCCATTGAAGAGCTACAGAACAGGACAGCAGCATAGGGCCAGTCAGAAATGCAAGAGGAGGCAAAGAGCAATACCTTTCTAAATAGTGATGAAGGACCTGGAGCAAGAACCAAATAAAATACTCAAAAAAATAAGACTGCATGTTTAAACCCTGGGACCAAGATGCTTTATGAAGCAAAATAGTAGTTTTAGCTACTGTTGCATGTGGGTAGAGGTCGACCGATATATCGGGCCGTTATTTAGCATTTTTTTATGTATCGGCATCGGCTGATATCCGAGTGCACTACGCCAATTTACAGACAGGCACGTTTGTGGGCAGCCCAGTGTTACTGTTGCTGTGGAACACGTAACCTATGCTGCCTTATGCAGGACCCCAGCCAGCAGTTTTGGAAGAGTCCTGGGAGAAAACGGTAAAGCTTAAATTCTGATCTTTCAATAGCCTGTTTATTTAACTGTTTTACTTATTAAATGTTACTGTAAAAGAAAACGCAAATTACACTGTTGGGAACTGGGGTAATGATAATGAGGCTTCAACCAACTGTAGCTTACAGGTAACATTAAGAATCATTGATTCTGACAGTTTTGTGCGCTTATTAGTGGACTCGCATGTTTTTTTAATAGTTAAAAATCTTTTTAATTGTTAACATTTTAATTATTACCATATCAGCCCGATGTTAACAGTTCTGTTTTTTTCTTGGGTCGGAGAGTTTCACTGTGTGTGTGTGTGTGTGGGGCGGAGCAGGCAGCTCTAAAACGTTGCAGCGTGTGTGAGAGTTGCGTTACTCTGCCTCGATCACAGACAGCGCCGCCATCCTCGGAGACACAGAGCTGCTAAGAACAATGCATGGTGGAGAAAACTTTGTTCGAAAGCGTGGTTACCATTCACTTGAGCCGATGCTGACAATGGTCCTTCTGTGCAACTTTTTTTTGCATTTGAGAGCGGAGATTCAAACAATTTGTCAGACGTCTAGATAAAAAGTGCATGACTTTGCGCAGTTAGTTTCCCCATTAAACATGTCTATCCGTCATACGTCGACGACGTCACAATGACTAGGGGCTTGTGTTTTCTTTGCATACAAGGCTGTGTAATACGACAGTTATTTTATTTTCCGCGATCGCTGGATTCTGATTGTGAATTTGGCTTGTAAGCTATCTGTCTGCTAACAAAATAAACATGTTAGTGAATGAAAGATTTTGGGCATTTTACGCTACTCATCATACCATGATGCTTTTGTTAATTGTGTTTTTTTTCTTTCAAAATGTATTAGAGTGTAATTGTTTTAGCGTGCATGTAATACTGGAATTGTAGAATTAATTGAAGACGAAGGCACTATAATAAAAATGCTAACGTTGCATCTTTTCTTCTGTTTTAGTAATTGCTGTCTGATGGCTGAACAAAAATCTAATCCTGCATGGCAGCATTTCACCAAGCCAACACCACGAAAAGCCAGGTGCAATATCTGCAGCAGGCTGGTGAGCTTGGGAGCTGATGAAGGAGTTTACTGCTAAAGAGATTCTGATGCTATTTTTATTGTTTATACGTTTAAGTTGTTTACAATTTGTATTGTGTTTTTGTTAAAGTTTATATTTAAATTTACACAAGTCAGCATTCAATAAATGGTAAGTTGAGAAATTTTGTGTATCGTCTATTATTAGTGTGATATTTAATCATGCAAAAAGAGGGGGAAACGTCCAATTTTCAGCCAAAAAATATCGGCAGCATATATCGGCCATCGGCAGACCCTGACTCCTAAATATCGGCATCGGCTATTAAAAAACCCATATTGGTCGACCTCTACATGTGGGTTAACACACATACCTACTGACCTTTTGGAATAGAAGTAAATAAGGGTGGATTTCAAATAATAAAAGTAAACAGACCTGATAGGGTTGCCACTCATCCATCATAATACAGCATCATCGCATATAATACAGGATGCCATTTTTTCCGATACTGTGGGACCTTGTTCTTGATTACATAATACATAATAGGACTATGAAGTCTCACGCACTGGCCATGAGATACACAAATTTCAACCAATTCACACGCCTCCACTTTGTCTTTCTCACGCTGTGACGTAACGGATAACGCCCACCATGGTGTCCCCTTATATAGAATTAATGGAAAGGCCCTTAACCCCCAGCTCCCTGGGCGCTATTGCAGGTGACAGCCCTTCGCGGACACCTTACTCTGCAAAGAGCAAGCTGAGGGAGGCGTAAAAACAATTTCCCCACGGGGACAATTAAGTATCAATTATTAATTATTTTCCGCGAAGTTCACAGCTAGCCAATCAGAAAATAGCATCTCTTGTTTCCGGGTAAATTCCAAAATATGTTACACGTGATCCCGCTGCAAGCACGTTATTACATGGAAGCGCTCACGGACGGATAGCGGGAAAGGTGGAAGTGTAAGAGCAAGATCAGATGATTGCGGTAGGCAGGGTTCTCATGTCTCAGGCATTGACTGTGAGACACTCGTTTTGCCCCTAATGTAATCTCACTCCAAATTTTTTATGACATTTGGGAGCCTTGTATACAACCTCTACCATTTTGCTAAATCTGAATTTGTAAAAAACGGACAAGTCTAGATTAAAACATTAATACAGATTAGTAAAAAATACACTGCAATGCATTTACTACTAGAAGTGACAGCGTTATTTCTTAATCGACAATTACACGCATAATTATTCCTTGCACTTTTTTATCATGACTAATTACATCAGTCCGTATTTTTAACTGCGGGGAAAAAATAAACATTCCGAATAAAAAGTGTGAATGACTGATCTGGTACCAAGTATAGAAAACAGGACTTTATGCTACGTATTTTGACATCTTATGGTGGGTGTATAAGATATTGCGCGGACAAGGCTTTAATGTACACATCACATTCATTACTTGGCAAATTGCACGAGTACTGGCTATTAGCAACTTACATGCAAAAGCATGGCGAAATATACGCAACGGTCTCTTCTTCCGACTTTGTCTCGCCGTAAAAGCAGCGTAATATTATGTCTGCCTTATTCTGCTTGTATTATTCTAAACTAAATGACACAGCTCTGCGTTTTATTTTAATGTTTAAACATGCTTTAAGAGAGCAGTCCCGCCCCGGATCTTGACAAATAGCAGCGGACGCGCCATGCAGGGTTCAAGGGTGAAGAGTCACATGACTAGTTGAGCTACCAATCAAGAGCCGGAAAAGCGCGCGGTCGAAATTTGAACAAAAAGGCGCAACCGAAACGTCACTGAGCTCGCAGTTACTAGGAAGTTGGCCACGTGTTCGTATTAAAAATGTGCGAAATTAATGTACGATGCACAAAGTCTTCATTTAATTTAGGATTCTACAAACCAAGCCTCTGACCCGGAAAACGTCAACATTTTGTGAATGCGCATAAGTATTATCAGTTTGCTATAATTATGTCACTACAGCAAATTCATAGTATGTGGAAACATACATGGCAATAAAGCACATTCTGATTCTGATAAGCACCAATAAATGATGCGCATAAATATTTATTCACTACTAATATTTCCTTCTAGTTCTCGTTATTCGTTGTAAGAATTCACTAAAGGGAATTTTACTGTTCAAGATTAATCACTTCAAATAAAACCACAATTCACAGCTTACAGGATAGTCATATCACACTTCATATTGACTGATTTTATGTTCTTCTGCCGTGTGCGTGTCTTAAGAGTTTTGTTACGTAGTGATTTTTGACATCGAAAGGCCTTAGAATGTATGTTTTTGTTCTGGAAGGAGGGTTTCCAATCCTGAATCCTGAGTTTCCTCTGGGAAAGTCGAATGTAAAGTGTTGATGTATAGTGTAGTGAATTTCCAAAATCAATTTAATCTCTATCACAGTATGATGTAGAAATCCTTTTATAATATACAAGTTACTGATTTAATAATTAAAGAAACCCTATCTCTGTTTAGTACCATACAGTTAGTATCAGGCATTATGTTTTGACAGATTTTGACCTGTGTATCCCGAGAAACAGCATACCAAGCATCTACATTTATTTTAATTTTACCATAGGTGTTACACATATCAGAATTCAACAAACAAAGCTTTTTCTTTCATATGCTTTTTCTTTTTTCATTGTTTTATTCAGTAAATAAAATGATGCAGCATCGAGGATTTGCTGTCACCTACATAGGCCAAGATGTGGGGAGGTGAAATGAAAATTTCCTCACGGGGATCAATAAAGTCATAAAAAACGAATGTGCATTCAGAGAATCAAAAATTTTCACGTTAATCTAAATGTTTCAGCATCCTGCTGCCTTCTACCAGACCTATTGTTAACCAAATACAGTCTTGTCTGTACAGTTATCATGACGTCTCAGATCTATAGATAAGAGTCTGGGTGTTTTATAAAAAGAGTTCATGTGCAACTAAAGTAACCATTACATGTATATATTGCCACACCTACACCCCCAAATATCTTTAGGGTAGTATTAAATGCTGATGTGTATAATTTGCATATATGTCATGCTGGAATACAGGGTTGAAAGAAAATAAAACAATCGCAGACATGGCGGGAGCGAGCTATTCAACCTCTGGCCCAGAAATCTAGTGTAATGGAAACCTTCAAATACTACCCCAGCATTAACAAACCACAAGATATCTAACTAACAATTTAACAGTGTGATATTTCAGAATATGACAGATACAACAACCTACTCTCACTGCAATGAATATCTGTAGGACTATAGCCAATATTTCCTGTAAGTGCAATATAAATCTTTCTTACCATATGTACACGAACAATGCATTCTAAATGTGGAAGTATTTTTATTCAATGGATTTTCTAAAAGTTATTTATTTTAGGTGATGCATTCGAATAAAATAGATTATTCTGTTATATTTTCAGTCTAAATGAGTTCTGTTCAAATTAAGGGGAGTAAAATTAGGCATATTAATAATATTAAATACTGAATACTACAGCCTTGGCTTTGTGTACATTTAAATATACTAATCTTCAGTATATAGTTCAATTTGGGTAAAGTAATTTTGCACATTTTTTTGTCATGTCAGAAGCACATAAGCAAGCCAACAGGCGGGAAAAAATGAAGCTAAGTAAATTACAAATGAAATTAATATAACCTTTTATACAATAATTCATATAATCAATTTACAAACATTGATATTAGGCACAAAACACAGTTACTTATAAAGGAGTATAGCATTTGTAGATTAATGGAGATGTTAATTCTTGTAAGTTAACTCAGTTTTGGGTGTTATGGCTTTTACTGCTTTTCCCTTTTAATAACCCTGAGATTCGTCCCTGAACAATTTTCCTCCTTCAGCCTTAAACGTATGTTAAAAGTGAGCAATAAAAATTATTATCCGAAACGATACTGAAATGGTCTATTTTGAGTTTTAATTCTTGTTTTTGCTATGCATTTTTAAATAGACACCTGTTTGTAAATTTCATAAAATTCGAAGAGAAATTGCAAAATAATTAAATGACAAAAAAATGCTAAAGTATCTTTTATATATTTATATGTGTGTATGTTTTAATTCAATTTAAATATTTTTAATTTAATTTAAGAAATAAAACCTCTAGGCACCCTGTCTGCAGAGGTTTCAAAATGGCGGCCATTTTTATGACTGCATGTCTTCTTCATGCCCTCAAACTACACATCTGAGCACTGCACAAGCAAATCTGAGCAAAAAAAAAAAAAATGCCAAGGAATTTTTGTGCACGGTGATGGTGAAAACCCCTTCGAAATTTTTCACCGTTTTGCACTTCTGCACTTCAAAATCCACCCTCTCCTGATTCACCTCTCAAGGCTGCAGGAGCACTTCAGTCATGTGGCGATTTTAGATTTTAGGAGTCGGTAAAAGTAATGAAAAAGGGCCAAAGTGCAATATAGCTATGTGCTAAACATGACTTTAATATAGCATAAACAAGAAGCTAAAATAGTGCTTAAAAGAACAAGCAATGTATTTCCAATATGAGGTAACCAACCTTTCAGAGTTGATGCGTGGAAAGTCAAAAAGTACTGTTGAATTTCCGATGGAATTGAACTGAAGGAGTGCTTCTGCATCCATTGTAAGCATGTGAAAGACAGCTCGAGGCAAAGGGGCCGATTGCCCTTGTTTTTAAATTAATAACCCGGAAGGGGAGGTAGTCATTACATAGGGAGGCGGTGATAGCAAATGCAAAATTAGAGGTAGAAACCATTCAAAACACAACATACACAAGCCTCATGGCACACCAGAGATATTGTGAAAAATCTGGGTGATTGAGTGAGGCTAAATGTGTCAATTTTGAAAGTTATGCTGCCTCGTACCCATGTTACAATGACAAAGGATAGAAGAGCATCAGCCAGCCATGCGTACAGGGGAGAAATGTGAGCGATGGAAAGCAGGAAGTGAGGCACACTACATCTTAATTAACGAGCTAATATATTTATGATGCGATGGAGAGTTTCATAAGGTCACTTTGTTCACAAAAACCGAAATAACAGAAACATGTTACACACCAACATTAAAGAGAAAACAGTCAATACGGTCCTTTCGATTTCATTGAAGATGTCTATTCTGCCAGCTGGTTTCAGTTGCTAATGTCACCCGATTAGCAACAGAAAAAAGCTGTAATCCGGGATGATCTCGGCTTATTCTCTCTTGCCCTGACTCTTCTTCTAAACCCGCTGTTGTAGTCGATTTTAGTATTTTTTCCGGCAGCATCACAGTGATAAATGATTGAGTTTTTCTTATTGCAGCGCCTCTCCCACACTTTCATTCTCTTCCTCTTTGATTTGGTTCCGTAAGCTCTGACACTGGCTCCACCCCCTGTTCAAGTACCGTCATTGTAGGTCACGTCGCTCTTAAACTGAGCTCCCACTCTGTGCTCTCATCTCTGCTATGTCACAGTTGTCCTACACCATTCATGCTCTATTTTCAAATATTTTTCTATTATGCTTTTGCTTTTCTCACTTTCTATCTGTCTTTCATTTATGTTTCTGGCTCCCTAAGTCTTTTTTACTCATGTTTTGCCCTTCTCACTTTCGGCCTACAGACTACCATCACTGCTGTCTTATTACACACATATAGACACACAAACACAGATGCTAAAAACACATGCCCATCCTTCTCGGAAATGATCCAATACAAGTAAAACAATGGACCAATTGTCCTGTTCATATACCGTAAATATCAGATGCAGATATTTTTTCTTTAGTGCTTTCTAAACAGTGAGTCACAGATTTGTAATGACATAAGTTGTGATTAAATTGGTGACTTTATGGAGACAATCAGTAAGCTCTCTTGCCAAGATTCATGTGCAGTTCTTAATCAGAGACAGGGCTGTGAGAA
Organism: Stomatorhinus ivindoensis; assembly: GCA_019775895.2. NCBI lineage: Eukaryota > Metazoa > Chordata > Actinopteri > Osteoglossiformes > Mormyridae > Stomatorhinus > Stomatorhinus ivindoensis. Next base: position 25,086,904 of record JABFEB020000002.1, on the reverse strand, counting down.
CACACAAGTATTTGACGGATCAAAGACATGCACTTGTGAGAGAAATCGGACGATAAATACAGGAGATTTCTGGAAACCAAACCTGTTTATGACACAATTGTCAAGTAAGTTTTCTGAGTAGAATTAAACTCTACTTACTAATGTGGATTTTTTACTTTGTTTTACCTGTGGGCAAGCAGGATAGACTCCGTAATTTAGTTTTGATTTACTCCAGAACAGACAGAAAGGGAAACCATATGAACTCCCACGGGGCTATGAGTCAGTATCACACACTGAACGACTGCTAACGGTACATATCAACTACAGCCAATCAGAGGTCTGTTGCCATGCACAATGCTTTGAGTTGAAACGTCATCCTTTTTGCACACGGTCACACATTCTGCATGGGTGCAGTCATTTATTTATTTATTTGTTTATTTATTTACAACAGGCTTCCACTTTTTATCCCACTTTTTATAGGCTTCCACAAAGTTTATCATTCAGTCATTGTTACAGGTGGCCTATCCTAGAAGGCAGTAGATTTCAGACAATAAAAAAAATTGTGCATGGGTGGGCAGACTGTGTGGGATGGCATGTGGCTTAGTGGGTTATGATGCTGTGCCTGTGATTGGAAGTTTGCCAGTTCAGGTAAGGCTGGCAGTGTGACTTAATCCAGTTTACTCTAGGGTTAGGGGCATATTCAGTATCTTTCCTCTGGGGGCAGGATATCTAGGTCCAGTCACTTTATTGACAGAGCAGCTGCTAGCACCTGAGAACTACTGGAGGAATCCATGAACACAATCCGATCCGAGGCAAGGGTCTCCTCCTCATCGACAGACACTCTGTAGGGCATCCACACCGGAGGAGCAATCCAGATGCTGAGGAACTCTTCGGAATTCTCCTCCTTTGCTGAGATTAGTAATTCTGTCATGCCCGAGTGAAAAGAGGAAGCGGGAGCAGGCAAGGTGCCAACAAGTGGCTAGTTAGACCACTCCCAGGGGAGAAGACAGGAGGGTCAGTGACTGTACGTAGCAGAAAGTTCCAGGGACAAAGTAAAATCAACCCAAAAAGTTGAAGGGACATTCGGATTGCACTTTTCATAACCAGAAGAGGGCGAGCTAAGCTATGTCAATTTTCTAAAACAGTATTTCTTCATTGCCTTTGCTGCGTTTCGAGAAACATGCTTAACATTTTCAAGACTATAAGTGCGTTTTTCAAAGCAGCTTATGCATATAGCACAACACTATGGTTAGCTGCAAAAGTCTGTAATTTGCCCAAAACAATTAACTCATGTCTCAAAAAGCAAATAATTCTACCAATAAATTAGTCAGTGCCACTAAAATGGAAAGTACAGTCAGCATTGTTTTAAGCATGAGAGTCAAATAGAATTTAGATGTATTTTAATAATGCCACTGTAGGTCTGCTCCTGAGCTCCAGAATTCTGGATGATAGTTGGTTCCCTCTTTCTTATTGTCACTGATTGTTCATTTTTCTTTATCAAACTGATACTTATTCATGGCAAAGACACCATTTTCAACACTGCAAGGCCCTACATTACAGTATGTAAAGTTCACTGGCAAGAGGCAGCACTCGCATGCACATGTAACTTCTTCAAATCACCAGACACAGTGCAATAGCAAACACAATGTATAACACAAAAACAGCAAAACGGCAATACAAGAACGACAACATGACAACGGCGTGTGGCTCAGTGGGCTGAGCCTGTGGGTCTGTAATCAGAAGGTCACCAGTTAAAACCCAGCCTCAGTGCTGTGGGTTCCTGAGCAAGGCCTTTAACCCCCAGCTCCCTGGGCGCCGCTATGCGTGGCTGCCCTGCATGGACAGCTTACTCTACAAAGAAAAAGTTGGGGGAGGCATGAAGACAATCTCCCCATGGGGATCAATAAGCTATCAATTACTATAAACGAATGTACTATGAGAACCAAAAATGCACCAATGCAAATATCTCTGCAATTTATGCAATATATAGTTTTCACAGCTTAGTTAACTGCTTTGCATGTGGTGGCTAACATGACCCATATTTCAGGGTGCAAAATTATTACGGCAGGAAACTACATAATCTATTTTGACCAACAAGACTAAAGCAACTCAAAATTGTGTCACATTATGGTGTGGGGATTACACTCGTTTTGCAAATGTTAATTGTCATTTGAGAAATGCTCCAAAGCAATCAAGAAAAACTGTAACAGTACAATACAATACAACTAAAACTAACACCAGGCTTTCTCTCCCCAAAGGAGGTGGTCTGATAATGGTGAGAGGATTCTTTAAAAAAATACAAACTCCTGTACATATATCACATTGCACAAAATAAGAAAGCGTCATCTGAAATATTAAAATGATGATTGTCGGGTTTCAAAGAGACAAGTTTCTGTAGAAACATGCATTGACTCCCTTTGTCATTTTGTCCCCTGACTCATGAATATATATAAGGAAATTCTTCTGGGGCTGTCAGAGGAGTCACTGCCAACTGTGATTTTTACAGACACAGTTCATGCTCCCTTGTCGTTTCTCAGACTCCTGTTTTGAGTCTTAAATATACGTTTATATACGTATCTTATATATATATATATATATATACGTTTTGCTATGCAATTAATGGCAAGCGATTATTGTTATGCGCAACATATTAATTTATATTCGACCTGGCAAATGACAAGTGGGTATGGAAAATGGTTGGATGAATGGATAGTTGGAGTAGTGCATATAATGAAAATATAATTCACATTTTCAGTATGTGCAATAATAATAGAACCGGGATATTGGATAAACGATGTAATTTAAAAATGCAGTGTTTCTTACACACCTGGGTAACTCATGAGTGGGAGGGGCTTGCTGTACCTGATGATGTCGTCCGTTATCTAGCTAATATAGCCGCTGCTCCTTTAAGCCACGGCCCTCACACCCAGGGCAGCCCGTTCGATTGAGATCGGGTTTCCCTCTATTTAGCGTGAACCACACATGACTCTGGCATGACTCTGGCCGCTGGTGTCAGGTTCAGCCGCTCTTTCTCAATCAGCGTCTTGGTTACCAGTCGGCTCAGGGAGGAGCTGGGATGGGACCAACAGGACAGGCGGGTGTTTCCATCACGTCCTTCACATATTCTGCTCCGGGCCAGCGGACAACCTTCAACAATCTTTCTATTAATAACTCTTTTAAGAGCCCTCCCCCTAGCTGTTCCCTGCCCACGTGGCCACTCTCAGCCCAGTTAAAGGACTGAAGTGGTATATTCTACATCTAAGGACCACCTGTTGCGCTGGAGTGGGATTTACAAATGGAACATGGGGGCGTCAGCCCTCGCAGGCTCTCCGAAAGGCTGACCTCTTTGGCATGCATCCCAAAATAGCCAGGGATTTACGACGCGCTAAAAAGACAGACAATGGCCACCTGCGCAGCCTACACGCACCTCCTGGCATCCAGAAATGTCGAGTCATGGCTTAAGAGGGGTGGACATTACCAGTCAGTCTAAATCACTCTGCTTACTCCCCTCCACAGGTCCATTTCACAAAAGAGGTTACTTCAGTTTCATTGGATCGCCAACAGTAGAATCCCAGTATTGACATTACACCATGCAATGGGCAATTACAAGTAAAAACATTATTAATCGGTTTCAACAAGGTAACTTTTCCTAACTGAATTGGTCTGTATGACTTTTTATTTCTACTTACATCTACAATTTTCAAATAAGAGCAACTTAGATCTGTTTGTGAATAATTCAGACCAGTTCAGCAGTACAAAAACCAGTTTGAAACTGGTTCAGAATGACTTTTCCTACTTTTCTCCTGACCTCCAAGCTGTAAAGTCATTCAAAGGTGTCAAAATTAAACATGCAAAAAAACACGGAAGACGACATGAACTAGCAGCAGAAATGACCTTGTAAAGCTGGTCCCTGGCAGGAATCACCTTTATTTGTTAACTTTACAAATATTATTTTAACTTAAATATTAATACATTTTCCGGTTATTTTAGCAGATAAACTAGTCAAACGTTTCTTCGTCTTGTATTTGGTCTTAACATTCATACAGCTATTTCTTATTTAACAAAAAGCTACACTTTTTGCAATTTCAAACTTTTCACAGGCACATTTGCAAACGAGTGCTGAAAGTCAATTTCCTAAAAATAAGTCTGTCAGTCGTACTCCAGAGATTCAGGAAATTTTCTTCCCTTTTAACCAAGGACAGACAAGGTCAAGGCACCCGATCCGTTACCGTTTCACCTCTTGCAGACGACCTCTGTTTTAAGACCTGGAATGAGTGAAGAGGCCCAACACCCTCCGCCCCTCCCTGCTTCCCTCCCTCTTTCCCACCCTCCTTCCTTTAAAAAATATCAGCAGAGCCAGGGGTGTGTTTAACGCGTGTGTCTTTCTATTGAGACTGATCGGGCTTTCTATGCACTTCGATGGGGAGGTGTAACTCTTAACAATAATGATCAAACTTGTCCTTTACTTTGAGCCGCACACGTGATTGCATTTAGCGCTCTCCCTATTTGCATCCGCAGACCTTGCTGAGATTTCTGCGTTATTTCAGTGGAATCAGTCCTTACTCGGCTTGGACTGTTTGCGGGTTAACAGGTTTTCATCGTCCTCCCCAGGATCTGTGAAACAGGACCAGGATTAAACCCAGTGTATCACGCTGTCAGAGATATGCCGGCTGGCTTTCAGCAGCTAGGAGGGGAGGTAACACCAGTGTCTTTCATGTATACATATTTCAGCCTGTCTGGTCTTAACTGTAAACAGTAGTGATGTAGCCTTATCTGACCATCTTGACAAAATGTTCAGTTTACTCACAGAGTCACGTAATGGAAAATGTGCAGCCCAAATGTATTCATCCTAATCGATCAGGATTTCTAAGCATATATAACCATGCATCCATATTCCATCATTTTAACAATTAATAGTCTATTACTATTATTGTTAGCTATAAATGGGCTGCAAGTTGCATGGACATTGAATCATACATTTTGATTGAAGAACTGTTGTTCCCTTGAAAACCTTGCATTGTTCCGTTAATTGTGAGATTGACATTTCCATGCAAAAATTAAGAACCGCGGACTGCTTCTTTAGCATGAATGTATACATAAAAAAACAACTAAGCGGCTAAGATTTCTATTTGCTAAAGTTCTTTATTTATCCGTGCATGTCACTTCGTTGTCCATATTGCTGGAGCCCCACGGTGGGGAGTGCGCCTTGCTAGGCTTTCTCAGAGCTGAGGGCTGTGCAGTGGATTTCAGTCAGTGATCGGCAGGCCTGCTGCTGGACATTCTGGGTCCCATGAAAGCATATCATATCAGGCAGGCAACCTAGACCAGTCCAGTTATGTTCCAGTAATTTTAGGGTCCCTGTCTCTCATGGGCCCATGGAATCATCCTAACTTTCCCTCCTTTACAGTGCCCCTGTGCATAAGACAAAATATATTTTTTTATATATTTTTTTATTTTGAGAGTGATAGATAGAACCAAACTGTTGGACGCAAGATTCAGTAGCCTTCGTTCAGGAACTCGATATGACTTTTCCGTTCTAACAGTAGTTGAACAGAATCACAGTGACCCTGTTACAGTCAGTGTCACCACAGGTAAAGTTATCCTTTACTGTTTACTCTGTTTCTATGAAATTATTAATCTTTCATGATACCCCCCTTTTCATTTTACCCAATACCAGATGTAGACAGTTAGATAGATAGATAGATAGATAGATAGATAGAT
>JABFEB020000002.1:25062827-25081104 GCA_019775895.2 Stomatorhinus ivindoensis | reverse complement strand
TGATACCCCCCTTTTCATTTTACCCAATACCAGATGTAGACAGTTAGATAGATAGATAGATAGATAGATAGATAGATGGATAGATTGATTGATTGTCCGTATTAAGCAGAGGGGAAATATCTTTCCATTCTGCTGCAGGGTGATCAAACATCACCCTAAAATTTGACTTGTGGGACTTTTACTTACACAAAAATGTTCTGGGGGTAAAAGGAAAAATGATTGGTTCACAGAGATAACCAATCAGATTGTAGAGGAGGTGGGTCCAACCAACTAGAGGAGGCAGGACGAAGACATCTGATTGGTTGGTGCCAACGTTTCTAGTTGCTTGGACCGACCTCTCTTCAATCTGATTGGTTATCTCTGTGAACCAATCATTTTTCATTCTGCCCTTTTTTGTGTAAATAAAACATATATGAGCTAGACAGAAAGGTGTCCATAGCTGTCCTTGGGTCTCTCCCAAAGTGCACTAGTTGGGACTATTATGACAAAGTGGGAGTGACTAAGTCCACAACATATCTAGATCCCCATAATATGTGCCGAGAGCAGGAATTTGAGCAGTAGTCACATCCCCTATTTTCCCAAAAACAGTGATGGTAGTACCATTGATTCTCAAACCCAAAATGGTCTTGCTTTGTTTCAGAAAGTCGAGCTCCAGGTCTTGTTTGGAGAGTAATCTTAATGGATGTTTGAAGAAGTCTCTGGCTCAGTTTTAGTTAAAGTCACTAGACAGAATTTAAAAATGTAAAAGAAATATAGAATAAAGAGAAATAGAATATTTCAAAACAATCGGGCATTGGCACTGAGAAATAAACATGCCCCCAGCTGTGTACACATGTGATCTCCGGTGTTCTGGGTTTACGTCGCTGCAGGTCAGTCTCTGAGTTATTAGTGATGACAGGATTGGAGCTGCTGACTGGGGCATGTGCAGCTAGATTGGATGGACCAGATAAGGAACCACCAAGGATGACACCATGAATGCAAAGGCAGGGTCAGGTGAGCAGCATATAGAATCCAGGATGCTAAACCAGAGAAGAAAGCAGAGAATAATCCACCAGCTGAGCCAGAACAGATAAACAAAAAGGTGCAAGAAATTGAGCGACAAGAATCAAATAATAAATATGAAACAGATCAAGAGAAGAAAATGCTGATTAGGTGAACAGGGCTCCTAGATGTACTGCAGATTGTGAATGATTGACTGAAACAGTCTGGTAGTGCTTTTGAAGGATGACCACACCCACAGCAGGTAAAGTTAAACAGGATTTGGACCGGATGTGAGAGTAGGCCCCCTCCCCCCAATGAGGTAACTCCCAAACCTCAGAGTACATCATTCACCAATGCCAGGACTGTCGTTTTTTTCTCACCAATAAAATAAAATCCAGCTTTCTTGCTAAAATAACTGGGCCATGAGGACATCTGAATTTGGACTGGATGTGGTGACGCACATTTACCCAAGAACATACGTGGTCCATGGAAGCTGACAAACAAGATTTGCGGCCTCCACTGGGCAACATCGACCTTAATCATAAAAGCATCAATTCTAAAATAATATCTCCCTTGACTGTGAGTCAGATAGTGACTTGATTCAAAGTAGAAAATCACTTTCATGAGTTAAGTGGGTGTCACTTAGAACCTCTTGTTTATTTTTTCTCATGGAGTGAGGAATTTTGATGCCATGATCTACATTTAAGGTAAAGTTGACGATGCATATTGTCAGTACAGCTTTGGGGAACGCTCGCTGCCTTGATAGGTTAACGACTGTTTGGGCTACACTAGCCTGCCAATCAGAGCTGAGACAGTGACTATCGATCGGTATTATCATTCCTGAGAAAAATCCAGGATACTAACAAAGTGGCATTAGCAACAACTTTGAATGAAAAACACATTTAGTGCAGAGATAATTTAAATATTAAATTAGATGAGCTGAAGTAGGTCTCATCTCTTGCATTTGCTAAGAAAAAATACAAACATGGGACCATGTCTGTCTGTGTGGAAATGGACATGGGCAGCTTGACAGAAGAAGAGAACATAGAGTTCACTCCTCAGGCACCATGTGCACAGAGGAGGCCATTTTAAGGGCTGCTTCCTCATTACCGTCACCTTTAAATATAGCACACGGGGACACGAGAGCATTTTATTTTTTCGACACATTCTATCCTGAAGGAAAAAAGCCTTGTGTGAGAAGAATGTGAAGATCTCTAGAATAACCAAATCTTCCAGTGCAGAAGTAAATCCTTTGTGAAGCCTGAGGAACAATTGAATACTTTTATTGACTACTTTATGCAACCTGTGCATTTTTGACGGACGTGGTAATATGATATGAATGGTGAATGAATATCAGCATGTCGTGTTAAGGAGAGACTTTCAGGACGTGTTTGATTGATTGGTGCTAATCAGATTGTAGAGGAGGTCGGTCCAAGCGCCTAGAAACTTTGGCACCAGCCAATCAGATGTCTTGGTCCCGCCTCCTCTAATGTGAAGGTGCACATAGTTCCAGACAGGGTGATGCATCATACATTGAGGCACATGTGTGCAAAAAATATCGGAATATATGTGGAGACCATACCAATTCACCAAAACAATTGGTCAATACAGAAGAATAAATGATATCAGAGCTATTCTGGATGTGGAACAATGCAAAGTCTGCATCTCTATGCACAGCTTTAACATTTGGTTATTATGGGATGTATTAACAGCTTCCCATGAGACTCCAGGCAATTGTGGTCACGTCTCCCCCAATGGTCTATGTGAGCTTATGTGACTTGGCATTCCTGTAAAGCAGCCTGATAGCTGGAACAATTCAGGAAACATGTTGTTCACCCTGATGTCGGTTACTGTGTTGAGCTGAAGAGATGCAGAGTTGAAGACTGGTGTTGATGTTGAGCTTGCTCTAAGGGAACACTGCAACATATTTATTGTGTCCACTCCCCCTAGACTGTGACTAGAACCCTTGCTCTATCAGTGTTTACTGCGGTTCTGGGATCTCTTCAGTTCGGCTACAACATCGGAGTCATCAATGCTCCTCAGAAGGTGAGGTCTCCTTTAAAACACCCTCTCTGAACATGTATCTTGTAGGTTCTGCAACACCAGAACCAGGAGAACCTGCAGGGAGAACTGCAAACTGGGTTGGAATCAGCCCCCCCAGGACCAGAATTGGGGGACCATGATGTCGATAAACTGTGAATAAAGTGAACCATGAAAAACCATGTTGCACACTGGTTGTGGCTTTAATGCATGAATAAAGAGTGTTTATATTAGTATGGCAATGAATCAGCACGTGATGAATTTATAACAGATGCATCAATATCAGCAGACAGATAACTTTGTTTTGAAATGGTATTACTCAGGATTTTGATGTGACTCAAAGTTTGATCTCAGAGTGTGATTTTCAAGTAAAGCCTTCAGTCACACATTCAGAGAGTAACGTATGTCGGTGGCACAGGCCTGACTGCCAGCAGCTGTTTCTGTTAATAGCACAGCACTAAGATCAACTGTAATAACTCACATACAGTCATACAACAGTCCACGAAATGTCATGGGTGAATTCCCCAGGGTTTGCGGCAATGGTGAGGAATCGTGAGGTGAAAGACTGAACCGCATGATTAAAGTCACTATGGGGCATGACACTTTCAGTACTGCTAGTGTGCCTCCAGAATCTCATCACCCAAGTCTCCGCTTTTCAGCAAACATGCCCCCTCCCTGCCCTACAAGCCCCCATCTTGGGTGACTGCCACAACCAGGACTGCAACTGGAGGCGGCCAAAGGGCCTTGTTCCCAGTGTCATGGGAAAAGGGGGCTATTTTTGGGGTGGGACCCATAAAGTTCACTCAGGGTTCATATGTCGACACAGACGGTGGGGACAGAAGACGGAAGGGTGACAGTCTCGCGTTCTGAGGGTGACGTATGGAGGCGTGTGTCCTCGTGCTGATCCACATGAACGTTGGTGGCTAGGCAAGAAAAAGGTCCTCATTGCAGAACAGACATCTGTACTAGATAATTATCTTTACTCAATAATGCTGTGGTTAAGGAGTAACTGCCTGCACACAGAAGTTCTCATTTGAGAGTGACTCATTTGAAAACTCTCGCGGTATTTATGTGGGATTCCCCCCCATCTCGTTCCGTTCAAAGGCACAGCTCTACTTCACCAGTGACTCTCAGTCTCCCACAGTGTAAAACATTGTGGTGTGTTAACGAGCTGTGATGGACTGGCATACAATGCGCGGCGTACCCTGGATAAAAATCTGACCTTCCAGGTTGCAGGAGAGAGATTGATTTCGAGGGGAGGACGTAAATTACATATTAAAGCCAAATTACATATTAAATACACATCACCCCCGCCTACTCCTTCGCCCTTGCTTTCAGTAATAAATCTCAATGTAAAGCCATAGTTAAATAAGTAATTACCAAAGACAGATTTTAATATGCAGAAAAGGAAGTTTCCAATGGAATTCAGTGGTTGTTTTCTATGACAGTGTCTGTATATGTCCCACTGTGCACTTCTGGTGTCTTTACGTCGTGTCTTGCTTGTGTGCCTCGCGCAGATAATCGAGCAGGACTACAACTCAACATGGATCCACCGGTACGAGGTACCCATTCCCCATGCCACCCTCACCTCCCTGTGGTCCCTCTCAGTGGCCATCTTCTCTGTGGGGGGCATGCTCTCCTCCTTCTTCATGGGCTTCATCTCTGAGTGGCTTGGCAGGTATTAGGCGTCTAGGGGAGGTGAAAGTACATTTGGTCACACACATACAGTACACTACCAGTAAAAAGTTATTGCACACCACAGGTGTTTACCACGCTTCGATTTCTTTTTTTTATTCTTGTTAAGTACTAGAAAGTTGAGTGAACAGTTTAAGTCAGATAAAACAAGTTTCTTTTATAACATGGAAAGAGTATGTGACAGTGCATGTATGACATCCTATTAACTGGTTGTGTGATGATGGGCAGAGTCAAATTCTAGGCTGTCCTGTAGCGTTTAATGCAATAGTTAACTGTTTCATCCCATTTGTATTTAATGTCCCTTATAGAAAAGAATGCCTCAAATTTTCTCTCCTATTGTAATTGCTAGAGGAGGTCACTTTGATGAATCAATATGACATTTTCTTGCTAATAAAGGTACTCAAATAGTGAACATATTGTAAATTTATCTGTTGGCAAAGAAGATTGAGTATTTTAGTAAATATTAAGTGAATGACATGCAAAGGTAGAAAATCTCAGTATGCGTAAAAACTTTTGACTGGTAGCATATGTTTTATTTAGTAGGCACTTTCATGCAAAGCAGCATACAACTAAGGGTCACCCAGTCCCTGGAGCAATGGGGATTAAGGGCCTTACTCATGGACCCAGTGATGACATCACTCTGTTAGCCTTGGGATTTGAACCAGTGACCTTCTGATTATTAGCACACCACCCCCACACTCATTAGAGATCAAACACAGAGAAAATTTAAAGACAATGTAGTGGTGCCTAGCTCAGTAGCTATCAGTAGCTATCGGAAAAGTAACAGTATGCGTGTCAATGACTGAGTCGACTCAGTTTGTCATGGTAATTTGAGCCAGGACCTAAACTGGACCAAAGCCTGGAGTACTCAAGCTGAAAGGGGATCCATAGTGAGACAGCCCCTTTGCCCCACCCCCCTCTTGCCTTCCAAATCCTCAAACTGTCATCAGGACCAGACAGGCAGAGGACACAATGGGTGCTATAATTTGACCCATGCCTGGTATGTCTCAGCTAAGTGCTGATTATTTACACTCAGCTAGCCAGCCAATCTGTTGGTTGTGATCATTTTTGATTGCTGTCCTCCTCACTATCAGCACCAGAGTCTTGCACGTGATGAAGAGAGATTGTCTTACTACTTGCGCCATGCATAAAATGCACTTTTGTTGTGTGAATAACGAGGTTAAGAATCACTCTTTCGTCTAGTGCACATCTCCCATCTAGTGGTTAAAGACTGTCATTACTAGGGAAAGCGGCCTTCAACATACAGTATATGCAATATTAAGCAATACCTCATTTGTGTATTTTTGTTTAATATCATACTAATTACCTGTATTGATGATGTTCTTAATTGTATCATTAATGGCTGTTGTTGGACTGGCCATACAATATAAATACCTCCACTACCTTTTTCAGGGAGTTTCAAAGCTATGTTTTGTTTTTTTGTTCTGATAGGAGGAAAGCTATGCTCATCAACAACTTGCTGGCCTTTATTGGAGGAGCCCTAATGGGCATGTCCAAGATCTGCCAGTCTTTTGAAATGATGATCTTTGGCCGTTTCGTCATTGGTGCATATTGCGGTAAGTTCTTATGTCATTAGGAAACACTGCAGATGAGAGTCCTATAAATGTCCGTAGGGTTCATATTTGTGCAGATTTTAACTTCAGGATAGAGTTATTTTCTGACAGGCCTCCAGTGGATAATCTAGTAGTTAAGAAACCGTTAACAATCTTGTGTTTTGCTACCTCGTGTATGCATGACACAGTAATGTACAAAATTCAGTCAGAAAATGTTGAGTTATTTATATTGGTAGTAAGTATCTATTTCTTAGAAGCAAAACTCAGTTTAAGATTAAAATGTAATCAATTGAATAGCAATACAACAGAAAATAGTATGTGTTTCCAAAAAAGTTACTGAATTCTTGTTAGATGGCTAAATGAGTATCACACTGGATGTCAGACCTCTCCTTAGGGCAGCGGTGCCCAATCTTACCCGCAAAGGACCGGTGTGTATGCAGGTTTTTGGGATAACCTGCAGGTCAGCTGTTCAAACCCGGTTGTGAGGACTTTTCGGCCAATCAGTCCTCTAATTAGTAATATAAATAGAGAGCTGCAGCGAAAACCTGCAAACACAGCGGCCCTTTGTGGATAAGATTGGGCACCCCTGACATAGAGATATTTCGTATTTCTCATATTGTATATATATTTCTGGTTAAGTACCTTACACGGGGATAATTTAACTTAACCAGTTTTACTTATTGCATGAAATATTGTCTACTTTGGAAATGCAATACAAAAAGTGCAGACTGCATAGGTTCCATAATAAGTGCATATCTTGATAATATTGGCCCTTTGTGGATAAGATTGGGCACCTCTGCCTTAGGGCATTCCTGCCATCCCATGCGTTTGTGAAATTTCTTCATTAATTCACTTAATTATCTAAATACCCTGTAGAGAAATTGATAGCCAAACATGCTGTGTTAGTGGTGAAGTTCATAAATACACGGGTGCGTTGGATGGTAGCAAACACTGGGGTAACTTTAGGAGAGGTTTCAAAATGGTTGACACGCTTTGACAGACATCATTGTTTTACACCAACATAAAGATCATTTAAACCTGATTTTGGTTGCCTAAGACTTTTGCACAATACTGTACATAAGACGAAATTATCCAAAAAATGCTAACTGTTAGTTGTCGCAGAAAAAAACATAATTTACATTGCTAAGGGCATTGCCGTTTCAATACTTAAACTGTTAGGATACGAAGATCTTCAGCCTACTTTGCTATGTGCTGTTGTACAGACCAAGTAAAGCAGTTTCTGACACGTCTGTCTCACTCAGGGCTGGCGTCTGGGTTGGTGCCAATGTACGTGGGGGAGATTGCGCCCACCAGCTTGCGAGGGGCACTGGGGACCCTGCACCAGCTTGCTATTGTTACTGGGATACTTCTGGCTCAGGTACATTACTACATACCAGGGCCTATGCATTCATTATCTGTCTTTGTGGGAACATGATTTTAATGATCACAGGAAAACAGACATTATGGGGATATAATGAATATTACTGTGTGTGATGCTTGCAATAAGAGAGCATCATTTCTGTGTGCAGGTGCACAATGATAATAAAGTTGAAAACCATGAAACCATTTTTTAATTCTATCTGATTCTTATAACCATTTTAAAAAGTCAGAGTCATGGCATAGCCTGTCCTGGCCCATTGGTCCATCCCTTTTGTCCCACTCCCTCATTTATCTGCTGACCCCCTTCAGATCCTGGGCCTGGAGTCTCTGCTGGGCAACCCAGAGCTCTGGCCAGTTCTTCTTGGGGTGACGGTGCTGCCTACAGTCCTGCAGATGGCGCTGCTGCCTTTTTGTCCTGAGAGTCCCCGTTACCTGTATATTATCCGCTGCCAGGAGCACCACGCCAAGAGTGGTGAGGGTCAAACCAATTATCACCGTGTGGAGCCCACACTTGACACTGAGTGCATTATGAGAACCACAAACCGAAAGTGTGATTTGGCATTGCCATGCTGAAGCGTACAAGGCTTTCTCTGGAAGACGTTGTCCGGATGGAGGCATATGTTGCTCCAAAACCTGCATATTGTTCAGCATTAATGGTGCCATCCCAGATGTGCAGGCTACCCAAGCCATGGGTACCGATGCACCCCCACACCCTCACGGATGCTGGCTGTCTGCTGGCCACTGATAAGCTTGGATGGTCCCTCTCCTCTTTAGCTCGGAAAGCTTCCAAAGAGAATTTGAAATTTTGATATGTCAGACGACAGGACAGTTTTCAGTCTTAAATCAATCCTAAATGCCTTGGCCCATTTTAAACGATGCAGTGATTTCCATGCAGTGATTCCCACTGTAGAACTGTGTCTGGTTTTAATGCAGTGCTGCCTGAGGACCCGAAGACCATGGCTATCCAATATTGATTTTGATTTTTTCTGGATTCTCTGAATCTTTGAATGATATTATTACCCTAATTAGTTGTGAGATATTCAACCAGGTGTTTTGTTTTGTTTTAGCATTACACAACTTTTCCAGTCTTGTTGCCCATGTCCCAACTTTTCTGAAATGCATTGCTGGCACCAAATTCAAATTCAGCATATATAGCTCTGGAAAATATTAAGAGACCACTCTATTTTTTTTTTATCTGTATTTTTAAATCCTGGTTTAATCCTGGTTCTGCTGGCAGAAGGCTACACTGCAAGGCAGAGGCTGCTTCCAGGCTCAAAGTTTGTAAGACAGCAGTACACAAGAACAAAGTGAAGTAGGAGATACTGTCAACGACCAGAAACCAGCCAGGCAGAGGGCAGAAGCAGCTTTCTAATGCCAGAGATGACTGTCAACTTATCCAGCAGTGCCTCATAAATCGGAGGTTGACCTCAAGTGACCTTCAAAAACAATAGGAAACATTCAGTGGTGCGAAGCGCTGCTAGGACAGTTTGTATCAGGCTCCTAGAAGCAGGGCTGAAGTCCCATAAAGCAAGAAAGAAGCCCTTTATTATTAAGACACAGGGAAAAGCCAGACTGGAGTTTGCAGAAAAAAATATATATATATACCTCACACAGGCCCATATCAATAAATTGAGAACCGAATGAAATTTTGCTGGGGTCTCTTACTTAATTTTTTCCAGAGCTGTAATTGTCATAAAACAAAATTTCTTAGTTTCAACATTTGATGTGTTGTCTTTGTTCTAAGTATAGGTTTATATGATTTGTAAATAATTTTATTCTGTTGTGTCCCAACTTTTTTGGAAACGGGGTTGCAAATGTGCAAACATACACTATATTGGCAAAAGTATTGGGATACCTGCCATTACACACACATGACCTTTAATAACATCCCATTCTTAATACATAGGCTTTAATATGGAGTTGGCCCACCCTTTGCAGCTATAACAGCTTCAGCTCTTCTGGGAAGGCTGTCCACAAGGTTTAGGAGTGTTTATGGGAATTTTTTATCATTCTTCCAGGAGAGCATTTGTGATGTCAGGCACTGATGTTGGATGAGAAGGTCTGGCTTGCAGCCTCTGCTATAATTCATCCCAAAGGTGTTCTGTCGGGTTGAGGTCAGGTCGCTGTGCAGGCCAGTCAAGTTCATCCACACCAGACTTGCTCATCCATGTCCTTATGGACCTTGCTTTGTGCACTGGTGTGCAGTCATGTTGGAACAGGAAGGGGCCGTCACCAAACTGTTCTCACAAAGTTGGGAGCATGAAATTGTCCAAAATGGCTTTGAATGCTGCAGCATTAAGAGTTCCTTTCACTGGAACTAAGGGGCCAAGCCCAACCCCTGAAAAACAACCCCACACCATAATCCCCCCTCCACCAAACTTTACACTTGGCACAATGCAGTCAGGCAAGTACCGGTGTCCTGGCAACCGCCAAACCCAGACTCATCCATCAGATTGCCAGACAGAGAAGCGTGATTCATCACTCCAGAGAGCACATCACTGCTTTAGAGTCCAGTGGCGGCATTCTTTACATCACTGCATCTGATGCTTTGCATTGCATTTGGTCATGTAAGGCTTGGATGCAGCTGCCCACCCATGGAAACCCATTGCATGAAGTTCACTGCGCACTGTTCTTGAGCTAATCTGAAGGCCACACAAAGTTTGGAGGTCTGTAGCTACAGATGAGTAGCGCAGAGTTGGCGACTTCTGCACACTGTGCACCTCAGCATGCACTGTCCCCGCTCTATTTTACATGGCCTACCACTTCACGGCTGAGTTGCTGTTGTTCCCAATCGCTTCCACTTTGTTATAACACCACTAACAGTTGACCATGGAATATTTAGTAGCGAGGAAATTTCACGAATAGACTTATTGCACAGGTGGCATCCTATCAAGTTTCCACACTTAAATTGAGCTCCTGACAGTGACCCATTCTTTCACAAATGTTTGTAGAAGCAGCCTGCATGCCTAGGTGCTTGATTTTATACACCTGTGAGTATAAAAGTGATTGGAACACGTGAATTCAATGATTTGGAGGGGTGTTCCAGTACTTTTGGCAATATAGTGTTTGGAGCACCGGAGTTCATGCACTAGACAGTAGGTTTACTGGCAATGTTGCCACACGCAGGTGGTACAAATTTGTGTTTGCTTCCATGTTTTCACAGGCCTGCGACGCCTGACTGGAAGGCAGGAAGTGGGGGACATGCTGGCAGAGATGAAGGAGGAGAAGAGGCGGATGGATATGGAGAGGAAGGTGTCCATTGCCGAGCTCTTCCGGTCTCCAGTCTACCGCCAGCCAATCACCATTGCCATCCTACTGCAGCTCTCCCAACAGCTGTCTGGCATCAACGCGGTGAGGACTGGGCTCTCTCTGCGTTTTCAGTGATGACTATGGAGAGAAGGTCCCCTTTATCAGATGCTGCTTCTCCCATTTGACTCCCTTGTTTTTGTCCTCTCCATTCATTGTACAGATATTCTACTATTCCACCAGCATCTTCCAGAAGGCTGGCGTGCAGAGTCCTATCTATGCTACGATTGGAGCCGGGCTCGTCAATTGTGCATTCACTGTGGTCTCGGTATGCTGGAACTGAACACTGTCCTGTTTGCTGCAGGGAATTATGGGTATTCGTCACTATGCCCAGTACATTACAGTGAGAACTTAAATCGACATGCAAGCTTTTCTAAAATGGGCAGTAATTCAATGATTTTTCCCCCTCTTAATTAGTTTTAAAGGGAACAGATTTTTAGCTAAATGTATCTTCTGTTATTATAAGTTTCTTAATAAAGACAAGAGAAGTACAATTAAACCAGAGATAAATAAAAAGGCTAGGATAAAGTGCATGCTTTGATGCTTCATTCTGACATGTCTCTTTTTTCTCATCCAATGAACAGCTCTTCTTGGTGGAGAGGATGGGCCGCCGGACACTTCACATGCTGGGATTGGCTGGCATGTGTGGCTGCGCTGTCATCTTGACTGTGGCTCTCGCTCTATTGGTCAGTTCAGTCAATCAATCAAGCATAAGCAGTTTTTGTGCAGCTAGTCACTTTGACTATAATAATTTGTAGTAATTAGCTAAAAGGAATAACACCAATATACTGTATATGAAATAAGATGGGAAAACAGCAAATCCAGGAAAGGGATCATGGTTTGGTAAAGCAGCTTTTGGTACCAACAATGTTGACTCAGTTCAAATCATGCCAATATTGGGATTTGTTCCATTGATCTTGCTGAAGTTAAGGAGGCATTTATGAATCACTTGGGGATTCTTGTTTCTTATCCATCAGCATTGTCTGTCCAACTTCAAAATGCATTTTCTGCCATCGTCCCTGTAATGTTTTCCTTGTGTCATTCTGGTAGGACACGGTGGCCTGGATGAGCTACGTCAGCATGCTGTCCATCTTCGGATTCGTGGCTTTCTTTGAGGTCGGCCCGGGGCCCATACCCTGGTTCTTCGTGGCCGAGCTCTTCTCCCAAGGGCCCCGGCCTGCTGCCATGGCCATAGCTGGCTTCTCCAACTGGACTGCCAACTTCTTCATCGGCATGTGTTTCCAGTACATTGCTGTGAGTGGGATGTGGACTGGCAGTGGCCATTGGGCTGCCTGGAACATGACAAAATATTTAATCCATGGCAGCAGATCCTCATAAGACATCTACATTATCACATTGCTTTTGATTTGTATTTAAAAATCCAGCAACGATTTTGGCTGTAGTTTTGTCTCCAAACCTTTTTAATATCTGAATGTCAAAGTAGCCACTTCTATAATAGGCTCTTTATATGAATGATTCATCAGAACCTGATATCTTTGACACTGTGCTTCATGCAAACAGCCCACCAGATTCCTTCCTCTCCACAGAACCTCTCTGGCCCTTATGTTTTCCTGATCTTCGCAACTCTCCTCCTCTTCTTTCTACTGTTCACCTTCTTCAAAGTGCCAGAGACTCGAGGCAAAACCTTCGATCAGATCTCTGCTGGCTTCCAGCACCACCCCACGGACATGATGGACCTGGACATGGACATGGATCTGGCCAAGGCCAGCACTGAGCTGGAGTACCTGGGACAGGACACCCTCAACTGATGGTGTGGGAAGTTGAGGAGGGGATGTTGTAGGAACAGAGAGAGGGATTAAGAAGACATTGAGCATTTGATACAGGGAGTCTGGACCATGTAGCCTGACAAGATGTTGGGTGATGGATGGGGAGGTGACAGTGGCATTATGTGCAATATAACATGGGTTTTAGATGTTATGGAAACATGCACATGTGTGTTCATGAGAAACCTTGAAATTCCTGCACTTTATACTCTAGGTAGCAGAGACAGTCTCCCTGTGTTATTTCTACAAAGAAAACATAGGCATGATCATCTCTGCAGCTTCATCCGAATTCACTATTTCATTATTGAAAGCCAAGAGTCTGGAAACGTCTTCAGTCACAAGGGCCCAATCACAGCAGACTAAATGCTTAAGGGAGGAGTTGCCCCCCCCCCGTGTCTGATTGACTTGACCTACCCAGTCGGAAAATCACATATTACTTTCATGCCTGCACTGCTTGCATACGTTTCATTTTTAAAATACACACAACAAAAAGCTTCATACTTACCGTACATACGTGTATGTGTGTTTGTGTGTGTGTGTGTGTGAGATCTATAAATAATGTTTCCTACAACCCAGTAATTTTTACAATGAGTGATTCCTTTTTAAGCATGATTGTAACCACCCGAGGTATTGCCAACAGAAGAGGATGGTGTGGGTTTGCAATAATTCCCATTTAGTCAAAACCTGTTAAGCATGTTTGGTGACAGTCACAGACAAATCTGTAATGGAAGGTTTGTACTATAATTTGAAGTATATACTATAATATAATATATATTATAATATTATATATATAATATATATTACAGTGTTCTTTATATCATTTTGCAGCAACCATTTGCTGAGTTGTCAGCGCTCACACATCAGGCGTGACACGCTTTCAGATTCTCACGCTCAGGTGAGAAATCTTACTACAAATCTATATTATATTGGCCTAAAATTAGCTAACATCAAAAGCATTGGGGTATTTGCAAACCCTACAGACTATTTACAAGTAAAGCAAAACTGTTACATACAGTACTGTTCAAAAGTCTTAGGCAGGCAAAAAAAACGTTTAGATAATCCTCGTGTTGGTGTAAAACTATGAAATTATGCCTGTCAAAGTGTGTCAGTGTTGCCATTTCAGAATCTCTGCTAAAATCATCCCAGTATTTTCAACGACCGTCCAATGCAGCCATGTATTTTTTGACTTGGCCACTAGCACACCTCATACACCTCATACAGTCAATCTGTCACTGACTTTTTAAACCAATTTATTTCATTTAATTGAGCTGTTGGTGAAATTTAACAAAATCATGGAACGGCTGAGGTGCCCCTGAGGAGAAGTTTGGGAACTGTGGTGTTCATCTAGCCATTCAACTAGATATCAGTAACTTTTTAAAAAACAGAAGAAATTACTAGTTTTTATTGTGTTACTCTTAATTTGCACATGTTTAATTGTGTTTTTTGTTCTAAGCCAAAGTACACTTGCTACCCAGATAAACAGCTTTAAACTTTTCTTTGGACTGCCTCAGACTTTTGCACAGTACTGTATATGTAAACACATGCGCATGTGTATGCAGATGTGTGTCAAATTGAAAATCTCACTCCAGCCAGCTGACCAAACCTGGCAGCCCTGCGTTATGAATGTTGAGGGAAGCACTGACAGAAGGAAGGTGTTTAATGGATTACTCTTCTGTTTGGAATTTCCCCAACACTGCAGTCTTGCTAGCAAAACTGCAAACAGTAAATCATGGTACAAACCATGTGAATAATAAATGTGTTCTTTGGTTTTACATCGCTGTTGTACTCTAATCCAAATTTATATAACAGACTTAACATGCAAAGAAATCCACATATTAATGACAATTATAGGTTACAACAGACCCAGTCCACCAATGATCAAATGACTGACATAAGACAGCTGACAAGCTCAAGAACATAAAGTATCTTAAAACTTAGACATCATGCCATTAAATACTGCCTTTGGTTTAGATTATAGTTGGGTAGTAGTTTCTCCCTGGGATCAATAAAAAGTTAATCATAGTCACTTATACCATCCATACATTACATTATGGTATATGGTGTTTAGATATTTTCAAAGCAACATCATTCATCTGCCTACTTGTTTGAGGCGTGGGATTAAAAACTGCTGTTGAAATCCATACTGTACTTCTCAAGTCTAGGAGTTGCTCTATTTCCCCATTCTTCTGATTCACACCTCAATTCCTTGCAGCCTACTTTCAACCATTTGGTTAGCTCAGTTAAAATGGTATAAATTTTAAAATAATTACATTTTTGCCCAGAACTTGATATTGGAGTGGTTAAAGATTACCAGGTCATGTTCTACAAATATCACAATCTCGCATCTCTCAAACCCTTTTGTCTTGTGATATCGAGATGAGTATCCAGCAATTTGCACAAAACATGCAACAAAGGGCCATGCTTCATGGAAAAAACCATAAGGAATTATTGTCACACTAAAAGAAAACTAGCAACTAAAACCGCAAACGCAGGACAAACTGTGTTCCATGTGGTCATGAATATCAGGCTTATTTTGGGTTCATTTTCAAGGGTGAGCTTGTCTGTCTCATGAGACTTGGCAACATGTACTAAGCCATTCCTTCCGCAGTGTAAAACTGAAGTTCCTGTAAAGTGCTATAGGTGAAAGCAAGTGACCCCAGGAACGGAGTGCATCTTTACTCCCATTGTGCTCAAACTAATGTTATGTTGTGTCTGTGGAAACTTCAGCTAGGTATTGGAACTCGCCGTTTAAGATGCAGGTGGGGGGGCCACTCGCATGTAAAGAGCACAAAGAACACGGCATGAAGAGAAAAGCAAACACGCCAACTGAGGAGATGTGATTCTGCAGCATAGGGGCTCTAGGCATGAATGCTGCAAGACAGTCAGCCATTAGCTTTCTATTTTTTTTTAATACAGGACAGATTTATTGCATACAATCCCCTCCAAAAGTGCAAAAAAGAAAACCCAAGAACAAATTTAACAGAGTCAACTGGGAAAGGGACAAGTCATCCAGCTTAGATTAAAAAATATTTTTAAAAAAACAAAAGAAAAAAAAAAATAATCAGAAGCTAGTGTGGTACCCTTGTCCCTGGTAGGCGGTGTTAATCCAGCACCCTACCATCTTCCTTTACTCAACTTAAAACAAGCCAAAAACTAGCATGTTCATTTCCGCTGCTTATGCCCATTTTCAGTAGACTAAAGTAAACTGGGGAAAACATGGAATATCTGGGCATTAGTTCAGGCATCCTTTAGTTTTTACATTTCCACACCCCATAACATACACCTTCCCCCCCCCACCACACAGGTACACAGCTGAAGGGTCCAGATAAACCGAGTGGCTCTGGGGGTCCATCAGACAGTGGGCCGGCTGAGAAAGGGGAAACGGACCCCCAGCAGCTAACCCACCCTGGATCCTGAAGTTTGGAGAGAAAAAAAGATGGGAGGTTCACACTTGCACCAAAAGTTTTACAAAATCTGCAGTTAAATTCCAGATGAGGAGGAGAACCTAGTCAGAGTGTTGAGACTTACCAAGACTTCATTTGGCTAAAAATATGCATAGGGAGGTTTCCCAGTTAAAATTAGAAGAGAAACCAAAACAAGGCTTTGACGTGGCATTTGCTATTCAGTGTCTTGTACATTGATCTGGTTTCAGTTTTAGCTAGTTCCCCATGTACAGTCTATTGCTCGGAAGGTGTGAACCAGTTTGTCCTGTACATCTCACCTTTTGTTAGGTACATATTTTCTCCATCTAATGAGATCACTCTGTGGGTGGAGTTGCTGGAGCCACAGAAACCTGTTTGAGAATGCAGGGTACAATGGAGATTAGATGCAGCCCAGCAAATTTTGGAATTTACAGGAAAGCAGATCAATGCCACGGAGAATAGGATTATCAAGACGCACGTGTTGAACCTGAAAGACGGCTCGAACTTCATAACCCTAATCCATTCCAATGTTTCACAGCCATGAGCTGTAGTGATTCATGTCTGGTGTATGAAAACTAAGGCTCATGATATGCTTTATGAATGTTGCATCATCAGAGAGGAGTAGCCTAGCTTCACCTCCTCGGGCAGCTTGACCGTCTTGGGCGACACTCTTGGGGAGGATTTCGGGGAGGGCTTGGGAGAAGACGTTGGGTCTGTCGGTTTTACAACCTGCCTTGGTGAACCCTCTTCAGCAGGCTTATCTGCCACATCCTGGAACATGGAGGGGACGAATAAGGTTAGTCTATGGTCTCACCTTTCAGAACGATTGAAATGGCACTTGGTGTAGGTGTATACAGGTGTTTTTAAAACCGAGTGCCAAGTGAACCCCTCCAATCACCTTGGGCGCCGACTCCGAAGCCCGCTGCCTGCGACGGCTGAACTGTCTGCGGGGTTTCTGAGCTTCTGGCTGTACTCCCTCAGCTAGCGTAGATCCTGCTGCCTGCTCGTCCTCTCCTGATGTGGCTGGGGCAGGTGCCGGCTGCTGCTGCTGCCCCTCCACACGTTCCTCGGGAGACAGCCGGGGGCGGAAAGGCCTTGGAGCAAGGAATCCCAAAAGGTACGTCAGGACGGCAACGGTGCTCTGAGACGCCGCGTCAGGTTAAGCAGTTTGGTGGCGACGCCGACCTGCGAAAGCGAGGCCGGAGTCTCCGAGCCGGTGGCCTCTGCTGGATCATCTCTCCTTCTGCATCTTCTGTGTCCTTCTCCTCCCCAGTCTCAAAATAACCATATAAAATGCCATTAATGATACTTTGGGCTGCGGCTGAAAAACACAAGTACACAGGAACCGTTTGATTTTGGCACATCCCCCATCTTGGATTGGGGCACATGCTCAGCGTTTTCCAGCACCGCTGGAGCAGCTTTTTTGGAGTTAAAGGCCCTTGAGCAAAAGCCCAACATTCTGCTGTCCAAATGATTCATATAGGTGGCCCTTGGGACACAGGGACAGGCTCCTCAGAGCCCCTCCACACACATGACTAAGTTAATATTGTTTCACAAACACGATAGGGGCACAAGTACTCCAGCAGTAATTGTTATGCAAATCAGTTATTCAACAGCTGAGTACTTTACTAGACGAAGTGACAAACACCCATTCCTCTTATCTTCATATCCAGATCAAGGTCACATGGGAGTCTGGAATTTATTCCAGGCAGCAGAGGACAAGGGTGGGGGGGGGGGGGCACCCTGGATGGGATGCCAGTCCCTCACTGCGCACAGACACACACTATAGGCAACTTGGAGACACCGAATGAATGTCTTGCAAGTTTGAGGTACCATGGAAAGTACAGGGAGATGTTGCAATCTCTACAGCAAAAGTGAGATTTGAACCCCCAACCCAAGAGGTCAGACAATGCTAGCAGAGCCGCCATGCCATGCCATCTGATGTGCGGGTTTCAGGCTCACTCTCATTATTCAAGTCTAGATTAAAAACACACCTGTTCAGTTTAGCTTATAGGGAGTCTAGCTCTAGCTAACTCCTCACTCCCAGTTAGACCTATAATGTGAGGTGTAGAGCTGGGTGGGGATCGGTGCCATT
>JABFEB020000002.1:25017504-25033856 GCA_019775895.2 Stomatorhinus ivindoensis | reverse complement strand
GAAACTTCCACTTCATTGCATTCTGTTTTTATTCACAATCTGTACAGTGTCCCAACTTTTTTGGAATCGGGTTTGTACGTTCCTGACCATACTTGTGTTCTCGCATTTTACATCATCTTCCCCTGGTTGTATCCTCACCAAACAAGAACATTCTCATGATTCACTGCATCCAAAGTATGTTCTTGGAAAGCTAGGCCAAGACCAAAAGTACGATCTTTGCGTTCTTGGTATTAAGAAACACCCAATATAAGAGGGTGAGGTCCAGGGAGAGGCAGAGTTTGCACTGAACATGCAATGCGAGTCAGAGTCTTACCTTAGTGCGTCCAGCATGGGCAGCAGATTCAAAAGTGCTGTGTCGCTGGGATCGCTGAACCAGGACTTAATTGGTATCGCATTGTCTGTATAGGCAAATTCGGCACATAGAAAGTGAGAAAGCAAGAACCTACTCCCACAGAAGCTCTTCACACATCAGGTCACAGGGAACTCGGGTGTCACTGCATATCAACACAAAGTGTGAAGAGGAGCCAGCGTAACCTGGTGCGGTTTCAACATCACTGTAGAACAAATGGACCAACTTGCAACATATCAATGTAATTTACTGAAGGTGATCCCATTCCCACAGATCTTAGCTTTGTGGGGCTGATGAAATGTGGACCTTGGGGAAAACTATTTGAGTACCTGTGCTGTAGAAGAATGAGGACACTACAATTTCAGGGACAAAGCTATCATTTGTGATGGTCAAATAGGCATTAAAGTTAAGGACAGATTATTTGAATGTTTGTGACTTTAAACAGAGCAGTACAATGGCCTCGCAAGTGCAGGAATCCCTTAGTTATGCCTGTTAGTTCTCTATCGAGCAACGGGTACTCTTTCATGCTTGTGGCTAATGAACAATTTTGCAGCTACACAGGCTCCTGCATCTTTTGAAAGCTTGTTACCGATCACCTGGTACATTGTGAGCTATGCATCGTGTGTGTGAAACATCATGATGTCTTTGTACAATCATGCATTAAACGTAACTGATTTTTAACTCCCACTCAAACTGCATGCTTTTTGGACGGAGAGAAAATTTGACTACCCAGAGGACACCAGCAAGGTGGAAGGAGGCACTGCTTTGGAGTAACTCATGTTACCGCCCCATGCATGAAAACCATCGCACCTTCACACAAACCCAATGTAACAGAACAACCAACAAACGTCCTGAGTATCCTGGCTAAAAATAGGCAGCATGTGTGCTTCTGTACCCAGATTAAATTGCCAAGGACAAATACAGCAAGCTTGAGCAAAATTCCACACGGTCCCTCTCCTGGGAAGGGAGGGAACTGCAGCTCACCTGGGTGACTCCGGTAAGCTCCGGGTGAGTTGTCCAGGATAACGATACTGGAGAGGTCGTTGTGTACCACTGACAGGTCTTTTATATAACTACCCAGGTCTAGTGTACAGTGCTGCAGGGGGGGGGGAAGGCCAACAGAGGCAAAATGTGTTAGTATAACACAAACATGGCAAAAAGCAGAGAAACAGATGGTGGTTAAGGACTAACAAGGGCGAACTGGCGGCGGGGAAGCAAGGAATGACATTCTCAGGAGGGGTTCTGCAGTCAAAGTACCCAGCTAGAACTGTGCAAAGAAAACCAGCTAACGCTAGCAGGAGTTTCAACCTTTCTTAGGCAAAGGATCCTTGAATGAAAAAAAGGAAACGACTCAATCTGATAGAGAATGTGTGAACTAAGAATTTATGCGGACTTAAAGTGTTAAAAAGGGCGGCCAAGGGAAGCAGTATTTCAGCACACTGTGTACACGGATGTTTTGACAAAGAATGCTCGAGTCTCTTGAGTCTTCAGTCTTGAAAATTGCTTCTGCCCAGCTTGCTTGTTGTGTGTGACAGAGAGACAACAGGGTCCTTCCCGAGTGCTGTGCTCCTACTGTGAGTACCTGTCTGTAGTATCTCCGTCTCAGAATCCCCCTGTTGTTGTCCAGCTTGTCCGCGACTGCAGACCCATAGATTTCCATACTGGCCGTGAACACGACGAGCTCATACCACTGACTGACCTGCGAACAATGGTCACGTGAGATTGAGGAGACCAGGTCAAGAAGCCTGTCGCAGCCACTGAGGAACATCACACCCCTATAAACTGTCTAATGACAATAGGTCATTTTACTTACCACTTCTAGGAAAAAATCCACATGTGGTCTTTTATGTACAAAAAATCTGACTGGATGTTTGTCTATAACCACCTAAGAGAGAGAGAACAAGAGTAACAATTCAGGGTTTCTTTGCCAAAGGGAATGAGTACAATGGCTTCGGAGCTGTGGCTTTGAATCACAGTCCAGTGTGTTGGGAGTGTGCATTTTCTCCATGTTACATAAGATTTAGTCTGGTTCAGAGTTCAAATGAAAGCAGCCCAAGGCAACTCTGTGCAATGTGTTTGTGAGAATGCCCTCTACTGTTAGGTTTGTGCCCTGTCTTGTGTCATACTCTGCCTGGCACATGCTCTGGGTCACTGCAACAAGGGGTGGGTGATCTTCCCAAAAATAAAAAAAACTTTTCAAATGTACCATCAAGAATATCTAAAACAAGCATAAGAACTTACCTATTAGCACCATTTAAAACAATATTGCATTTAAGACACCATTTTCTAAATAATATTTAAAATAAAGTAATTCAGTATTTGATTACTAAACTTCATTAAACCAAAAGTTGTGTCAGAATCCTTAAGTAGTGTAACATGCTTCCTTTCAAGGTGGTTCAATAAATTTGTCTTATTACCTCCAGAAGTGCCAAGTTCACAAACTTTGCTTTGTGAAATATCTTACTGTGCTGGCCCAATTTGCATCTTGTACATCTGCGAATGCACAGCATTTCAGTATTGCAAGTTGCTCTAAATATAGACAATGGGTGTGTCCGAAATTGCGCACTTGTGTCAGTGCACTGAGATGTAGTACGTAGTGCGCACTTGCCCACTTCCTTCCGTAGTGCACACTACCATGGATAAGTGCTGTCCTAAATGGAACACTAACGTTTTGCACTTACCAGAAGTGACAGACTAGCATTTGATCACGATTCTCCAGTGCGCCAAAATATTTGCCTTGTTTTATTTACAATGAATTTATAACATGCATAACCTATGCAAGACCGCCTAACCTGCTAAAAAACTGCTAACATTTATGTGTGAGAACTATTCTAAGTCGATGTAATCGCAAACTCAAACAAATTATCTATAACTGTTGTCAGAGTGTGACAGGCTACACACCGCAGTATACATCAGTAAAATAATTTTACAAACATTATTTATATTTATATGAAGCAGTTGCCTCCACCTGGGCTTGTGTGTCTGTGTTGTTGTCCACCATTATTCAACTTTGAAAACTTGCCGAAAGTCCCTCCCCTTCCGCTACGTAGTCAAAATGGCGTCCGTTTCATGTCAGTAATGTCCATCATTCTGCACTGCGTTTTCTGGCCGTTTTCAGTGCACCTTCCGGGTACTTTAAGTGCACTGAATCTTAGCGTAGTTGTCAGTTTGAACGCACTACGCCCTAAAATTTCAGACACACCAAATATGGTTTGCTATAAAGCTGCAGCATGAACCAATCAGACAGTGCCAGAAAATATATACAGACACTCCTCTACTTATGAACTTTCAACTTATGAACTTTCAGACATATGAATGAAGAGGACTAAGTCCAAATTGTGTTCATTGGGCTTCTGCTTCCTGTCCGCAACATCAAATTTTTTTCTGCGTGCCAATTCTGGGTAGTACGAATTCTGGCCAGTACGAATTCTGGCCGCTACTCCTGCCGTACAGCAGCTTAGCGTGCATACTCCCAGCATCCTAGTTCTTTGTACTTGTGTATACCCTTAAAATGACACTGAATTACGACTTACGAACATTTCAAGTTAAGAACAGCTGTTTGGAACGCATCTCATTCGTAAGTAGAGGAGCGTCTGTATAGTGCAATGCAATACAAATAGGGCAATGCAGGTTTGCAAGGCACAAATCAGACAGGTGGTATGGATCGGTTAGTTACACCTTGGATCCTTACTTCATTCACAAACCAAGAGAATGACTTTGTACTAAATGGCTATACCAATTGGCCAAATTATATCATGCGTCTCACAGAGTCAAAGGGTCTCTCATGGGTGATGTATTTGAAAAACAATTCAATTGGCATGGTGGGTAAGTGTTGTAAGGACTGGAGCGCGCCCATGATTATCATGAAATCTTCATCAGATCAGTCACCCCTAACTAACAGATTAATGGTTACTAATTACAGAAGGATAGGCTGTCTGTTGCAATATGCAGTTTTGTTCATTCAAATAAGCTGTTATGAGCACAAGTGTCCACTACTGTTCAGGTGCATGGATTAAAGACAACAGGATTTTTAAGGTCCAAAAACACAGCCATAAGCAGCCTCCAGTCCCTTTGCAATGCTCATACACGTTATGTTGGTTAGGTGTGTCCACTGAAACCTCAAAGCTTGTCTGCCAAGTGTTTACCAGACATCAAAGCCTGTTTTGTGTGTGTACTGGAGAGTGTCCTGGACCGTACCTTGAGGATGAAGTCTGGCGGCGTACCAGGTCGCACTGTGGGCCTCAAGACCCCATCATGGTGGGAGTGGATTAGCGTCTCGTCCAGATCCAGAACCAGAATCTTCCTCTTCACTGCATCTTGAACAACCACAGAGCATTACTCATTGGATTAGAGCCCCCCAATCAATCCGGTATACCGTTCTGGTGCAAGACTTTACACCGAAACCTAATACCTGTGTTATATTGAAGTACAGTAAAACCTTGGATTGCAAGTAACTTGGTCTGGGAGTGTTTTGCAAGATGAGCAAAATTTTGGAATAAATTTTAACTTGACAAACGAGCGAGGTCTTGCAATACGAGTATTACGTAAACACTTTGTCAGCCTAGTGTCACATAACTGAGCTGATGGTTTTTCTGTCTGTCTGTCTCTCTCGCTGTGGGATTGTGGGTAATCGTTTCCCATGCTTGGTCTCAGTCAGCGTGCCTCACTCATATAGTTAAAATTTAGTAGAAAAGCACCACCAGAATAAGGGCGGAGTAGTGCGAGCGATGAATCTGTTTAACGACAATATGATATGCGAGTGCTTTGGATTACAAGTATGTTCTTGTAATGAATTATGCTTGCAAACCAAGGTACCACTGTACTAAAATAATGTAAATTAGCAGCTGACTCCATAGATAACATAAAAGAATCCTTCTCCAAAACCCTTTTTTCACATCCTTAGGAAGTCCATCTTGTTGCATCAGAAGACCTCAAACAAATCCAAAGTAAGAAGGTTCACTGGGAAAGTGCTTGGGTTCTGGAAGCATTTTCAAAATGTGGAGTCTTACTGAGAGGTACTTACTGAGTCTGTTTCTGGAGACAGGTGACAGAGGTAAAGTGTCATAACGCACTGTCTGGTACTGGATTATCTGAAACAAGAGTGGGAACAAGGTCATTTGTAGATAACAAATGGCAAAAAAAAAAATCAAAACGTCCATTTTCCTGGTTGAACGATCAGATATGTTACATGTTAAACTTGACTTCCCACAATATTACACCTATGATGCAGCAATAACAGAGGGCTGTGGAGGCAGTAGTTGCCCTGTTTTATCCTCACCAATAGCAACCAATTGCAATAAGACAGGGCAGGGGAGACAGTACTTGCCCTGTTTATTCACACCAACAGCAACCAATCACAAATTCACATTTCAACAGGGTCTCTCACCCTGTACCAGCAGTCATGGTCTAGTCTTGGTCAGCCAATTATTCACACGCCGAATTAAATATGCAGGATAGCACAGAGCCCACATACTGATCCATCCAAATTTGTCCAATTATTTTGCAATGAAAAATACAAAATGCATGAATAAATGAAAACTTTGAAGCCAAACTCTAAAGTCACAAGGCAGAAAAAAACAATGACTGGAATATTCACAGATCCAAACCAAGATTGAACCAAATAAAGGTAATGCCGAATAATAAATAATTTAAAAAAACCAGCCTACATTTTCACCTCAACTGAAAAAGTGCATAAAAGCACAGCTCTTTCATGTTTCTCAGTTATAAGTTATTTTTTATTAAAAGCACCCACACATACAGCAAGACAACATAACATTCAGTTTAAAAAGTTCTCATTGCAGTTTCCTAAATCCAGTTTCGGAAATAAACACTTACCCATGTGCAGGATTTATAGTAAATGCCAATATGGCTCACAAGTATCAAAGGCACTCACAGATGTTCCCTGACTGCCTGTGTAATGGTGTCACACAGGAAAATAATGCCATTATCACTGGGTTTGGCACTTCACATGCAGGAACCAAATCAGGGTAATCTGAAGATGATACTCATCCTTCCAACAAAATGCTTATTCCGATCAGGGTTATGAGGGGGCTTATCCCTGGCTGCACAGGGTACAAGGCTGCGATGCCAGTCCAGTCTGACACACACACATCGTACATCATGGCTAATTCAAAGACGCTTATATTTAATATAAACCACGTCTTTGGACTGTGGGAGGAAGGATACCCAAAAGAAATCCATGCAACACAGGGAGAACATCCCAATTACACACACACGTGAAGTAGAAGTGGGATTTGGTTTGAGGCAACAGTCTTACCCAGGGTCAGTTATACATACAGTGCCCACATAAACCCCACGACAAACTGCAGAGGAGAGATATGCAAGGGTGTTGTCCATGAAGGAAGCCACTGCTTAAGCAAATGTACACAAAAGCTGGTTTAGCATTTGTCAGGGTCCATGTTGACAAAGGTGAAGACTATTGAGACTCCACACTTCGGAATGATGAGACAAAGGTAATTTTTTTCAGAAAGCATGAAAGTAGCACGAAAAATGCATGGTGCCCACAATGTTCTTCTGTGGGGGTGTATAAGTGCTGCAGGTGTTGGGGAATTGCACTTCACTGATGAAATCGTGAATTCACAGATATGTTGTGGAATGCTGAAAGAGAAGATGGTATCATCTCTCCATGCCCTGGGTGGCCGGACACTCATTCAACATGACAACGATCCAAAACATACATCCAAGGCCGCTGCTGCATTTCTGAGGAAGAAAAGGGTGAAAGTGATTCTGTGACCAAGCATATTAGCTGACCTCAACCCATATGGCACCTGTGGGGAGTTCTGGAAGGACAGGCTGAGCATCATTATCCATCCAGCATCCAGGTTCTTGAGGAGCTCATTCTCCAAAAATGGAGAAAGATGTGGCAGTACGTCGCCAACGTATTCATTCCATGTCTAGAAAAGTTGGTGCTATTCTCAAAAATAACGGAGGCCATACAATATATTAGTACAATTGGGTGTAGGGTGTATTCATTTTTGCAACACTTCCTTTAAATTCAGTTTATTATTTTCTCATTCTAGAGATGTTGGTGATCAAGTTAAGGTGCTAATGAAACAAATGTTTAAGAAAACTAGTTCTGGTGTCCACTGAGAAATTGATACAAAATCTTAATTTTCAAAGGGGGTGTATTCATTTATGCTGGGCACTGTAGTGTGCCAAAGCGGTCATCTGTTAAATCAGAATTCAAGCTTTCAGAATTGCATAACTAACTTGACCAGGAAGAGAAACACAGCTGAGGCATTGTGTTTCCCAATAAAGTCAAATTCGATGCCAGAGACCTTTACTTCTGTCTTGATCATGGCAGTGAAAACACTGTTTAAGGTGCCACAGCAGAAAATGTCGAGTTTCCCTTTTGAACGTCTATTAGGTCTCCTCTTCAAACTGAGATTCACAGGTTTTGAAATACATGCAACTTTCAAGCCAAAATGAAAACTAAATTTAGGCCACAGTTTGGCAATCTTGAGGTACTGCTGGCTGTGGCTACACCTTCAATGAAAATGATCCATTTTAATCCTGAGCCAAAAATAAGATTAAGCCTTAGGCCACAGATTTGCTAATACAATAAATTGTTACCGAAAGGTGAAGGGTGGAGTTACCTGCGAATTTGTATTTAACATATTACTTACTCTATTTGTGCAGCAGTTTGATCAAATTCCAAAAAATACATGCTTCACCTGCCAAACAGTATGTGCCCAAAACTGCTGTAATAATGCAGTCTTTAAATCATTGTCATTTAATGTCTTTTTAATGTAGGCAATTCTTTTTATCTTCGCCGTTGTTAAATTAAGTCACAAAGTAGTATTTGGGTGATTCTCATGAAATCCAGATTTAAAAGGAATCCAACTTGAAAATGTTCAAAAGGCATTTGAAAACAAATTTCCTTTTGAGCATTTAAGGTTAAGGTCTGAACTAAGTAAAAACATTTTCTGATTTTTTTGGAATATTTTCTATATATTTATTGGCATTTTAGACATGGAGTCCAGAAAAAATATATCATTACCGCAACATGACATTACATCAAATATATATTTCCAGTCATTTTTAAAGTAATAGTCTTAATAGTCTTGCTCAGAGGTATATATATAACTCATTTATATTTATTATGTTTTATCATTTTCTTCATTTCTCTTATTACCGCAACATACTTGATTTACATCTTGTTTTTTTAGGATATTTTCCTGGAAACTGACGTATATTTTTTTCTGTAAGAGATTAAATTAAGAAGCGCTATAAACTGTGTAAATGCAATTACAAACTAAATATTTTCTAATTAAATAAATTGCTAATAAACACATATTGCGGTAATGAGAACGGTGATTTGGAGATTAAATTCAATGTTTCGGAAATGAGATTTAGTGCTGTATATTCATAGTTTAGCAAGGATTCAGAGTTTAGCTGACATTTAACAATACCACAATTTAAAGAATATATTTATTTTATGAGTTAATACAATCATTTTTTAATGAGTTAATACAATCATTTGTCCATAAAATTACAGCACTAAAACTTTTGTGACGCATTTCCAAGCTGCCTGTTCACCATCTTCTTCAACCTTTGAGCCTGGAGTCTTAATTTTTTCTGTTCAGATTATGTAGTTCTTTGTCTCTTCTTTTAGTTTTTCCTTGGTATACTTCAGTTTGGCTCTCAATTTGCTTGTAAGTTTTGATGTCCACTCTTTTTTTAAATTGCTGGATGTGTTCTCTTGGGGGTGGATACTTCTACTGGCCTTGTCAGGTCCATCCTTTCATCTGCTGGTGACTGGAGTATTCAAGGCAATTTTCTGGCTCACTTAACGAGGACGCTGGACTCAAACAGAGAAGAGGTTGTACAGTATGCCCTCGTACATTCGTGCTTTGCGAATTCACAGATCCGCAAACATTTCATTGAAAACAAACTTATTTGCATCCATGATTTTTTTTGCACATCTGCGACATCCTCAAAAAACCCCACAGAAGTGTTTATTTTAATTTTCATAGTAATTTATAAGTTTTCCTGCATTTAAATGTAAAACTGGTAAGAAAAATTGTTAATGAAGATTCTGCTGTGTTTTTGGAGAAGTTCAAGACATACAATATAAATCATGTTAAGAAATCCCTTAAAACACTTGGCTTTATGGAAACGTTAATTCTTTGTACATACTGTACTGTACCTTTACAAGATGCGAATCCCATTCGCAAAGTTTATTCCCTTTGGAACCGTCATGACTGCTCCTCCGATAGTCCTGCATGCCACACCTCCTCATCTACCTTATGTGGAATCCCAGTGTGATCAGCTGTTTTGAGTTGCTGTCATTAGTTCTGTGTATTTAATTCTGCATATAAGTATGTTTCCCAAGTCAGGCCATTCACGTCATTCTGAGTTTGCCACCTGTTCTGCTGTCCTGCTTGATTTTACCTTTTGATTAAACCCTGTGTTCCCCGATGACAGGAACACAAATGGTTACTTAAATATCAGAAAATAGTTAATTTACTGTTTTGTAATAGTATGTACACATCAACGTAAATTAAACGCACAAAAATGCTAAATTTCTTGGAAGGTGCTAATGTTTATGTACATAGCAAATGCGTCCTGCAATTCCCTCTTGAAATGCATTTGCTATAAACACTGAAATGGTTCGTTTACTCTTTTTAGCTTACTGTGAATGCAAAAGAAAATGGCAGCCAATGCCGTGTTCTATGACATAGTAGCGGTAACATTAGTATACTGTACTGTAAATGTGCTAGTGTGACAAATATCCAGTGGATACTGTACTCCATTTTTACATCAAACATTTGGTTTTTTTCCTCAAAGGTAATGTATTAAGCTAACTTTTAAATGAAATGTTTTGGGAGCATATGTAGGATTTAAACTAGATATAATCACGTTACCATTTTTAGTGACTCTACCAAACATCCACGATTCCTCCTGGAACGTTCTGGAACCTAACCTCATGAATGTCTGAGGTCTTACTGTACTTGTTTTTTCTTTTGATAGTATTTTGCTGAATTTTTCCTCCATTGCAGTTTCTTTTTAACAACACCCTTGTCTGCACAAAAAAATCTGAGCCCAAAATCTCACATTGCTATTAAAAACAAATGTTGGTTTTCTTTGTGTAGCCCAAGGCAAACTGATACAAATGTATTCATTTACCAAAATTATGCATTAAAACAGTGAACAGAAAAAAAAACTTCACAGGCAGCATTTCTAATAGTCAAGCATCAAAAAACTGGCCTCTGCCAAACAATGTTGATAATTAACTCAAATTTCAAGCATAGTGAATACTGCAGCATTCTTTAGAGGATTGTAGCCATTTTAATTTGGAGCTTGTGTTGATGGAATACCTAACAGTGTGTTACCTGCATTTCCATTTATGTAGTCTACATGAACCTTGAAAAACGCAATAGAAAATAAACGCAAAACAAAAGTTGTTTCACATGTATTGTGCATCACCTAATTTTTGGCCCATATCTCCAAGCCTCCCAGATAGGAATAGCCCAGGAATCCGAGAGAGAATCCCACACTCCTCTGGGATATTTATATCCACTGCCAGCTGTCCAAGCATGTCATGGGAAGTGGTGAGAGAGCATGGTCGCGTATGTATGAGCAGGTGAGGGGAGGGGTAGAGATTGGGAGCCACAGGGTGACTTTGAACCGGGTGTACAACTACCCGCCCCCAGAGGAAAAAGGCAGAGTGCCTTAAGTTGCCCAGCTGCTAGAAGCAACTGCTGTATTTGCCCCCCATCTAGCTCCTTAAAGGCCTGACTACCACATCACTGCCTGTTACAGACAGAGGGCACAACATGAGGTGGCGTGTCATTTTATGACTCCCGGACCTCTGCTCGAATGTTACTCATACAAGTGGCTACTGATCAGCTCATGGATTTTGATTATATGTGTTTATCACGCAATAAAAGCCACTGAATTATAAAACAAGCAGTTATATAAGCAAACAAGCAGTATAAAGCTACTAATTCTGTAGGCCACAATTGCCTAGTTGTCAGAGGGAGGAAAAAAATATATATATTCTACTAAATAATTTCAAAAAATTAAGTTGAATACCGATGTTTACACCCCTTAAAAAATAATCTTTTTTATAAAGGTCAAAGTGCATCAGTCACTGTGTGTTGGTCAGCTACATTCTGCTATCAGAGGATACAGCTTTTGCTAACCAGAAAAAGTCCATGAAGGATTTTAAAGCTTTATTTCTAACATGACTTATTGTATTGTTTACAGAGAGAGCTAGCCAACTTCAGCAGTGTGCCTAGGGTGCAATCCCTTAAAAAGGAAAATAAAATTCATGTCAAATCCTATACTTAACATGCATTTGAATCTTGCTTGGTGTGGAAAGCATGTGCAAGGCCCCTAATAACCCACCCAAAGCTGAATTTTCCTGGCAGAATGAGTTGATTTTTGTCTATTCAAATCCTATGGCTGCATTTCAGTACATGTATAGCAGCAAGATGAAAGCAAGGACACCTCTGTGCAAGTCAGACTTCAACAGGGGTATAAACACCACGCCTTCGATGGAGGTGACAAAACGCTTCCCTGACCTACAGTGGAAAGCAAGGAACTACCAAAAAGCCTGCCAAATACCGGATGTATTAAGTGAAAGTGAAAGCTAAACACATGTTTTGCATGAATTTGTAAGTTACTGCAAAGCTAGTATAAATTTTGCAACTGAAGCAACAAAATGCAATTTGCCCCTAAAACTGAAAATACCCTCTGTCCATTAACCCCAGTGTTGTTGTGCTTCTCAAAGTCACTTTTTTGAACCTATTACACTATGGCTACAAATTGTGATCATCAACTAGTGCAGTGTGTACTTCAAATAACAATACATCTGTGGCCTGTACTACAAAGTGGGGTTGCTGGCTTATCGGGGTAACTTCTTGGATTTAAGGTACCACAGTTTAAATGGACTTCATATTCGTTCAATGACATTTTGCTCAGACTACCTTAAATCCGACAAGTTACCCCAATAAGCCAGTAACCCCGCTTCATAGTACAGGCCACTGATCTGCTACATCATTCACCATTCATTAGCAAAGTATGAGGTAAATAACTTCAGAAAACAAATAAAAGCAAGGAGCCACGCTCAACATGTGGGGCACAGCAGGCTCGTTCTTACTGAAACACGTTGAAACAAAACGTTTTTGGCCTAAATTAAGTGAAAATATTTGCCATTGTTTATCCTGTTTGCTTTTGGTTGGAAGGTAAAAAACCAACCAAAAATGAACATGTTAAATCTGAAGAAAAAATATATTTTAAAAAAATGTTATGGAATAAAAAACCATCAAGGAATGATACAAGGACATAGATCTAAACCTGCTAAAACATTCAAATTAAAAACATATCTATACATAAATAGATTGACAAGTCACTAAGTAAACATCTAGCCAATATCTCAGGCTTGTGTCTGAGCCCTAATTCAATCAACTGTTAGCCGTTTCTAGCAGATGCATCACGTCAGCGTAATACACTTTCGGTTGGGTGACTACAGCTCAATGTGAAATAACACCGCAACACTGGCGTTTTGGAGGAAAAAAACTCCCGAAAATGCCAAAAATCATGTCAAGACGGACTTCACAGTTTGATAAAACTTTTGTTCCCACCCTTTGGGAAGGGCTTACAAATACGTCCGAGAAAGGCAGTATACCAACCAATCTTAAGTTAAATCAGTATCTCCCCATGACCATCTACAAAATAAAACGATTTCCTAACCTTCACAGCAAATTCAAGTAAGTTTTAATGTAACCGACAATTACCGCTTATCAGATAACCTCTAACCGCTACTACGTATCAGCAGGTGACAATATTAGATTTGAACGAAATAACATTTTGACAAAAAAAAGTAAAAGTGCGCGATGCCCTTGCATTCACAATCCCGACTGACATTTCAGCGTCTTATTTTCATGCAACAACACGTGAAAGTGTCAAGCGAAAAAGTCAACCGTGCGCCAAGTTTCTCCTGGACTGCAAATAAAAGGAAGCTGGCAGCTATTCTTCTAGAAGCAAAAAAAAAAAAAACTTAGATAATAAACAAATGAATACAAAGGCAAGAGCTCCCCATCACAACAAAAGGAAAAGATTGACAATGTGGCGGGCAAGCAACTTAACTCACCGTGCGTAGATGCTTCCTGAGCAGGTACAGGATGAAGCCCCATATTCTGGACGTGAAGCCGAGGAAAGTGCGGATCCCGAGCAGCCACTGGCGGGTCTTCAGCATGTCGGCAGCCACGCGAACGCCCGCGCGCGACCCGGGCGGACCAAAGCGCCGGATGGTTACAGCAGTCTCTATCAACCGGACACTTTCACTCGACCAGGGAACTGGTCAGACCGAGCTTACCCTCAACAGAACCTCTCATAGAGAGGGGGAGGAGAAGGGATAGGGGGTTGCTTAAAAACGTGCTGAACCCGTCCGGACCGACGGGCACCGGGTCAAGAAAGCGCCTGAGCCTCCGTAGAAAAGATTTCCCCTACTAAAAAAAATCAATAAATAAAATATTAAAAGTTCACAAAAGCCAACTGACTGGAAGGTGAATGCATCCGCAAGCCGGCTAGCGGTCGATATCCATGGGGAGGTGTTAAAGCCAAAGAAGTCGCAAGGTGGCTAGCCAGCCAAGCTAGTAAGTTTGTTGGGCTTCCAGACCGATTTCTAAAGCCGGAAAAAACAAGTCTGAACTTCCAACGCCCACGGTCTGTTCTGCTATAATTCCTCGTTTTTTAGGCGAAATGTAATAAAGTCTCTAAAACACCAGAACTCAAAACAGTCGCCATCAATCCCCTTCTGCTTTACAGCGAATCCGGAACCTAACTGCGAGCCGCCATCGTCGCCTTTGCCGTCACTTCCTCCTTAACCCCAGACAGATCTCTGGTGCGGCGCGCTCCCGAGACCGCCGCGGACGAGCCCATGCACTCGGTTAACTGAAAATGGTATTAACTGAGCATTAACCGTAATTTTAAGAACAGGTTCAACTGCAATTGTTACATAAATATAACGATAACTACCCAGGCATTAACGATAATGCCCTCGATGAAACATTTTTATGCAGCTTAAGACAATGAACATGTAAATCTGACATGCATTGAATGAAAGATAATCACGATTCGTAAATTCCGTGTTTTATGACGCTAATTTAAGGCGCAATTTCAGCACCTGTTTAAATTGCCGAATACATTGACATCGAGATGGAGTATGCATCTATATAAAATAATCATATAGTCTTTTCCCTATTTGAATGCTTAATATGATTCATAATATGGCATTAAGCGATTTCAGAAAATGGATGAATGGATGGAATATAATTTGCTGTTGCCTTGGGGACGGACATTGAAACAGCCAGTATAGAATGCATGGAAATAAGCCAGTTTTTGCAAATGCATAGCTCGTCATTGCGTGGGGGAAAACGGGGGCAAAAGAAGAGGGAATAAGCAAATATGAAAATGAAGAGAGAAATAGCATTAAGATATAAGCCAAGATCATTTTTATTTTTTCAGTTTGCTCGTTTTATTTGCATTTTACTTTCGTTTATGTTTTTTGTTCTAATCTCCGTTATCGTAGCTACACCGCACCTGGGAGCATTTCGAAATATTTGTATGTATGGTGGCGCGGTGTTTACATTTTTAAAGGAATTTCTATGTATTTTGCGTAATAAATATGTAACGTCAACTGCTGATTTGGTGTAATCGAAAAAAACTACAGGATTGTAATTAATGAGATATTGCTGCGTTTTCCATTTGAACCAACAGGGGGCGGGAAAGCCTATTCCAAATGGAATTTCAGCAAAAGACTTGCATAATTGTAACAAACAGACTCAGTTCATTGAAGATCCACACTGGCCCTCCCAGTCACGAGGTTAACTCACTCCAAGACTGGGCAAATGCCAGCCAATCACAATTTTCCATTAGTCTAAATAGGAATGAATCAAACCAGTTATTAAGGAATATACTTTGAATTACATAGATACAAATGTCAATATTGATCAAGTTCGATATTGTAAGTTCAGGATGGCCACATGGATGTAAAACCCATTTATTTTTATGTTGTTCAGAGATGTGTCACGTGGAGATGTAGGGTATGTCTCCCGAAGCCTTCTTAACGCTACGTTGTTTGTAAGATAGAACTTATGAACAATGTAGCGTTAAAAAGGCTTCGGGAAACTCACCCATAAGCTCTATGCCTGAAGAATGATTTCCAGACATAGGTCTACAGCTTCATTTAAATAAACAAAAGGGTTGAGCCAGGTGGGTTCTTAGTATAAGTAAAATCAAAGAACATTATTATACTGGTTATAAAGAATGAAATTTGAAACTGGATATTTCTTAATTTAGAGAATAAATGTTTCGTTGTAAAAAGACTACCATAAATGCAGTCAGATAAACTTTAAAAGTGCTGCATTAAAGTTAGAGGTAATTTCTAGACAGCAGACGTAGATAGAAATTGGCTTGCGCCTTTCCCTGCAGATGTGATAATTGTGCTCTTAACAGCCGAGTCACGATCAGTTTCTGTCAATCTTGTCCTGCTCCTGTTTGGCCAGCAGATGTCACCATGCCCCTGTCTTGGCATGGTTACTTATCATGAGCCCGAGTTCCCCATATGTTCACGTTATGGGTCCGCTCTAGTTACTGTAGGTCCAATCAGTCTTACTTCCTTCAAAGAAACGTCAAGCCCCATGTAAACTTCACTCAATCCCCTGGTCATTTCAAAAGGTAGAAACTCCTCTGGTTCAAGTGAGGACCTATTCCCCTCTATAGTTACCTTAATGAAGTTCCCTTTGGAGGTTTCCCTATGCAAAGACTGCCTCTGGGGTTTATACTTCTCCTAACCACTATGGACATGACAGAATGCCAGGACTGGGCAAGTACCCCAGCATCTCAGATTGCAGTGGACCGAGGGTCCTCTGAACAGAGGTGGAGATTTCAGGTATAGAAAGTAAAAATCCAAACCAGGATTTTGTTTCAACCAACCAGTTGAGTATAAAGAGTCACGGTCACAGATACTCAG
>JABFEB020000002.1:24987991-25002354 GCA_019775895.2 Stomatorhinus ivindoensis | reverse complement strand
CGTCCAGGGTTGTTCCCTGCCTCGTGCCCATTGCTTCCGGGATAGGCTCCGGACCCCCCGCGACCCAGTATATAAGTGGGTATAGATAATGGATGGATGGATTCTGTACCCAGCTGTTTGCCTTTGCTGGTACAAAATGTTTTCAAAATGTGCTGTTGTTGGTGAAGTTGGGGGCAGCCTGTGGCCCAGTGGGTTCAGCCTCTGTGCGTCTGATGGGAAGGTTGCTGGTTCAAGCCCAGGCTCAGCATGTCTGTGGGCCCTTGAGCAAGGCCCTTAGCTCCCAGCTACCTGGGTGCTACGCTTAACACCCTCTCTGTCCAACCCCAGTTGTGAATGACATGGACGCCCTTGACAGGGATAACCTAGTCGTAGTGGTCTTCTCAGCGCACCTTGATTAAGGAAAGTAGACTCATTTAAAAAAATTAAAAAAAAAACTCCTGAAAAATGTGAACATAGTCTTCAGAGGAGTCACCCAGCAGAATGATCTCCAGCACATGTTGTCTTATGCCAGTGTAATGCTGCTCACCGCTGCAGTGGATGTCATTGCGCAAAAATGACTGTTCAAGGCATAAAAACCACAGACACGTGTAGTACAAATCTGCAGATGACGTCGTGCATGCAGGCTCTGGCATCTGTATGGCTGCGACCTGGAAGATGCATTAAATCCCATTTCAAAGAAAATCCACAATTTATATTACACGCCTGCCAAGCCACACCCTGTGTACCACAGAAGTGACTCGGCTCATATCGACGGCTGCTCTGTAAATTTATTTAGATTGTAAAGTCATCCCAGACATGAAGTTTTGCTGAATAACAATGCAGACAAAATAAAGCTGTGTGTAAATAGTTTTTAATTGTCAATGAATTCTAATAATGATGAAAGTACAGGCAAGCAAGAATTCCATCTGTTAATGTACTTGTTAATAGGTTACAGGTTCAACAGGAAACTGTTCTTGTGAACAAAACAATTAAATAATACAAAATTTGTACTTAGTATAAGAATCCAGGAGCTCTTAAGAAAATACACTCGGAAGAAGAACTGGAATTATAAACAAGTGATCATAATCTAAAGGTTGTTGTCTTGGGTTCTAACACCATCCATCAAGGTGCTTAACCTGAAATG
Organism: Stomatorhinus ivindoensis; assembly: GCA_019775895.2. Lineage (NCBI taxonomy): Eukaryota > Metazoa > Chordata > Actinopteri > Osteoglossiformes > Mormyridae > Stomatorhinus > Stomatorhinus ivindoensis. The sequence continues at coordinate 25,001,231 of JABFEB020000002.1, read as the reverse complement.
CTCCAGCTTATAAGTCTAGGTTCCCTAGTTCCAGTTCTAGAGGGCCAGTCTGCAGCACAGTTTGCAGGTTTCCCTGCTCAGACACACCTTACTCAGCTCACCAGCCAACTGCCAGGTTTAGTAGGTGTGTCTGAGCTGCATTGCAGACTGGTCCTCCAGGACCGGAACTGGAGAGCCCTGAAATAAATCCACCATATAAGGATATATGTTGTACACTTCTTCAGATAAAACATCCAACCAAGCAATTAATTATGAATGAACAGCTGAGTAACTATGATTAGCCAGTGGCGGTTCAGCTGAGTTGAGTCTGAGACATAACAGTAGCGAGGGTGAGTAAAAGTGTACAGGCCAGTGTCAGCTTGGATTATATGAGCAGATGAGTGAGCAATGATTCTGTTTCAATAAGGAGGGTGAGAGCGTGGTGATAAACACGAGTGAGTATGAACATATGAGAGAGCAGAGAGAAGGAAGAATGGAAGTGGCTAACAAAGACCTGTAAGGGACTTGGAAGATACAGGTTCTTTTGAAATGTGAAACTTGTATACGAGTTGGAACACAGCCTGCAGCAGAGTGTTCTGGTAATACTTCAGTCACTCTGTGTCAAACCATGACAGTGAATCATGGGTTTGATCCACTCATCTCACCCCAGACATCATAGAGGCAACTCTCAGCGAGTCCAGGACATGCAGGGTACCTGGAATGATGAACGGGCCAGGTGAATTTACAGCAAGGAGAGTGGAAAAGCTTTCTTGATATATTCCTGGTATTTGCTGGCTCTGTTGGTGGCTGAGGGTCATCGGCAGAGAAGTGTTCTCATAACTTTGCACAGATGAAAGCTTCCTGATTGCTGAACGCTTCGTGTAGGATGTCACTGGCTGGGAATGAGACGAGAGGTCATTTTCCAAGCCAGCCGTTATGGATGGACCGCGTACCGCCCACAGTCCACAGCTACAGAGACAAACCCCCCAGTACTGACTCAGCCGTTGGTGTTGACTCACACAGACTTGCTGTTGAGAAGAGGGCGAAGGGAAAGGAGCCAAAGGAGCAGCCACATTCAAGTACTGGAAGAAGGAAAGGTGTGTGAAAACAAATATTGAAAGGTTTAACCATGTGATCATAAATGTACAATGAAGTCACAGTATCAGAAGTCCACACTACCCCAGAAACCTCCAGTCAGCTTCTGAAAAGTCTTTTGCTGCATTGAGTTTACTGTTCCCTCTTGTGTCAGTTTGAGCTTGTCTTACCCGAATCTTTAACACAGACAGCAGCAGACCAAGATCCATATCTCTCTGGGTATACAGTATAGATGCAGGTGGGCATGTGTGTTCAGCCCGACAGTGATTCCGTTCACATTCGAAAGATTATGCTGTTGCTTAACACAAAATCAACACTGTTGCGTTTACTTTTATGCCCCTGGGATCTGTATACTGAAAATCGAGTGAAAAATAGCCTCCAAATACGGACATGAATGGCGGTATATTTTAACGATATTGTTTTTCATAATCCATTATGTTTCCATTTCATTCCATTTAAACATCTTCAGCTGATTCATGTAATTAATATTCATTGGTACTATTGCGTCCCCAGAGTGAACCACTTTAGAACAATAATTCATGTTCCAGATTTAAATGTAATGATGACCAGAGATTAATATGTGAATACGCCCTTAATCTGTCAATGTCATATTATTATGTATATATTGATTTAACAGTAAGATGTTGCACAAAATATTAAAATTTTAATGAGAATACGGTGTTCATGTTTTTATACCCGTATGATGTTTTGGCATTACCAGTACAGCCTTGTACCCTGTGCTTCTCGGAAAATATTCGAGAGACCGCGATAAGTGCTTAGAAGATGTAAGGATAGAAGAATGGAAGGATGGAAAACAATTGCACACTCCTGATATGGTATGTGCATCATTTTCTGGTATTTGTATGACAATTGCAGGTCATTTGGACAGATCAGCACACACTGCAGATTTCCTGACATATCGAGCACTCTCTCCTCTTACTCAGGGGCCTGTAACGCAATGCAATCCACTGGAGGAGAACACAGGAGATGTGTGTCCCCCCATCCCCCACTCAAGACTCAATCAGCAGTCACTTCCTATTTTTAAACTATAGCTACCACTTGCATTGTTTAATCATAAAAACCCCATCCATCCATCCATTTTCTATACCTGCTTATCCTACTGGGTCACAGGGGGTCTGGAGCCTACCCGGAAGCAACGGGCACGAGGCAGGGAACAACCCTGGATGGGGGGCCAGCCCATCGCTGGGCACACTCACACACCATCCACACACACAGGCACACCTACGGGCAATTTAGCAACTCCAATCAGCCTCAGCATGTCTTTAGACTGTGGGGGGAAACCAGAGTACCCGGAGGAAACCCCATGACAGCACAGGGAGAACATGCAAACTCCACACACATGGAACCTAGGCGGGGACTCGAACCAAGGTCCCAGCGGTGTGAGGCAACAGTGCTAACCACTGCACCACCATACCGCCCCCTATCATAAAAACACAATTAAGTAAATTCTTTAAAATGTTTGAAATCATTTGCATGAATTCTTTAGAATATATTGCTATGACAAGTTCAACAACAACAACAACAACAACAACAAGAATAATAATAATAATAATAATAATAATAATAATAAAATATTCATTGGAGTCCCTTGCAGGGTGTACCCCAACCTTTTACCCAGGCTGCAGGCCCTGGCTCTTATTATTCTTGTTTTGTATTACTTTCCTTCTTCCATCGTTTCCCAAATGCATCATTGTTATTCATATTCAAATTCCAATTACTGCCTCTTCCTACTTTCTCAGGCTCACAATCCAACTTTTGCAAACTTCCTCCCACATATTTAGTCTACTGAGCAAAACAAGCTGATGCACCGTAATTTTTTTCTGTGTTCCTGGCGACAGAGTAAAAGTAAACAACAGGTTCAGGCGAACAGCCAGGATATGTGATCGGTCCCAAAAAACACCTTTCAGTACCTTCTCCCAATCTGGCCTAAATGATACTAAGTTTAAGTGTAATGATTTAGCGGATACCTCCATTACTAAGCTGAGATTAGAAGCTAATAGGGTTTCCACAGTGATGGAGTCATATTCAGCTACCACTTTCACCCTGGAGGGCGTGATGCATCAGGAATGTCGCAGGATGTGCAGGTGTGTCAGTGCCTGCGAGGTTTGTACCCCGATGCTACGCGCGTCTGGCCCTCCTCGCTCACCTCAGCTGTATGGCAGAATCTGTGATCTCCTCGCTCTCCAGACTCGAATTCCTGAATCACTTTCAGACCTTCTTTTTATCAAAGCATCTCCACCATCTGCCAAAATAAAATTATATTTTCAAATACGAAAGGAAACATTTGCAGGGCTAGACATTATAAAATCTGTCTCTGAACCACGCCAAAACACTAGTCTGATAAGGTTTTATTGCTTCATTAGTAAAGTCTGTTGTTTTACCACTTCATTGTTACACCTATGCTCTGGATTGGCACACATCATTCCTGCACCCAAGACAAAATTATGTCAATAAGGCCCCGCATGAGGATCAGTGTCTCTCCTACCCCTTCCCCAGTTGCAACCCCCCCAGATGCCAGGCTTGCATATGCTCATGAACACCATGAAGTCATTGCATCTGTATTTCATTTAAATTGGAGTTGCCATTTTTGTATATATGTTATTTACATAGTATATTTCTGAATGTATATCCTTCAAAATATAATGTGCATTTCCCAAGTCTTATAAAGGAAGAAAAACAGGTTTCTCATGAAGGCAGGGAAATTAGTTATGAAGTATAGAATATTTTATGGATATTGGTTTGTATTTTTTCATCCTAGCATAGTGAGAAAGTGGCTCATGATGACAAAGAACTCATTACTCTCTGCATCCACGCATAATACAGGGAGTTTTACCTTTTTGGCAATACAAGATTCCCTCTGGAATATCTAACATCATTGGGCAGAAATTCATTCATATTTATGCCATAAACAAGTATTACTACACATTCAATCATTTTACAAAGTACAAAATTGCGAAGGGGGCAAAAAACTTATTAGCTCTGCATTACCACGCATTTCCCTGAAGAGGAGTAAAAATGAAACAGAAACATCTGTGTTTGATAAGACAGTGCGGGTCCTACTCAGGAGTGTACTGTACGGGCAGAACATTACTGCCTGATAGGGTTACTATGTTCACATGTGAATCATAAAACTGCAGTGGTATTTTAGGTAATAACATTAACAAAAAAAGTTGTTTCCTTTTTTGCCATTGCTTCCACATGTGTTCTGTACATAGTATTATTGTTTATGGTTGTCTAGGAGATGAATACATTCTGAGGAGCGTCCCGTCCAAGCTTGTTGGCTCAGCTAAGCCTGTCAGAGCCTGCTTTCCATTTCTATGCCTTACCTTCACAATCGAAAGTGTAGCATTTATATTATAAATGTCTTACTTTGCACAATATGGAGGCTTCATATTGTTCTCAATAATGTCACAAACAGCTGATTAAATTCTACAATATGTATTTTTCCATCTTATGAATAAGTGCTGAGATGTTGCCCCTGTTTCCACAGCATCTCGGTCTCCAGGCATAGACTTCTCCGTGGTACTCAGACCCCATGACCAAATAAGGGGATGAGGGGTTTCCTCTCCCACCCTCCCTCGCTCCCTCCCTCCCTCCTGCACATTCACACTGCCTTCTAGAATACGAGAGAACTTTGCATAGATAGTGTGACACGGAATGTCTGAAGTATCGCAATGCAAATAACATATGTCAGGCAGTTTGTATTCCCTGAATCCAGAGGCCTCTGTTTTTATTTGGTGTTATGGCATCGTTATACACGATGTTTTTAACAGCAGGCAATTTAACTGACATGGTAAAGAAGTTAACTCTTTCCTAATAAAAAAAAAAATCTGTTGCAGAAGAACCAATGACTCAGACTGTCCGTGTACACTACCCTGTAAAGTGACTTGGTGAGATAAGGGGGTATAGACAGAAAGGAAGGGAGCTGTGTGTGCTTTGGTGTCAGTGAGACAGTCGCCGGGATGACATCACATGCAGTAATTACTTCCGCCTGTGTCTGCAGGGGCGGGGCTTGGGCTGAAGTCTCTGCTTTATAAAGCTGACAAACATTCATTCAGACTCAGTAAGCGCTCTCTTACCCAGAGGACAGACTCAGCAATACGAACACAGACTTAAACATCCAGGTCCAAGGTAACACCGCATTTAACATGCTCTTATTTCTGACTGGAATTTCTGGCTTATATACTGTTTTCTGATTCTGTCAGAATTATATTTCCAAAGATATTATTACAGGATTTTTCTCACACGTTAATAAATGTGGACATTTGACTAGATTCTATTCATTCAATTAACTTTATTGAGAAGTTCTTACATACAGCATGTGAATAATTTGTAACTTTCCCTTTATGGCACCTACGAGTAGCTGCTGAATCTGACTGTGTCCCTCCTGCCGGCTGTCACTGCTCGTCTGTCCCCGTCCCAGGATGCAGACCATGTACATGTGGCTGGTGTTTCACCTGCTGGCCGCAGGCCTATGTAGCATCCTGGAGGAGAGACAGCTGGACTTCGGCTTGCGCGTCTTCTCCGAGGTGTCTTCGCCGGACAGAAACGTGGCGTTCTCCCCGTACGGCGTCACCGCTGTGATGAGCATGGTTCAGCTAGGAGCCTGTGGTGCCACCTTAAATGTCTTAAAAGCCAGCATGGGATTCTCCCTGAAAGGTGAGCTCCTGCCTTTGACGACCCGAGCGACCTTCACTCTCAGGCAGCTGTGCTAAAGTTAGTCTGTCTCATCGTACTGCTTAAAAATGTAGCTCAGAGTTACGCCAAGCACAGCATGTAACAGAAAAGCGGGCACTTGCTTAGTTGTGCAATAATGTTGCAGATTTACCGGTTTCGTAACAAAAGTCTATCGACAAGCAATGTTTAGTATATCTGCACATATCTTCCACACAGAAACAGACTCATTCAGGTCTGTTCTTGACGTTTCCCTAGTAATTACTGTTGGCTCCCAAAGGGATTCGAAACACAAATGCTTGGTGTTTCTTGCTATTGAAAACTTCTTACTAATTAAAAAGCAACCAATGATGCTATGAATTAACTTTTAAGTTTGAAATTAATGTTATACTTTAAATTTTCTGGTGTTTTTAATGTGATATATATTTTTTGTGAATAAATGAATGAAGTAATGGTTTTTATTATAAAACCAATACAATTGCAATATTTTTTACTGAATTAAGCATTATATATTATTATAAAAATACATTAGTATATATTGGAATCAAATTCTGTTCGATTAGAATTCTAATTCAGGATTAAGGGAACGGCATAATCATCTCACTGTATGGGCACTGTCTGCTTTTCCAGATCGTGGGATTCCCAGACTGCTGCGTCTGCAGCACAGGGACCTGTCCATGGAGGATGCAGTGCAGCTTGCCAGTGGTGTGATGGTAGAGAGGAAGTTGGGGCTGGAGAAAGGCTTCAGGAAGGGGCTTCTCAAAGCCTTCCAGAGCATCCCCCATCAGCTGGACTTCTCCAACCCAGGCAAGGCCATGGAGGTCATCAATGCATGGGTGTCCGACAACACAGACGGTGAGAGAAGTGTCAGAATACACAACAGCACATGCAACAACGATTGCCGTCAGCGTGGTAATATTGATCTTTCTTAATTCCAGGCATGATCCCTCACTTCCTGTCTACTGACACGTTAACTAAGGACACCAAGCTGGTGCTGCTCAACGCTGTCCACTTCCGAGGCCTGTGGAAGCTGCCCTTTAACCCGCAGATGACCCAGGAAAGACTATTTCACTGTGCCAATGGGAGTTCAGTGCCTGTATCGATGATGCAAATTACACAGCGTTTCAGTTATGGTGAGTTTTGAAATTAGCCACATGCACTCAAATGCAGAATGATACTGATATTTATCAGAAAATGAGAAGAATCTCTTGAAGATAAAACTAGGGAATGAGAGTAATCGAAAAGCTGTATTTTGTTATTGATTATATAGTGTGGTACCAACATCTCTACAATTAACATGAAGAGTATAAGGAAGTATAAGCAAATAGCCTACATGTCTCCTTGGAACAAAATAAAGTGTAATATAAAGTGTTAAGGTGATAATTCGTGTGGTTCCTTCTATAAAGGTGACTTCATCACAGAGGATGGCGTGGAGTATGATGTCATTGAGATTCCCTACGAAGGCGATTCACTGAGCATGCTCATAGTGTCTCCCTTTGAGAAGGATGTTCCACTCTCTGCAATTTACAAAGGTCTTGAAGGACAAAGGATAAAGCAATGGAGGAACAGCATGAGAGTGGTCCGTCGGCAGCTTTCACTGCCAAGGTGAGATTTCGGTTCTCAAAGAAGAAAACGTTTCTTTAGCACAGTTGATGGCACCTTAGCACTGCTGTGTTGGGTCGAAAAGGGAAATAAGTATGCTGTGACACATTGGACTTTATAGCATAATTATTATACTCCAGTATGACGACAATCTATTAGTTTTGGCTGAGAGCTCACAGCATGGCCATCTGTCAAAAAATATTACAGTTTTGTTCCTCATCATCTCTATTTCCCCTTCAGGTTCACCATAGATTCTCAGCTGGACCTTAAGCCTGCCCTCTCCAGACTCGGCCTGGGCAAGATATTCTGGAAGAATGCTGACTTCTCTGGCATCACCAGTGAGTGCTGAATTCATATCCCATGCCGGTAGCACTTTACAGTAAGACAACCCTTACGAAGGTTTTATGAATGGTTTATAATCAAGTTATTAATTAATACATAAAGCTTTGTAGGTCATCAATAGACACAAACATGTTATGACATGTTTTCTTTTTATTAATGAGTTACTACCATTTATAAGCAACAAAGGGGGACTTATTGTAAATTGGTACCCACATTCCTCTTTCTCCCTCTCTCTCCTAATGTTGCAGGCTCTCCATGCTTCCCTGTTATTAAGCCCCAGGACAGAGTACATAATGTTGTTATTTATGATAAAGTGTGTCTGATGTACTACATATATTTGGAAAGCCACAGATTTTCCATGAACACTGTAGTCTCACTTACCCAATGGTCTTACCCATATCCAGGTGAGGAGCAGCTGTACGTATCCCAGGTTTTGCAGAAGGTGAAGATTGAAGTGGATGAAGAAGGAACCAAAGGCTCTGCTGCCACAGGTATTGACACCCAGATACCCTGAAACACCCCTGCCCACTTCCACAAACCTGTCTCTTCTAAATTCTCCCTCACTGGCGGTGAAGCTTGCTGGGGTGGGGCACTGGCGATGAAGCTTGCTGGGACGGGGCACTGGCAGTGAAGCTTGCTGGGGTGGTGCACTGGCGATGAAGCTTGCTGGGATGGGGCAATGGCGATGAAGCTTGCTGGGATGGGGCAATGGTGATGAAGCTTGCTGGGACGGGGCACTGGCGATGAAGCTTGCTGGGACGGGGCACTGGCAGTGAAGCTTGCTGGGGTGGGGCACTGGTGGTGAAGCTGCTTTTTATTACAGTCTAACAAGCAAAATGTCCCATTGTGTCCTTTTTGTCCACAGGTGCTATTATCTACTCACGCATGGCTGTTGAAGAGATTACCCTCGATCGGCCTTTCCTGTTCCTGATTCAGCACAAGCCAACAGGTTAATGTCCCCCCTTTCCATCCATTTAACCTTGTAATTGTTAGCTTAGATTTTCCAGAGTCTTATTCATAAGCATATGAGTGTTGTTAAGTTCCTTGATGTCCTGGCTGTAACCTAAATTTCATGTGTTTCATTTAGGTGTTCTGCTGTTCATGGGCCAAGTAAACCAACCTGAGGAACACTGAAACCTAAAGGAGCTACAAGCAATACCTGCTTTTAGGCGACATTGCACTGCTGTAGTCAGCTAGCTTCTGATTCTGAACAATTTATTTAAGCAAATCTGAAGTTGCCAAAGATCAGTTGTGTCCACTGTGATATTTGGACAATCAGGGTATTTCAGCTGATATTTCTTTTTGGTAACTTCACTGCTGCTATAAATGCACTGGATTTTCTATGGAAGCTTTGCTTACATCTTTTTCTGAACATTATGCAAGTATTTTATTCACTGTAAATGCTACATGACCCAGTACTGCATACGCTGTTAGAAGCTGGATGGACAACACGACAGCTGCAGAATGCAGGCAGGAATGACTGAACAGGATACGTTCAAAAGTCACTACAGAATGATCCAATGTAAGAGTAGCCCTGACTAACTGTAATATAACAGTGCTTGACAGGGAGCTGGGAGCGAGTAAAAATAAAAATGTGGACTGTCTGGGGGGTCCCTGTGTACCCGGCTCGGAATCACTGCAAAATAAGATTACTAATTATACTGTAATATGCAGTTTTTTTACGTATTACAAGGAATTCTATAGTCATCTACATGGGCATGCATATTACCAGAGCAGATAAAGGCAGGTGGCCACTCCCAGACGCGGAAAGAGAAGGTGCTGGAACAACATCCTGACACAAATCACAAGGGTTAGCAGAACATACGAGAAACAAAGATGACCATCCATGCATCCAGCCGCACAAACGTCATCTGATGGCTAATTGTGGTCTAGATCAGTGGGAAAACAGCCTATAAGCGGGTCAAAAGGATGAAGGCATGACAGAATATAACTGAAAGGAACAGTACAGAACATGTGAAAGATATTAACTTTGAGTCTTCATTCAGATATGATTTCTTCATTGCTTGCTGGCTTTAAAGTGAAGGTCAAACCGAAATATGTGTTATTTTTTGGTTTATACATATTATATTTTCATATATGTGTTTAGAAAATATTTTTGTCACAATGTGTATATTTGAAAAGTATATATATTTATTGACATTTTCAAATAAAATCAGTATACATATCGGTGTTTTGAGTATATCTATGTTCTGTATCCCATACGAATGACTTGGTGTATTAAGGCAAACACTGACCTCTACTGTTGAAGCAACGAAGTGCACAGTTTGACGAATGATCGCCAAAAACATCACCGTAGCTCTGTGAAAATTGAATAGCTCTGTTGGAGTGTCACCCTTCATGGTGGACGTTTCCAACCAACATAAATGAAATAATAATAATACCTGACATCAAATCCTGTGCCAAATTCATTTTATCTTTATATCACCTATTAGGGAACCCTGACCTAGATTATGAAAACTGATACATGTGAAATGTACTCAATTTTCAGAATTGCAGCACTGTTATGGTTTGACTGAAATTGGTCGTTTCACTGCACCTCCAACTAGGCTACTAAAAATTCCATTGCTGAAAAGTCCATTACTATTATTTTGCTATTCTGACATCCTGTTGTCTATCACTATTCCAACATTATCGTACTATACTTTGTTTTTGCGTGTTCATTCACATATGTAATGGTATGCACATTTAAATGATAATGATGTCATATTATTGCTACCGTAATATGCTCATAAACAACATGAATGTTTACTCTGTGCCCTATGACAGCCTGGGGAAACATATGGACCCCTTCTCCGAATAACGATAATTATCTGTGATTTCTATTGGCTGCCAACACTATAGTGCTTTGTTAACTACATTCCTAATGCTAAATTTCAGTCGGAAGGCGGTGAAAGTAAAGGTATACCTGTAAATTTAATCAGAGCTCTTGGACCCCCTAAAATCATGCTGAGGTTCAGGACTTTGGGTTTAAAAGAGCAAAACTGTTGGTGGATATCTGCAGCATGTGTATGGTGGTGTTGTGTCATCACTGAGTCGGAACGCACGATTCATTCTGGATGCTTCTGTTACTATAGCTATACAACCTTGTGTCAACTTGCGTTCGCATTTGGGAGTGTGACCACTGGACACAATTCATTTTTTGGGCATCTCTCGGTGTTGTAGCTGTCCATCTCATAGACATTACTGTATGTATAATGCGCTACAAGTTAGATATGGACAGCAGGTCATTTGATAGTCAGCAGTGCTGCCCATTCTACAGCGATATACCCGCTAATGTCCTACTACTATTTACTATAGACTTTGGATGTAAAGTGACTGGACATGATTCAATCAGGTGTAACTCACGTTAAGAATATAGTTCCCTTTTTCTTGTCATTACAATTTTTACTTGTTTTTGTTTGCATCCTAGGTCTCTGAAATTTTCTGTTACTGACCAAGTGTTTTTACATAGAAGAGTATAAATGTACTCTTTGTATATAAGAAGATCTTTTACCAGATATTACAATTTTAAAATAGATTGACAATGTCACACGAGATCTTTTAGGAAGCACAAAATAATGAATGATATTCTCCTAAAATCTACAACCAAGAAAAATTATATGTGAAATGTTACTTTTTAACTACATTAAACTTTTTACTTAATTTAGAGGTGTTTTTTCTTGTTACAGTAATAAGCTGGTTTCTATGGCAGCCATCTTCTGTTCCACTAGTCCTGTAAACAAAGTGACTAAGCAGTGTCGTCATGGTAACACTGGCCCAGAGGCTTCCCACACAAAGTGTGTTCAAATATATTATTGCTGAAGGCTTGCTGCAGAAATGTTAAAGCCAGAAGTGGTTTCAAGAAAACTTAGCAAACATTCTCATAAATTGTAGATCTGGGGTCTCCACCTATACTTCTAGAGGTCCAGGTTCCATCAGCAACACAAAGCCAAGGGTCACTGCACAAGATGGGGCGGCAATCTGGTGACCGCTGGTGTGAACTGAAGAAGCTGCTATGATACAACGGTCATCTTGGATGATATCCGCAATCCCAAAACTTCCTATGGGACCAGCTGGCCTTTTTCTCCAGCTGAAGAGTGCCCTTGAACTGTGGGCCTCCTGGGCACATTTAGATAAAACAAGTACAATGTAAAATACAACTACATTTAACATCAATTCGTCACACCACCCCCGCATGGGGACCGCAACATCTAAGTAGAAACACCTGTTTCACTCCTATTTAACTCTGTTCTGCCCAATTATTCCTTGGGAGGTATTGTTGATTGTTTACATGACACCTACTGAGCATTCTTACCTGTGTTGTCCCTCTACCCTGATCTGCCCTGTCCACCCATCCTGATCCCCAGCCCCTCTGAATCTCCCTGGAGTGGACACACGCTCCCGGTTCTGGACCCTTCTTGCTTCATGCCCCTGACTTCGATCCAGCCCAAGAACTTGGTGTCAGTTTGCCTGTTCCAAACCTCCATGGCTCCTGACCTAAACTGCTCCAGATTTCGGATCCTGACCTTCAGCTGCCAACTCTGTTCCTATTTGCTTGGTAATTCTCTCTGTATATAGTGCTGAAATCTGTGTTGAATGATCCAATAAGATGAAAATTGTATGAAAGTTTGTCCAGCCCAAAACTGGCTGTGGCTGATCCATCAGGTTACTATGATGAGTTCTTGTGTTTGACCTCTTCTTTCAGCATCGAAAGTTCCTACATGTATCTGACTTCATTAAATATATTTTGTTGTTCAGTAATAAGAAACATATTCATATGTATGTTAAGGTATAATTGCATGATTCTTATGAATGTTTTATGAATGCATTATGAAGGTGCAGTTAATGTAAAGTGTTACCAAAAATGATTAGGATTGACTCCAAGAGCACATTTTTCTATCATGGCTACACGGCACAGGCAGAGTATTTTGTCTTCAATTATTTAATTGGCAGAAAAAACAACCTAAAACAAACCACCTCGAAAGAAAAATCTTAAGAAATAGGAAATATTTGGAATTTCATAAGCTCGAGCATGGAAGCCCCCCCCCCCAGAAGCTAATTCCCCAGTCCTTTAGCAAACTGCTACAACTCCCTTGGCAGGGCTGCAGCGTAGAATGAAACTGCAAATTTGTGGGTTATATACAAGGGTCATCTTTGCCCTGTTGGCAGAGTCAGAGATGGGCAAAAACACATGAAAATGTACCTAAACACAAAAGATCCTAATTGTAAGTGTATCAGAATAGACTATAAAATGCAGCAGTCATGCAATGTAGGCCGATCAAGATTAATGACAGTACAGTGTATCTTAAAAATACAAAATTACATATCACAAATACCCTGGAACACATATAGTCTGGGAACGCCTTAATTGGTATTCCTCCGGTGGAGCTGGGGAAGGTGGCTGGTGAAAAGGAGGACTGGGCATCCCTGCTTAGGCTGCTGCCCCAGCGGTCCGACTCCAGATAAGCAGTGGATAATGGATGGATGCAGCGGTCCTGTAAAAAGAGGGGGGGGGGGGATTAGGAGG
>JABFEB020000002.1:24895339-24917542 GCA_019775895.2 Stomatorhinus ivindoensis | reverse complement strand
ACGGGGGTGGGGGAGGGGGGGGGGGCAGCATAGAAAAGAGATGGATAATGGGAGGGTTTGGGCGATTCTGCTGGGAAGGAAATGAAAAATGAGAGGAGAGTTGATATGTAACAAGAAGTGGCTTAAATTCATGCTGAATTAAAGAGAAAACGAAAGGGGAAATGAAAGGAAATTTCTGTATGGGGATTTCTGTGTTGGCTGCGAATTGCTCATGGCAATCAGATCATAGGAGTGGAAGAAACGCAGTGTGGGAGATTTCTACTCCTCCCCGTCACCTTCAAGTCATCAGAACCAGCTGGAGCATCTTGGTATCTGACGAAACTCAGGCAAGGTGAAACCTACCGACCTCCGCAGCATATGACTCATGCTTTACTTCACAGTAAATGACAGCGGAACGGCACACAGGGACGCGGCGGTCATTCCTGCTGCTGTTTGGATGCCAGAAGAGGGAGCTCCGTGAGGATCACAAGCTTTTCCTTGTTTTATGTAAAGAACTAATTAATAAAGTTATTTGGCTTAATTAACATTTATGTGGTCAGGATTGCCGTTTTTCCATATCTCATACAAGCCAAAATACACATACTGTATGTGGATCCATCCAAAGTGTAAAGGACACATATTTCCATACATTTTATCTATACAAACAAGAACCCAGTAGTATTGAACTTCAGATTTTGTGTTTCAGAGCCACATAAGCAGGGCATTAATTTCATGTTACCCAGTAAAATACAAGGTGATAAACATATGGGGGAAACTAAGAAACCAAAAAACCAGCAAGAACAATTTCAGCAAAGACAATATATCAGAAGGGCATAACTAGAGAAAAAGGCTGGGAAATTGGCAACATCACTGGCAGATCGCAGTGCTGTCATGACTCTCTGCCCTTGGATCTCTGCGAACCTGGCAGCTCCTGCAGGCCACATCCGCCAAGCTATGCCTCATCAGGACATCTGGGACTCACTGCCTGTGCTGAAGAAAAAGTGACATCATTACATTGATCTAACCAGACCAGAGAGGCTGTCTGCAAAGACAGATGGACAGACAGATTTTGTTGATGCCAAGGGAAAATTTGATAGCATAGAGCACGCAGATATAAATGTTACACAAAGTGCAAAAACAGGATACAGTGCAAACAAGGTTACGTAGAAAGGAATTAATAAATAACAAAGGCTTGATGTCCCTCATGACCCTGACCAGGAAAGCGGTGAGAAGACAGATTAATAAAAAAACATTAATATAAATAAGAATACGTAGTTATGTAGGGTGTCATCTGCTTTTTATACTGTCCAGGCATTTCTGATGATAGGTGTGAGAGCTGGTGCATCAGAAGAAGACAGCACCTCCTGGAAGAGATGGCTGCAATTGTTCATTATGTTCTCCAATTTTTGCAACCTCTTCTCTGTAACTGACTCCAGTAGGTCCAGGGTCAGTTTCGTGATGATGCTGCAGTGTTTGCCTCACCTGAACTGGCCACAGCTGGGACAGGTACACTGGTCAGGAGGGGCCAGTACAAAACAATGTTATAGAGTTGCATCTTGACATCTCTTCCCTGGCACCCAGTTTGAGCTTTGCAGTTTGGTGGCTTCTTGTATTGCCTTTGGCTGAGGACAAGGACGAGGAATAAAGCATGCATCGGGGTCCTACTGGGATCTGACACGTCCTTTCAATTCACACCCTGGCTCATGGCTAAATAACTGTACTCCTGAAACTGGGTCTGTAAGAAATATAATCAGCCTTCTCAGGGAGGGAGGGACCGCTACACCCCAGATTGGGAACCTGCTTTTAGACTCAACTGAAACAGCCACTGCACTATTCTTAGCCAATCCAAAACAGTGTTAGATGTTTCTGAGGCGTCTATCTTAGGTCACACTGACACATTTCCAGCTTCCTTTGATGAACCGTGTTCTGGTTTAAAGGCATCGTATGAGCTCAGGAACCAGAGACATATGCTACTTCCCCATCACTAGCAAAACTGGAGTTACTGGAGACGCGACCAAGTAACCCCACGTGTTTGACTCTCAGCCTCCTCCCACCTGTCCTCCTCATCCCGCTTTTCCACTCCATGAGCTTCAGAAGAATCAGCCTCCTCCCACCTGTCCTCCTCATCCCGCTTTTCCACTCCATGAGCTTCAGAAGAATCAGCCTCCTCCCACCTGTCCTCCTCATCCCGCTTTTCCACTCCATGAGCTTCAGAAGAATCAGCGTCGTTTCATGTTCCTCTAATAGCCGCTGAACGTAATGGCATTCTTTCTGCTTCCTGTGATTACGCTCCCCACTGCACTGCAGTTGTTTGGAACATCCAGAAAGGCTTTACCTTCGCAAATAAATGCTTCCTCTTGCTCTGCACCTATTAATTAGCCTTTGCTGGGAGGAAGCAGGAGATCTGGACGTAGTTGTCCTACTAGCGTGTTGTGCAGCGTTCGGCCTGAGGCCGCCGTTATAGCCAGATGATCGAAAAGGTTGTTGGAATGGCTTTTTTATCAGTTGCACAATATATCACAGATGTAGGTGCAGTTCATTATCTATATAATGCATTTGTAAAGTACCCAGCCTGGCTCCCCTTTCTGCTTAACCAACCGCATAGAAACAGATGCTCGGGTTTATTTCAGACCTTAGAATATGATGCTAAACGTGAATGCGAGCTTAACACTTTCATTTCCAGCAAATTTTAGGTTTCTCCCACTAGGATGGTCAGATGAGATCCCCAGCTATTAGAGCTGTAGATGTGATTCATATTGGTGCAGAAAGGTTGCTTTGATCCTGCGGCATGTGAGCACCGGTCTTCCTCCAGTCTTCCCAGTAAGGAACTCTCACCCAACACCACCTAAAGATCTACAGATGCTGGTTTTTATTAACACCTTCATAACCCTTACTCTGGTCATAGTGATGGGTCAGAATCCATAGAGTCCAGAGGCATCAGAATGATAAAAAGGACTCATTCTCCACACCAAACAAAGCATTTCACTGCACTCAACATGCAAGTCCCAACTGTAGTACCAGCATTCTTCTCCTTTATGTGCTACTGAAAATTTGTATTTGCAATTTACATTTGTATTTCCCCATTTGTCTGCCCTCTTATTTCAAACCCACATACAGTCACACTCTATTAAGTATGACTCACAAGTTTTCCAATACGTATTAATATGGCAATACGGCTCTTTGCCGCCATCCAGCGTTTAAAAAGGAGACCTACTGATTACTTGCTAGCAGGAAGCAGTTAGGCAATACATCGGGGAATAGCCCATTAAGACTTTTTCATTTTAGATTTATTATCTACTTGTAGGGCAATACATAAACAAAGTATGAGAAAGTGAAAGGATTTACTGCCTTCAGGCTTAAAAGAATGCATTATTAACATGCGCCATATTAGCTAGCAGCACAATCCCCAAAATACTATGTTTTGTGTGAGGCACTCTGCATCTCTAATTTAGTTTGGGATTACTTACGAAACAGTCTATAAAAAAATTCCCCACAAATGACCTGTGCTTACTGTATTTAGACAGCAATTTCCAACATTTTTACGTGTTTAGTGACTTTAAGGCAGGTTGGATTGGCATTTTGTTTTGATCAACAGTCACCTGATTCATTGTGGGGTAACAAGGTGAATATAGGATAAAACAATGACAGCAAAAGTAGGTTTTCAACCATAATCAACCTCAGAAAGTCTAATTTTAGTAACATACAGTCAGACCTCGGACACTGACGAGGTTCCAGAACCTGTTGCGAATGAGGATTCGCGGATGCTTGGTAGTCACTAAAATGGTAACATGTGCTTATTTCTATAGTTTAAACCCTAAATATGACCCCAATTGTGCTCCCAAAAGACTTTAATTTCATTTAAAAGCTTAATACATTACCTTTAAATAAATGATGTAAAACTAACCGATATTGGTCACCGTAGCACATTTACAGTACAGTATACTAATATTACCCCTACTGATTCATAGAATACGTACGGCATTGGCGTCCGTTTTCTTTTGCATTCATAGTAAGGTAAAACGAGTAAACGAACTCTTCCAATGTTTATACCAAATGCGTCTCGAGAGAGAAATCCGGGACGCATTTGCTATGTACAGTACGTATAAACATTAGCACCTTTCCAGAAATGTATAATTAATCATTTTCTAATGTTTATGTAACAACTAGCGTTCCAAACAGAATAAACTTTGCGAATGGGATTCGCATCTTGTAAATGTATATGAAAAGGAACGTTTCCATAAGAAAGCCACGCTTTTATGGGATTTTTAAACTGATTTGTATGTCTTGAACTTTCCCCAAAAACGCAACAGAATCTTCATTAACTATTTTTTTCTTTCCAGTTTTACACTTAAAAGCATGAAAACTTGTAAATTACTACGAAAAATCAAACATAAACACTTCTGTGGGGGTTTTCGAGTATTTCGCAGATGTGCGAAAAAAAATCGCGGATGCAAATAATTCCAATGAAATTTTCGCGGATCACGTGTCTGCGCCGTCTGACACGCACCCATTCATCATTTTGAGTGTATCGCGGATGTAAACACCTTTGGTTAACTAACTTAATATCTCATATTCAGTGTTTTTTCTCCACAAAAATGTAATGTTTTATGTAATCAGTAATAAGAAATTTTCATTACCAAAACGGACTAGTAATTTCGATGTTTAAGAAAGGAAAAGAGTGAAGAACACCACAAAATGTCATTGCATGAACATAACTTTATTGGTCATATTTAAAGTGGCAAGCGGAATACAAACTCGGTATACAAGATCCTTCCAGGCATCATGTGAAATGTTAGAAACCGTACTTGCAAATGTTTCTAAACTTAAACTATATAGTCGGGCATTGGTTTGTCAGGGCACAACACACAAACACATACATGCACTGATAAACATGTCATTACAGTTTTGCCGTTTACCTTTGTCTTTAAAAAGCATTCACTCTATAACGCTAGTTTAACACGAACAGATTAACCTATTACGTTACCCTCTGTAGTGAGGCTAGATCGCTAGCGTACCAACTTTAGAAGACAAAAAAATGCATATTCAGTAATACTGCTTAAACAAAAAACACCTTATTTGCATTTATGAAAACGCCGAAAGCAAACACATATTATGGGTGATACCGTTTTAAAGGTGATCTCCTTCCGTCTCACTGCTGCGACCCAGGCCTCCCAACGCCTCCTCGCTACCTCCTGCATTACACGATTTAGTATGACAGCCGTCTTGCCAAAGATAATGCCGCACGCAAATGCTGGCACTTGAGTTGTATAGACCCACAACGGCGATTCGACCCACAATACACTGCGGCTATAGCGAGTATGACGTCAACTGCCAAAGACCGATTCGCTAATCACGAATCGCGAATGCACGAGGGCTGACTATATATTGTATGTTGGTGATTCATTAATCAATATTGTTTTATTGATGACATTTTCAAATCATAAGCTTACGTAAAGCCCTGCACTGTATACTTAATGTCAATCAAGAACTTACTAGAACCTGACTGACCAACAGTCACCCCAGTTTACAGAGAATGTATAATGCAAGATATTCAGAAACAACTTCCAAATTCTATGTATGTATACAAGCGGGAAATTAATCGTTTCAGATGTCAAGTAATTCCCTATAATTGTTATTCCTGTCATCCAGTGGGTGGCTAAGAATTTTCATATCCACTCTGCTTCTGACACTGAATATGCATCTTCTTCAGTATGTTTTATAGATCCATCTGAGTCAGGAAATATTAAAAATCACAATCAATCTGTTTTCTTGGATTGTTACCAAGCAGTACACTAATCAAAATCAAATCACAATATTCCATAGTTTAACTTCTCGGCTTCAAAATACAGTAATATTCAAAAGTCTAACTAAGGCAAAGAAAAACATGTTTAAATGATACTCACATATCATTTAAAGAGTAAAAGTATGCCATGTTTTAGCTTTTCAAAATTTCTAGTTGCCCCAGATTTGCAGTGACCATCCAATACTACAATATATATATTTTTAACTAGACCACTAGCATACCATGTATGATTAGCTCATAATTTGACAAATTAAGTTAATTAATTAACTGAATTAGTTCTAAAATTTAAGGGATGCATGGAATAACTGGGGTGCCACTGAGGAGAGGTTGGGGAACTGGAGTGGTGTTCTTGTAGCCATCCAAGACGTCAGGAACCTTTTGTTAATGTTACTATTAATTTGCATATCTTTTCATCTTAAATTGTGTTTCTTCACAGCAAATACACACATATTACCCAGACAAATATCTATCTTTCAACATTTTCTTTGACTTCCTAAGACATTTACACTGTATGGCATATCTCCTAATTTAACTTCTGATTAACTTTTTAAGATCCTTATCCATGTACAATACATTTCTAAACAATGTTAAACATATGCTCTTGCACATTCTTTTGCTCTAACAACCGCTGCTCCCAGTAGCCATGATGCAGCTTCACCCCCACAGAGCACTCACAAAATGTCCGCAGTCTCCCGCACAATGACTGATGTATGTATATGTGCATAAGAACTGTGCCCCGAATCTCACGCTTCACCATCTCCATGTGGGCCAGCAAGGCCCTGCAGGCAAGATCTGGTTTGGTACCAAACAGGTCAATATTCAAGCATAGGGACCCTGTCCTGTAGGGTACTAGGTAAGGAGGGCTGTGCAGGCTGAGGAAGGTCGGCTGCTCCAAGCTATCAGCCAACCATGTGAGGTTCCGTCTCCGCAGCACCTCTAGGTTGCTTTCCACCAGCTTCAAGGGCTGCCAGTCCTGAATAATCAGATTACCAGGCAGCTCGATTTGAGAGGAAACACCAGGATCCAGCAGAATATGCCTCAGCTTCTCCTCATCCAAGACCACAAGTCTGGACTCCTGCTCCAGGCTTCCTGTCGCCGTTTCATGTTCCAGTTTAGCCCTTAAGGTGCCTCAATCTGAACTGAGAGGATGGCCTGGAGCATAGAAAGGTGATGCAGAAGAGCAAAGGAGCATGAGAGGATGAAAGGAGGAAAAGGAAAAGGAGCAGCCGGAACAGGGACAATTACTTAAAGGAGAGTGAAACACCTCAATAGGCACTTTTAGCAGAACTATGGTATTTTTTTCTTACCTACACTTGGATTGTAATATTTTATTTAAAAAAATCAAGATAAACAACAAGCTAGTCATCCAACACCCACTCCACACACACAATCACACAGACAATCACGCACGCAGCGTGAAGCAGGCAAATTACATTTTTTAGGCAAAAGCAAAACATGAATTATTTAAGGATAATCTACAAAACTGCTGCATTAAAACTAGCCAACAGCGGGGAGGTGGTTCTCAAACCTTTTACACCACATACCACCTCAGCAGATAGTATGCTATGTATCAACTACAGAAGCTGTCAGTGTGTGGTACCATAGTTTGAAAAACGCTGGTCTAAAGTAGATAAATTAATTCAACACAAAATTATAACATTCTTTTAGAAATCTTTGAGGAGTTAACCATTTTTAACTGCATTGGAAATATGGCTACAAAGCGGAACTCAAAGTACCATCATATTTTTTTCTGTCATCTTGTTTTTTGTGTAGGTTATGCCTACTTCCCCAACAAATCTATAATTGCAGGTTCCTCAGTGACACCGACAGATTACTTTGTCCGTTACCATCTATTACTGATAATATCGTTAAATAGCAAAATCTACTGTAGGCTCACACGTTCCTCCCTAATATGATTTACAGCTGCAAAATTCACCTAGAATAAGTGAAATCAAGGCATATTAACATCCGCCCCCACTCACCCGCTTTGGCAGCAGTGAGTACTTGGCCGGCATCTCAGGTCCCATTTCCTCCCCCCAAGCCCACCACTTCATCTTGACATTGGGGTAAAGCTGGCGGATGTACTGATCTGTAAGTCTTTGAATCACCCCAGCCAAGCCCCGGCCACGCTCACTGGGACAGACATGCAGCCCCTCCAGGACCACCGTACTGCCCCCGTCAACAATCAGCCCAGACTCCAGTCCCACCTGAGAGAACATCACCACCGTTATCATCATAATCATCATGGGCAAGAACGTGCTCACTGTAAAATCTCCAGTATAATGTGGTAATAAGCTGCCACCCCCCAGTATCATACCTGGTGCCCTACAAACTTCAGCAATAACATAGATTCTCTCCAAACAATCCTCCATCTCACTTCTTGCTTCTTAATGCTGGCTGACACCTTGCCTACTACAGAGTCCCCTTACCAGCTTTCCATCTCTCTTGGCCAGAATCACCACCCTGTGCGGCTCCGTCATCCAGCTGTGATAGCGGTGAGGCAGGTAATCGTCGCCTTCGTATATGCCGTCTGAGATGGCCATCACGTCATCGTAATCTCCCGGGGATGCCAGCCAGAAGGTCAGGCCGCCGCTTTCACCTATTTTGCCTCCCTTCATTGCTTACAAGCGGAGATTTTCTTTGTTTATTAGGTAAATCCACACGCCTTTGAATATTCAGCGTATTGCTGTAATCAAGACATTAAAACAGAGAACACAAGCAACGATTCAAGGTCAGATGTGATTTCTGAGACAACATTGGTGCTACTTTGGCGTGTGTTTATTTTAAAGTAATATAAAACTGAAGGTATTTAAATTTACCTTGATTTCTTCAAAAAAAAAATAAAACTGGTCGATTTTACCGAAGCTATACTTTAAACCCCAAAGGTCCTACAATAAAAAATCTATAAAACAGCTTTTTAACTTGATACCGGAGCCATCCTTTGCGCCTTTCCAGATGTTGCCCCCTTCGAATGAAGGATGCTATTTTAACCTGAACTACAATCTCACTTTGTCTTTGTTTTTTAACCACGGTTCAACACATATACGCTATTTGTACTGCGACGCTGCTGTCCCGGTCAGTTTGGGTTAATTATTCAGGTTAAGTTTCTGTAGTTGGATATTTATATGACATAGAGCCTCACCTAGTGGCTCTCAAAAAATATGACAACTTTTTACAAAATACAGCTCTGGAAAAAATAAACAGACCACTCCATATTTAAGATAAAATCTGTATTTTAAAATCCTGGTTTATCCCTGGTTCTGCGGGTAGCACGCTACACTGTGAGGCAGAGGCTGCTTGCAAGACAGCAGTACACAAGAACAAGGGAAGCAGGAGACACTGTCAGTGACCAAAAACCAGCCAGGTAGAGGGCAGAAGCAGCTTTCTAATGCCAGAGATGACTGTCAACTTATGTGTCAGTGCCTCATAAATCAGAGGATGACCTCAAGTGACCTTCAAAAACAATTTGGAAACATTCAGTGGTGTGAAGCACTGCTAGGACAGTTTGTATCAGGCTCCTGGAAGCAAGGAAGAAGCTCTTTATGAATAAGAATCAAGGAAAAGCCAAGCTGGAGTTTGCAAAATAATGTATATTTTACACAGGCACATACTCATAAATGAAGTGAAACTGAAAATTTTGCTGTGATCTTAATTTTTTCCAGAGCTGTTCATAATTTTGTATCCTTATACAGTTCTACGTCACCTTTGCAATTTACAAATATTCATATTCGCACAATGTTAATGTCCTCATAAAAAATGTCGCAAAATATTTTGTGGAATGTAACTGTGTATACTTGTTTTACAGATTATTTAAGAGTAAAATCTGTATAACTGCCAGGTTTCAGGCGGCTCCAACAGCTGCTTACATTGTCACCAGCCTTAGAGAAAATCCTTTCAGTGGGACAGAGGGCACTGGTTAGCACATGTAGTCAATCGCCAGCTTGAATAAACTCTTGTGGTTCATCGATTAATTGAGTGGATGGTCAGTTCTGTGAATATGTTGTTCTTTCCTACCTAGACACAAATACCTGTGTGTGATCTATGTAGAATCATAATATTAACATTTAGGTTAATGTTTTACAGTTGGATTTAAAACCTTACCATTGGATCTCTGCGGTGTCACTGGCTGTGCTTTCCTAATGTTGTACCTCTAATTCATGCATTAACAGGCCCCAGAAACATTCATCCTTCTGTGTCTCAGATGAGGTTCCTGGTGGTGCAAAGGATCGTGTTGGGTCAGTGGAGGTATGCTTCAGTGAAATGAGGTTTGCACACTCCCGTGTCAGCCTTCTCACTGCCCACTCAACATTGAATTATTGAAGCCGCCTGTTTCACTTGTTATGTGTTGGAGTTGCTATTGCAAAACAGGACGCGAGTGGAAACTCACACTTAATATGGAGTGTCGGCAGGAAGTCTGACCCATACCATAACAGGCTGGGAGAAGGAATAATGAAAACGTGCTTATTTAGGGTTTTGGTCATGAAGTATGTTGTTAAATGTCAGTTTACATTTGGTAATTTTTTGTGTTACTTTGTTAAAATGGTCATTTTGTTTGTGTGTGTGTGTTTTGTTTTGTTTTAAGGGGTCAGTGTTTGGCTCAGTGGGCTAAGCCTATGGAGATTAATTAGTCTCAAAACCCACGCACATAAAAACGACATGTGCGTATGTGCTTGTGCACAGAGAACCCATCCTCTCAACGCTCTCACATCTGCACAGCAAATGTTTGCTTACCTGTTCAGCATTTGTCTGAAAACTATGGAATGCCAAAAGCGTCATAAATGCCTCAACGGACTCTTGTCTTGAGCGCACACGCAAAAAATAAACATGTCAAACATGTACACCATAAGTACGCAGAAAGCACATGACATCAAGGTGCTTTTAGTGTGTCAAAAACAACAGACGTAAAAAAAAGTGTCAATAAGGTGTCAAATACGTGTCAAAAAGACACAAAAAAATCTCCAGTGCACACACAAAACACGCCTGAAAGACACATATCAACACTAGCCTGAAATATATCTAGTATCAAAGGAGTGCTGCTTTCAGGATTTAAACTGGTTCTATGGTAAAAGTATGCACCCCCCCTTGGCATTTTTCATGTTTTGTTGCCTCACAACCTGGAATTAAAATGGATTGTTTGACAGTTTGCACCATTTCATTTACAGAACATGCCTACAGCTTTGAAGATGTATTTATTTTTTATTGTGAAGCAAACAACAAACAGAACAAAATAACAGAAAACTTCAGAAAACTGTTCACCCCCCATAAAGTCAGTACTTTGTAGAGCCACCTTTTGCAGCAGTTACAGCTGCAGGTCGCTTCGGATGAGTCTCTGTGAACCTGCCACATCCTGCCACTGGGATTTTTGCCCATTCTTCAAGGCAAAACTGCTCCAGCTCCTTCATGTTGGATGGTTTTTGCTTGTGAACAGCAACCTTCAAGTCTGACCACAGATTCTCAGGTGGATTGAGGGCTGGACTATGACTAGGCCATTCCAACACGTTAAAATGTTTCCCTTTAAACTCTCGAGTGTTACTTTAGCAGTATGCTTCGGGTCAGTGTCCTGCTGGAAGGTGAACATCCATCCCAGTCGTAAATCACGGGCAGACTGACACAGGTTTTGCTGAAGAATATCCCTGTACTGAGCACCATTCATCTTTCCCTCGACTCGGACCAGTTTCCCAGTCCCTGCTGCTAAAAAACATCCCCGCAGCATGATGCTCCCACCACCATGTTTCACTGTGGCGATGGTGTTCTGGTGGTGATGGGATGTGTTAGTTTTGCGTCAGACATGGCATTCTCTTTGGTGGCTGAAAACTTCAATTTTAGTCTCATCTGGGCAGTCGTCCACATGTCTTTTGGCAAACTCGAAACATGCCATCTTATTTTTAACGCTATGAATGACTCAGTTCCTTGATCATACTATCTTGTGGCAGCCTTTGGTAACTGATTAGCACCTTGTGGTTTTCTAATTACCATTACTATTACAGGAAGCCACACAAGCTAGGATTTCTGTGACACAAAGTAATAGAACATCCAGTAATATAACAAAGTCACAAGGCATAATCTTGGAGTTATTTTTATTGGACTTTGATTAAACCCTTCAGTGGTTGGCTTAGCTATGGCAAGGGTCAACCTGTGTCTGGGAAAATAAATCCTTAATTTTTTTTTGCAACTACTCTTGCTCCCATGCCTCACTTACCAGCAAATCCACAGCAATCTGTTGGGCAGTGCTAATGAGCAACATCTTCTTAGCCATGCCCTTACAAAGACTAACCCCCCCAAACAAAGAGAAGGAATAAAAAACATTCACACACACAGAAAAAAAACAAATACAATACCAAACAAATAACAATTCTCTACAATACTTCGAGGTAGAACTGTAGAATGTGAAAGGGCAGAAGCATCACCTGCTGTTCAGGTTTGAGTGGAGGTAGTACTCTGCGGCAGCTGTGATCATGATGTATCTTCATCACTGACGCCCTGTGAGCCAATTGTTGTCGGTGCTCCGCTGTGCCTGGATCTGTTCAACTCGGCAGTAGGGTGGCAACAGGCCTTCCAAAGATTAGTTCTGCAGGTCATAGTAGTTTACTGTGGAAGGCTGTTGCTCTCACTTGTAGCAAGGCTATGTGTATATCACCTCCTTTACTCTGTCTTTTTTATGATTGCTTTGATATATCCCACATGCCTCTCAATGAATCCCTTGTTTTTGGGGTAGTGGAGTGAACTTATGTGTTTTATATGTGTCTTATGTGGCCCTGGTATATCAGGTGGTTGCACGTTCAAAACTGTGTATGCTTCCTCCCTGGGTTTGCTGTTAATGCTATGCATACACTTTGCGCTAACTGTGATGGAGCAAAGCTGCTGCTGATACATATTCTCTTCTGCAGGGTCGTGGCTGTCTACGGCGTCGACTTTGGAATTGCAGTGTCGGCTGTGGCCGTTTCTGGGTGTCTGATGTTTGTATTGTTTTATTTCTCATGGGTGGAGCTTACTTCCTTTACTGCTGTATTGCTGTTTTCTCCACTTGCTACTTATGCGGCATCGTGCCCAGTGTCCTTACTAGCCACAAAGTGAACATTCATCTTTGTATGCTGGGCACTGACGTGGCATGTCCGCACTCTACGTACCGCGTGTACTTTTTCAGGAAAAGGCTTAACGTGACTTAATGTACTAAAACAGCCACCAAAAATCACCAAATTTTACATTAAGCCTTTTCCTTATGATTGGCGTATTCTTAGCCTTTCGGTTTTGTTTTTTTTTGTCAGGTGGAAGTCTTTATGACCCTGCAGATATATGTTTGGTGATTTTTGGTGGCTGTTTTGGTACATTAAGTTACGTTAAGCTTTTTCACATTAAGCGTTATAAAATGTCCCCTTTTATTGCGTGCTACGTCAGCTCTATGCCATATCACAATACGTAAATGCAACGCCGTAATACATCCTATTGCTGCAGCTCCAAATTATGGCTAGGAATAAAGCGATGTCGTTTGGTTACAATACAGCTCAACAAATTATTGCAATATCACGCAAAAGAGAGCATGTCATTTAATAAACAATCCACAAATGCTTACCATCCATCCATAAAGATACACCCAAACGCAATACACCAGTCAGTGTGACTAAACTTCCTCCCTCGTTTCACGTATTGGGCTGGCTGTAGAGGGTGAAAATTTCGCCTGCAGTGTGAATGAACTACTGTTATCCAACTCGCAACACGCTCGACTCCGTGTTCGAATGGACAATTCCTTATTCCCGCTTTTATCTCAATCTCTGTCCCTGCCCTTGCTATCCTTTCCTCGTGTGCGCCACCGGGAGTAATAAGGCTCACCCAAAGACAAACCAGCTCCTTCAATAGTAACGGAGTAAAATAGTAACCAATCGGCTTAAAACTTCTGCCATTTAATTATGGCTATACTACATTCTGCCACATCGTGTACGTCATTGTAAGTCACGTATGCACATTGCGAGTTAACCTTGCATTATCGCGTGAAAAGGGTCGGGTGCCCACGTTCTGCATCTACCACGTTACAGTTTGGCTTGCTTCGTTATTGCTAATGTTCCCTATTCCCAATTTCCCCTTCTCCTTTGGGTGATCCAGCCCGCAATATACCCAGCATTGAGTAAATGGGGAAAAGTTATGTTATATCCTGTTAGCCCGTTCCCTGCGTAAAGAGCATGATGGATTTATGGTTAATATTATAACAATGATCACAGATACCAGGCTGGAGAATGTGGTACGTTACTATTGAGAGGCCCGTGCCATTCCATTTGGTAAAGTTAAACAGCATTGTCTTTCATACGGTTAAGAATAGTTAGCAGCATCCGATGCAAGGAAAAACCGGCTGTATGCGGATACCAATATATAGCACTGTTATTTAACCACGAGGTGTCGCCATTATCCTTCATGTAACCAGGCTAAGTTACTATGCGTTTTTTTGAACATCTCATTTATGTTCTTTAAGGATAATATTATTTGTATGTACTCTAAGCTAACGCTTGGATTGGGATTGTACACATATACCTAGTTGTTCCAGACTGATGACAATACTGGGTGTAAACTGCAGGATCACTGCTGGAATCCAGTACAGCTCAGGAAAGTATCACGTCCCCTCATCCTAATTTTTTGTATCCTGACCGACTCACCATCATGTCTACTGTTACAAAACAATCGGCCGTCCCATTATTCCCTCAAGAACACATGGAATAACTGGGGTGCCACGTAAGGAGAGGTTGGGGAACTGGAGTGGTGTTCTACTAACCATACAACAAGATGTCAGGAACCTTTTCTTAATGTTAATGTTAATTTGCATATCTTTTAATGTTAAATTGTGTTTCTTCAGAGCAAATATAGACTTACTACCCAGGCAAATAGCTTTTAACATTTTTATTGACTTCCTAAGACTTTTACACAGTACTGCATATCTCATAATTTAACTTCTGATGAACTTCTTAAGTTTCTTATCTGTGTGCAATACATTCTAAACAATGTTAAACATATGCCCTTGCACATTCCCCCAGCCATGTAATCAGAGCTTGTGCTCTAACAACAGCTGTTCCCAGTAGCCATGATGCAGCTTCACCCCCACAGAGCACTCACAAAATGCCCGCAGTCTCCCCCACAATGACTGATGTATGTATATGTGCACAAGAACTGTGCCCCGAATCTCACGCTTCACCATCTCCATGTGGGCCAGCAAGGCCCTGCAGGCAAGATCTGGTTTGGTGCCAAACAGATCAATACTGAAGCGGAAGGACCCTCCCTTATAAGGGATGGGGTAAAGGGGGGTGTGCAGGCTGAGGAAGGTCGGCTGCTCCAAGCTATCGGCCAACCATGTGAGGTTCCGTCTCCACAGCACCTCAAGGTTGCTTTCCACCAGCTTCAAGGGCTGCCAGTCCTGAATAATCAGATTACCAGTCAGCTCGATTTGAGAGGAAACACCAGGATCCAGCAGAATATGCCTCAGCTGCTCCTCATCCAAGACCACAAGTCTGGACTCCTGCTCCAGGCTTCCTGTCGCCGTTTCATGTTCCAGTTTAGCCCTTAAGGTGGAAAGAAAGGCATGAAAAGCCTTTTCCTCGATTTGCAGTGAGAGGATGGCCTGAAGTATAGAAAGGTGATAGAGAAGAGCAAAGGAGCATAAGTGGGTGAAAGGAGGAAAAGGAAAAGGAGTAGCAGGAACAGGGAAAATTACTTAAAGGAGAGTGAAACACCTCAATAGGCACTTTTAGCAGGACTCATTTATGTTTCGGTACAATAGAATTTTTTTCTTATCTACACTAAGACTGTAATTGTCATGCCATGCATGTCGTGCCGATCCTCCTGTGTGCTACGCCCCCTCATCTACCTCATGTAGAATCCACATGTTACCAGCTGTTTCTCGTTGTTAATCAGTCCAGTGCATTTAAGTTCGCGTTAGAGTGTTTCCCCAGTCCGGTCATTAATTTTGTGACACTTGTATATTTCTGAGTGTGGTTAACTCCTAATAAATCCCACGTTCCCTGATTCCTCGACTCCCTGCTCCTGCTTCCCTGGACCTTGCCACGACAGAATGACCAGACTCATAAAGAAGACGCCTCACCTGACCGAGGCTGAATACCTCAGTCTGGTTGATGAGGTGATTAGCCGAGGTTAGGTATGACCCCGTGGCTTGATCACTTGTCAACCAGAGCAGGCATATCCTGGAAGAGATATCCCTGTCTGAGGATGCGCACCTCGCGGAGGAGGTGTGTATAAATGTGTGGCAGCTAAGAAGAGGGGTGGAGAAGTCCATGATGCAGTGGCTAGGAGGTCGGCTCCCTCCTCACCTCCTCCAGTGGTCCTTTCTCCTCCGTCCTGTGTCAGTCCCTCCACCTTCCTCCTCGCTCCCTTTAGCATCCCCTCCGGCTCCTACCTCGCGATTGCTGAGGGTCCCTTCAGCTCCGGCCTCCCAGTCGCCCATGGCCCCTGTGGCTCCTGCCTATCACCCACTGGTGTTCCCTTCAGCTCCTTTCCCCCTGCTTTGTACCCCCTGTGTTTGCTCCCTGTCCCCCTGTGCCTTTGTCATCTCTTGGTTTGTCCTCTGGTGTTGTCCCTTTGTTCTCCCCCTCCTTGGGCTCTGTGTTTCCTTTGTTGGTGCCCCCGTGTCTGTCTGTGTTCCCTGTAATGTGTCAGTTGGTGTCCTGGTTATTGCCCTTGTGCCTGTTCTGTGTGTCAGTTCTGTTCCCTGTGCCTCGTTAATATTCTTGCTTTTGTTTCCCCAAGTTTCGTCATGTCCCTGGTATCATCCCTACGCTTACCTTAGGCTCACCCGGAGTGTGCACCTTTGGGGGGGGTCTGTCATGCCCTGCTTGTGCCAATCCCCTCATCTACCTCATGTGGAATCCCTGTGTTACCAGCTGTTTCTCGCTGTTGTTAATCAGTCCAGTGCATTTAAGTCCGCATTACAATATGATTCCCCAGTTCGGACATTAACGTTGTGACGTCTGTATGTGTCTGAGTTTTGTTAATTCCTAATAAATCCCTCGTTCCCTGATTCCTCGACTCCCTGCTCCTGCTTCCCCAGTCCTTGCCAAAGTAAATAAATAAATTCAACACAATCTTTAAAGATTCTTTTAGAAGTTAATAGCCATTTTACCTGCTATGGAAACATGGCTATAAACCCATAAATCTTTCGGTTATCTTATTTTGTGTGTAGGTTATGCCTACTTCCCCGGCAAATCTATAATCGCTGGTTCCTGAGTGACACTGACACTGGAATACTTGTCCATTATTATCTATTACCGATATAATCGTTAAATCGCAAATGTCTACTGTTGGCTTACACATTCCTCCCTAATATGATTTATAACTGCAAGATTCACCCAGTATAAGCGGAGCCAAGGCATATTAACATCCACCCCCACTCACCCGCTTTGCCAGCAGTGAGAACATGGCCAGCTTCTCAGGCCTTGGGTCCTCTCCTCGAGCCAGCCTCTTCATCCTGACATTGGGGTAAAGCTGGCGGATGTACTGATCTGTAAATCTTTGAATCACCCCAGCCAAGCCCCGGCCACGCTCGCTGGGACAGACACGCAGCCCCTCCAGGACCACCGTACTGCCCCCGTCAACAATCAGCCCAGACTCCAGTCCCACCGGAGAGAACATCACCAATAGTATCATCATAATCATATGGAAGCTTGAGTCCACCAGGGAGTAAAGAAACACTACAGTATCTTGCCATTACGACATTAAAAGTCAGAATTCTGATTTATGTCTCGTAATTGCAACTTTTAAAGTCAGAATTCAAACTTTATATCTCGCAATTATAACTTCGTGTCAGAATTCCAAATTAATTGCTCAAAATTGCATCTTAAGTCAAAATACAGACTTTTCATCTCAAAATTCTTACTTCTTAACTTTTTGCCAATCAGACAGCGTCACCTCTGCAAGATGCTACTTAGGAATAAATTCTAAAGACGCGTTATTCACATAATGTAGTCTGCTGGTACGTAGTTTGGATTTCTTGTTAGCTTGCTACATTTTGAAAGCAGTAAAACAGAGTGGCACTAGTGCTGCCTTCATTGCTTTGGTTTGAGTTATTCAGTTATTCTTGTGATGCCAGTGTTTGCCTTTGACCTCTAACGGCTTGAAAGACACAATTAACGGAAAGACACATTTGATATCTTTATCGACTGTAATTTGTGCGGTCACGATTGTTTGGGTGTATAGCAGCGTATAACACAATAATTTTTCTATTTTTTGTGTAATAAAAGTTGACAATATAATAATGTGATACATTTTTGATTCCAAAATGTTAGTACAGTATTGGTAAGTTATTATTTATCGGCTTTCATTATATTAAGAATGGGAAAAATATAGGTCTATTGACAGTTACTTAATGGTAAGTATTACATTACTGACTACTACAGGGCCTTGTAGGTCTAATGCAGGGGTCACCAACCTTTTTGAAACTGAGAGCTACTTTGCAGGTACTGAGCCATACGAATGGCTACCAGTTTGAAATGCCCTCCTAAACTTATCTAAACTTAATGTACAATAAACATGTTTTTTTAGATATTGTCAATTTCAAATCTATATAAATGCAAATGTGATTAAAGAAGAACAGCAACAGGATAAAATTAAATTTTAGACGCTGCTCACAGATGAGTCGTGCTATTTTTAGAACAGGTCAGAGGGCGACTCATGTGGTCCTTGCAGGCATCCTGGTGCACCATGTTGGTGACCCCTGGTCTAATGCATGATGCATTGACGTGAGATATGCCTGCACCACACCTGTTGAGGCGAAAGATGTATTGTATTGTCCTTTTTCATTTCATACCTGGTTAACGTTTACATGATAATTATCGTTGTAAATTTCTAGGCTACCATTCACACACAGAATTGAAAATATTGCAATCATACAATGCCTGGACAGAGCAGACAGCCATTGTAGCCTTTGCTCCTGTCTGCTATTGTACGCACTTGGCATTGAACCATTAAAGCCGAGCAGACATGATGGCTTCGGCTACTTGTTGGTTGTTAGAAAAGCACTCAAAATTACAAGAAATAAAGTAAGAATTGTGAGGGGAAAAAAACTCAGAATTTCGACTTTCAGTGCAGAGACCTGACATAGAAAGATACAATAGCGAGATATAAATTGTAAATGCAAATTATGACATATAAAGTCGCAATTGCAGGATATGAACTTAGAATTCTGACTTTTAAAGTCGCAAATTGAAAGAGACCAAGCGGCTTCCATAAATATAATCATTATCAGCAAGCACGGGTTCACTGTAAAATTTTCCCATGTCAAAACAGTATAATGTTGTTATGAGCTGCTACTCCCCAGTATCATACCTGGTGCCCTACAAACTCCAGCAATAACATAGATTCTCTCCAAACAATCCTCCATCTCACTTCTTGCTTCTTAATGCTGGCTGACACCTTGCCTACTACAGAGTCCCCTTACCAGCTTTCCATCTCTCTTGGCCAGAATCACCACCCTGTGCGGCTCCGTCATCCAGCTGTGATAGCGGTGAGGCAGGTAATCGTCGCCTTCGTATATGCCGTCTGAGATGGCCATCACGTCATCGTAATCTCCCGGGGATGCCAGCCAGAAGGTCAGGCCGCCGCTTTCGCCTATTTTGCCTCCCTTCATTGCTTACAAGCGGAGATTTTCTTTGTTTATTAGGTAAATCCACACGCCTTTGAATCTTCAGCGTATTGCTGTAATCAAGACATTAGAAAAGAGAACACAAGCAACGATTCAAGTTCAGATGTGATTTTTATGAGACAAACAACATTCGTGCTACTTTGACGTTTGTTTATTTTACAGTAATTTAAAACCGAAGGTATTTAACTATACCTTGATTTCTTCAGCTAAACTGAAACTGGCCGTTTTAACCGAAGTAATTTTAATACCCCAAAGATATAGGTAAGGTCCCACAATAAAGGATCTATACAACAGCTTTTTAACTTAATACTGGAGCCGTCTTCTGTGTCTCTCCAGATGTTGCCCCGCTTTGCATGAAGGATGATATTTTAATGTAGACTACAGTCTCTCTATATCTGCGTTTTTTAACCACCACTCAGCGCATGTACACTATTTATACTGTAACGCTGCTACAGTTCGGGTTAATTATTCCGGCTAAACGTGTGTTTTTGAGTTTTTATGTGACCCAGTGCGGTACATAGGTAAGCAGCACACGCTGATGACAAACCACCTTAGGGACGAGAGCCTGAGCGCAGCCATGCAGTAAGTGACACCGGCACCACCCCAGTCCAAATGGACCAGTGGGAGTTTTTCCCAGTGGCTAGAGTGCCTATCCGGCGGCACCTAGTGGCCCTCAATAATATGGCAACTTTTTCGTAAAATATAAACTTGTATCTTTCTGGCCTGTATGTTCGGAGTTCCTGAAGGGACCTATGTGGAAAAAATATTTAAAATAAAGCACGTGCACGAGATAATGTAGCGTGCAAGGGTGTGCACATATAGTTAACTGCCAGCTTGAATAAACCCTTGTGGTTCATCTATTAAACGAGAGGATGCTCTGTTCTGTGAGTATGGTGTTTTTTCAAATATCTACAAAGACTGTGATCTGTATAGAATCATAATAATATTTACATTACGCTATTTCTGATATTAGGATATAAAACCTTACCCTTCGCTTCCACAGTGCCACTGGCTGAGCTTCCCTAATGTTGTACCTCTAATTCATGCATTAACAGGCCCCAGAAGCATTCATTCCGTGCTTCAGATGAGGTTCCTGGTGGTGCAAAGTATTGTGATGTGTCAATAGAGGTATGCTCCAATGAAATGCAAGTCCTTTGAAAAATTCTCAGGTCCATTGATGAAATCCTTGGTTTAATCCTCATCCAGTTTTAAAAATTTGCATGACATCCATTCCTTAATCGCTCCTGTGCACTCAGTTAGATTGACCCACTGACTTTGTAATGTTTAACAGAGAAATATAATGAGTGTCATCAACATAAAAATGAGAAGAAATATTAAATGCCAGATTTAGAAAAACAAGGGGAAGCATATATAGAGAAAATAAAATTGGGCCAAGAATGGACCCTTGTGGTGCCCCACTGGTAAGATCACAAATTGAAGAAAGATTGTCATTGGTTGACACAGAAAATTTCTAATTTAATAAATAAGACAAAGGTATTTTAATGCAACACCTGATAACTAAGTCTATCTATCACAGGGTTGGGCAGTCTTATCCACAATGGGTCGCTGTGTATGTGGGTTTTCGCTATAACTCCCTAATTAGATTACTAATTAGAGGACTGATTGGCTGAAGAGTTCTCACACCTGGGTTTGAACAGCTGACCTAAAGGTTACCCCAAAAACCTGCATACACACCGTCCCTGTCATACCCTGCCCGTTACAGCCTCATGTGCCACGCCCCCTGCTACCTCGTGTCTTTCCCTTGATGGATTCTAGCTGTCGTCAATTGTGGTCATCTGTTTTTGGTTTCGTTTCGTCAGCTTTCAGTATTTAGTCAGTGTCCTTGCACTCAGTATTAGATCTGCCATTGTGATGTCCTGTGGAAGTTTACCCGTTTGTCGTCCGAATAAACCCCGTTTCCCTGGATATTCCTGCCTCATTGCCTTGTTTGCTCCGCGCCACCGACATCCAGGCACGCTGCCGACACGCATCGTGACAGTCCCTTTGCGGATAAGATTGCCCACTCCTGATCTATCAAGATTCCATGGTCCACTGTGTCAAAAAGTGCAGTTAAATCAAGCAAAACTAAAACAGACATCTCTCACATCAGCACACACAGGATGATCATTTAAGTTTCTCAAAATGGCAGACTCAATGTAAAGACCAGAATGAAATTTTCAATCAAAAATGAAAATCAAAAATGTTGTTAGCCTCAAGGCATGTAGAAGTTTCTCCAATATCTTTGAAATAATAAATGGCAGTTTTGAAATGGGTCTGAAAGTGTTACAATTTTTAGACCACGTTTCTGAAGAAGTGACTGAACAAAAGCCAACTTAAATCAGTGCCAAACACACCCTGCGGAAAGAGACAAATTAACAATTTGCTGAACCTAGGGAGCTCTGGCTTCAAAATTCTTTTTGATAAAGCTAGCAGGAAGAATGTCATGGGGGCAGAGGGGGGTTTTAAGTGTTGCACAGTCACCATTAACTCCTCCAAGGATTTTTATATAAAAGAAAACTGATTCAGAATCTCAATATTAGTATGTGGGGGTAGAACATCCATACCTCTAATGTCAGTAATCACATAAAAAAAATGCTTCACTAACAATTCATCAACATTTAAAACAGGAGATGACAAATTTGCCCCATTTATCAATAAATCAAATCAGCCGGAAAAGGGACATAACCTGGGTCGGGGAGGGAGTCCTTCCCCAGGTGGAGGAGTTTAAGTATCTCTGGGTCTTGTTCATGACTGAGGGAAGGATGGAGCGGGAGATCGACAGGCGGATCGG
>JABFEB020000002.1:24874021-24888922 GCA_019775895.2 Stomatorhinus ivindoensis | reverse complement strand
GGCTGGCCTGGGAACGCCTCGGGATTCCCCCAGAGGAGCTGGAAGAAGTGGCCGGGGAGAGGGAAGTCTGGGATTCCCTGCTTAGACTGCTGCCCCCGCGACCCGACCTAGTCGGATAAGCGGTGGAAAAAGGATGGATGGATGGATGGATGGATATCAATAAATCAATGCTAGAAAATAAAAAACTTGGGATTATGCTTATTTACAGTAAATAAATAAATAAAATAGGCAGCTCTTGACTCCCTCACCCTATGATTGTACAGAATCAGCAGCACTTTCATGCAGAAAATGTGAACCCGGAGCTTAGTCTTGTTCCACTTTCATTCAGCTCATCTGAATTTCCTAAATAACTGCAGAATATCACATTTTAACCATGCAGTGGAAGTTCCTACTGGTTTGGCCCTGGTCTTAAAGGGAGCAACGTCATCCAGTATACCTGAGTATAACCTATTTAAACTGCAGAGTAAATCATTGGTATTTGTCTGCTGAGCGTGCTGGTACTCAAACCAATGAAGATAGTTGAAAACCTTTCTGCTAACTCAGCATTAAAAATCCAAGACCATCTAATGAACTTAGACTTTGTCTCTGACGTTTTTAACATTAACTCAAAACTGACACCTTTCAAAGCCTGAGAAATTGCCCAGATGAACAGGAGAATAATTTAAAAAGTCCTTGTACACAACAGCAAGGCTACCACCGTGACAGTCATGGACAGTAAAACGTTCATTCATTACCATTACTGATACAAGATGCCACACGAGCTAGGACATCCATTACAACAGAACTAATATATTATTAATAGAACACCCAGTAATATAATAAAGTGACGTAGCAAGGTCCACCAATTCCCTCCCTATGATCATTTATGATAATAAAATAAAAGAAATAAAAAGTTCAAGAAAAGTAAATTATGCATGAAAGGAAATAAGTTAAAAACGAGAAAGAAGTTAAAAAGAACATTGCAAACAGGTTATAGAACTGCTAAATGAAGTTGGTTGGTGGGGTTCTGCTATACTGAGCTACTTGTGTTGTGTTATAGAGAAGATGCACAAATGTCATTTTGCATATTTTATAAGAAGAATAAAGATTATCCAAATAGTGGTGGTACGATAATCTATCATGTAACTGATTTATATCTTTACTTCTTCATGCTCAGCTGACAGGCAGGAGCCTAGAGGTACTAGTCTCACTTTTTCTGGACTCTAATGAATACCACTGCAGACCTCTCCCTATTGTGGCAGATTAGGTAACTTACAGTTACTAACATAAAGGGTAAAGGATGCTTTATTGTCAATCCAAAACACGTTGTACATGAAGGGAACGAAACGAGGTACTCCGATCCTGGCAGTGGTCGCAATAATAAAATGGAATTAAAATCAAAGCAATGATACAATGAATAAAATAAGATAAAAAATAATAAAAATTAAATAATAACATTGGGAGAATCTCTGCAACTATGAATATAAAATAAACAGTGTGTTTATTATTGCGGTCTGTGCAGACTGTTTACATTGACTTTTAGGACAAATGGTGAAAAACATACATCCGGGAGTGAAGGTATCCATTGCAGCCATGCCCGGACATGACATATTGGTGATTTATAGCAGCGTGTTGTACTATGGATGAGAATTCACAGGCTTCACGGATAGTGCCTAAGTGTAGACGTTAGCGATTGCAAAAGAACACATGAAAGTTACAAAGGAATGGAGGCCATTCGGCCCATCAAGCTTGCTTGGAGGTAATTAAGCTAATAATTTAAAGTTGGCAGGAACTTGTTAAGTACAGATTTGAAGGAATCTTGGGTTTTAGCTTGCATTGTCCCTTCAGGCAGACAATTCCATACTCTAATTACAATCTGTTACTTCTTTGAAGTAACAATCAGGATGACCAGCATCTAGACCTATTAGAATCTTGTATACCTGAATCATGTCACCCCTTAGTCGTCTTTGCTTGAGGCAAAACAAATTCAGCTCTTCCAACCTCTGCTCATAAGATATCACACTAAGGCCAGGAATCATTCCTGTAGCCCTACATTGGACTGTTTTTAAAGCCTTTTTTAATGTCCTTTTTGCAGTAACGTGACCAAACCTGGATACAGCATTCAGGGTGAGGTCTAAGAAGGGAATTACATAATCTTAGCATTGCCTCCCTTGATTTAAACTCAACACACCTGCAGATGCAGCCTAGCATCCCGTTTGCCTTTTAGACTGCTTCCCCATATTAGTGAGAGTACAGTACACACCCAGAACTTCCTCATAATCATCCTCCTAAATTTCAGTTACACCCATAAAATACCTGTATGTTATATTTCTGCTCCCTGCATGGATTACCTTACATTTATTTACATTAAATGTAATCTGCCATTTATCAGGCAAGACATCGTATAGGACCCTCTATCTCGCGTGCACTCATAACTAATTATACCGCTAATAATTTAATCCCCAACTACCACAGCATTCCTTTTTCTGGGGGGAGGGGGCTCCTCAGTGCCCAAGGTTCCATGTACTTCCCCAGTTTCTTCTGGCCCTAAAGCTGGAACCACCTGGAAGCCATTTGGCACAGACATTTCAGATGATGGTGCTTCTGTATAGCGTATACGCTTTCGCCTTTCTCTTTGACCTATGGTTACTCAGATCTCTCTCTCTCTGCTCATCAGTCTCCTCCTCCCAGCTTGTGGCATACATACTGTCTTCCTAAAAGGCGTATTAACTATCTATTCTAACTCCATGTCGTGTTGCATGGGAGCCAGCTGCTCCTCAAGGTCACAGACCTTGACCCTAAGGGAGTCAACCATCTGACATCGCTTGCATATGAAGTCCAACTGGATGCAAGCGAACACTGAGCTGGCCCCAGTTTTAACTAACTTATAAAGACCCCTGTTCCTCACTCCCATAAAAAAATAATAGCTTTAAAATAAACAGATTAGCTTTTAGGTTGCAGCCCTGGCCTATGTAATATGAGAAGCAGTTCTATTAGTAACCGATTAACTGAAATGCGGAGTTAATCAGTTTCACGGCCTATAATGTTTCACTAAAACATTTTTACTCTGTCACAGAGAAAAAACTAGCATTTTAATGATTATGCCTTTTATATAGATTATCCAATAGATGTTGAAAAAATCAGTTTAAAGTTTACCTCCACTGCTTTTGCATAAGCACTGCATGTGTTCTCTGAGACAATCATAATAATTTTCATTGTTTCTGTTTAAATCACTTCTAGGCCGGTTTGGGAGAAATTAATTTTGATCTCCATTTTGCTTTGTAAATACGCTAATATTTATTACAAGAAAATCACATCGCTGTATTTGGACATTTTCTAATACCATGCTGGCCTAGTATCCATCCATCCATCCATTCTCTATACCCACTTATCCTACTGGGTCGCAGGGGGTCCGGAGCCTATCTCGGAAGCAACGGGCACGAGGCAGGGAACAACCCTGGACGGGGGGGCAGCCCATCGCAGGGCACACCCACACACCATCCACACACACAGGCACACCTACAGGCAATTTAGCAACTCCAATCAGCCTCAGCATGTCTTTGGACTGCGGGGGGAAACCGGAGAGCCCGGAGGAAACCCCACGACGACACAGGGAGAACTGGCCTAGTATATATTAAATAAATTGTCATGCCATCCTGATCTTGCTGTATCTTTTGCATTTATTTATACTTTTATTGTTTTCTGAGTATATAACTTTTTTCAAGACAGCAATTGTATTGTGTTTAGAGTCAGGCTACTTGCATAACCAGTCGACAAAGAATATGTTGCAGTGTACCGAAGTACCAAAAAAGGACCTCAGCTGGTTTGGCTCTTTGGATACCAGAACTTTTGCTACTGATACTTCACCGGTAGTAAAAGGAAAGTACCAAACCAAAAGCTGCCTGGTGTGGTGGAAAAGCACTTTATTTAACTGCTCAGATACTTGGCTGAGCAGTCATAGGTCAGCAGTAGGGGGCTCAGGATGCATCCCTGGGGGGAACCAGTATTGAGGGTGCTGTGCAAGGATGAGATGCTGTGAATTCTAACAGACTGGGACCTGTTTGTTTGACAGTTCAGTACCCAGTTACATGGAGATGGGCTTAGTCCAAGTAGTGATGGTCTGTCTATCGGAGTTTGTGGGACGGTGGTGTGAAAGGCAAAACTGAAATCCAAAAAGAACAGCCTAACATATGAGTCCTTGTTCTCCAAGTGAGTGAAAACCAGGTGAAGCATAGGGAGTCCCTGCTGATGCAACTTTGATAAGTGGATCTTATTTGTCAAGTCGGGGTGGTGAGTAGCTCACAGTCACATGTCTGTGGGCCCTCGAGGGAAGCCCTTAACCCCCAGCTTCAGGTTTACTGCATACTGGCTGACCTTGCACTGTGACCCCCCCAAGCTAGCGATATAAGATTGCAGAAGAGATTCATCTTTTGTTTGCCCTGATGCTTGTGGTCTGTAGGCATAGTGTAGTGACCATTGTTTCATTTTGCACACACACCTGCTTTTTGAAGTACCACCTTCTGCAGAGTGGGACATTCTAGTTTCCCTGTGGCCTAACAGCATTAAAAAGTGCTTGATTTGCCTCGGTGCTGAGCTGTTGAAATCTTTTGTCCAGGTCGTCATAATCTCTGCTTTGATCTCTGAGCTTTCATGTACCCACCGTCCAGGTTTATGGCAGTACCAACACTTTCCCACCCATGGTTTATACCAGCCACGTTTGCCGCTTTTGTTCCTGTAACGTTTCATTTTATTTGGATTTGAGTTTTACTTCTTGACTTCCGTCAATTGTCGCTACCCACTCAACAATTTGATTAACCCCCTGAGTCCCGGGCTTTTGTGTGGTGTGCATGTTTCATTTCCTTTAGCTATTTGGGATTAGTAGGACCTCAATCATAAAAACCAAACATAATTTTTTGAACAATTAATCGTTTTAAACTAAAAATGATGTCCTTAAATGAGGACGTAGGGTCTCAGGAGGTTAAATGTAGTTCCTATGCCATCCCAGTCTTCATATCGGATTTTAAGAGCTTTAGCCACGTCACCATTAACAAAGGCATTTTTAAAGGAATACTTGTGTCCATATGGATATCAGTCACAATTTAATCTAGGAGGATGGAGGTTGGAAGTGGAACAGATGGACACGACAGTGGAGAATGGAGAGAGGGACCATCTAACTCCCAAACCAGCATTCTACTGCGTCCAACATTCCAAAGCAGCCCCAGCTGCAGTAACAACGTCCTCTCCTGACCCTGCAAACCTTCAGAAATTTACATTTGAGCCCCCGATTAGCTTGGCTTGTACATTTCAAACCCACACACACATCACACTGTCTTATATCATGACTTGCAATACTTTTAATATAACTGACTCTACAAGATGGCTCTAAACTGCCATCCGGTGGTTATAATACAAAACTACAGAATACTTACCAGCGGGAAGCAGGAAGGCAGGACATGGGAAATAGAGCATTAGCACTTATGCAGGGCAAAGTTACAATTTCAGATTTATCATTTTGACAAAAGAAACTTTTTTTCCCTAAAAATGATGCTATTGGTTGCTCTTTGACTTATCAGTAGAGGGAGGCAGGGCTGCTGACTTTGGTCAGCTGGCTGGTGTGGTGAGATTTCCAAATCGAGACAAGTCTGCACACACATTCACATATATGTAACAGTTTTAACTATATGGTAGTATGTGTGGTTAAATGGACGATTTCTGGCACTGCTAGTTTATGTTAATATGGTTGACTAACGCAAAACTAGCTAGGGATATGAATTTTACTTCTATTTTAGTTTATGTTATGGCTCGCCTGTTCATTTCATGTGGCTTCCTAGCACTTATGCTAAATATTTTTTAAAATATTCATCTCGCCGATATGAGGCGGAAATCAGTATTAGTTTTATGTGAGTATGGAATATTATTTAGCACTTCATAATGCATAGAGAATGTAAATATGACCAATAAAGTTATGTCCATGCAATGACATTTTTGTGGTGTTCTTCACTCTTTTCCTTTCTTGAACACCTACATTACTAGTGTCTTTTGGTAATGAAAATTTAATTTAAAACATTACATTTTTGTGGAGAGAAAAAAACACTGAATATGAAATATTAAGCAAATGTGTTTACATCCGCGATACACTCAAAATGGTGAATGGGGGCGTGTTAGTGCAGTCATGTGACTGACAAAGACCGATGCAAGGTTTGCTACTGAAGGAAGGGATTCGCAAAAATTCATGGCTGGGTATTTTAAAAAACACAACTAGTGATGGTCATGTCACCATTATGTTCAGCCGAGGGACCAAATAGTAAAAAAGATGATTGATAAAAGGGGTGGCATGGTGGTGCAGTGGTTAGCACTGTTGCCTCACACCTTTGGGACCTGGGTTCGAGTCTCCGCCTGGGTTCCATGTGTGTGGAGTTTGCATGTTCTCCCTGTGTCATTGTGGTACTCTGGTTTCCCCCCACAATCCAAAGACATGCTGAGGCTGATTGGAGTGACTAAAAATTGCCCGTGGGTGTGCGCTGCGATTGGCTGACCCCCTGTCCAGGGTTGTTCCCTGCCGTGTGCCCATTGCATCCGGGTAGGCTCCGGAACCCCCGCGACGCAGTAGGATAAGCAGGTATGGATGATTGGCAAACATCATCTAGGGGTGTGGATCAAGGGAGAAAACAACGATGGTGAATGGTTGAAGAAGTAATGATGCTTAAGTGACGAGATATTGTTACACGATAAGAAAATGTATACAAATTAGAGTAAAACAGTATTGGACACACTCCTGGACACCAGCGTTGGCTGTAACCTCACTGTAGCAAAAAAGGCTGAATCTAAACATGTGGCTCCTGACTCCTGATTGGCAGGGAAGAAAAAAACATAACACGAGTGCATCGATACACATACCCCTGTATCGATCTAAATGTGAAGTTATAAAGCGGGTTTGAGGTCAGGGGCTGGGGAAGGGGAGGACTGCAGTCAGGTGTCAGTTATAGGTGTGGAGTGGAAGGCCAGGTATTGGCCAGCAGCTACCCCAGGCGACACCCACGGCAGAGGAAGGTGAATCAGACAGTAGGCCCTAACCCGCAGGCAGCACCAACAGCTGGACAGTTTCCAGTGACGGGGACACTGGGAAGGAAGACCCTATGCCATCCCTTATGGTCATGGACAAAGAACTGTTGTTTTTGGTAAACATGGGGGCCACATACTCCACCCTTAACGTGGTCCCTGGACAACATCACCTGTCTACCTCCACGGTGACCGCTGTGGGCTTCTCGGGGAGGAACAGAGACTGCCAGTGACTAAGCCAATGAGGGTTGCGGTGGGGAAACAGACCTTCCTCCACCCTTCTGTGGTGTCTTCCTCGGCTCCGGCGAACCTCTTAGGATGAGATATGTTGGTGAAGATGGGGGCCTCAATTCTGTGCAGTGCAGATGGACTGGTTGTTACCCTGCCAGAAGGCCCCCGCCTGCGGTGCGACGCTCGGACTATGGGCTCGGGACAATGGCTGTTGCAGCTGGTCCAGAGTCAGGCCCTAGCAGAGATCTATTGGTGCCTATTGGAACCCAGTCTGACTGGCATCCTGGCGGCCTACTCTGCGTGGCAGCCCTGGATCTCGCTCCTGGAGCCCTATGTGCCCCGACCTGATCCTCTGCATGTGACCCTTTTCTACGATAGGGGTAGTACTGAATGGTATGAGGAAATGTTTGCTGAGCAACTAGAAGGCCAACAGTGGCAAGTTGCCTCTGAGAACTTATATATGGGTCCCGAAGAGGTAGCCTGAGTCACACTGCTGACCCCAGAACAGCTGCCCTGGTACAGGGTGGGACAGGAAGCTGTCCCACACGTCTCTCTGGCCCTTCATCCCAAACACCAGGCCAAGGATTTGGGCCCGATGGTTAAACGGACCAGAGAGACTAAGGACTGGTTATAGACCCAGATTCCACAGGTCTCCTTCTCACCCTCCCGCAGTACTTATCGCATAGAGGTCACAGCACAGGACACTGCCCTCTTGCAGCATGAGCAGATAGCCAGACACCGTGGGTGTGAAGAGATGCACCACCCAAAGGCGACGGCCCTTCTGACGTCTCTTCCAGATTCGTTGTTTGTCCACCAGCCCTACAAATGTAGGCCTCATCTCCTGCCCACCAGTGCAGTTCCAACTCCGCCCTGGGGAGGGTCCCCTGTGGA
Organism: Stomatorhinus ivindoensis; assembly: GCA_019775895.2. Classification (NCBI taxonomy): domain Eukaryota; kingdom Metazoa; phylum Chordata; class Actinopteri; order Osteoglossiformes; family Mormyridae; genus Stomatorhinus; species Stomatorhinus ivindoensis. The sequence goes on along the minus strand of JABFEB020000002.1, from coordinate 24,880,762 downwards.
TCAGACAGTATCCACATAAAGCAGCAGCAGAGGAGGGGATACCTGAGACTATAGAGGGCCTTCTACGGGCCGGGGTGTTGAAACCCTCTACGTCTCAGTGGAACACCCCTATTCTCCCAGTGGAAAAAGCCGGCATGGGAAAATATCGAATGGCACATGACTTGCCTGCCGTAAACAACCTCCTGCTGACTCTCACTGTTCCAGTCCCAAACCCATATGTCGTCCTAACTAAGTCCGCAACAAAAATCGTTCACATGCGTTGATCTGGCAAATGCCTTTTTCTGTCTGCCCCTGGCAGAGCAGTGTAGAGACATATTCTCCTTCACTTACAGGGGCTGACAGCTGTGGTGCACCCGCCTGCCTCAAGGGTTCGCGCTTACCCCAGGTATCTTTAACCAGGTGCTAAAGCAGGCCTTGCAGGGGAGTCCTCTCCCGGATGGTGTCACCCTCGTCCAGTACGTCGATGACCTTTTGCTTGCTGCCCCCACAGCGGAGGCGGCCCTACAGGCCACCCAGTCAGTGCTCCTCCGACTCTCGGAAAAAGGATTTATTGCGTCTGGTCTGCTGCATGTCTACAGCGCTCTCTGTGTACTGTGCTAATAACCAGAACCAGTTGGCCTGGCGTTTAATATGGTGATCTGTAGAAGCAGTGCTCGAAGTGGAGAAATAAAAGTGTCGCTACTGTATTGACCGTGAGAATGGCAGCGGGGGTGTTGGGAACAACAGATGCGCCTCAACTACTCACTAGAAACTGAATATGAATAGTGTATATTTGAATGTGCAGTTGTTGCATTAAAAAACTGAATCTGAATTCAATACTTTTAATAGCTGAACTGGTGCTTAATATGGTGATCTGTATAAGCCGTGTTTGAAGTGGAGAAATAAAAGTGTCGCCACTCTATTGAAAGTAACAACTGCGGCGGGGGTACAGTGGGGGTGTTGGGAACAACAGAAGCGCCTCAACAACACTGTCGGTACTGCGCGAGGTGCCCCACCACTCTCGCGTGACACTTGTCTCTGAGTACCAGAGTACTGGCAACTTGTGAGAAGTGATGGTACGATAAAGATTTAAATATAGCAGTGCCGGTACTGCTTAATTTTTATTACGTATATGATCCCGCATTTGCGCTTGCGAAACCCCGGCACACGCCTCCTCTTTACCTCCACCTGCAGATCTGTCATAAACGTGGAAACGAGTTGTGTTATGAATCTGCGGTCACACTTTTCCTCAAAGACCCGGATGTGTGTCACACTAGATTTAAATTGAATTTGCGAACTGAATTTTTCAAGGCAGGATAAATGCTATTTCAAATTACTGGAATTCAGATTCAGTTTCGTAATGCGGATAACTGCAGATTCAAATATACAAAATTCACAAATATCAGCCCATAGTTGTTACGTAGAGTTCACAGCGACGCGTTCTACCATTTGTAAACAGCGTTTCGTATATGCGTAATTCCTTTTATTTTAGCTCGCCATCTGGCGGTCAGAGGGTTACATTGCACTATTAAAATCATTTAAAAAACATGTTTTTTTCTCAGTCAACTAACCCAAAGTAAACGATTCAGGGTAAATTAACTGTATAAATTTATATATAATGTCCATAGGAAATTTACATCATTTTAACTGCATGAGGGTGAGTTGAATGGGAGAATTACTCCAGTATTTTCATAAATTGGACATATTTGGCCATACATTTCTGGGATTGATTTCTGAACCAAAATGTATCTAGTGCTCCTTGGCACGCTATAATTCAAAGGCCAGGCCCTCATAACATAGCTAGGCAGCAGCTGTTCACACCAACAAAAGGCTAACGCCACTTGGTGAGCTTATATAGAATAGTCATGTCACCCTCTGTGGGGAAAGAAAGATTAAGCTGGGTAACTATAGGATACAAGTTCTTATTTTCAGACTCACCTGGTAGAATGTTATATTTGAAAAGGTTTAATGTACAGTTGATGCTTCAACAACTTCACTGGTGCAGTGACTGAATGGTTACTGACTGATTCCTGTCTGGCAGCTGTGGTTATTTTCAGTGAGTTCAGAGTTTGCTGCAGTGCTGACATCATCCATTGAAGTACAGACTAGAAGTCACTGCTTACCTCACCTGGATCTTTATCTCAGCAGTTTAATGCTTTAGAAGTGCACGGTGTGTTAATGTTGATTCAGCCTCTGTTTTTTGCTATAGCTATCATATTACCAAGTTTTCATGACCTCTGTGGCAAACCTGGCAACACGAATGTTACAGTATGTATAGACACACTAGCAGGGGAAACTTCCGAACCGTACCAGGCCGGCTGAATAAATAATTAAATGAAGAGGATGGCTAGATGACAATAGGGATGGCAACTGCTATACATATTTAGTAATCATGAAAAAATACCCATATTTTGTGAAATGAATGAGGTTAGTATTGTATTTTCAGCTAAGGTTATGAACCTTTTTTATTTTTATATTAGTTATGTTATACATTAGTTATGCTATATTTTTTCTATTAGTTAGTTTATGAACTTTGCTATAGGCTGATATTTGTGCCACTAGAAACTGAATAAGAAAAGCGTATATTTGAATCTGCAGTTGTTGCCTTGAAAAACTGAATCTGAATTTATTAGTTTTAATACTTGAACTGGTACTTAACATGGTGATCTGTATAAGCCGTGTTCGAAGTGGAGAAATAAATGTGTCGCAACGTGAGAACTGTGGCTGGGGTACGGTGGGGGTGTTGGGAACAACAGAAGCGCCTCAACACCACTGTCGGTACTGCGCGCGCTGCAGCGCTTGTCTCTGAGTAGCCGAGTCGTGGCATCTTGTTAGAAGTGATGATACGACAAAGTTTAAAATATAGCAGTGCCGGTACTGTTTCATTCTTATTACGTATATGATGACTGCGTATATGATCCCGCATTTGCGCTTGCGACACCCCGGCACCCGCTTCCTCTTTACCCCGACTTGCAGAACTGTCGTAAACATGGAAATGAGTTGCGTTGCGTTACGGTCGATTACTTTTGCTGAAGGACCCGGATTGTGCGTCTCAATAAAATGAAATTGAATGTGCGAATTGAAATTGAATTGGGAGAAGTGAATTTGTAAGTATAGAGCATCACATTTTCCAGGTAGGATAAATTCAGTTTCAAGTTATTGATATTCAAACTAATAAACTCAGATTCAGTTACTGTACTGCAGATTCAAATATAGAGTATTAATATTCAGTTTCTAGTGGCACAAATATCAACCCATAGAAAAGGCATTATTATCATTTAAACATCTATTTTTAAATATCATATCAGGTCAGCCAAAAACTACGTAAGTGGAAAAAAGGACGCCAATTTGTATATTTTGGTCTGTCGTTAAAAAAAAACCTTTCACTTCCTGGGTGACGGAAAACTGCTGCTCTTTGATGATCGCTAACGTTCAAGCGCACATTCTACGTGTAAGCATTCACCTACTCATATCCGCTTGTAGTGCTGCATCTGGGTCCTTGCATTTTAGCCCGTGTTTTGTAATCTGTGGTGCTTCAAACAAGGTTGAGATTTTTTTTTTTATTGAACGGTGTTTATATACAAAAGTAACTTTCATTTCCATATGGTATTCTGTAGGATATAACCATAAACAATCCAGACTGTAATGAAACAGGAATCACACTTAGATGTTTCCAGTAAAAAGATAATTTGATTTAAATTATTAAAAATGACAAAATAGAAAAAAAAAATAATACCTGCCCAGAAAGTTTCATATCTGGCAAGTTTCATCCTGTAGCTCATATCTGAAAGAACTCCTCCTCCTGATCGTTCTGTGGTGGCTTATGCGTGCCAAGGAGATAGTAGATCTTGCGGGCACCTGATTCGGCCAATGGAGACAAGCCACACTTGGCAGCCTGGCATGCTTTCCACAGTCTCTCATAGTAGCGGTCAATTTTTATTTTTGCATAAAGTTTTGAAGGGTCAAAAACCTCAGGCGATTCATTTTCAGCCAGCCGCTGTGGGGATGCTTCTGCAGATTCCTGAACACCAACAGAGTGTAGATGTGGAGAGGGTTGGCTCTTCAAGGAGGAAATGAGGCACCTGTTCATTTTCTTGCACTCATGAAATGCTTCAGTCAAAGGAAATTATATACAGGAAATCATTTTTGCCATCTACTGAAACCACATTGTTATTGTTCTTGGTAATGGTGAAAAAAAACGTAATGTAGTCCACCTCCATAAGTAAGTGCTGGAACCCCATGTTAACTGAGGCTCTGCATAAAAAGAATCCTTATTCTTACCTGTAGATCCTCATCTTCATTGAATAGGGTTGTCTGCTGCACCTGAAACACTTGTCTCCTAAAATTATGAACAATTATTAATCATTATATATTTTCTGTTCTATCATTTAGCTTGTATAGCTGGTTAATTGACAACTATTATTGTCACAAAATGCACAACGATTTTTTTGCCTGCCATTTGACACTGTATTTTGGTAAACACTATACAGTTCAGCAGTGTGCAATGCGACTTTCCCCATCATGGATTCGATATATCAAAGTGTCGGCATAAGAAATTAAATGGGAGATTTTTGGTGGAGTTTTACAAGAGCCGCAGATGACATGCGAAGACCAGTAGACGACGCAAAAAAATTCAACTCATAAATGCATTAGAAATATGTACAGTGCTGGTTTGTGTGTAACTTATCTACGCTGTGCACCTAGACTCCCCTTCACAATGACAATTAACGTTGCACAATAAGTTTCCAACAGACATCAATAGCGTATCACTGATGACCTTTAGGTACACAATTCTTATGTCTTCAGAGGACACCAAGACATCCATTCAGCCCTCTCTTTCCATGCCAAACACTGACTTGCATTGCTTTCATTTTAAAATGAATTTGTTTTATACTTTTATGAAATGTTTATTGTTCATATTAGAAACATGGGTAACACTCGATGGGACACAAATAATGTAGTATTATACTATTACTTATGTATTAACCACAGACTAAATCTTAGTTACATATTGATCGCTCATTTGTTCATCATTACTGAATTGTGACATCTTTTATTTCAAGCGGTTACTATATCTGTTAATTCTGTAAGCCTTTGTGAGCTACTGAAGAAACACAAGTGAATACTGATCTCATGTGCGTTCCTTAATGAATAATGATCTGCATAACTAACAATCTTTTATCTCAAGTGGCTACTATATTTGTTCATGATTCGTACTTCAATGGTAACTACTAAGTATCTGTGCCCCCTGAAGTATTACCAAAGAGTTACCAAAACACATTTGATCCATCCATCTTCTGCAACCATTTAGCCTTTTCAGGGTCTAGAGCATAAGGGCATAAGGCAGGGAACAACCCCGGATGGGGGCACCAACTGACTGCAGGGTGTACACACACACACACACACACACACAGAGTCACAGTCATATCTTCATGGGGACTGCTGATTCATTTCTATGGGAAAAATGCTAATGCTAACTATGACAACCTTAACCCCTACCCAGCCATAACCATAACCATAAGTAACCAAGCAAAATATAAGAATTTTTTAATTTTATTTTTTCATTGCAGTCACAGATTTTTATAAAATAGGTAAACAAGCGGGTATTCATTAGGTTGTGGGGACATTTGGTCCCCACAAGGTAAGATATACTTGGACCACACACACACACACACACACAACTATGGGCAATTTGGCAACTCCAGTTAACATCAGCATGTTTTTCGACTATGTGTGTGGAGGAAACCCCACAACAACACAGGGAGAAAATGCAATCTCCACACATGGAGCCATGGAAAAGAATCAAATCCTGATCTGGAATCAGTGTGAGGCAACAGTGCTAATCACTGCACAACCATACCGCCACGACATGTTTAATATTTTTACTTAATCATGTTTTACTTTTTAATTTTTACTTCAGAGGTTTTACCTTACCTCATTTAATTTCCAGTTCAGATATTCCAGTTTAGCATTTTACCATTTATTTCATCTATTTATTGTTTAGTAGCATGCTGCGTGCACAGAGACCGTTCTAATAATGTCAAGTGGTTTGAATGGCAGTAAAGCTGATTCTGATCTCTCAGGATAATGCAATGAAAGACTTCATAGTGAAGATTACAGTGTATTTTTGTGTTTACAGTTTGTGGTCCGGATGCAGTGATCACGTCCTGCAAGCCAATGAATCTTCAAAGCAAATGTATTGTTACTGCTCTCTTGAGGCACGTCTGAGAGAGAGATCAGTACAGTAAATGTAAGAAAGAGAGGGTCTCCTACCTGCTGCAGAAGTGCTGCCAGCTGAGGTATATCGTGGCAGTGATGATGATGGTGAGAATGACGGAGACTCCTAGCAGGAGCCGCTCTGGAGGAACCTGGAATCTTTGCTGAGGAGCTGGTGCTATACACATTTCACACATTTGCCACGTGTGATAATGTGTGCGTCAGATCCACATCACAGGCAAGCAGGAAGTGAAACACACAAATGCACTTAGCTCAGCAGCTCAGCTTCTGGAGATCAATATCTCAGCATCACTGCTAGTGCCCTTGGTTAAACTAGGCCTAATAACTATCACTGCTGGTGCCCTTGGTATAACTAGGCCTAATAACTATCACTGCTGGTGCCCTTGGTTAAACTAGGCCTAATAACTATCACTGCTAGTGCCCTTGGTAAAACTATGCCTAATAACTTTCACTGCTAGTGCCCTTGGTATAACTAGGCCTAATAACTATCACTGCTAGTACCCTTGGTAAAATTAGGCCTAATAA
>JABFEB020000002.1:24848811-24859782 GCA_019775895.2 Stomatorhinus ivindoensis | reverse complement strand
CCCCCACCCCCGTCACCATTCCCTTACTGCCGTCATTGTTTCCATTCCTGGAAAAGAAATTGAAAATGTATGCCCTAGATGAACAACAGGGACTCGCTTCACGTGTCACACTGGACCCCCAAGTCCCCCTCACCAACCTGCTCACAACTAAATGTATCGCTTGATGCCATATGCAGAGTAAAAAAAATGACTTAATAAAAGATGACAGAAAAAAGAAATAAGCAAAATAAAGACTGTAAAATCTTGAAGGCATAAAATGACAGAAGGTCCATGAATATAGAAAATGAAAACTGGTATACACCTGGTTACATTTCCATACATTTTTGCGAACAACCATCTTTGTTAAGCTTAAATTTCCTGAGGAAATTTGCACTTGTTCATGTATAAATACAATAATGTATAAATTTGTTCCCATTCCAATGTGATCCCCTGCTCAATTTTGGTTGAGCTCCGTCATGGTTCACAGAGCTGATCACTCTTATTGACCCAATGAGTGGCATAATGAAAAATTTTAGGATCTGGAAAATTTCCTGGGAATCCACAGCAAAATTGAAAACTCAACAGGCAAATGTGCCAAGTTAATTTTGAATAGCCCTGCTCACTGTCTGACTGGTAATACAATGTGAGGGACACCATCATTGTCAGCAATGTTTTAACTAGCTTTTGTTAACATACAAACAAACCCTTAACCGCAGTATTGGATGCTCATTTCAGCAGACCTCACTTCACCCAAATGCTCCTTATTCTCTCTTGTGCCTGCAGGTTTTCTATATGTATCCAGACCGGAGCTGTTACCTTGAATGCTGTTCCCACCTGGCTTCATCACGCTATTTGGTTACTTCTTTAGCAATGCTTAGGTTAAAAATCTTACAGTGAAGGGTTTGTCTAAGTGAGAACGATTGACAGTTTTATGTGCTATAATACTAACAATGATGCATAAACCTTTACCCAATACTGCTTAACATATGTTGACATCACACAGCTTCAGCCAACAGGTCACAGACAGAAAAGCAGGCAATGCACAACCACAATATATAGTTGGTTTCGATGGTATTGTGGCTCAAACAGCATGTGCCACTCAGCCACCATCAGTGTCAGCAAACCCAGAAGACGCAGCCCTACAGTACGGCATGAATCTGTTTAAAATACACCATACAGTTTAGTGCCACTGAGATGGAGCAGAGTTTATACATAATTTTACCATGAAGGTTCTCTAGCTGTTACATGTGACAATTTGCAATTCCTTTTCGCACATATTCTGTTTTGTTTACGGTTTCTCACATAACAAAACCGATACAAGATGCTTCAATCAAGTACAAAAAAATGTGGAACAACAAAGTCCATTTGAAGATGAAGGACGGTTCTTCTTGTTCTGGTGGTGAGCAGTTTGTAAAGTGCTCTGCAGAAAACGGAAATCACCTCACCACATCTTAAAAAGTTTGTTTTTTCATGGGGGGGGGGTGGGGGGGTGGCGCTGGCGGGTGGTAATGTCAGTGCTGAGAACACTGTCATCCATTTTTGACCACGGGATGAATTTTCCCACGTGAAACAAAAACATTAAGGAACTAAGGCTGTCTGCAGTTCGTCAGATGGTTCATGTGTTACCTGTCTGCCAGCTACTTCTCAGATTTACAGAAGTAAAATATCACATTTATCTGAGTTGTAAGTGGTACACAACCTTAATAAAGAGGGGCTTATTCAGAAAGCTTCAGTGTCTTACTGTGACTGCCAGCTGGGACCAAACTAATATCAGAAACTTCATTTCATTTCAGAACAGACAGTCGTGTCTTGAGTGGATTTGTCTCTCAACTTTGAACATTAACTACCCACAGCGCACTATAAACTCATTGTCTGGTAAATGTATCGTCAACGCTCCACCATCCTTATATGTCATCGCACTGCCATAGCCATAAAAGGATGGTCGAATCTGAAATCTTCAATTTCATAGCTTAATTCTGCTGTAAAAACAAACTTTTAATTTAGGGGATAAGGCTCTGGTGCACATTGGTAGAGGACTTTTTTTTTTAATGCATGGGGCAATTTCAGTTTTTCTTTCCCAAATGGCTGTTGCGCATCTGCCCTGAAGCAGTGTATATGATAACATATGTGGGACTTGGGCCAGAAGTTAAGGAACTGGGGGGCGGCACTCAGACCCCCACCGTACATGCTGGTCTTCCCTTTGTCATTACAGTCTGTTGGCCTCCATTCCAAACTTTTCTTCTTCAGTTCAGCAGAAACAATTAAGACTTAAAAAGAGTCCAAACACATCAGATAGTGATTCCCAATCCGGTCCTTGGGGACCCACAGACAGTCCGCGTTTTTGCTCCTACCGGGAGCTGGGAAGGAGCAAAAACGTGGACCGTTTGTGGGTCTCCAAGGACTGGGTTGGGAAACACTGCATTAGGAGTTTCATTTAAGAAAAAAATAGATGTTGTAGTTTCTCAGGGAACTTTTTGGGTTTTTTTTTCAAAACTTGCAGAATCCTTGATCTCGGTTCAGTAGACAACTGAATGGTTCTGCTCCTCACTTTCACTGAAATTGGGCATAAACATGGTCCACTCATCTGCACAGTGTCCTCTTGCTTAGACCTTTGGCACAGCTGGAAGCATGCCTTTAAAGGGATAGTAGGCTGACCTTCTTACTGCCATGCATCTCTTCCAACCTTCACAGCCAAGCAAGCACTCTGAACCAGGCTTTGGAGACACACTCTGTTCACGTGGTTTGTCATTTGCATTCAGCTTCTCTGTGTCTTCCTCACACATTTCTCCCATATTTGTTGTTCAGCCTCAACATTGACTCAGTTCAATCCATCAGTCATAATAATGATTTAAAAAAATGGTCTGTGCTCATTGGGGAAGCAAGAGGAATGTGTCCTTTTTGCATTCAGTCCATCGTTAGAATTGTTCTTGTTCTTCTTAAGTTTCCTTCCCATTGACAGTTATTATTCATGCTTAATTTAAAAGTGAAAAAATATATTTTCTATCTTCAACTTTAGATTACTAATATATCAAAATATTAGTTTCTCCATCTATAGAAGATGTTTCTCATTGTGCCCTCACGCGGCCATCTTAACAAAAAATGAAAAGTTGTTGGTGTGATTTAAAAAGTTGGTTTCAATTTTTTATGTCCAATAAATATCAAACCTAGAAGCAGTCACGGGGTAATATTTGACTAATGCAATATACATATTGGCCATTTACATTCCCTGCAACTTTTATTCTCTTCTTCCTTCCTAGAAAATCACTGTGTGTTTCAGATTATATATCTATGTATTTATTTTTTAAGGCATTAAAAGTATTTAAGGAAATGAATAAACGATAGAATTTGCTGCATGATGTAGTAAGCAAAGTTGCTTCGAGAATTTCAATAAGGGCATAACATTCTGTCTTACGAGAATACTGGAAGGTAGTGCAGGTAATCCTATTGAGATACTACACATGAGATGAACACACTTGAAAATGTACTTTTTGGATAACTTTAAATAGTCATAAAAGTATGACATAGTGTTCACACAAGGGTTCCAGACCTTAGTGTCACTATGGTAAAATCTAAAAAAAGCAAGAATCTCAGTGCACATTAACAATAGCTTATGTGAAGGCAAATCAATACACTTCTGGTAATGGATGCAAAAATGAAAGACATTGGTGCGTGCATGCTTTTGCGTTTGTGTTTGGCATCTTTTTTCCTGCTGACAAATAACTTTGGATCAGGTTTATTTATTTCAAATGGTATTCGCAAGATCTCACCAAAACTCAGAAAGTACCAAATAATGCAGTGTAATAAAAATTCTGACGTTAATGTTTCTACTTCTTATAAAACAAATAATAACATATTACTGCTATTGGTACTATATAAAAATATCTGTACCACAACTGATTAAATATTACATATAAATAAATAACAGTAGAAAACTTGCAGCAGGTATTCTAGAAACACAATCAGGTCCCTCCATGTCATTCCTTTGAACAAAGATTAGTCCAATAAATACTCACATCATGCATTCTATTACAAATACGACCAATTATCTCTCTATACTCACATTATGCATCCAAACCTGAACATTCACAAGTTAAACTAATTCCGATCACAGCATATTTAGCAAAAAGGGCAAGTGCTTCAAAGAGAGAACTGTCCATTGAAGACTGGCTCTTAAATAAGTCAATTATTAATCATTTTCATTAGCAGATATAAGTGCACACACTACATCTTGCAAACCATTTGTAGTGCATTATCCTTCAGCGAATACCACTTTGAAATAAAAGCCTGTTTGAAAAAGTTATTAAAATTCAAAATATATTTAACTAAATCAACAGCATTAATGATGTTGCTTGCTACATTGTCTCATTCTTGTTTAAAAAGAAGGGGAATTGTAGCCTTGAAGACTGTGAACCTGAAAGTGTATTTTTTCAAACTAGTATATGAGTGGCAGAGGTTGAGTTGCTTTTCATTGATTATTTTTTATCCTGGATGCAGTTAACCGATTCATGCAAAACTAAACATTGCTGTGTTGTTCCTCAGTTCCTCTATAGGATTTTCATAGTGAAAAGTGCAGCAGAACCATGCTTTCTGCCAAAACTCTTCAAAGCTAGAATGAACTGACGTATCCAACTGATCACCATGCGTCACTGGGCCTCACATCACTTAATTACATACTATTCATAAAGTGCATTGAGACTTGTGCAGACCTATTTGCACTTCAGCCTATTTATAAACAAAAAATAATAATTTTTATGAGCTGTTTGAACATAACGTGGATATCCTAAGCTTGCATTTGTATCTGTTTTCAGTTCCTTGTTCCTTTATACACCAACAAAACTTGTAACCTATTTTAGAGTTAAAATGAACGCTTTTAAAGTTCTACGTCGATTGCATTTGTTATATCTTTAAACGTTGTTGAGACTTGAGAGTTGCTATGCAGAGGTGAGAAAAAGGGTATCCTCAAAGAAGCAGAGGGTGGGGGGGGGGGGGCTTCCTTTTTTGAGGGATGTCTCTCTGAGGAAGGGGCTGTCTGTCACTTCATCGCTCTCCTTTCTTCTCTCTTGATCTCTCCCAGTTAGACCAGGTCGGACTCCACCACGCACTGCTCGGTGTAGCCCTTCACCAGCTCCACGCCCAAGGTGTTGCGACAGAATTCGGCCAGCGGCTCCCACAGGGGTGGGTCCAGGAACAGCTGGCACATGACGCTGCCTCGCAGAGTGGCGGTGTGGCGCCGGAGGTGGGACAGGAACTGCTGCTGCGCCAGGTCAAGATCTTTCCCGAAGATGTCAATGTTCAGGTAATACCAGTCTTCTCCGATGGGCACACGGAAGGGGAAGGTGCAGAGGCTGGCGACCGAGGGCCGAATTGCATCATCCACCATCCAGTCAATGTCCTTCTTGGCTAGAATGGCCATGTTGCTAGGCAGGGGTTTAAAGGGCTGCCAGTCTTGTACGATGGTTGCATTTGGTAGGACATCCTGCGTGATGCTGGCGCTCAGGAACAGCCTATGGGCCTCGCTGGGGTCCAACAGCACTGCTTGGGGGACAGTGGAACCGCCAAAACGCTGTGTGTCCGAATCCTTCTCCGCCAGACGCAGTTTCAGATCTTCAGCTCTGAAACGAACCAGGAGAATCCCCTGGAAGAACAGTTGGCAGGCCGGTATTCCTGTTAGTATCAACCCATTGATTTGTGTATGTGTGAAAAAGTTCAAAACTGCATAATTAGGTTTTTTCTTTTAATTTCAATTGATGAATTGTTTTTAATGTATGACCATTTTTTTCTCCTGTGTTTATATGCACTTAGATACTTTCAAAGCAAGTTAGTCATGGTCATGTAAACCTAGCGTCAGTTTCATGGTGATCTAGAGTCTATACAGTAAAACCTCGGATTGCGAGCATAATTCGTTCCGGAAACGGGCTCGTAATCCAAAGCACTTGTATAGCAAAAGCGAATTTTCACATTAGAATTAATGGAAACTCAGATGATTTGTTCCAGAACCCAAAAATATTCATAGAAAAATGATTAGTACAAAATACAAGGTAAAAAAGCATTAAAAAAATTAACCTGCACTTTACTTTTGAAAAGAATCGTGGATGGTGTGAGGGAGACGAGAGAGAGAAGAAGAGGGTTATTTTGTAGGACGACTTTCACTATAACTAACAGAATCACTGCTATCTGTTGGCTCACTGGAATCTTTTTCTTTTTGTACGATTTTAACAAGGAACCTATCCAATGACAACTACTTTTGCCTCCTTTTCAATTTTGCAGAAATGTGGACATCGCATTGTCGCTCACTGCTATGCCCTTATTCGGGTGGTGCTTTTCTACTAAATTTTTACTATATGAGTGAGGCACGTTGACAAAGAACGAGCATGGGAAACGATTACCCACAATCCCACAGCGACAGAGAGAAAAGAAACATCAGCTCAGTTGTGATCACGTAACACTAGGTAGACAGAGCACATACATAATACTCGTACTGTAAGATCCCACTTAAAATTTTAAAAAGCTAAAATTTGTTTAAAAATTTTGCTTGTCTTGCAAAACACTTGCAAACCAAGTTACTCGCAATCCAAGGTTTTACTGTGCTTGGAAGGGCAGGATATTATATAGCTGAATATGGCAGCATAAACAGTTACAAAAAATGAAGTATTATATATATATTTTTAATTGCCTGTATTTATAATCCTTCACGGATTCTTTACAGATATAAACCTTATAGTTTATCATTCAAAAACGACAGTTCATAACAATTGTGGAAATGTTTTAAAAACATACCATATCAATATATACAACACAATAATTCTGTACAATGGAATAATAACCTAATGACCAGGTAAGCAATTTATAGCCATTTATACTGTAAATGAACTGCCAATGGCCGATGAGATGAGACTGTCTTAAAAAGCCTGTTAGAGTCATTACCTGCTTGGCGATGAGCCGATACTTCTGGAAGTCTTTAGGCCCCAGCTGGTCGTCACGGGTCAGGCGGCTCACCTTGACATCAGGGTACCTGGCCTTGACCAGCTGGGAGCAGAAGCGCAGCAGGACCCCGGCCACGCCCTTTCCCCGCTCCTGAGGAGCCACACGCAGCCCCTCCACCAGCACCGTCTCACCGTCATCGATCACGCACACGGATTCCAGGGCAATCTGTGCGGAGACAGGGGAGCAGGTGAGGAGGTAATGTCTAGGAAAAAGCCAGCCTTGTGAATTTATCACAAAACTGAAAAGAACTCAGACCAGAGGGCTCAAGATCACTGTCCCATACTTATGTGTTATGTAGTAATTCAGTCTTTAAGACAACAAACTGAATTAATGACACTTTTGCTATAATCAAAACTGATCATTGTTCAAGACTATGTATTGTAGACTTGTATGTATGTGCATATGCATAATTAAAAACAAATGACAGCTCAGTTAGGGTGCTTTTCCACTGCACCAAGTACCGTATTTTTGGTACAGTACTTTTAGTACTTTCCCTTTTTCATTGACTTCCAGCCAAGTACCAGTACCAAAAGCAGCAAATCAGCTGGGGTACTTCCTTGGTACTTTGATACTTTGGGATGGGACTTGAAATGCTTCCTTTTGTTGATTCGTTATGCAAATAGCCTATGATGTCATTCGCCGCTGGTAACAGTTTTTACGGCAGTAGAAAAATAACACTTTGAAGTACCAAACTTTTAGTACTTTCTCAAAGTACCAAAGGTACGGTACCTGTTGCGATGGAAAAGCACCCTTATTTGACAAAATAAGCTTAGCAAATAAAGATATTTGGGTTTCAATATTGTCTTAAAAGAATTTTTTCCCATTTTCCCCATTTTTTCCCAGCCTCTGTATTTCACTACAAAATTGACTGCAAATTTTATGTATATGTCACAGCCTGTGCAGTGACCAGGAGGGGTCACTACTAGTCCTCCGGAACCCTTCTGTTGCTTCCTAGCTGTGTCCTGTGGTGATCCCCAATCCTCATGTGGTCCCAGAGACCAGCCAAGGAGCCACGCCTGCTTCTCCGGGGCCCCCAGAGCCTGGCTCGGGAGGGGCCTCGCGGTCCAAGCTGCATCACATCACCTGCACTGGATCCTGATTCAGGAGACGTCATTCCACCTGCGTTCAACCCAGATGAGGCCTCTCCTCCAGTTAGGACTCTGCTCTGGGATGCTCGGTCCACTGTGTTTCATCTGACGTCCTGCTGGGAACTTGCAGCACACCTCCAGGTGCCCCGGCAGCGCCCCTCGCGCCTCCTGTGTCACCCCCGGAAGTCTCGGTGGCTCCAGTCTCATAACCAGCTGTCTCACTGACGCCTGCCTCGTTTCCCGTCGTCGCCTTGGTGGCCTCCTCACCGTCTCCTGTCCCTAGTGCTGCTGAATGTGCTGCCCCGTTGTTCTGCCCTTTGGGACTTTCCTAGCACCCACTCTTTGAGCTCAGTATTACCCCGTGTTCCTGGTACAGGATGCTCTTGTGTTTGTTGTCTTGGTTCCATTGTGGTATGGTCTCATTCCCCGTTGCTGATCCCCAGTCTTCATGCCTGAATATACATGCTTCCCAGTCCTGTCTTCCCTGTTCTGTCATTGTTCCCTGTCATCTCCTTACATTATAAATAAAGTCCCCTTCTGGGTTTTTTCCTCCACTGATATGTGCATTCTGGGACTCTTTCCACCTTCACTCACCTTAATATGTGACTATACACATACATACATACAGACATACATAAATACATACATAGATACATACTGTACATATATGCATACATATACGTATACAGACGCTTCTCCACTTCCGAAAAAGATACGACCGTTCGTAACTTGAAATGTTCGTAAGTCCTTATTCGTATAATCATTTTAATCATTTTAATAATGATTTTAAGGATATATGCAAGTACTAAGAACTAGAATGCTGGGAATACGCACGCTACGTTGCTGCGTGCCGGGAGTAGTAGTCAGAAGTCGGGAGCCCAGTGAACACAATTTGGACTTACAGTCCTCTCCATTTGTATGTCTGAAAGTTTGTAAGTTGAAAGTTCATATGCAGAGGAGCGTCTGTATACATATATATATTATTGTCTTGTTTTTAGGTTAGACCTTAGTATTGGCATGTGACTGATTATGGATAAAACAACAAAATCAAGAGATTCTTTGTTAAAAAGGCCAAGAATGTACCACTTTTCCATCTTTTCTCGCTAAGATGACCATGCGATGGGGTTCCTGGAGCCAAGACCCATAGCGAGTGGGCAGGTAGTCCAAGCCACCGTAGATATCCTGACTCATCGCCATTATCTCATCAAAGTCTTCCTCGGTTGCCACAGTGAACTGCAGCCCAGTCTGGGAGGGGAACTCAGGGAGGAGGGGGCAAGGCAGGCTGTTCTCAATTTTCATCCTGTAGCCTGAAAACACAGGTAAGAGAAGGATCGAATCAGCAAGGGGAAGAAGGACCTCTGAGTAGACCTCAAAATTTCACGTGATATCAGTGCTGTACTCACATCACTATCTATACACAAGCTGGTCCTAAACCAATGCTTCAACAATACAGATATTTATATGGCATTCTGTATCAAACACTATAGAAAGCTATTAAGAGACAAGATTCATACAGAATATGCCTATCCTCTTCTGTCTTCTGAACTGCAAGAGAATTTTGACATCTATTCGACCAAGGAAAAATATATTGAAATTATAAAATATATCCCAAAATTAAAAAAATTAATGTTGATTTCAAAATATGAAGCAAAATTAGTTTGTAACTTGCTGACACCAACATATTTGCTCACTTACAACAATCCACGAAAGTCTATTTAAAACATTAAACTGTTCACTGACAACTGTGTAAAGACTGGTTTCTATTTGTGGTGCTAATGGTGTCTCGTTACGTTGTTTTCAGTTTATTTTGTAAAATAGTTTCTTAGAAAATGTTTTTTTTTCACACTGATGAAATAATGGATTTTAGGAAATACATGTTTTTTGTTAGAGTCCATATACTGGTCATAGATAGGTAAATGGCTAGATATAGAAGGTAGTACTGTATCAGGTCTGGACTGCAGATTTTATAGCATGAACTGTAAATAAAACAAATCTTAAAAAAACTACTTGTTCATTGTTTGCCGTATAATGTTCTCTGAAATAAGTGATTGGTTAGAAAATAAAATTACGCAAGCTGGTAATTTATCTAGCCACAATGTAAAAATGGCACGTTACTGATGATCATTCCAGCACTAGGGGTGTAATGGTAACATGCAAATCATGACTCAACACAAACCCCAATTTTCTTTTCACAGTTCAATGCAATTTCCGTACAGCCGGGAAAATGTAATATGTTTTAAAATTATTATTAAAAGTACAAACACAATTAAAATCAGCTGTAAACCAAACAAAGGGCAATATATAGACATATGTGTATAACAAAACCTTATTCGCACTTTGTAAAATATGCTAAATATATAATAATTCAAAAATGTGACTGCATTATAACAATCATAATGAACTGAATACTGTATTCTCTACTTCCGAATATATCGCATATCTGTCGCAATTAACACCCCTATAGCTTTAGTAATTTTTTAGCCCAGTTTGAACTTTCTGGCAAAAGCACCTTAAACTATATTCAAATTCAGTACAACAGCCAAAAGACAGTCTTGGTCTTATGAACTACACTATCCTCAATACTGGTGTAATTTATTGGGAAACCAAAATATTCCCGAGATCCTAATATAAGTGATGTCAGGGCAGTTCATCAAGCCTCTCGCTTTGTCGTTGTGATTGACTATGACCAGCCCTCGACGTAACCTCCCAGCCACAGACTGTGACCAGCCCTCGACGTAACCTCCCAGCCACAGACTGTGACCAGCACTAGACGTAACCTCCCAGCCACAGACTGTGACCAGCACTAGACGTAACCTCCCAGCCACAGACTGTGACCAGCCCTCGACGTAACCTCCCAGCCACAGACTGTGACCAGCACTAGACGTAACCTCCCAGCCACAGACTGTGACCAGCACTAGAC
>JABFEB020000002.1:24820419-24848711 GCA_019775895.2 Stomatorhinus ivindoensis | reverse complement strand
AGCCACAGACTGTGACCAGCACTAGACGTAACCTCCCAGCCACAGACTGTGACCAGCACTAGACGTAACCTCCCAGCAACAAATAGCAAAATGTTATCTGTGTTGAGCATCTACAAAAATGTATTAATTCAGTTCGTTGTGCATTCTGAACTGAAAATTATGCAACCAAAAGGCACACGGAGAATGTGCACACGGCTACAGCTCGAACAGAAACCAGGCCGGTGAACACTGCAGAGTTACGTCTCGGGAGCCACAAAGCACTGGTTTCCTTTCCAAGTCTCAATGACTGGGCAGACTGGAGGGAAAGTCCATTTAAAATGAGCAGGCAAGGAATTGGATTGTTATCTTCCTATTAACTTTATAAACAGGTCCATGAAAAAGCATATGCCTTAATAATATGAACATTTCTAATTAATAACGCTAAAGAATAACAGCATGGTGGTGACCAGACTGCCTGTCCCCGCTCAAGCTTTCTGGCATCCTACCGCTGCCCTTTGGAGGCCTTTGCCAACACTAATCCCTTAGCACACCCCCCCCCCCAACATGCAACAGCCATCCTGTCCGGCTTCCACAGACAAAAACACATTCCTCCTAAAGAAGAATGGGGACGAAACAAACCCACAGCAAACAGAGACAGGCAGGGGGCAAGGGTTAGAGGATGGGGTGGAAACAAAGGTACGCATAACAGATTATCTGGTGACATCGAAGGCCTAGGTGCCATCATATCTATGACTAGGAACCTTGGTGCTCAGCTAGTTTTCCAATACTATACACTAACCATCATCTTATATCTTAAAGTTAAATATCATTAAAGACCATACTGGTCAACTTCCACGGATCCTAAATGATTTAAACTTTATCCCCAAATTTACATTTATTTTGCAGGTGGTTTCATCCAAAGTGACGTATAACTAGGATGGCAAGGTCAGGCAGTGCCTGGAGCAATTAGGGGTTAAGGGCCTTGCTCATAACCCAAATGGTGACATCATTCCGCCCACCCTGGGATTTAAACCAATGACCTTCTAATCATAAGCACAGGTTCCCAACCCACATAGCCACTAATGCTTCCCAAAGGATGCAGCTCTGTTTTGTGTTGTTTGGTTTAAAAGAGAATTGCATGTACTGTGTATCTTATTAACAGCAGAACCGATCAGAAGTAAATGTGTGAGCACAAATGTTGCAGTCTTTAGCACAAACCCACTCCTTCACATCCAGCTGGCAGTCAGCTGATTCTGACAGCCCAGACCAGCCTAGACAGCCTCTGTCAGACTGGATAAATGCTGCCCGTCATCCTCAGTTCCAGCTGACATCCTTTTTATGTATATTGACTGGGGCAATAAACCGATTCTCATTTATTCACCTCCATTAAATTTTCCAAAATTAAATACCAGCCCAAACCTGAATATGTTACTGGAATGTTTAAGGGACACGCTGTACCAGGAAGATGAAAGGAGACGTACCAATGGATGGTGTTATTGTATTTTTACACCTCTATATATATATATATATATATATACAAAGGTTTCTTACACATCCACTGTATATAGATATTGCAGGAATTAAAATTTTAAATAGCAATATAAAATATATTTAACATACATAGAGGGAGTTTCATACTACATTTTATTGTGACTGTTGTGAACAATAGCATTCTATTCTATTCTGTTATATTCTTCTAATTGATGATGCGTCGAAATGAACACCCCCTCTGCAACACACACAGTGGTGATGCAAATGATGAAGATGAGTGAGAGGCTGTTATCTGTTACAGTAACGGAAAAATACCGGATTTCTCAGCTGATCAACTTGGACACTGCATCTCAGTTTACTAATCTCCTTGTGTAATATTGTGGACACTGTGACAGATGTATTTCAGTGGCTCTGGATTTAAAATGCTTTTTCTCTTAAGTCATAAAAATAATTAAAAACGTAATATTAAGGTCTGGGTAAAGCCAGGGTGAAGCCAAATTGTCACACACCCTGTTGAAAAGGATTCTCCATTGAGCCTATCCATATTCAGCACTATGTGAAATATCCTATACAATGCAAAGGGCTTTGATTGCTTAAAGTGAATTATGTCATGAAATTTGAGGTGTGTGTGTGGGGGGGGGGAGTAAGATCAACATATATGTTAATAACTATACAATTTATATATACACATATATATATAAATTCTTCTTAAATATAAATTAGCATGTATAAATCCATATATAATGCTGATGGAACATGTCTCGCAGCAGAAGAGAATATTGCCCATATATGGAGAACAACCGTGTGAGTCAGACCATACCATCCATCTGTATGAGCATATATAGCATAAGACGTGGCCGGTGTTTGCATTTGTTGTTAGAATGTGGTGTCAGCTTTACGCCAAGTCACTTCTGACATAATGCCCCCTCCAGAAGTGCACAAGTGTGGGGAGCAAATGGTGCCAGTCAAATTACAGAAAGACTACAAACCACTAGCAAACATGACACTTCTGGCCGTGCAATTCGTATGGGCAGTGAGTGCCTTAGAACATTGCAAAGCAAAAAAAGTAGGGCCAATCTATTTTTTTTGTATGTACATCACATATGTACTTTAAGAAATATTATTCATGACACTGGAAGTCATTATGTATGATGTTTAAAGTGCTGTGGCTGGTGTTACCAACACATTTGAAGTTTGAGTTTTATCTACCTTGAACAATGTGCTGCTGAAAATGTGAATCTTCTCATGTTACTTCTTGACCTTAAGGAATGTTTTAATATCAGCTTAATCTCATCGACTCGTGCATTTACTGCAGTCTAAATCTCAGTACAACATCTTGCTTAGATAAACAGTTTGGAAAATCATGAGAAGTGACCTGGAAATGCATAAATAGCCATGGTGAGCTACTCTGAACACCATGTGGCCAGTGGACTTGTATTTAGTTTGGCTCCAACACAACCCCCCCCCCACAAATTGACCTTTGCCTTTAAATTATTAAGTTGTGCTCCCAGTATCAAAGTTTTCCCAACACCCTTGCAAGTGCCTATAAGTGCATCTTTGACTTCACAAATATGCATGTCAGCCATGTATATTTTAATATATTTTTTCATGCATGAAAACCTACCAGAAACTCAAAAACTTGTTCAGAGACGGCTGGAACAGAAGTACAAACACATGGAATCGCGTGACGGAATGGAATCACCGGCCCTGGGTTACAAAACCCTTAATCGAGGTACTTAACCTGAATTTCTCAAGCATAATATCCAGCTGAATAAGAGAGAGATCTGCGTGTGCTGTTGGGTAAAAGCATCAGCCATGTGACAAAATAATGGGAATATGACATAATTACCAAATGTGGGTCAGGACTGGGTACAACTCAATGTCAATGTCAATGTCCTTGAATCGACTCCGGCAGGAGGTTGTGGTAGCAGAGTTAGACCATGCATTCCTGCTTTTGCTCCCAAAATGACTTTGCAGAGCTGCACCAAACCTAGAGACCTTTGTGGTACTGAGGCAGAACAGAAGAATGTGCACGATGTCATGTACTGCAGCAGCTACGTATTCCTAAATTACCACCCTGGCTCCTGGGAAGGCTTGGTGCGATGACTCCAATTTTGCTGCCTCCGTTAGAAGGAAAGAGAGCGAAGATCAGACCGCGAGCCGTCAAAAAAATAACCACAGAAAAGAGAGACTGGGAGATTTTGTGAACAATTAACATGAGCTGACGTTAAAAGGATGAGCAGGTTGGCAGACTTTTAGAAAATTGTTCACCTTTCTTCTACCCAACAAATGTGCATTGATGTGAATAATTGTTTGTAAATAGAACTCTCTCGCATTCAGTCCCAAATTCTAAAGCACCAGGGGAATTAGTAGATTCCACACGCCGCCTCACAGGAACACACACACGCACATACACGCGCTGTGACAAACGAATCAGAGACAGTGTCATACACACTGATGTGTTTCCGATTCCATCCCAGCAAATTACCGCATGAAATAAGGTAAAGATTCCATCAGGCACAAACTGTGGCATATCACATCACAGCCATATACATCCATATAACCATCCATCATTTGCGTGTACATTATAGGTACAAATGCATATGAAGTACCTTATTACCCATTTATACACAATATAGTACACACCAGTGCAGTCAGCCTTCACATGTGCTTCTGCTTTTATTTTGGCATAGTCGCAGCAGACTGTGATGATTTGTGTTATTATGCACCACTAGATTTAGCTGTCACAAGGACTGCTTGTTCTCAAAACTCAGCAGAATGACCTACCTTTAACAGTAGTCACGCCTCACGTATGTTGCCTTCATATGGTATTGTAACTGAATAATATACAAATATAACATATCACCATATGAAATGGATCCATTTTCTTCATATTTTACATCCCTACAGTAAATGCCTTCCTGCATGGAACGTCACTTTTGCCTTCAGAGACGATGGATTTTTTTAAGAGAGCTAAAATTGTTCATTTTAATGATATCACCCTTTTTCTGCTATGTGAAGACCTTACTGAAATGGTAATGTAGGGTGGTACATATGGAAAAAATGCTTAAAATCACTATTAGCATTATGTGAGGAACATTTTCAGTGCGGGCTATACATAAGATACACATGCATCATACAAATGTCTGTGCAACTATTTACCGTGATGGGCTCAAAATAAAGGAATTTTTAACGCTGGTATCTTGATGCCATTGGTTAAACGGACACACATGCACTTGTATATATATATCGATGTGTATCTTAAATAATACACATATAATTCTATGGTAAGCTGTTAACCCGCCTAATTCGGGCTCTTGGCTAAATTCCTTAATTTGGACCAGACAAAATGGCCGATACTAGATGGAGGGGGGATGGGACGGGATGGAGCGGTCGAATGGGAGATGGAGTGAGATGATAAGAGATGCAGATATTGAGAGAAAGGGGACAAAAGGTGTTGAGATCTGACATTAATAGACGAGCAAATGGACAGACATGTTTCATGAGAGATGCACAGGTCTCACAGCACAAAAAAGCGTCTGGTGGAACCTAATAGAATATTTAAGCGAAGCAGTTACACAAGATGCAATATATATCACGAAATTTTATTAATATCCGGCAACAAGAATAATTTCGATGTTAAGAGATTGCATGTCTTCTTGGCAAATATACAGTCAGTTGTACTTACTGTATTTAACGGGAAGCAGGATGTCACGGCGCTGCAACCAGTCGGCAGGTGTTGGCTTCTTATGCAGCCGTGAAAGAGGAGAACGATAAAGTACAAATTCTGTCGGCTACTGGATGGGGTTTTCTGTATAAGAGATTATTGGTTTGCCCCTCCTACATCCATCCGTTTCACGCCCCCCTACCGCCACCCGGCATTGTAGTAGCCACCCCCCAACACACAGTCATACCCCACCCCCTTCCTTGCGTTCGTTCTCTTTCGCTCATGCCACTTGAAAAAGATAAATGACTGAGCCTCGCGTTAACTCTTACGCCGCCGAATAATTAACCAGGTTATCAATAAAGGCAAGTATGCAAAAAATCCTACAATTTGTGTTTATTAATTAATCTAGGTTCTATTAATATGCTTCATGTGTCTGACGTGGCCTAGAATCCTAGAAATTATTCTAACGCTTCAGGAGCTGGATATTTATCCAATGTACCTTTAAAAATGACCGCTGAATAAGGAATTAATTTATCTGCGTTAACAATCACAGCGTATTCCGGTAAACGGCTGCGTGGCTGTAAGGGGAAGGCTTGCGGATCTGACTTTGAAAACAGTGTTACAATTATTTTGATTAGCAAACATTCACTCGTGTCCAATTTACATATCTTTCCTGCGTGTCACCTAATAAATTATCTGCACTTAATTTGAATTTACGGAATGCGGCTTGGATGACTACCAAAATATCATGATGATGACTTATTTGGGATAATAATATTACGAAAAACTCATGATATTATACAAAAGACTTCATTTCTTTAAGATAATTCCAGGACTACAGCAATTGAATATTTATTCCAAATATACGTTTAAAGGTTGTGGAAAACAGTACGCGACCCTCGGATTTATTTTGGATACCAATTTCAAAGCAAAGACATTTTCCCGGCATTTGCAATAGTTTTGCTTTAGTTGTGATGTAAATATTTAAGGTTTACTTGTATTGTCGTCTTTATTGTTGGCCTCTAAGTTGTATAATATTTTTAAAAGGCTTCTCTAATATCATAACGTTATTTGTTTTTTAAAAAAAAGTAATTGTTTATTCCTCTGTTGATATTTGCCGTTGTTAAACTGTTGAAGAGCCCAGTCGTGTTTTCTCTTAGATGGGTAAACCTATAACGCAGACACATCCGTAGTGGAGCGGAGCTGTCTATAAAGGCGGTGCTGAATTTTTAGTGTTCTCTCTGGAGTTAATCGGTTGCGCTGCAGTACACTAAAATTGTGTTATAAGTTAATATTTTTTATTTACCAAGATTAAACGTGCGTAGATAGAACAAACCATCTGATGTCTCGTCAACGGTTAATCCAAGATGTTTTAAATACGAGTGCATTGAAGGTCACAAGCGGAAACAGATGGCAAAAAGTGGGAGAAATATGTCTGTCATGAGTGCTGCTTGCCGTTTGAGAACAGTCATGAGTAACTCCACTGTAATCTTTTAGGGATATCTGAGGGTCTTAATATAAGCACGTAGCCAGGTTGTAAAATTACGCGTTTGACCCCCATCCACCCCGGCCAGTATTAATCTCTGAAATTTTGTGTTTTAATCATTCGTACCAACTTCTGTAAAATGCATAATTCAAAATGTAGCCACGCTGACGATGGTTACATTTTGATAATGACATTCATCCCATGATTGTTATATTTTGAGTAGGTGATCTCATGTGTCACTCTTGCGGTTTTAGGTAGTGAATTTAGGGCAGGGCTTTAATTATTTAACACTAAGGAAGCTAATTTTTCCTTGGAGCTCAAATAACCTATTCGTCTAAGTCTAAATATGTCATGGCAGGTGTGTATCCCTCCATTGATTATTTAGAATATCATTTATTTATGTGTGTGAATGAGAGCACGTGCTCATGTTGGAGAATGTTTTTATCTTCTATTTGTGTTTATACGGTAAACGCACAGTATTAACACTCAAGATATGAATGTTTATACTGCATAAATTTAAGCATTTTGTTGTGTATGAGTATGAAAGAGAGAAGTGACTCTGTATCTGCTACTTCAATAACCATGTGAACTGTTTTTCAACCGGAGTCGCGTTTTCAACGAAAACAAATAAATAAATAAATAAATAAATAGATAAATAAAGAAGCCTTACCTCAAATTATTTTTATGTTTTAAGGACAGTCAGTGTAAATAAAATTGTGGCATTTATTTCAAAAGTCCGACTCACTAAGAAATACTGGCACAGATTGATGAAGTGCTGAAAAGGCTTTAAGGATGATCCAGATTCATAAGAAGGTAATTCAAGTTAGAGCAAAGCTAAGAGCACCGAAGAAGAGAAGCTAATGCTCGGAGACAAGAGAATACTACGCAGCCTGGTTAAGGTCATACAGATTGAGGTTTTAATGGGTCATACTATAGCTAAAATTATGGCACAGATGACTGGAACAGTCAGTTCATTAATTGCTATAAATCCCATGTTGGCAAAACCAAATGTTTGTAGGGGCATGACAGAACCCACCCTCCAACACTGCCTGCACACAGGCTGTCCATGAGGACAGTGGCCTAGGTAGTCAGGGTGGGTGCAGTGAGGAAGGGGTGCAAGGTGTCCACCACCAGAACTCAAGAGAACTCCTCTGGTCCCCAGCCTTCAAGTTCCCCAAAGTACTGTCGTTAGCCATGGCAGCAAGGTAGGCTGGGAGGAAGTGGAACAGGGGACTGTGTGATGGGTTTTAACAGTAACACATGGGATTGGTTTTGTACTGGGGAGACAGTTGGAGATCGGGCACTGGGTTTACTAGTCTAATGATCAGAACAAATTCAACCATGGAATTGTAAGGTAGTCTGTAGACATGCAGGGCATGCTGTCTCTAGTATGGCTGCAGGAACAGGGAAGTGATGTTCTGCTTTTTCAAGCCGGCATCTCCACACTTCAAATACTAGTTTAATAGCTAACAGTTGCTGATTGCTGGTGTCATAATTCCTTTCTGCAGATGTGAGGTTTCTTGACAAGCAGATACTTGTATTTGTACTCGTAAATTGTATTTAGAAACAAACTATTCCTACACCAGCTTCAGAAGCATCTACTTCTACAATAAAAGAAATGGAGGGTTCTGGAAGTTTAATAAAATTGATGAACTAGATCTTCAGTTCCTCAAAGTTGAGTATGTCTTTTCTTGTCAACTTGAGCTTGTGGGAGCCTCCTTTGAATCTGCTTATGATGGTAGCAATGAGAAAATACCCAAAATCTCAGTATTCACTTTATTGTCAATAGTTTATGCCACTCTTTCACTGTTTCTACCTTTAACTGGTCCATCTGTGAAACATGAACACTAATCAAATAACCACAGAACGTGGTATCCTTTTAAGAAAGTTCCCAAATATGTGTCCTTCTTGGCTTCAGTAAAAGCAATTCTGGACATCACCAATATACACAATAATCTTTCTATGTATTCATAGAGGATTTGAAACACAAAAGGTGCTTTGACCAGACCATATGGCATTAGTAAACACTCTTAGTGACTGATGTGGGTGTGAAATTCCATCTTCCACTCATCTCCATCACATATCCAAAGGAAATTGTAGGCACTTTTCAAGTATTTATTAGTTTCCTGTCATGGTGATGCACGGCGCAGGAAGAAAGAAGGTGACGATCCACTGAGCGGCTCCAAGACAACAAGGGTTCATTGAATTGGCTAAACACACTGAGAGGAAATGCACCAAAACAAAAGGACTGTGATGGGTCAAAAACAAACAGGAAA
The DNA here is from genome assembly GCA_019775895.2 of Stomatorhinus ivindoensis. NCBI lineage: Eukaryota > Metazoa > Chordata > Actinopteri > Osteoglossiformes > Mormyridae > Stomatorhinus > Stomatorhinus ivindoensis. Next base: position 24,839,812 of record JABFEB020000002.1, on the reverse strand, counting down.
CAGTACAGTCTAAAATGAGGACCATGAAATAATCACGACTAAGGAACCAAGGAAAAACAGGGAACACGAATAGGAAATAACACGCTGTAAACATAGACAACAACTGACTGGAGAAATAAACAAAGGCAGGCACTAAAGTACAAAGATAATGAGGACTAACAAAGGGCAGGTGTGGACCATCATAAGAATCAACCAATCAACAAAGGAGCAGGACAACAAGCAACAGGTGGAATACATCACAACTAACAAACACGGGAACTAGGAAACACTGGCAATACTGAGGGCTAACACTAGGTAAGACAAGGAATGAGCAGAACCAAAATAAAACAGGGCTCATTCAGTGTAAACCAAAACAGAAAGACAAAGATAAACCATAACAGACAGTACGGAAAAAACTAAAGTGAAGGAAAACATGAAACCCCATAAATTAAATAAAAGGTGAGACTGGCCTCAGGCCAACCTAAAACCCACAACTGGAGGAGTGAGAGTTTTTGAGTTAGTCACTCAACCCATTAATCTATGTGGGGACCTGGGGAGCCAGGAAACACAATAGGGACTAAGATCTGCAAGACAAAGGGAACAGGTTGGCCAGCGACACCTGCTGGCCAAATGGGAACACAACAAAAAGGACAGGGTTGGTCCAGCACTAACCCTGATAGCTTCCTTTAACTGCTCCAGAGTTGCAGGGACTGGAGGTACAGCGTAACAATACTTCACTGTGACTTCACTCATATTATAATAACCAATCCATAGACGGTGACCTTCTTCTCCAAAAAGAAAAAGCTGAATGTTGGGTAAAACTCAGGACCTGTGATCAGGCTCAGATACCACTCTACTTGCCACACTTGTACACTGCACTGGTAGAGCAAGACACTGAAAGAAACAATAAATTCTTTGTTGGATTTGGTGACAACAGGGTCTTGGTGCACCCATGGTGAAAAGGTGAGCACAACCTCAGAATTAGGTAAATGATGACCGAAATAACCAACAACAACTTTAGTGTTACTGAATAGCTGCTATAATAATAGTGGTGCAGTGGTTAGCACTGTTGTCTCACACTTCAAGGACCGGGGTTTCGTGTGTGGAGTTCAAATGTCCTCCCCATGTCATCATGGGGTTTCCTTTACAGTTGGCACAGTGCAGTCAGGCAGGTAATGTTCTGTCCACCAGACTTCCAGACAGAGAAGCGTGATACTTCACTCTATAAAACATGTTCCAACTGCTCCACAGTCCAGCGGCTGCTGCATTTGAAGCCTGGCATTGTGTTTGGTGATGTGAGCATTGCATGTAGCTGCACAGCCACGGAAGCCCATTCCATGAAGCTCTATGCACACAGTTTTTGTGCTGAGGGTTAATGCCAAATGAACGCTGCAGTTATTGTGTCAACATGCTGTTGGCATACACTGTATGCCTCTCAGCACTTTGGCGATCCAGCTCTGTTACTTTGTGCGGCCTCCCACTCCCTGGCTGAGTTTCTGTGGTTTCCAAACTCTTTCATTTTGCAACAATACCACTTACAGTTCACCATGGAATATCAACCAGGGAAGAAATTTCAGAAATTGACTTACTGTATTGCAAAGGTGGCATCCGATGGCTGTACCACAACTGAATTCACTGAGCTCTTCAGAATGACAAATTCTTTCACATATGTTTGTAAACCTGACTGCGTGGCTACGTGCTTGATTTTATATGCCTGTGGCAGTAGGTCTGAGTGGAATACCTGAATTCAATAAGTAAGAGGTGTGCCCCAAAACTTTTGTCCATAGAGTGTATATAGAGCAGTGGTGATTTCTTTAAGACAAAAAGTAAAACAGAACTTCACCAAAAATAAGGGGAAAAAAACTAGCATTCAAATCACATGAAATATTGTTTGAATGCAAATGTATAATCACAACAACCATTTCCACGTGAAACCAAAAGAGTGTGGCTGTTCAAAAATGTTTGACAAAGTGTTGTGCAAAACAGTGCCACTCTCAGGCTGATAAAAGGAATTACAGTGAAGCAAAACATGCCTCACTAAGCTGATAGACCTCAATGTATTTCTAATCACCTTCTATTTAGCAGTTATGGAAAATGAGACATTTTTAAACCCACCCAGTCAAGCATGCCTCAGTAGGTCTTTCCAATCATGCAAATCCTTGATACAAAGATGATCAACACTAATGATCATTCTATCATGGTTATTATCAATACTGACTGATGTGAAAAAAATGTACCTTAACACTTACTATACATTAATAACAAACATTATATGACTATACAATTATAATGTTTGCTATAATATGATGTTTGTTTTTAATGTATATCAAAGCTGAGAGGGTATATCAGGATGTCACGGTATACTTACACTGCTTATGAATGTTCTATGAATGCATTATGGATGCATTATGAAGGTGCAGTTAATGTAAAGTGTTACTAGATTTTTTGCGATATATATATATATCCAGTTATACATAAGGGTAAAAGTTCCCCATGCCATTCCTGCAGATTAGTTTCAGTTCCAACTTTCAGGTTAAATCCTGACAACCATACCCATAACTGTGTCATCCAAGTTATTTTGAATACACAAGCGGGAGGCTTTAAGCTTAAATTTAGTCAGAGCCCAACACAGAAAAGGAAGAAGGGGTTATCTAAATATAACTGCTAGGAACACAGAAAATATATTCCTCTCCAATAGTGACACTGCGCTGTGACACTTTTTGGATTAGAATGCTTGCATCTCTGGAAGAAGGAGCTGATTCTGCTGAACATTAAACACTGAATATTAAAGTTATAAAAGTAATCTATAATCATAAATAAGATATTCAATGTACTTATCATGCATACTACATTTGTATCCATTCTTTTATTCCTATAGTGGAGCTTTAACAATCTAGTATAAGCTCCTCTTGTTACTTGATACATTGTATTAATGTATTTATTCATTTAATTTATTGAATAATTGAGCCAGATCTGACAGGGAGAGAGCAAAATGAACGATGTACATTGGCTTGAACTTCATAATTAGATCGTGGTTTTTTTAGCTGACAGTATAGTGGTTTGAGTAAGGTGGGTAGCAAGGTGGTTCACTGCACCAGTGTTGAAGGTTCGAATCCCGTTCTGTGAGCTAGCATGTTCTCTTTGTATTGCACAGGTTTCCTCTAGGTACTCTGGTATTTTTCCATAGTCGAAAGACAATAGCAGTTAAGTAATTGGTATTGCCAATTTAAACCAAGGCCAGGAAATTCATCTCATTAACACATAGCATTAATTTTAAAGTCATACAGCATTATTATATATTTAATCACATTAACACATGCAGTATTTTGATACCCAGATAGGACAATGCTGTAATATGTGTGGTATCACAAACTACTTTCAATGGAAAGGTGCTAAATGTCGCTAGATGATGCCATGCGCTAATTAGGATATGGTGACATCACTGTGTTCTATTTGAATTCTGCCTAGTGTCAGATGGTTTCAATACTTCATATCCATTTGCTTCTGCTTCCCAATAAAGCTATTGTCTTTCACACTTTTTAAGTTTCTGTTGTCAGCTGAGGTTTGTCCAAAAAGTTGATTAGTGGCTTTCCCCCCCCCAAAAAAGTCTCTAAAAGGTTCTGAAAAGTCGCTATATCAAGCTACAAAGTCGCTAAGCTGGCAACACTGAGTACAGTAATAGAGACCTGTAATATTCCTTCCTGGTTGTAAGGTTATAACATTGCACAGAATCCCAGAATTCAAAGCTAAAATTCAAACATTCAGTTAGGGTTTCACGTAGAAAGTGATGTTACATGTTTTATTTAATTAAAAAAAATTCTAGACATACTAGGCATACATATGATAAAGAAATATTGTAATTTGCAGTATTTATTTTATTTTATTGAAGGCTTATGCCTTAAGATCTTAATATTGTTTATGTTATTAAGTGCACTTTCAGTGGTTAGCAGGAGCCATTTGTCAAATAAGTTTTAGATTTTAGATCAAGTGTTTCGATCCTCCTTTTAAAGCTATATGTCTTATTTCCATCTGTGCATCTAGCCTTTTTGAAATGCTTTGAAATTAAGCTTGTATTTGCTACCAAGTGGTATTTTTGGAAATTAATCATCTGTACATCACAAGTTAAACCATTGAAATATTTAAAAATGCGTTATTCTCACAAACTCAAGAATTTGGTGATTTTATTAACCATTTTCTCCAAATACCAAAATCAAAGAGCACAAAGCTAGATTAAACTGTTTTTAAACTTTATTGCTTGTAACCCACAATAAACTATTAATTTGTACATATTTATGCTTGTAAGTTTTAATATTAGGTGCAATTCCAATTAATAACAGAAAGTTGCGCAATTCTTTTTTTTTTTTTTATCAGTTCACAGGCCTAGTTTAAACCAAGTAATGCTTTTAACACATTTTACTACTATTTGCAGGTGTTTACCACCGGGGGGCATGATGAAGAGATACACCATCTGGAATAACAAGAAAAGAGGATGCTGGAGAAAGATGGAAACATTGGATGCCTAGCTTGGAAAGCTCCAGGCTTCCACCAGGGAGTAGAGGAGTAGGGCATTAGACCGATTGAAATTTTTCTCAAATGTGTTCACTAATTAGCATTCAGTGCTTTTCCAAACTGAACCAGTGGTGCTGAGCATTCAAGGCAGGCGTAGAAGGGATAAGGTCAGCCCTCAACGCAGGAGCTAATCGATAGGCTTCTGATGAGTCTTGAAAAACAAGGTGACCATGTTAGGATGGGACCAGCTTTAAAGCACAGAGTGTCATTTTTATGATTCATCTCTCTGGTTTTGTGTGGCAGTTCGTGCTGGATTTGGGATTCAGTATCTATTTGTAGGCAGTAAGCTGACACAGATGACTGAGGGACTGAGACTGTCCTCCACGGCCATGGTCATGTGAGGGAACCGGCTAAGCAGATTTTCCAAGGCAGGACCACTGCAGAGCGTCCGTGTGGCTTTCCAGAAGAACTGTCTCTGCGTTAGGCTGCGGCTCAGCATGCATTTAAACACAGACACACAGAGGTCAGCTCTACGTTCACCACTGCATAGGTACCCGCACCTGAATACGGCCATATTCATGAGAGCACATCTAAATATAAAATATATAAACACACCTTTAAAAAAACATTCAGACCTAATGCAGATATGCCTGCATGAAGCTGGTAGCATTTTTTGCATTTAAAGTAAATACTTGAACTCAATTATATGATCGGAAGACTGCCAGTTTGAATCCCTAACTCAGCAGAATACTCACATTGTATACCCCCCCCCCCCCCCCACCGCACATGGACACCAAGTTTCACTCCTAACTGTATGTGTATGTCTCAGAAGTAGTGCATGATGGGATATGCGAAAAGATCTATACTTGTGCAAATGAAGCATCATTTCACTTTTGTTTTGTTTCAGTCTAAAAAAAAATTAAGCTCTTTGCTAACTGGAAAGGTTGTGGCTCTGTTTAGGCTGTTTGGCCATTAGTCATGTCGGGGTGAAGTGTGCAACATACAAGGAAAAAATAATATATTCCAGTACGATTGATTATTTATGTTCATCTCAAGTTCATCATGTTCCATTCAATGCACATTAAAAAAAATGTTGTGCATCCGGGTAATATCGTCAGCATACTTTAACATGGAAAATTGTGTTTAAGTTTTTTTTTTTGCCATGTGCCCATGATATATTTGGGTTATATCCAGGTGACCTAAATAGTTAAAAATAATAGACATCTGGAATTAAATAATTAAGTAACTTAGTCTGTGTACAACATAGGAGTTATTCCTAGCATTTGATGTCATAACCTTTCAGTCACAGATGCTTAGCTTACACAGCTCTCCTTGATGACTTCCTAATTTCACCCAATTCCAAATAACACAGAGGTCACTGTTTGCCACTTGTGCATTCACTGAGCCCCATATAAAAATAAACGTGAAAACTGACCGGCACAAGCACAGTTAATTCAGAAACTGTGCGTCGGTGTCAGAAACAAGATTGTCTATAATAAGTGAGCTTGCCCTTCATTCTGAATTTTCCAGGTGGAAAATTCTCCTCCCCCAGGGAAAAATCAGCTTTGTAAGCTTCACCACAACTTGACTAAGAACCAATCAGCTGGAACAGGACCAAACTCTTTCCAATATTGCTAAAGAAATTTTTTTTGTTTGAAGATTGAAACAAAGCAGAGGATGGCACAGTCATCTCACACCTCTGGAGACTAAGATTGCAGTTTCCACTGCAGCGCCACATGTGTGGATATTCTCCCCATGTCATTGCAGGGTTTAGGTGTGAACATTCTGTGTGTCTGTCTTTTTGGGTTAATCCCTGGCTTGTGCCCATAGCTTCTAGGATAGACTCCAGACTAGGAATTTCTAGGATAGACTCATTCTAGGATAGACTCCTGCAGTTCCTGCATCAGATGAACGGGTATGGAGAATGGATGGGTTAACCGGGAAATTTCAAATGGCAACCCAGTCAGTGAAACACAAATCTAACTTAAGAAACAAACAAGTCAAACAGACCCAGCCAACTGTGCCCTAGGTAACACATGCAGTACAAGAATGTGCATCTGTGGTAGAAAATTTCTCATTGAACATTAAGATACAGTATAGACAAATAATACACTGTCTGGCCAAAAAAAGTCACTGTTTGAATTTAAATCATGAAGTACTTAAGTGCCAACGAGTGGGTTATTATAGCAGCTCAGCAATGTTATGCAGCAATGAAGTGAAGTCATCTGAGTACCTGAATCTCCTGAATGGCCAGGGTATCCCATCAATGGATTTTTCTTTTCCCCATCGCATGGGAATATTGCAGAACGATAATGCCAGGATTCATCGGGCTGGAATTGTCAAAGTGCGGTTCAGGGCGCATGAGGAATCGTTTCCACACATGATTTTGCTACCACAGAGTCTTGATCTTAACCCCATTGAAAGTCTTTGAGATGTGCTGGAGAAGACTTTACTGAGTGGTTCAACTGAATACTAATGTGAATGAAAAAAATAGATGTATAAGCACATGGAAACAATGCATTGATGAATGTGCACCATACTTGAAGCTAAAGGCAGCCCAACAAAATATTAATGTGTTTTTTTGGCCAGGCAGCGTATTTTAATACTTCTTAGAGATATGTGTCCAATCGTCCATTCATGTTGCATCACTTTTTTGTGTGTTCACTAGTTTTAAATCATTGAAAAAAATCTGTAAATATTTCAGGAAATCTGCATAAAAAGTGGGCAATATTCAAATACACAGGGAAAACCATGCAAGTATTTTCTGAACAGTTTCTAGTGAACAAGTGAACATTTAATATAAAGAGTACACCCCCCCACCCTGATCAGCGATAAAGGTTATTATAGTGTTCTATTACTGTGCCTATTAATTAGTGTGAGACCACTGCTTCACTGTTATGATTGCATAATAAGAGAGTTGTCACTAGAATTTTATCATAACTCTTAATGGCATATAACCTTTGTATTGGCTACATTTAGTAAAGTGAATCATGAAACATTTTATTCTCAATACTTTTTAGAATAGGAAAGGAACATATTACATTCATGTGTTTGAAAAATGACTGGATTGATGTTCAACTGCATTACTGAATAAAGGATTCTTTATTTTTGTTTGTGTGTCTGTTACGTGTGTTTGTGTTATGTTTGTGTGTCTGTGACATGTGTTTGTGTTATACTTGTGTGGCTGTTACGTGTGTTTGTGTTATGTTTGTGTGTCTGTTACGTGTGTTTGTGTTATGCTTGTGTGTCTGTTACGTGTGTTTGTGTTATGTTTGTGTGTCTGTTACGTGTGTTTGTGTTATGTTTGTGTGTCTGTTACGTGTGTTTGTGTAATGCTTGTGTGTCTGTTACGTCTGTTTGTGTTATGTTTGTGTGTCTGTTTGTTTGACCCTTATTACCAGTAAGCTGCTGCAACAACCAATCAGCTGACAGCTTTAAGCTCAGATTGCGAGCAAAGCAAAGCAGGCCAAGTTGGAGGTGCCTGCCTGAAATAAATACATTCCCCGTGCTCTGTAAGCCTTGCTGTGCACATAAATGCAGGTTTAGTATAGTAAGCGGTATTTAAAGGGGAGGGCCGGACAGATAGTGGCTTACAGGGAAAAAGCACCACATTTCCCACCCTAATTTCTACCTCTTTAGTGCTACCCCACCCAAACCTTGAGGGAGAGAAAAGCTGATGACAGGCCTGAAAGTCTGGAACAAACACGCAGTATCGGCAGAGTGTATGAACCAAAGTGGCCTCATGGGGGAGACAGCGTGCTGCAATAAAGTGCACACATACACATTCTGCAGATGAAATGAACACACCAATACCCAGAGATTTTATTAACCTAAAGTAAAATTGAATATTTCAAATAATATCCATTACAGAGATATGGGATTAAGTACATTAACCTAAAAAAACACTAGATTATGATTATAGGTGATAATATTTTATAATCTGATGAATCCTTAAGCATCATATTTCAAGTTATGGTATAACAGCTGGAGTTACACTATCAAAACTTTTACAGTCATTTGACTAAATATAATTGATAAATTGTATTCATTATTTTGCTATTGGTTTTATGGAAAAAAACATTTTAATTTTTACTGCTGTACTACCATTAGAAATTCTGCATTTTATGAAAATAAATGTAAATTATACCTATACTACAAGTTGTTGTATATCAAATTATAACAGAAACAGTTTTCCGTCATAATAGTTTTTTTTGTTTTAAATTGCTGCATGTGCATCTATGACAATCAGACAGGGATATTATTTGAAATTGCAGGCAAGCAAATATTTACATACTCAAAGGTAGAAGCTAATGCCCTCATTTGCCATATTGAGTGATGGCGTGTTTCAGGAAGGTCTCTGACTTCCTTTTAGTTACTTGGGGGGGGGGGGTTTCCATGGCCCTGTCCCTTCTCATGGAAGTGGTTTTCCAGATGAACGGCACTGAGCCAAATCCTACCTCTGAAGATGGCAAATTCTTAGAAGATTCTATGCTTTTATCTTGTGGTTGACTTGTTCGAGGTGAGACTAGGTATGGTTGGGAATAGAGGGAATGGGAGATGCTGAGCTCCGAATGACCTTAGCTACACAGCACTGACTCTGCAAACAGATCAAACATGTAATAGAGGATGATTATTTACCCAGGTTCACTCCTCCTCATGGGTATTTGGAGTAAATCGGGCCAAGCTTTCCACTACATTAGCTCCCACCTGGCTCTTTACCAGGACTCTAACTGGAAACCCTTTTATTTGTTTTCTGCGTTTTGAAGTCCAGGTGCCTCTTACTTGAATCACACTGGCTGCTTTAGCAGGACTCCTTGATGGTTCCTGCAGTATTTGGTTTGGCAGCCCAAGTGTCACCATAGCGGAAAGCAATAGCGGGTTTGCACGTCGGCATGAGCAGTGTTGGTTATTGGGAGGGGTGAATCTAGCGGTGTTTCTGGAGGGAGTATTTTGGGTTCAGGGATTAGCATTGTGAGTTTCAGAGCAGGATGTGACAGTTCGTGTGTTTGCGCTTCAGGGTGCCTGGGGGGGTCCACGCTGAGGTGCAAGAGGCTGCCGTGAGGAGGATCTCTCCACTCCACATTCGTCCATTTGCAATGAGATGATTTGAGAATGGAATATAGTGCCAAAAATCAGCATCACCAGTATACAAAGCAAAACGTTACAAGATGTTACAATAAGTATAAAACAGAAACATGAATGGCAATTGTAAAACAACATCCATCCATCCTCCAGCTGCTTTCAGACCTAATCAGGGACATCAACTAATACAAAAATGATCAACTTGGTACTGAGACTTGTCTCTTGTTTGATATCTGTCTTTGTCACATGCAATCACAAGCCAAGCCACTGGCTCAGCACAGGTCCCTTTGCATCCTTTGCCATGTTTTGCCAAATGAAGGGGGGCATTTGTAGGTTTGTGTGTGTAAGCTGAGAGCTCTCACAAGGAGCACTTTAAGGTGTGTTTGTTGTGTCTCCTTCAAAGGTGTTCATCCAACTCATATTTGGGCTGCAAAGATATTTTTGTAGCCTATAAGGTGTGTAGCTTGTTTTCTTGAGTTTCCTGGTACTATGTGTTCCTGGTTTTTGAGTATTTGGGTTACCTTGATTAATGTCAAGCTGGTCTAAAACCGATCTTGGTCCATTGTGGCATTTCTCAGTAAACATCTTGAATCCAGAAAATATTGCTGTTACAGTGTATTAATTTTTATGTTAGCTACCTAATTCTGCTTAACATGTATTGCTTTATGTTATTTCAAAAAATATAATAAGGTCAATCAAAATATAGTTACGGTCAATCAATTTTAATATTCTTCCTGTTCTGTTTCAAAGTATTATCAAAGTCAAGATGGCTTTGCAAGATGCATATTCATACACAGTTCACACCAATAAACAAATGTGGCTGGGACAAGCTATGATTTCAGCAAAATGAGATATTGTTTCGAAATTAACAGGCAGAATGATAAATGGTCATGACATCTAAACAGCGCTATGTAGGTGGCAAAAATCGCAAGTGAGCAGAGAAAGATCCAAAATCATACATTAATGGGATTGAAACAAGACAACAAAACAAGAAAATGCATAACAGAATGAAGACAGAGGATAAAATGTCAATATGAGTCCTACACTGCAATGCCATCTAGATCATAGCCAAGGACAAAAAAGCAATAAAAAATAGCATCCATTTCCCCCCCTAAAAAATGGCTAGGACAAACATTTGAAAAATGGATGGATGGATGGATGGATGGACAAAAACACAGGAAGCCAATACACCTGGCAGGAGTAAATTCCTACTCCTTCATATCAATAGAGGAAGTCATCATCTTCTCTTTGGCAAAGTGCAATTTGAAACTTTTTGTATTGACACACACGACATTTTCATACATCTTATGTACCGCTGGTTCATTATGTCTCTGTTCAGCATTAACGGTTTTTGAATTGGACCTATTAAAACACTGCACTATATTGTCCTCCACACCAGGTTTTCTCTCACCTGCTCAATCCACTGCAAAGAACTTCAAAGCACAGTAAGTCCAAAGCTGTCCATGCAATCAAGTGAGATATCATGTTGAACATTTCAACAGCTTATGGCAATATACACTCAAGGCCCCAAGTAAAGTCTGGCAGCTATAGGCTAAGGTGACACAGATGAGCTGAAAATTCCTGGGACTAGTCACACCTCTTCTGCACATATGCTGTGTATATTTTCAACTGAGAAGGGAGCTTCAGTCTCAGAAACTCAATTCAGTGGTATCAACTCATTCTATTACTGGCTCAAGTTGCAGATTAACTGGAGGTTAGCAGAGACCCTTTAAACAGTTTGTTTTGGTCTGACAACGTTGACAATAGCTAGTAATCTCTTAAAAGACACACCCGTGGATGACTACATAAAACTAGGACCATGACAGCAGTCACACATCAAGACAGCCAGAAGAAACCAACCAGGGAACCATCACACACTGAGACAAGATGGACCACAAACTTGCTTTCGCCATCCTGGCGCTGCTGCTCAGTCTCTCAACGGCATACCCCGTGACGGTAGGTCCTCAATCAAACAACAGAATGCAGAGAGTCACTCAGTTTCTGTGTCACTCATGTATCAGACATACTCACATTTGAATCTCTCTTTGAACTTTCTTTCAGGAGGACGGTGAGGGAGGTGAGTTGTAATTCATCTCTTATTACCACAGGAAACGACAAACCCTTATTCTCAATGTGTTCGGCTGTCTCGCTCATCATTGGTGCACCAGTCTCACTCCAGTCATGCTCCAATGTCAAATTCTTCTCATTTAAGGAATCGATTTGGAGGACTCGCAAAATGTGGACCTATCCAGGAGGATTCTGGAGGCAAACAGTGGTTAGTCTTAATGTCGCTGTTGTCGCATAGTTTCTGATAATGTACAAATAACATTTTCTTCATTTCAATTCTTAACAACAGCTACATGCTGGAAATGTAGGTCTGGTGACACTATAATAATTATAATAATAATAATAATACCTACAATATATATCACACAATGCTTCGTGATATCAAATAGAAAAATTATAGTCAAGACAATTTCATGAAGCCTTCTCACTTCTCACTGGTTTTACCCTGTTCTAAAAGTATCCAGTCAGACGCTGGTGGAAGGAGACCTGCTCATCACAAACACCGAGAGCGCCAGGATTTGCTATATGAACATCTGCTTGTGGCCGAAATCTGCAAACAGACTTGTTGAAGTGCCTTACGTGATCAGCAGCGATTTTTGTAAGTGGGTTTGTAAGAAGTCGACATTTCAAAAAGTTTAGTGATGCCTTGATGCTTTAGGTTTAAAAGAAAATAAAATGCATCTCAAACGATAAGCAACTACGCTCTAGGGTGTACAGAAATGAGTTGTACTGTGTGCAGTAAAACCATGCTACGCTGGAGAGTAAAGTTTTGTATTTGTGACTCATTTAGCATAAGAGCACAAGATGGTTCAGCAACTTCAACTCTCACTGTTAGACACTGATCAGTGTTTTGAGAGCCAGTATTCATGACGCTGAAATGTTCTACCCTTCTGATGTGCTTCTGCTGTACAGCCACCTCTGATATACAGGTGATACAATCTGCTATGAATACATTCAACTCTAAAACCTGCATCCGATTCATCCCTTGGACGTCTCAGTCAGACTACCTCAGCATTGAGAACTTGAATGGGTAAGAATGACCTAGGACTTAGTGCTTGAGTGATAGTTCACAGCTTTCATTCAAAATTGCTGTACATTTCTGCTAACAAACTCAAGTTCTCTTTAATTTAGTCGGCTGGCTGTCACATGACATAATCTGTATCACACTGCAGCATTGATCTTCTCTCTTGGTAGATGCTATTCCTCTATTGGTAAAATCGGAGGCAAGCAGGTGGTCTCTCTCATGGAAAGCAGCTGCCTTATCGGCGGAATAGTTCAGCACGAGCTTAACCATGCTCTGGGTTTCTACCATGAACACGTGAGAAGTGACCGTGACCAGTATGTCAGGATCAACTGGAAATATGTAGACCCAAGTGAGTAACATCCTCTCAGTAATATTATCAGATAGCAATTTCTCTTGACAATTCCAGGATAATATGTGCATGGTGAACAACATCCACTGTCCCATAAGGACACAGCAAATCTGTTGAAGAACTCAACTAATACACTTTCCATTTGTTCCACAGATGAGACCTACGACTTTAACAAACAAAACACCACTAATGAAATTAATGCATATGACTATGGCTCTGTCATGCATTATGGAAGGTAAGGACGACGTCACGATGCAACAGTAAGGACACAAAGTTTATATCAAACGAAAGAATGGAAGGTCATTCCTTCAACTGCTTTTTAAATGTTAACTTAAAATCAAAAGTGATGGCCCTACCAACTCTCCATTTGCACAGGACCGCTTTCACAATTAAGCCTGGAATGGATACTATCACTCCAATCCCTGATGAAACTGCACAAATTGGACAGAGGAATGGACTGTCTCAATCTGATATTCTGAGGATCAACAAGCTCTATGGCTGCTGTGAGTAGAGAAATTCATTCAGCTGCTAACTAGCCCATTTGTCTGGAGATGTTGCTTCTAAACTCTGCATGGGCTGGACAGCAACGAAAAACATCCCTGCAAAGCACCTTATTCTTTCGGTTTACATGTTTTCCAAATTTCACAGCTAATTTATTGTTCCTTTGCTATGTGCATATTCATCTATTCTGACCATTTCATTCCCTCAAAAGTTAAGAATACATTTCATTTCATTGTTGCAGAAAAGGGTACTTAACTAGGACCGCACTCCTGAAGATGAAGAATCCCAGCGATCATTTTATCATTTTATTAACAGTTGATGCAAGAAAATACATTTGTGCCACTGATTCTCTTGTCTTACTGTTATGAAACTATTAAACTGTTAGCCTCTGTGAAACTGTCTACTTTTTTTTCCCATTTCTGGTTCACCACATCTCAGTGCTTTTCAATTCTTAATAATAGCCACAATGTATACAAGTACTTTAACCAAGAAGAATTACTTGAGTAGTGGAGACATAAATCAATACATTCGGTTACAGAAAGCCCATAAATTTTAAAGCACAGTACAGTCAAGTAATATTACAGACATATTCCTTTTGGCATTTGCATGATTTTTACCAATCAAAACAGAAATCTACTTTAGGTACACACAGTTCGGGAAAACCAATGAGGACTAACAGCATCCTTAACATTTTTGAACTGAAAATCTAATTTTAATAACCCAGCCAGTCTGGCTTGAAGCTACATGCTAAACCTTCCGATTCGCCTGCCTGCATTTGCTTCTGGTGATTGGGTTTTGCATTAAATCTCCATCTTACCTTGGTGCCTGCAGTGAACTGCATTGTCCCACAGTGAAACATACCAGGTCAACAGAAGAGTTTATACTACTGCTCTGAAAACTGTAGCCACTTAACACTTTCAAAAGGCCTAACAAACACCCCTCAATGGTTGCTTGCTACACCGTTACTGAACTGACAAGAGAGTGACTACATGGCAATGGATAATCGTGCAATTAATTTTACAACACAATGTACGATATCCATGCAGCTAATTTTAATATTCCTGCCTGACTGGCTTGAAACTGCATTCCAATTCTTCCAATCAGGCTGCCTACATTTGCTTCTGCTCATTCATAAAATATTGGTTTTTGCCTTGGTGCCTGAAGTGACTTGCTCTGTCCCACAATGTGACACACCAGGTTAATAGAAACATTGATACGTCTACCCAGAAAACTGCAGCTGCTTAATACCTTCATAATGTTTCAAAAGCAGTGAAATAATACATGCTTCACTGTTATTTAACTGTCAATAAATCCCAAATCCCAGTCTTGCTCTGTATGTTTGCGTGCTTTGTCTGTGGTGTTCAAGTTTCTTCCAGGTACTCTGTATTCTCCTCATATTTCAGATAAATGCAGTTTTGTCCATAGTCTATTTGTCCATAGTCTATTTGTCCATAGTCTATTTGCCCTTAGTCTATTTGTCCATAGTCTATTTGTCCATAGTCTATTTGTCCATAGTCTATTTGCCCTTAGTCTATTTGTCCATAGTCTATTTGCCCTTAGTCTATTTGTACCTAGTCTATTTGCTCTTAGTCTATTTGTCCATAGTCTATTTGCTCTTAGTCTATTTGTCCATAGTCTATTTGCCCTTAGTCTATTTGTCCATAGTCTATTTGTCCAAAGTCGATTTGCCCATAGTCTATTGTTTTTGTGTGTGAGTGCCCAACTTGCATCCCATCTAAGGATGTTATTTTGTTTAGACAATTTTATTTGTACTAATATAACTATGAAAACATATACACTTATTGACATAAGATTTTTCTACTGTAGTGGATCCTGCATTTCCTGTTGCACCCTAATGTCAATTTGTATTTGCTGTTTTGGTAATGAGAAGTGCAACCATGGAACCCACGATCTGCCAACACAGTTTGGTCACCCAACAGCATGTCAGCGGTTCATCGTTTTTCCCTCCTCATTCTGTTGTCAGTTGGTGCTCACCCCGGCTGACCATGAACACCCCAAAAGCCTTTCCACTCCAGAGATGTTCTGACCAAGTCACCTGGCCACAAAAGTCTGGCCCAAATCAGTATAATTCAGATCATTACTTCTGCCTATTTCATCGACATCGACACACTGTCTATGGGTACCGAAAGTTACCTTACCATCTAATATATCCCAGACCTTGGAGCGCGCTACTTTTCCAAAACAGTCAATGTTATTCACGTTAATCATGTGGGAGTGCTCATAATGTTTTGGCCGACAGGTAAGAAGTGGACGGCTCAGGGGCCAAATGACCAGGTTGAGCCACACCTGTGGCAGAGTTCTAATGCTGGTGGGATTAGAGACATCAGGATAGGCAGGAATTAGTAGCATTCCAAGACCTCAGTGAAACAAAACCCGGGGAAAGGAAAGATGCTAGCTGGTTCAGGAAGAAATCCGTGCAGAGGTGGAGGAAATCTGCACCTACAGGATGCTTGGAATGCAGCAGCAAGGGGCGTGGACTCGGTGGACTGGAAGATCACACGGGCAGAGCTGTGGAAAGTTCAGCCACAACAGATCAAATTCCTTATCAAGTCAGTCTACGACATTCTCCCAAGCTCAACCAATCTTTTCTCCCGGGGTCTGGCAGAAAGCCTTGCGTGCCTGTTGTGCCAGGAAAGAGGATCCCAGGAACACAGCTTAAGTTGAAGAGCCCTGAGAGAGGGACGTTGTCAGTGGTGCCGCGACCAGATGCCGAGGGTTACGGCGGATATCAGTGCAGGAATCGCTCTCAGTAGGCAGCAACAACCGGTGAAGCATCTTATCGCTTTTGTTAAGGCCGGAGAGAAGCCCCAATAGTTCACATATCCAACAGGTGGGCTTCTGGCACCATCCTAGGACTGGCAGCTGAATGTTGACCTGGGCAGTCAGTTGAAGCTCCCAGACACCATCTCTGTGACCATGCTTAAGCCTGACATGGTGCTGGTGTCACAATCATCAAGGCAGGTGCTCCTGCTGGAACTGACTGCGCCCTGGGAAGACTGGATTGGAGAGGCATTCAATAGAAAGAGAGCCAAATTCAAAGAACTCGTAGATGAATGCTGAAGTTGGGGATGGAAAACCTGTTGCTACCCCATTGAAGTTGGCTGCCGGCCAGTCGCTTTGCAGAGTCCTCAAGGAGCTGGGCATCAGGGGATTGCACAAAAGCAGAGCCATAAGGAAGATCACTGATGCCAGTGAGAAAGCATCAAGATGGCTGTGGATCAATAGCGGAGATCTGTGGACCATACAAGCTATTGTTATGATCCCCAGTCTAGGGTTGGGGATCGCCAGAAAGGTAAGGGAAAGGGAGAGAGGAAGACGAGACAAGCGGGGAATAAGGGAAAGGGAACACAGGAAACAAGAGGGATCTTATTTATGTTTTATTTTTTCAATTTTTCACAAACACTTTCACAAACCCCAGGGGAGTATTCCAGAAAGCAGGTTATGTGCCATACCCGGGTAAGTTTAAGGATAAGTTAGTGGATAACCTCAACTTTCGGTTCCAAAAACGGAGGTAACTTTCTGGGTATGTACGTAACCATAGCAGCTTACTCTCTGAAGATAAGCTGCTACTGAGCAGGTTATGTTCCAGGGTCAGTTTGTTTCAGAAGGATACTGGGCATGGCGTGCCCTTTTGATGACGTGGAGGCACAAATTATACGAGGTTTTTTTCGCCAGGAGAGTGTTATAAGACCGCGTATTGATGTCTTTTCATTTCCAAATGATTATTTGAAAGAGTGTTATTGGTTTTCAAAAGAATCGTTAATTTACTTAACAGATCTCTTGAAACCGCATATTGCAAATCTCACAAACCACGGGTCTGCACTTAGCACAGAAAACATTCTGTGCATAGCACTTCGGTGTTTTGCATCAGGGCATTTCTTGTACAATGTGGGCGATGCAGAGCATGTGGGAAAGGCAACTGTGTGTAGAGCCGTTCGCATAGTATGTCTGGCACTTAAATGCGTTTTACACACGTTTGTACAGTTCCCTGGCCATAAACCTCTGCGTGTTATTAAAGAGGAGTTCCACAGAGTGACAGGTTTGTCCTTTGTAGTACAATCCATGACGCCTATTTAATATGTAGTCATACTATTAATATCTATACATGTATTCATCCTGCGCACACACTTCATACTTCCATATATGACTTTCTATTTCAGGGTTTCCAAATGTAATTGGGTGCATTGATGGCACCCACATTCCTATTAAAGCTCCTTCAATCAATGAGGGAGACTATGTTAATAGGAAATCTATTCATAGTATCAATGTGCAGGTAACTTGATTTTGTGTCCTTAATTTTTTGCCTTGTTAAAATCATTAAACGCATTACTTTTTTCCACTATTCAACCATAGGTAATATATGAGGCAACCCACAACATTACTAATGTTGAGGCAAAATGGCCAGGATCTGTGCACGATGCCAGAATTTTCCACGAGTCATCATTATGCCAGACATTTCAGCAGGGTATGTTTTGCTTTATACAATGTTTTTTTTCTTTCTTTTTTACTATATTTGTGTTGTACACTTTAATCATTATAGGACAACACAATGGTTACTTGCTGGGGGAGAGAGGATACCCTTCTCTGCCCTACTTAATGACACCCAACCCTGAACCTGATCCTGGACCACAGACACGCTTTAACCTGGCTCACAGATGATGACCATAGGGATTCTCAAGTCTAGGTTTCATTGTCTGCGTGGGCTCCGGGTCAGTCCAGAGAGGGCATGCGACATCATAGTGGCTTATGTTGTGCTTCACAACATTGCCACTATAAGAGGAGAGAGCCACCCTCCTTGTATTGAGGAAGATGGCCCAGAGGAACCCCTACAGATTGTTGCACATATGGAAGACTTTTGAGAGACAGGATTTATCAAAATTACTTTTATTAAATTGTTTGCACTGGTCTGCTCTGCAATTCATTTCTTTATTTCCTGAAAAACAATTAAATCAAAATAAAATGTTTTTTAATTATATTGCTTTATATATACAACACATTTAATATGCAACTGATTAATATATACACAAGTTCTCACCTTGAAGCGATGCTCCAGTAATTCAATTTCTAATGTTGCTTTTTTAAGGGACAGCATTTTTTCCTCCATTTGAAGCTGTATAAGGTCCATCTCCATGTCACTTTTTCTTATTTGTTTTTGAAGATGGACCTTATACAGCTCCTTTGCTGGCAACTAGGAAGGCAAAAATAATTAAATAAATGAGATTCTGTCAGACAATAAAATTAAAATATGGACAACTGCACATAAATTCTTACACTGCTTAGATCGTGCATTGAGGTTGAAGGACCTTCTTCTGTGGGCAAATCCCCAGGTATGTACTGTGAAAGGACAATGACAGTGTATTACTCCAATGTGAAAAGGGGGCATGCATTATAATGGAATGCATCATACCTCAGTGGATCCACCAGCATTGTCCACTTCTGTCACAGCAGATGTGGTCTCTTCACCGTCATCTTCATCCTTCAGAGGAAATATGCAAGTATACATTATCTGGCAAAAAAGAAAAAAATATCTAAAAGCAACTAAAGATACAAAACACTTACAACTGTGACAGCCTGTGTTCTTTCTGTAGGGTCCAATAATACAATCCCTCTATCAGTATCTATGAGAAAATACAACCCATAAAATTCCCAATATTATCAAAGAAAAACCAATACTGCAGGAAAAAAACATGCCAGAGTAACACAACTAAGATCACAGTAACCTATACATCATATGCAGTTAAAGTAAGCCTGCATAAAAACGTTAAGCATGTTCAAAAAGCCTTCAAGTGACAGAGATAGTAATTTATTAAGTCATATAATGAAAACAAATCATAGTGGTAAACTTACATTTCACCATGTTA
>JABFEB020000002.1:24809618-24820319 GCA_019775895.2 Stomatorhinus ivindoensis | reverse complement strand
TTTTTGCGTTTGTTTGTTTTTCTACTTACACAATTATTTTAGGTATACATACATATATTTTTCACGATAGATAGTGCAATTGTTTTTTATAATTTTTTTTGGGGGGGACAACCCTCGGATGGGGGGGGACATGTCCCCTCGGTCCCCCCCGTGATTTACGCCCATGTGTGTGAGTGTGCCCTGCGATGGGCTGGCCCCCCATCCAGGGTTGTTCCCTGCCTCGTGGCTCTGGACCCCCCGCGACCCTGTAGGATAAGTGGGTATAGAAAATGGATGGATGAATGGTACTGAGAACTTTACAAAGGAAAAAAAAATACTGAATGAGGTGCAAAGTGGCAATGCCATGAGGTAATAGCACAATAAGCCAGCAGTAAGTGCAAAAGAATGTGGCAGAAAAGTACATGGGAATATGTCCTGGATGGTGCTGCAAGTCAGACTGAGTATTGCTGGTTCAACTACCTCATGGCAGGAGGGTAAAAGGGAGGTGGTTATAGGTGTGAATGTGGTCTCTGATGATGCAGATGACCTCAGTGCCAAATGCAGGATCACTGAAGTGCTGCTGGACATACTGGCAGAATATAGCCCTGATAACATGTTTAATGCAGATGAAACAGGACTGCAATGGAGGGCCATTCCTGACCGAACCCTTGCATTTAACACATCAGATGTGACCAGAGCTAAAATATCAAAGGAACACATCACCCTGCTGCTAGCAAGTAACACGGATGCAAGTGCAAAATTACACCCTCTTGTTATTGGCAAGGGTAAGTCACTGTGCTGCTTTAAAACAGTGAACAGTCCTCCAGTATCCTACGAGGCCAAAACAAACGCAAGGATGACAGGAGGCATTTGGGAAGCATGGCTAACAAAGCTGGAGAAGAAGATGAAAGCCAAAGAACCAAATATCCTGTTGCTATACGGCAGCTGTGCAACACACTTAAAAAACAGCATGATTAACTAATGCCAAATGTCACTGTGCAGGATGGCGCAGTCGGAAAGAAGGTGACGATTCACTTGCAACAGAGGGAGTTAATAATAAACAAAACTGAACGCAGAAGGTGAAACCACAAAATAATACTACAAGGGAGCTGAACTAGAAGCAGAACAAAGTAAGAAATGCTCAACAAAATGGGCACAGGGCAACAAGGGACAGGTAAAGTAACTAAAACTAATGAACACAGAAGCAAGGAACTTACAAGACCTGAAACTGAGGAAAAACAGGGAAGAACTGCACTAGGAAAATAAACCAGAAAACAAAGTATAAAACAAAACCAAAACAGAACACAAGGAGGGCAAATCTAGAACAGAAACTCATAAGTACAAAGAAACAGATGAGACTCATTAGCCAGCCTCAAAGCCATAATAGGGGAATGCAGTCTCTGATCCACACACTCAAACCATCGAGCCATGCAGCAGTCTGTGGAGCAGGGGAAACACACAAAGGCAGGATGGCCAGCGACACCTGCTGGCCAAACAGGGGAGAGACACGAAGGGCAGGGGCGGATGGGCACTGACCCTAACCATCAGTTTTGTTCTTTTCCATCAACACCGCTCTTATCCAACTAATAGATGAAGGAATGACTTCAAGAAGCACTGTCCTTAATTAGCTTGTGAACTGACAGCATGGATGCAGATGCCACTGCAATGTAACCAGCCAAAAACTCTCACTTCTGTATTCTTTGCATTTGCAGACAATACCCTGGAATAAAAGCACAGACACTGTGATCATCAATTGTTTTACATAAGCAGGCCTCACCAAAGACGGAATGGGGCAGAAAACTGTCACAGATAGTTCTGCCACTGAGTCACTGGTGTTAGAAGGAGTGGACGCTGAGGATTTTGAACATTATGTAGTGATTGACTCAGATTTACCTACTGAAAGGGTCCCGTCAGATATTGCAATTACTGCTATTGACTTGAACAGCCCGCTGCTGCAAGATGTAGTCCCGGAGTCAAGATGAAGAAATATAGGGACCTCCGTCATTTGCTGATGCCTTGGACAGCCTGGATGTTCTGCAAGCCTTCATGGAGGTAAATCACCAGGAATCATATGAGCAATTTTATCACATGCAGTCGCAGGATTTGCCATCAATAGACTAACATTTTAGCCACCCCCATTCTCCAAACAAAGAATAAATGCTGGCCCAGCTCCATTCATGGCCTTTTACCACTTTATAGCTTACTCTGGTGACACACTGGCTCCCGATCCTTCCATCACACCTTCCTGCCTTTCTGCCATGTAAACAGCAAAGTTGTTTTCACAGGCACAGGACTGGAATGGCATCCGTTGGAATGAATTCTCCTCTGTTAGACTCACAAGGAGCCACTCACTCTCTCTATATCACTCGACCATTACTGACAGCGGACACTAAGTAACACAGTCAAACGCAGAATCTAAACATATTCCGAAAACAAACGTAAATTAATACGCAGAGGATGGTAGATACGTATACATCTAGAACTTGGAGAAATACTAATCTAATATTGTTCGTTAAATCGTTAGAAGTCTCGGAGTTCTGATTTTATACACTTAACGCCCATATTGCTTTTTCGTTAAGATGCAGTCATTGGCAACTTCACTGGTTTACAAGGACACTGACAGACGCGCTTATAAACAAACATTCCGTCACAAACATAAATAACTGCTGCCACACAATACTGTGTGACTCAGTGACGGTCTCTTTTTTTCCCTGCCGCAAACCCTTAAACCCAAACGTATAAATCTGGCTTTCTGTGAGCGGTCCGTGTCTGGGAATCGCTCACATCCTGTTTACGCCGAAAATCGAACTGCAGCCGCACTGAACTGGCACTGCCATATCATCACGCGGCGCCTTTTCATCCGGAGCCCTGGCCAGCGCGGGCGCGGATTCCGGCTGAAACGCGATGGACTGGGGGTTACTTCGCGACACGTGACATCGTGTTTTTATACAATTGATGTGTATTTTTAATTTTTAAAAAAACTAACTTTTAAAGGAAAAATATTTATGAGTGTTATCTACATATGATAGCATAGACAACCAACGACCTACAGTGCCGTTTGTTCAAATTGTTTTACAGGTTTTTGGCCTAATGTCTCAATAAAAATGTTTTTTATCCTGCTTTTGCAGGTACATTTGTCCATGCAGCAGGTGGCGATATCGAATTTGGTAAGACACATAGTAAGAAAATCTAGTGAACATATAACATCAAGTGCAGGATAAATAGACACGTCATCAACACTTGCTGAATCTCAGCTCAATTCAAATTTATTAGATGCAGATCTTCTGCAGTTGTCACATATTCCACGTTGACTAACACATATTCCACATTGACATCTCAGTAAACTAACAGATTCCACAATACAATGTGGAAGAAACCTACATAATTGTCAGATAAAAAAAAAAGTATACTTAAAATCCATCTGTATTCATCAAGAGTGAAATATTGCCAAAATAATAATAATAATAATCAATCCTTTATTTATCCCCATGGGGAAATTCCTTTTATGCCTCCCTCAACTTGCTCTTTGTATAGCAAGCTGTCCGCAAGGGACGCCCAGGGAGCTGGGGGTTAAGGGCCTTGCTCAAGGACCCACAGACAGGCTGAGGCGTGTTTTGCGTCTCTTCTGAGTCCTGATTGTTTCGCTTTGCTTGCTCGTGCACTTCATACTGCTCCCTATTGGCCAGGGCACACTGTCCAGTATATATTTTTGCTTCTTTTATTTCCATTTCTTCGGTCACCAAACCTCAAGCCACTGAGACTGAACTCGCACAACCCTGCAGTGCTTCCCTTACGCTCCGAGTTTAGGTGACTCTGTAGTAAAATTATGTAACACAAATTTGGCACTGCATGACTTATCTGAGAATATACATAATTCTGTACATGGTAAGGTGTCATGGATGGATGGAAGGTACTTTAAATTGCTGGATAGAGATTCACTATCATTACGCCTTGTTAACAAAAAAAAGTGCAGTTTAAACAAAAAATGATCAATGCCTGATGTTCACAAACATAAAAATAGCTTTATTTCATTTGGCTACAATATTTACATTTTCTAGTGTATATTCAGAATGATAAAGTAATCCCCTTTTGTTAAGCTATATGCATCCAATTCACCACTGGTGCTTCCTAAAATGGAAATTAACTTATACACTGGATACAAAATATATATAAACACCTACTTAGAATAAGGCTTTACAAACAAAAGTACTGTATTTCATAATAACCTTGACTATGGAAAAAAACATTCTATTTTCTAGTCGCTACAGCCACTATTAAATCTTACAGTGCATCTTATTGCTACTAAACCTGCTAATTATACAAGAATATGCTGTTGTTCTCAACCTAAATAATTTTGGATTTACAAGCATGCTGTAAAACCAACTTATTCAGGTAATTCTTCCAGTTGTTTCGGAGAAGGAAAAAAATACTTTAAACTCCAGAGCAAAATCACAAACAATTAAATTCAGTAATTTTTATATATAGTTCCTTTCACAACAAAAGAAAGCACTTTTCTCTCCCACCATGTTATATTGCTTATGGTGATGTTACTTTATGGATGTACAAAATAATTTAACGCTGGTAAAGGAATCTATGACAGATTATTTATTCCCAATCTCTACAGATGTTCATTGTACATATGGTTTGTTTCTTTGCAAGCAGAAGTACTAAAACATGGCTGCCGTTTTCCTATTTGTATATGTCCCATTCCCTTACCTTGTTCAGCCTCTTTCTGTCCCCCCCTCCTACCCCCCCTACCCATATCAACGGCACTTGCAAGATTTGACCACCATGTTTGAGAGCTGCTCAACGCGTGGGGCGCGGCCAACAAAGTACACGATGGTGAGGGGCTCCATGTCCTGGGGGACGCAGCACGGGGAGATGGAAGCCTCGGGGTTCAGCTTGTTGTACAGGGGCAGGATCTGGGCCGGAGAGAAAGCACAACAGGCGCGTCTAAAATCAGCGAGTAGCAGCCCACAAAAACCATGGCGGCGAGGGACCCCAGACTGTCCAAACCACACTTATTGTTATTAAGACGAGAAACCAGGCGGTGTGGCTCCAGTGTTTTCTCCATATCGTAACTAAAAAGCCTTAATCGTATTTATTAATTGTATTGATCATAGCGCGAGGCAGCTGAGTTAGAAAGTGAATAAGATGTAGACATGTCAATGTGTCTCGCTTTGATGAACGTCGTTAGCATCTATGCTTTTGGGAGAGGCAGCCATGCCCAGTGGATTGTTTACTGTTGTACCCACAGAGCGCTTTGGCTTCAGACAGAAATACCACCTACATAAAACAGCATGCTGTGGTTAAAGGTCGCGGAGTTAGACACTGACTCGAGAGTGAGGTGATCCAGTGAGTGCTGGACAAATGGGCGAGAAGTACTACTCATAAAAAGACCAAATGCCAGTGATAAAAAGCAGCTGACACTTGACAAACATTAAGTAAACAACTACCAACAGATTAAAAGATTATGCAAAAAATGTTTAAAAAGTGCATTTTAGATGAAAAATGCAAACAATTAAATTGTGTTAAATTTAGGATCTTGGTTTTCAATACATATAAATCAAATCAAATCAAAATTTATTTATATAGCGCCATACAACAACCTAAAGGTGCCCAGGACGCTTTCCAATATAACAGAAAAAAGCACAGTAAACAGTAATTAAAAGAGCACATATATACATAAAAATGACTACATCTCATGGGCCTGTCATCGTCTTACGACTTTCGAGATGCTCTGGGTTGGATGAGGAGGCACTGACCATACTGTAGTGATTGTCTGCACTCCATAAGTACGGACAGTTCCCAGCACAGAAGTTGGCCTTGTAGCCTTTAGGCTCATGAATCCACCTCCAGTTCAGGTCACGGCGGAAATCAATGTACAAGGACCGGAGGCAGCATCCTTGGTCCGTGCTGCTGACGGAAGTCAAAACAGAGCAAATCTGTTGGCCCGACATCGTGCGCCATAAGAATTTCACACTAGCACAGGTATGCATTTGTGCACGTGCAATGGGATACGATGAAGCCCTTTTGCCTTCTAGAAACCTCGCGGATGGTTACTATGCAAACGACGCATGACGTGAAGGTACCGTGAGCATGTGGGGGCGTCGGATGCTGCCCTCCGCTTGCGGTGCTTCTTGCTAGGATCGTCCAGCCTGTCACTGGGCAGCAGGCTAAGAATCAGGTGTGGTGTCTTGGTGCTGAACTCAATTTGGCCCTTAACGGCTTCTGGCCTCCTGTGCAGCTTCATTATGTCATCGTCAATGCCTGTGAAGAAGATGGATCAGAATTAGCAAAAATTAACATCCACTATCATTAAACCTTATACCACAGCTTTGGTAAATACTATTTTCTTATTGGTCCAGAGATGTCAGGTGGGTGTTGATTATTTTCATCTAAATGCACAGGTAGTTCCAATAGCCTAATTACAGTTCTATATTAATGCATTTTAATGTTTTAATAAACGTGAATATAAAAACCTGTGTGACGTTTTACTCAGTCATTTTAATCAGTCATTCATCAGCATAATTTTCCTTGGTTTTCAAAACGTAAACTCCTGTCGATTGACAGTTTCTATGGTAACTTAATGGAGATAACGATTCCAGTGAGTAGAGTGACCAGACATTCTGTTCTTATAGGGACTATATTTTTTTACACACATTGGAACATTGTTAAATAATAATTGAATTTTATGAACTCCAACTTGACTAGCAGCTCTCCGCTTCGCATCGGGCTCGTTGCTATTGATTATTTTCATATAACTGAACACCTCGAAGTGGTTTATCCCTTACCTACAAATCACACACACGATAAAGCACACTCATTTTTCTTTTAAGTCTGCCAACTAACTTGCAAGCAGAAAGCAGTAACTGATACAGGTAAATTACATACCACTGTGTGCAATATCTGTGGTGTGTGATTCTAGAACTATTATGAGGACACCAATACAGATCGGCGTCATCAATATAATCTTCACTCTTGTCTAGCATGGTTTCTCTCAAGGTCCCTCATTACTAAGACAGCATTCTCATGCAATCTTTATTAATTTAAAGCAGTCTATAAATCTCCCCTTGTCGTTTGTCACAAACCCATGCAATAGCCCATGTGACTGTCATTCAGCACCAATGTGGTCTGTCTGTAACTGTCAGTTATGCAGTCTAGCACAATGATCTCGGCCCCCCTCCAAACCTGCGAAACGGGCCTCCAGCTCTTCGCTTCTATTTGGCACGATGTTGTTCGTGGAGGGGACGAACGTGCAACACGGACAGTGCACACTCAGCTTCAGTCCCAAGTTTCTGTCTGAAGGGCAGAAACAGTGAGCAAAGAAACAAATAGAGCGATAAGTGAGAAAAACCAAATTCCCAAAAGCAGCGGCAATATAAGTGAAGTGTGAGTCATCTGCCCTGTAACCTTTGTTTGCTAGCCATTCCTTGACAGTGTCTGTGACGTCGACAGACAGCCACGAGCCCTTGGCGCGGGGACGCACAGTGCGGGAGTCAATGTATCGCTGCGAGGGAGCTGCTGGGTCGCGAGATTTCAGCAGCTTGATGGGAGAACGGGAAACATGAATACAAACCATTAGGTTATTTATAGTCATTCATCTTTGCTACTGCAGGCCCTGTACTGGGTCATGGTGGAGTGGCACCTGTCCTGGTAACAACGGGCAAAAGGTGGGGAATCGCCCAGAAGAGGGCACCAGCCCACATAGGAAACAAGCACCATTCACACCTACAGACAAATCGGAGATTCCAGTTCATCAAAGCATGCTTTTGCACTGTAGGGGGAAACCAGAGAAGACATGATAGCATGTAAACATGCAAACCCTACAAACATAGAGTTGGGGTGGGGAATCGAGGCCTGACCGCCAGAGGTGTGAGACCTGCTGCCCAATTATACTCTGATAGATTCTCAAATTCTAACAAGTGCAGTTAAAGCGAAAGGGATCTGCGGCATTGGGTACCTGGTATATTTCCACCCTCTGCTCCAAGGTGCGGGCCTGTGGGTTGGGGATGCGATATATCCTGAATTCTGCTTTCACCAGCGTGCTGGAGTTTCTGTCCACGCGACTGACATCAAACCTTACAACCCGGAAATACAAGCTTGGAGGTCCACCATTGATCACATCTGTAAGAAGAAGGAAGGAAATAATGAATAAATAAAAGATATTCAACCAATACTGAATGAGCATTCTTGAAAATTATAGCTGACCTGGCAGCTCTCACGTATCCGGTGAGACAACGCTTTCAGACTCATGCAAGAACTCTTATGGCAAATCTATATTATTCCATAATAAACCAAAAATTAGGTAAATCAAAAGCATTGGGGTAGTTTGCAAACCCTACAAGCTATTAACATGATAACAAAACTGTTACATATATGTAAATGCATATGCACATGTGTGCAGATTTGCCTCAAACTGAAAATCTCACACCAGGCAGGTGAACAAAGTTAGTAACCCTGCATGCAAAAGACCAGCAGGCTATAAATGTAAAATAAAATTAGATTATTTTACTGGAGGGTGTTTACACATAAGGAAAGGTTTGAATATTACCTATTATTTTAACTTTTCTGCAACACCATCTCATAGCTTCCTAGAGTTCCAGGTGAGCCGAATCTTCGCTCAAGTATATCACAAGGAATCTATTATACCCATTACAAAACCATACAAAATCATTTGTTTCATTATGCTGCAAATTAATTATTAAGGCTTAAAGCCTTAATAATAGCTTTTTCATTAGCTGTACACCAAACTGTACCTATCTCTGGAAGTTCTTGGGTCCAAAACAACTGAACAACATGTTTTGGAGAATTTAACTGTTCTTTTGTAAAGTTTTTTGAATGGATAGTCAGTATTAACTGCTGTGGGAAATGCATAGCAATAACAATAAACAAACATCCTTATTCGGTGAATTATGTGGTATATATATATATATATATATAAATGACTCGATCTTAAAATGTTTAAAAACCTAATTAGTTGCACTTATCCCTTGAACTTGCAATGAGTGGTCAAAACATATATTTGAATACGTTTTAATTTGAAATATATAGGCTATTTATATATTTATATTGCGCATTTAATTAAGCTAATTCAACTTTCAACACCAGCAAGTGAAATAATTAATGGCCAACTCCAAGTGTATAATAGTTATAGTAGCCTACATAAAATTACAGTTTTATAAATACTTCATTACTTACTTGTGTCAATGCGAGGTGGTAGCATATCGACTCGCTGGACCTCTTTGGCGTAGTAATCTTCCTCACTGCTCTCGCGTTCACAGGCAGGATCAGCGTTGGCAAACTCCTTGGTGCTGTTGTACAGAAGCATGACTTCCAGAGGGACATCCTCGGGTGGTGGGCTAACTTCACGTTCAGGTGGCTCCCGAATGCGAAGCTTGCTAAGGATCTGTCCGCGCACGGCCTCGATCCGCTTCGACTTGTAGTCATCCAAGTCGAAAGACTGGCAGGTGGAAAAGCCTTGTGCACAGAGTGCCATAGCGAGTAAAAGCAGAATCGGATATTCAAATAGAATCGTTCGTAGTCTGCAGGAGGTCATGGCTACCCTTTATGAGTTATTTAAAATACGTTATTTTTATACGCACTCGCTCGATTTTTTTAGAGATCCCGTTTAACTCTCGATTAAAAAGTCAACAAACTAAAGAATCTGTTTCTTAAATATTTTAGAATAATAAACAAATAAATGAGGCACATACCATTTCAGATAAACTGAAAACTACATCAGATATTCGCTTCCCTTATATTTTATTCGCTAAGATATAACGACATCGTATCGACCCGTATCCCTAACGGTGTCTTTAGTGTTACATTCCAGTATAAACTGCTGCATGATAATACAGCATTGTCTTCAGCGAAGTTTAAAAAATATTGCTTTCGTCGTTAATGCATTCCCTTGATACTCCGGATCTTTTCCCAGATCCAACCAAGAAAAATGAATATTACCACTGCATCTGAATTTTAGTTTCTTTTTTAAATGTTCGCAAATTCATCTCTGTTCATTTTTCACTAAGTCTCCGACTTATCTGCGATCTTCAAGTATGCAGGAAGAAAATGAACGAGTAATTTTATAGCGACGTGTATGTTTAATTATTATTACAAGAAATTTCTGCCCAGAATTGTCATAATTTTCGGCGTAAGCAGAAACATATGAAACTAATACTCAGCTGGAGACAGGAGATCCTTTCCTTGGTGATAAAATCAAGTGTAAACTATGTCCCAAATCTTCTTGTACTCTGGATGGTTTCTTTTGTTACGATGGCAAAATAACGCATATCTTTATTTTGTTGTTGTCGAGGTTTTATCAGAGAACTTTTCTCATTTCCAAATGAGCAGGGTCGGGAGTAGGTTGAACAACATGTGGTTGAAAGAGTGGTGGGAGAGAAAGAGAGAGACAGAGAAACTAGGAGCGAGGGAGAGATATGCATAAATACACGTTGAAGGAAAATAGCGCGTTTCCGTGTGTGTGTGTGTGTGTGTCACCGCATGGGTACCACAGAGTCACTATGCCTGGGTGTGTCGGTGTGTGGCATTTAGAAAAATAATAGATAAACTCCCATGCGCACATCAATACGTTTTGAAATGTAAAACCATCTTTTTACCCAAACGTCATATTACTAACAGCAAGCCTACTTGAACACGCTGTCCTAAACCATGCAGGCAAACGTGACTTCCATTGCAGTCTGTGTGTATGTATGTGTGTAT
>JABFEB020000002.1:24790200-24809539 GCA_019775895.2 Stomatorhinus ivindoensis | reverse complement strand
ATATACACACACACACGCGCGCGCGCGCTTTTGTCTTTATTTATATAACATATACATTTACTTTGTATATCGTAATATTATACACAAACCCTTTCTTTTTCCACACCCTGTGTTCTCTAGTCCTCTTTTAGGTTGGTTTTTGCCTTTCTTGAGTCTCGTTGTTAATTACAGTTCAGAACTACCGGGCTGTTAATCTTTCAAGGACAGTTTATTGCCGTTCTTTCCCTCTGTCCCATTTTAACAATATTATGGTTACGGTTGCAAGGCTGTAATCGTACGGAAATTAAAGTGTTGCAGGAACACTGAAAAGGAGAGGGAGGCCCTGTAAAATATTTTTCCCCAAAACTCTCAAGGGCATGACTTGTCTGTCTCTGTTGAAAATGAAGATAATAACTGCTAAAGAAAAAATGATCATGTCTGAACTAGAATGCAACATAAAATTGAGGAAACTCGCTGCATCGCATAACGTCTACGTGAAACTGTGGGTTTATTGGTGACATCTAGTGCTAAAATGGGAGAATTAAATGATCAAACACATTACATCTGGCGGTGAGATGTGGTATTGCAAAATGTTTCGCTGGTAAAAATAACTCCTCTTTAAAAGCGACTGTTTTTCTTTTCTTTTTTTCCTGGAACTTAATTTAGTCTAAATATACACACAGAGCGCCACGTCATCTCGCACAGTTCTTTTTTAAAGCAACTTCTGGCAAGATAATGCCATTTCTCGTCTTTTTATTATACAATTTTATGTAATTTCCCACTATGGAAAAACTTAAAGCATACTGTAGAGATATTACACATTACGCTTTGGAAAAATGTATTTAACAGCCATTGTATTCAATAGTTCTTCATAATTCTAAACTCAGTTTGAAGCTATTCTGATTCATCACAATGTGTGTAGGCTCCAAATAAACATATTATAGGCTTGTATATACATTGAAGAAACTTGGTGATTTCATTAGAAAACAGTTCATTAAAAATCACGAGTAGCGACTGCCTGATACTTGGTAGTAAATGTTAATGCATGTTTACGTTATTTTTAATGCTCCCAATTCAGACTGACCTTAGGCTCGAGGACAGATTGTGCCTGCCTGCATACTGACGTCATTGTTGTAAGATTTGCGCAATCTGGTTTCCAGAAGTAATACAATCGAATGGTCGACAGAGGGAGCAATAGTACCAGAAAAAATCAACACAATTGGCGACAAGCGATTAGATAAAAGTATATTACTTAAGTAAACAGATGACATACTAATTTCAGTAATAATAAACAAGGAATGCAACAATTCATAAAGAGCAAGTAGTATTACTATTATTAGAAGAATATATAACTGCATTCAAATGAATTTGGTGCTCTGTTTTTCAGTGAAAATCAAAATGATAAATCAACACTGGTATCACGCATTATAATCAGATATTGAAAAATGTATATTTATCAGTAAATATAATAGAAAAAGTAATTACAATGGAATGTTAATACAGTCAGCCTGTCCATTTGCTGACAGCAGTTTGGCGTCTTTCTCGTGTCATGCTTTATGGTTCTTTAAATGGAATAAAAAGAGCAGGCGTGGAAGCGAGCAAAGAACCGTCTTTTTTCTTTTCTTTGAGGCGCACCGGCGTGATGATTGTCCACGCGGTTTTTCTTTCTTCTATAAATGGAAATGTTTTTTTTTATCTTATATGTTATATATGTCCTTGTTATTTTCACTGAGAAATATATAATAAAATAATTTATGTCTAAACCTAATTGTTGACTTGTTTGTTTTAGCCTATATTTATATAATAAAAGGAATCAATCAGAATTAATATATACGTCTGCACACACAGTGCTCACTGAGCCTGTTTTCCCTTAATGAAGATGAGAAAGCTGATAAACATATCCCATATAACTTGCTCCAATATGCTTTAAAGACAACAACTGGCATTGTCATTTGTTATGGGAAACAAACTGTTTATATGCATTTTCATTAAGTATTACTTCACTTTATTTATCTTTTTATCTCACGGTAAAAGAGTGACTCTAACATAGTATTAACCAAAAACAAATATAGCCTATATCATTAAAGATCTGTTGAGTGTGCCAGGGGGCGACATGGTGGTGCAGTGGTTAGCACTGTTGCCTCACACCTCTGGGACCTGGGTTCCATGTGTGAGGAGTATGGATGTTCTCCCTGTGTCGTCGTGGGGTTTCCTCCGGGCACTCTGGTTTCCCCCCACAGTCCAAAGCTAATTGGAGTTGCTAAATTGCCCGTGTGTGTGAATGGTGTATGAATGGTGTGTGAATGGTGTGCCCTGTGATGGGTTGGCCCCCCGTCCAGGGTTGTTCCCTGGCTCGTGCCCGTTGCTTCCGGGTAGGCTCCGGACCCTCTGCGATCCAGTAGGATAAGTGGGTATAGAAAATGGATGGATGGATGGATGGATGGGATGAGTGTGCCAGTAAAAACTTTATCAGAAAGGTCTTTACCATCCTTATGCATCTGTTAAACCATTCATTCATTTTTATTGAGATCATAGTTTGTAAATCAGCGTTCAACCTACAAACATAAAATGTGGGCTTAATCTAGACATATCATAAAGTTTCCCAACTGGAATTTCTATGTGCCGTTCATTATTTCTGAATATTAGAGGATGTGAACTTTTGTCTTCGTCCACAGCTGTCCCTAGGTCATGACCTCAAACTGCATTCCAAACCCCCTCCCCCACACACACACACTTTCTAATACAGCAAAAACATCTCTAACGCACATACATTGTAACAAATAACATTCCGTAATTTTGCCAGTAACAAAATATATACCTCACTTAAATAAATTAGCCTGATAGATAATTCAACAAAAATAACATAACAAGAATAATATCAGTACAATGTCATAACAAAAATGCATTTAAGAATTGCCGGTGGTGTTAAATTTATTTGTTTGAAGTATATCGCGGGCTTAACGCAATGCAGCACTTCAGCTCCGAGCATATACAGTTTCGTCAGGCAGCACAGCTTCAGGTACGACCTTGACTCAAGGTCGCAGATAGACTCAATGACATCTAGAACACCGGCGGTCTGCATGATACTTCTTCCGCGGACTACCTTCGATAATGAATATGGAACCATACCGGATCCTTGTGCCCTAAGTAATTACTATTAGGAAACTTACATTTTCTATTACTTTTGCATGTCCGTAAAAGCGGCGCTTTAGGCTACGCTCCCTAGACGAGCAGCAGCACTGACGCATCTGTTCATGTTCTTTCCGAAACTGGACAGGTAAACCTCCCTTCCTCAATTCCTTCAATACCGGTAGGGTATTCATATCTCCCATCCTCCTCTCTTACCGCGTGGGTCACAGTTAACTTGGGATTTAAGACGGTTCCTCTTCTAGCGTCAGTGCGCGCGCTGTCCACGGCGACCGCGCGCACCCCGTTTCACTTGCTGAGTTTAGTCAGTGTCACGAGACTTAACTGACTGAGAGAGTAGCTGCGAGCTACATTTTCCATGCCTTCTAAAGCAATGTGCGATTTACAGCGGTGCGTATCTATGGAACCAACGAATTGCGCGACATTGTCGTCCTTACGAAGAGGTACAGAGGGGAAGAGAGGAAGAAATATGCGGTTATAAGAACATTATATGCTGTATCTAGTTATCTGGCAATTCTTCAAATAAGCCGCTCAAGACAAAAATTCTGAATGATTACCTATATTCGGTAAAATGTCAGTTACATTCATTTTAATGTGACGGTCCGCCGCTATAAATAGAATTAAGTATTCGTTTTGTTTGTATGTTTACATAAAAAGCAATCTATATATCATGTCAGTATTCTGTTCTATAGCACAACAGCACTTCACCACGTAGGCTATGTGTATGGCTTCTATAGCTCAGAGTTCCATTTTCATTGTAGCCGACTCATACACTTAAACAGAAACAGTTAAACCAGTGAGTGGTACACGGATCTGCGGCACCAGTCTTCTGGTTCTGTCACATTTTTGGGGGGATTTGATAGCAGCGGTATAGGGGATTTCGGTCGTGGGTGGACGTAACGGAGAACCTGTAGACGCAAAGGGGAGAGGGAGGAGAATCGGCAAGGGGTGTACGCAGAACTATCGCTGGTAGTATTAACGGAAGACGAGAAGAGACTCCGCCAAGGTATGTAAATAGGCACGCCGAATTGCAGAATTTGGATTGAAGGTGGAATATTATGGAACATGTTTTATTTTTATTTTTTGCGTTGCCCAGTTAAAGGACAGTATATTGCAAACTCACCAAATGTTTGTTAGCTGGCATTCTCCACGTTTCCTTAGACAGCTACTAACCTTCACCCTTGCACTATACAGAGAATTTATTCGCATGTTTTATTTACTAAAACAGAGGGGGTGCCTTAACCTGCATGTCTTCGTGTTTTTATTTTGAAAGGACTGGAGTTTTTAGGCACGTTTAGAAGTTGTTTGAGTGAATCATTTGGTCCGAGTATTGTGTCTGTGAAGACCGGTAAGTACTATAAGAAATGGTATGTTGAGCTGTATGTGCTTGTTTTCCGATGTATGGGATTAAGTTAAAGCCTACTATTTGTCAGTAATTAACAAGTGCCTCCACATGGCTTTTAATTTGACAGTTTCTCGCAATTCTTGATGCATGGGCGCTTTAGCTAAATTATAAGCCTTTTTATATCTAATATTAATGTTTGTGGAAGTAGCTTATATGAATGCTTAAGTATCTGTAAATCGTTTCTTAAAGTGGACATTTTAATGCATTCCTAATGCAACTGGAAAATAGCAGTGTAATGCTATTTAGCATTGTACATTTCAGTTAATCTCAATCGATGCAGATTCCATGTTGGCTTACTTAGGCTGACTGTGAAATGCGTCTGGTTATTGTAACGTTACGTGACAAGAGTTACTTAGTTCTTAAAAAGAAGTCCGCAAGTCAGTCATTCCCAGTCCGCCAACCAGAGAGTCGTGTCCCGTTTGTCTAAATTTACCTCAAACAGAAAGACCCAAAATAGACTCACACCACTACCCTGCTCGAACAACTGAAGCTATCAGCGTCCTAGTATTCGAGGTATTTCTAATGGCACGTGTCTTTGTCCTGGCGGAAACAGTCAAAATTTATCTACGCGTGCGTATATGTGTGTGTGTGTGTATATATATATATATATATATATATATATATATACACACACACTTAATATATTTTTTTATATTATGTAATACTATATAATATATAAATATAATATACAGTAAAATATTTATTTTATATATCAGAGTTGAACCACAACAATGAGCTTTACTCTTCTGTATTGTCAGGGATGGACTGAGAGTTTCAAAACCACAATTTGGAAACCCTTCTCCAAGACGTCGTAATCTAGTTTTGCAATTACCCTTTAGAATGATTTACAGATCACCTGTGAGGTTGTTGTCCCTGTGGGCTTGTGTGGCTTTAACCCTGTGTTATATGGTCAGTGGCCTGACTAGGGACTCGAAAGCCAGTTTTGGGACTGACCTTTAAAAGAATTCAAAGGGCACCCAAGCGGCATGGACATTAAAGGATCTGTGTTCCCTGGATCTTAAACCTGGCTTGAACTTCAAATAGTTTTTTTTGTTGTTCCAATTTAAAATAAAGCGTGTCACATAAAAATGCCTTATGAGGTTGTGGTAGAAAGTTATTTTGTGGGTTTTTTTTTTTGGTTGTATGCAGATGCCAGCAGAAAATAAATGCATTATGATCACACAGTATTGAAGTATATTTTAAATTATGTCATCTACCATTTTATGACCTCCATGGACCAAAAAGCAATTAGATAACCATTAGCCAGCAAACACAAACAGATAAGAGGGTAAAACAGTGTTGTGACGTTCAGCATGATTTGAACCACAGGCTCAATGTTCTGTGTGTTTTGACTGCACTTTTACATATGATAAGAAGTTTAGTTTTTATTTGCATGTACTAGATTTTACTGCTTAGATATTTCTTAATGTCTTTAATTTTGCCTTTTTATTTATAACTGCTGTAATTTTGGCAGGTACAGTTGTGTACCTTAGCTTGTCCCTCGTTCCCTCGTATATGTTCTTTGTGTGAGACATTTGTAATACTCATGGGGAAATAGCATAGCTACCGTATGAGCTGGGAACAGTGGGCTACTCTAGCTGCAGCTTCTGTCCTTCAGGATGTCCTGCAACTTTGACCTTTGAAAGGCGCCACTCGTGCAGAGAGAGATCGTGTTATGCATGTGATTTAGAGGAATGTGTGTACTCAACAAGCCAAATGCATCTTTGTAGGCAAGGCAAAGAATGAAAGGTATATACTCGTATATTTTTCCATTTTTGTCAGCAGTTTTTGTTACACATTGTGGCAAAAAGGGGGGTAACTGAAGTCAACACAGAGGACAAATAATAGGTATTTTTGTGCTTATAGTAAGATGTACTGCATGTGTTTTGCATTGACAGTGAGAGAGAATGTCATGCTAATGAAATACTTCATGGATTGAAGCTTTGGCCCCATTGTCGGACTGTTTTGTGTCTTATGTGGGCCTTCTGCCATTCCTGCTTCTTTGTGCGGGCCTGTTTAATTGTCTCCCTAAAACAAAGGGAATACCCTTCAGAAAGTCACCATGTTTAGATGTGAATGTTCATTTTTAAAAATGTGCTCCGATCAAAAGTCAAAAACATTAAAGTATTTGGTTTAGATTTGCATTAATTTAAAGTGCATTTTTAATGTCGGTTGCTACATGAAAATGAATGTCAATATTTACTAAAAGGCTATATACTTTCTAGGATTTCTGATGCGCAGACCACACTGAGGTTAAGAGAATAAAGTGACACCTTTCGAGAAGGAGAGGGGGCACCTGAGAGCCGGAGGAGAGAGAGCTACCACAAAGGTACTTTTTTATTACCACTAAATAGTTTCCAGCGTGTCTCTTTTTCCTGGATTTTCTACTAATTAGCTTCCAAGTAAATCCTTATTCTTTTGCAGACGGGGTTTTCTGTTGTAAAGGGTGAAATTCAATGAAATCTGTGTTGTACTAGACATTTCACTTGTACTAACATTACATTCAAATGTGATTTCTTTTATCTTAGTTAAAGAAAGGAATGTTCAAATTGTGAATGTTTTGTACCATTTTAATAGATGTTAGGGGGGTACTGAATTAATAACAGAAGTTCTTGCCTTGATTTTTTCCCTGATTTCCATCACAGTGTTTATTAGACACACACATCACTTTATATGTTTTCTGCAATGTGCACAATTTCCTGTCATATGAACGCTGGAGTACCCAGGTCTGGGCCCAGTTCTGCTTGGCATAGGAATATCTCTCAATGATATCCCAGAAATGAGTACATTTATTGTATTCATGTTTGCTGATATAAGCATCCAATACTACAAACGGTAACAGTCAAGAAATTTGAAACTTTCTATAAATTACCATAGATTAGGCACATAATCGTGGGATCAATCAAACAAGCAGACAGACTTACAGCATTTGTTCATGTTTGACTCCACAATGAGCATGAGAATGACAATAGAAGTTATTTCCTGTAGCTCATTTGCAGTTTAATATGAATTTGTTCATGTTTTTCTGTTGGGATTGCTATTGATTGATGTAACAGACCAAGCCCAAGGATATTAGCCCAATGATATTACCATAGATCCATAATATAAATCAACATATGAGTTCAGAATGGTATATGTCCAGGGTGGGCAGTCTTATCTGCAAGGGGCTGGTGTGTTTGCGGGTGGTTGGGGTAACCTTTCGGTCAGCTGTTCAAACCCAGGCATGAGGACTCTTCAGCTAATCAGTCCTCTAATTAGTAATCTAATTAGGGAGTTGCAGTGAAAACTCACATGCACAGTGGCCCTTTCTGGATAAGATTGCCTACCCCTGGTCTATATAATATGTACAGTATTTGTGCATATAAATATGCATGGTTTGATACACAATATACTTTCAGATCCATTGTTTCATCTTTTAGCCCTTGAACTGAAAACGTATCTAATGCCATGAGATTAAACCTTGTAACTATTAGTAAAAATAGCACCTGCTAGTTGGAGAAATTAAGCTGTGAAGCTGTCAGTGGGGTGCCTTGTCAGTCAGTGATTGGTTTGACCCAATTGGGAACCAGACAGTGACCAATGGGAAGTAGGACAAACCAATCAGTAATTGACAGCAGAAGCAGAAAGTTCAGGTCCAGAAAAATTCTCTGTGAATAGAAATACTCTGTGACTGTGACTCCTTATACTCAACTGGTTGGTTGAAACAAAAGCTTGGTCTGGATTTGTACTTTCTGGACCTTTCCACCTCTGACTGACAGTGATTCAAAACCCCCACTCACATCACATCTTTTTGTAAGAGTGAGAAATTATAGGTCACACACGCAAGAGATTGCTGTAGGTTATGCGCCTCCTACTGTACAACGTAAGCAACAGCAATCTTTTGGTTACTTTATGCAGGCATCGGTTCTCCAGCTGATTTAAACCCTCTCATATGCATGTATCAAAATCAGTGGGTTCTGGGACTGTGGATCACTGTTTGCTGTAAGCACTGAATCATCTAATCACTATATGCGGTCACAAATAGTCTCTTTTGCACCTTATTTGATATTAAAGCTCACCAGTAATGCAGAATAACATTAACACACGATACATTCCTGTAATACGAAGAATCGCTGGCATCACAAACTTTGCCATATAGGAAAGAATGTGTTCACAGGGTTTTCAGTGTGTTGTGAAGACCCACTTTCAAGGGAGAGTCCAGATCCTATGAATGGGTTTAGGTCAGGTATCACATGTTATGCACCAGGGTATTAGATACACAGAGGCTGAATCAGTATAGCAAATATGTCAGATATCTAGTCAGGGTCTGCTGACTGATCAGCACTGTGCGGTTTCCACCACGTAGCAGTTTATTTGGCACCTTTTGTTCTAGTTTAGGAAATGCTCAGACTTGCAGGATGGCAGGAAATAGGATGTGTGCTTCTGGAGAGATAATCACATAACAATTAAGGTAGGACCAAACAAGCATCCAATTAAACAGACCTTGCTATGAGGAACTGAATTGGGGGGGGGGGGTTTATTATAACTAGCTAGCGAGAAACATGTCAAAGATGAGAACAGAATGCATTTGCTAAAGAAATTAGTGGAAGATTAGGCAAGGTAAGCACCAAAGTACCTGTTCTAATTACACTGACAGTCATATGGAAATGTTAACAGGCGCCAAACATTTCCCGTCAGAATCACACTGCATGGTGCTAATTGCTCGTATCTAACTGGTTTGCAAGTTGTTTTTCGGTTAATTCTGATGTCAGTAAACAAAAAAGTTATCTCTTGAAAGCATTTGCAGAAATTATCGCTATTAGGTGGAAAGTTGGCAGTATGTGCATGGAAGCGTCGTCGCGGTGTGACTGGCCGAGCGCCCCCCCCCTGCCGGGTTTTCTTAAAGCCACACGGGAGTCTCCGGAGCTTCTGAGAACTTACAGTGGACATACAAGACAGCACTCTTGGGCTTAGACTTCCTAGCTATACTATTTAAAATATGTTGTTTTCATTGTTTTTGTTTCATCTGTGCAAAACAAACACTTCCAGTATCTAACGTGCCACGACAGTTGGGAACATGCATACATTTTATCGTGCTATTATCTGCAGACACACTCCTCATTGATGAAATGACCATAGCATACTTCTAGATTGTATTAAACTCAGCAGCGTTTCAAAGAAAATTTAACTTTGGCTGTTGTGAAAGCTTGAAATGCTCGTTTTTTAATTGTGGAGTTTCATATCTAATGCCTTCAGTGAATTGGTGTACAGAATGGGTCAGTGAATGTAAGGTTTTTCAAAATAGTTGAACTTATTGAGACATGAGGCTCTCTTGCTAAAGAAATATTTTGTAATTACTATAAAACATGCCAAAGTTCAGTAGTTATGTAAACGGATCGAGGTGCTAACAGGGAGTAGCTGGGCTGAAGTATTGAGACAGAACATTTCCAATTTCCAAGGCTATGTGGAAAGTTAAAAGCCATGGAGACAAATGGAGGACGGGGAGAAGGAGCTAAAGGAGTGTTGATTACTGTAAATCAGATGCATTCCTGCATATCAGTTTTGAGGTTAACTGGTGACGCTGACAAACGAAGACTTGCTTTGACCTATATTGCGCATGCTTTGTTTTTGTTTATTTCTGGGACCCGGCGGCGCCACGGTCGATACAGCCCTACGGGGTATCAATGATGCCCAAGGTCGTGAAAACACCGGAAGTCTCTGCACCTCCACATTAATCCTAAGAAAGCACGTTTGTTTCAGCGTGTGTGTGTGTGTGTGTGTGTTTGTGTGGATTAGGTTTATATTACATTGTGGGGACCACATGTCCCCCCACAATGTAATAAAAACCAGTTTTGTTGAGACATGGGGAACATTTTTCAGGTCCCCACAAAGATCTGTTTCGCATTTTGTTTGATTACTTATGCTTAAGGGTATCATGTTGGGATTAGAGTTTTTTCCCATAGAAATGAATGGAGAGTCCCCACAAAGTTATAATTACAAATATGTGTGTGTGTGTGATGCCATCACGTGTTTGTGTAAAACACAAATAGTGAAACCATTAGAATGGAAGTAGGACATTTGATGCGTAAGCAGAAAGGAGAGCAGAGAAACCGCTGCTCTGCTCCGACCGTTACTCTTCACTGAGATCTGCTGAAGGGCACAGCTGAGGGGAAGGACTTCCAGCCCCAACACTTGCTTTAAAGGTGCTTGATGTTGGCTTAATTGGAAGACTGGTTGCCTGCTCTTTTACTCCTGGATTAACGTCCCTAATCCAGTGCAAGGGCAGAAAGATTCATTACTGTTCTACCGCAGAGGCAACAGCAAACAGCTTGGCATCCCCTCCCCCACACACGCCCAGTCCGGCTCCTGCTTGCTCTGTACTCCTTTCTCTCTTTCACTTACACTGAATATATTCAGCATTTCTGGACCAGAATTTACAGAATTTAATTTTGCTTGATATAGTGAGATCGATATGTATATTAATCGGAGTTCCTTAAATGTTACTATTTTGTGTTTTCAAAAATAATGTGAACAATCAAATGTATTTATTTTATTACCGCGTAATAATTAAAAAAATTAGACTTGAATGCGGTTCATTTTGGCATCCAGGAAGTTCTGTGTCATTGTAGACTTTAGAGAATTTTGAAATCAGCAGATTGGTTTGTGTTTTTACACATACATGAGATTAGAGGGTCTGCTGTATGGGACTGGAATGACAACTAGCATTCAGCTCAGCCTGTTAGTGTAGGTTGATTAGACCTTCAGCAAGTAGCCACTATCCCTGTGGTTAGAAAGCGAAGGATTAATTGCGTCTGGAGTGGACTGGGCAGGTATGAACGGGCAAAATATAGAGCAGGACATCATCAGCCATTTTCTGCTTATGTGGTCTTTTATTGGCGCAGCTGATGTAAATAGAAACTAAACCATATATTCAGCTTCTTCTACACAGCTTTCCTCACCATGATAATTTATGTTTGACTAATTATATTCTGTGTGGCTGCAAGCATTTCAGTAGTGATGTTACATTCGCTTGCTTAATAATAATAATAATAATAATAATAATTAACACTTCTTACTGCTAAAATCTCAAAGCACTTCATATTAAACTAAATATACTACAATCTCTACAATTCGTAAGTTTGCCTAAAATCTTAAGGTTTTTTTTTTCTTTTTTTTTTAAAAAAAAGATGCTGCTGGTTTGACAAGGAGCACAGACAGCAACATAGAAAGGCACAATCACCCCACATAGGCCTAGTACACAGAAAGTGTTTGCTGCAGGGTTTGTCTGCATTCTCTGCCTTTCACCAAGTAAATAAAACATAATTTAAATATGTTATTGCATTTGGTAGTCAGCACTGATCAGCCCAATCAAGCAGCTGTGATTTTCTGGGCAGCATTACAGAGCCAAATACCAGTAATACTAAAATACCAGTAAATCTATCATTCAACGTTTTTCTGTGTGTGTGTGTGTGTGTGTGTGTGTGTGTGTGTGTGCGTGCACTTCACATGAAAAAAATGGAGAAAAATCAGCTGCATCACACTTTGTGTAATTAATACAGAGTAAATGAACCACTTAGCTCTGCTGTAAATATGCAACCCATCCATTTTATAATTATTTATGAGACCATGTAGCCTCTCAAGTGAGTCTGGTTTAGCATTAATTAGTCGCATGCACACTTAGTGGCTGCTTTACTAGGTACATTTAGTTAGTACTGGATAGGATCCATTTTTGCCTCCAGAACCATTTTGGGGATAGACTGACCTCTCTGAACACGCGGCAGTGTTTCTGTGAGCTGTTAGTGTTAACGAATCTGGACATTCTCCTCTGACCGCTCTCATTAACCTATTGTTTCCAGTAACATAAATGCCATTGACTGGATGTGTCTAGCCTGTAGAAGCTAGACACTGTAGTGCATGAAAATCCCAGGAGGACGGCCGCTTATGAGATACTGTAGCCACGACGTACAGCATCAGCAATCACAACACACCCAGAATCCCTTAGACTAGGCATCTTAGCCGCTCTAATGCTTAGTCGAACAGTAATTGAACCTCTTGACCCCATCTGTGTGCTGTATGTATTTTGATGCAGCCAGATGATCCACTGTTTGCTGGATGGTTGCCTGTGTTAGCAAGCAGGTGTACCTAGTAAACTGGTCACTGACTGCACATAAGTACAGCACATGGAGACCATCTATCCATCTTTCAACCACTTGTCCTGTATGGGGTCATTGGGGACCCTGGAGCCTGTCCAAGGTGACATAGACAGGAGAACATCCTGGACAGGATGCCAGTTCATCCCGGGGCACAAATATGCAAAAAGCATGGGAAATTGTTTGTTTTTAATAACCCATGCAACACAGCGAGTACATGCAAACCGCACCCAGATCAGGGCGAGGATTCAGACCCTCAGTGATGGATGTGCAAGGAAACTGTTACCCACTGAGCCACTGATACTCCCACGGAAAACCAGCATTTCTGAGTTTCATGCTGCAGGCTGTAACTTTAAGAAATGTGGCATCAAACTCAGAATCGATGTCAGAGCAAATTTTGAGTGGGTATTTGTATAGAATGAGCTGATCCGTTAGTTCCGGAGTGTATAACATGTAGCTCTTACATGGTACAATGGTAACCACTTATAGTGATCACGGTTATAGTGAACAACTGCTTACAGTATATGGATCAAAAAGCTTGGGACAGAATCATTCCTGTGCAAATACTGTTTAAGTAACTTGCATATAGTAATCAAGTAGTCTGCTTACAGTATTTATTTTGGGTGTTTTTACTTTACTTTGACTGCCCTACTTTGCCTTGCGGCAACCCATCTACTTCTGGCTAGCTACCTGAGGCTAATGCTGCGTGGACAAAAAACACGACAGGAAAAAGAGTCATATTCTCTCAATGACAAATATAGACTCATCGAAGCTTATGATAAACCACCAAAAACGAGCCACCAAGATGCAGCAATGAAACTACAATAAGCTATATTTTATGTACAATATAGTACTGTCATATAGCGTATTTGAATTACACATAGTTCAGTAATTTAATTTGCACAATACTGTAATTTGAAAAGCATTTGAAACAGCTGTACTGCATTTTGAAATTTGTCAATAAAATTCAGTTAATAGCGATACTGTCCATTTTATTACCTTATATTCATGTAGTAAATATACAAATGTCAACTAGATGGTAATCTGCCTGAGACTTAAAGAAAAATTAAAAAAAAATTGGTTATACTGATCAGTTTCACCCAGACAGACGTGATCACTGTACACGGTTATTAGATGATTCATAATCTATCTTAAAATGTTTTATTGAATGTTTTTCAAAGGCCACAATATTTGGCTCACGATTCTGTCCAGTTCTGAATTTCGCCCCAGCAGTGATCTCCTGGGCTTTTACCCAATAGCCTTACACAGTTACAGTCTTACAGGCCTAATCACTTACAGTAGGCCTACTTTCTGACCCCTCACCTATAAACTTTTAAAAAGTATATTGTCAACCAAGCCATGTATTAGTAGTACATTTATTTTACATGCAAAATGCAAAAAGTGTGGCAATTTTTAAATAGCCTGGAATTAAGCACATTACATTCTACCATAAAATCATTTGTATATAGCAAGGGGAAATGGGAAAGAAATGCATGTAAATATGTACATTAATTCAGCTTATTGTATCTGCAATACAGCATTCTGTAAACACTATGATTATTGT
Source organism: Stomatorhinus ivindoensis (assembly GCA_019775895.2). Classification (NCBI taxonomy): domain Eukaryota; kingdom Metazoa; phylum Chordata; class Actinopteri; order Osteoglossiformes; family Mormyridae; genus Stomatorhinus; species Stomatorhinus ivindoensis. The sequence continues at coordinate 24,795,315 of JABFEB020000002.1, read as the reverse complement.
TTCTGCAATACAGCATTCTGTAAACACTATGATTTCTGAGTGCCTGTCTCCACAGAGAACGGTAATATCTTTTCTGTGTGTTTGGGTGAAATATGAATTCAGGTCTGTGCTTTTTATTGAGGGCTATAATTATGTTTCTGCACAGATTTTTTTTTAATGGAAAATGCACATTAACAAGTATTCGAATTCTAGTGTTGATATGTAATGAATTTCTGGACTCTTTAAAAACATTTTAAAAATTGGGGTTTTTTCACAGCCCATCTTCCTTTCATGATATACTTGCAAACCATATGTGCTTGAGGTTTAAAAATCATCCATTTCCAGGCTCCTAAACAGTCTGTATCTACATCAGAGCAGTTTGATTGCCCAGTATGTTACATCATAGCAGTTTTGCTGACAGAGGATTGTGTCGTTGTGCAATTGTGCCCATCTGATACGTTTTCTCTTTGTGTGTCTCTCCTTTTTTTGTCCTGTTACGATTCTACGTGTGCACTAACTGGCCAGCCCCCCCCCATAGTGCTCTCTCTCCTCTGCTGCTTGTCTCCCCCAGGTCCTTCGCCTTAAATCCGATCCATCACAGTCACTATGTCTTCCCGGGACCGGCGCACTGATCTGTACATTAAGGCTGAGCCCAGCAGTCCCGAGGGAGGTGGAGGTGGAGGTGGACGGGCCAGCCCGGGGGGGGCTTCCTCTGACTCCTCCCAGAGCACCGGGGGAGGCAATGGAGCTGGGAGCGCCGGCCGTTACTCCCCACCGCTCTACACACCGCCCTTGCGCTGCCATTTCAAGGAGGAAGGTCTCGGGGAGGAGTGCTCCACGGGGGGCGGGGGCGGGCGGTGCAAGTACACGCTGAGCACGCTCCCTAAGCGGCTGTGCCTGGTGTGTGGAGACGTGGCGTCTGGCTACCACTACGGCGTGGCGTCCTGTGAGGCCTGCAAGGCCTTCTTCAAGCGCACTATCCAGGGTGAGGCCACCATGCAGAGAACACGTTTGCCGCTCACTAAGAAGCACACCCTTTAATTAACAGTGCGTAATCCCACAGTAACCCGGCGTTCCTCCCTCTAACCAAAAGCAGACACTTTCTCCAGCCAGATACAGGAACTTTGCTCAATCTGTTCCCATTTCTGGCCCTCAGGTAACATCGAGTACAGCTGCCCGGCGTCCAACGAGTGTGAAATCACCAAGAGGCGCAGGAAGGCGTGTCAGGCCTGCCGCTTCACCAAGTGCCTCAAAGTGGGCATGCTGAAGGAGGGTGAGCGCGCACGGCATGCCGCCAACAGCGTTACCAGAGAGCGTCCTGCCTACGCTTACAGACCCACCACACTTGCACATGAGCCTATAATCCTGATCCTTTGTCGGCAATCGGCCATCATGTATCCGCTGTCGCTAATCTGTCATTGTTCTGCTTTCAACTGCCCCTGTCTGTTAAACTTCAGTACTGTATATATTAAATACAGTAATACTGTATTAGTATTTAATCTTTTCATGGTGATCGAGTGGCAACACTGTTACCTTACAGTTCCAGTGTACGGGGTTCAAATTCTGTCCCCTGCCTTGTGTCTGGAGAGTTCCTCCTGCAGCTCAGAGACATGCACTTTAGACTAATTTATATTTCAGAATTGCCCATATTGTCTATGTGTGTGTATGTGTGTATGTGGATCATGTATTTATTACATTGTGGGGACCAAATGTCTCCACAATATGCTTAAAAACTTGCCATTTTGACTTTTGGGGACATTTTTCCAGTCCTCACAAGGAGAAAGTCAATTTTATAAAAATCTGTGAAGGCAATCAAAAATTATGTGTTTTGTTTGGTTACTTATGGTTAATGTTAGGGCTGGGTAGCGGTTAAGGTTGTCCTTCTTGGGATTATGGTTATGCCCATAGAAAGGAATAGAGTGTCCCCACAAAGATATAGAGACCTAATGTGTGTGTGTGTGTGTGTGTGCCGTCTGATAGACTGGCATGCTGTCCAGGTTGTTACCGTGCCTGGGATAGGCTTTCCATGACACTTCACTGTTCTATACCATGGTTTTGGCAAATAATATATTTTTCTAGGCCCAGAGATGTCACATGGGTGTTAACTGTTTTTCTGTAATCACACAAGTAGTTCCGGCAGTCAAATAAGAGTTCTATATTAATGTGTTTTAATATTTTATTAAACATGTTAATATAAAAACCTGTTTTTTTTTAAACATAAATAAGCAGATATTCTTGAAATTACCAGCATAATTTTCCTTGGTTTTCAAAGTGCAAGCTCCCGTTGGTTGACTTAAGTGAGTTTCCAGTGAGTAGCCTGACTAGACATTCTATCCTTGTAGGGACTATATTTTTAATTACACATTGGAACGCGATCAAATGGCAGTTTAATAATTATCATCTGAAAAATTAACCTTCAGTGGTTTATTCTGTTTTTATTATTTATTTGCTTACCATGGTATAAGCAGGGTATACCGCTTTGAAGGGTGCAGTTATGCTACAGTAAATTCAGTTACCTATTCCACCAAGTAATCATTGATTATTTTCGTGTAACTGCACACCTCAAAATTTACCCCTGACAGATTACACAGTGATTAGAAGATAAATGCGCTTACTTACCTCTTCCTCAGGAGTTCGTCTAGACCGAGTCAGAGGAGGAAGACAAAAGTATAAAAGACGGCCAGAGGTGGAGAGCGCCACCTATCAAAGCCCGCCCTCTCTGCACTTACGGAAAGAGGGTAACAAAGGTGAGAATTGGCTGTTCTTTGGTGCAGACAGGCCGACTGGTCGGGTATTGGTATTTTAATGATGGGTAGTTCACCTGTTATTCCAAGAGCCTTGCAGAGATTGCAGTTATATCACATATATGAGGCGTGCCGTGAGATCGATCTCTGCAGGTCCACTGCTACTCTGTTTATAGTACAATCAGGTTTGATCACAACAGCACATTATACTACATGTGTGTGACCAGTGGCATGAAGGTACCCCTTTCCAGGGATGTATATATTTTAAAGATATACATTTTTAAAGTGATATAGCACACCTTCCTGTGGTCCACCCTGGAGTGGTCTTTTTCTCCTGTTCCTTTTCTTTGCTGATGAAAATTTTCATGTTGTTCTACACAAAATACTTCCTTCATATGCCCCTATTTCAGGTTATGTGCCATGCTGAGGTATCACATTTTTGCTGGAGGGCTGATAAAGAACATATAACAGAATGCCCCACAGCATGAGACTCCCAAACCCCATTTTACTGATCTGGGGGGGACCCAGTAGAGTGCGCCACCCAGGATGCACCACGGTAGATCACAATTGACTGGTTGCGGTAACAATTGCGAATTTTCATATTTTTATAACATATTTGGAAATCATCTCACTACCCCCAGTTTTGGAGCCCCTGTCCTACAGCACTGAGCCAACCCTCCTGGCCCACAGGCCACCGACACACTGAGAAAGACGTCACAGTCATGCCTGTTTGTGTGGCACCCAGGCTCCTCAAATGTTATCGTGTCCCACCTGCTGGTGGCAGAGCCCGAGAAGCTGTTCGCCATGCCGGACCCCCTGCAGCCGGACACGGCGCTACGCACCCTCACCTCCCTGTGCGACCTGGCTGACCGCGAACTGGTCGTCATCATCGGTTGGGCCAAACACATCCCAGGTGAGTGAGGGGCCAATAGGGGGATGCAATACAGCTGAGGCGGTTCTGTGTTCTGTGCAGCCATTGGTCACCGCGTTTGTCTATCAGCCCTGAACCCTGCTCTTCTCCTCAGGCTTCCTGTCTCTGTCACTGGCAGACCAGATGTCAGTGCTCCAGTCAGTGTGGCTGGAGGTGCTGGTCCTCGGCGTGGCTTACCGCTCGCTCGGCTACGAGGACGAGGTGGTGTTTGCCGAGGACTTCGTCCTGGATGAGGAGCTGTCCCGACTGGCCGGCCTGAGCGATCTCAATACCGCCATCGGTCAGCTGGCCCGGCGGTACAGGGCGTTGGAACTGGATAGGGAAGAATTTGTCATGCTGAAGGCCATTGCGCTCACCAACTCAGGTATTCACTGGAAATGAATTATAAACTTTCATCCAGATCCCGATAGAGGAAATTGCATATGGAAATGAAGAGGTAACATTGTTGAGCATTTTTGAGAGAAATGGTAGCAAACTGAAATGTCAGTGATGTACTGTGATATACTGTTCGCCTGAACTCAGTATTAGTAATATGCACGATTTAAGTGATTTCCAACATAGTGTGATTGTTAGTGCCTGATGTGGTTTCCAGCATCACACACTGCATTGTCTAGAGTTAAGAGATAATGATGTGATGATTAAGAAAAAATACATCTCGTCAGGAACAGTTCTGTGTCAGAAAATAACTTGTGAATGAGGGAGGTCAGAGGTGAACGGCCAGACTGGCTAAAGCTAACAGGGAAGCAAAACTAATAGCACAGCACAATGGCAGATAAGAGCAGAAAGGCTCCTCTGAATGCATCAGTCCATCAAAGTAGTTCAGGAGGCAGAAGTGGGTCCTACCCCTACTAGTGAGGTGGACCTAATATAGTGGCCACTTTAAAGTGAATAAATATCAGATACAGAAAGAGCTTCTCACAAAGAACATTCATCCAGATCTGTGTTTCTCAGCCCGGTCCTCTGGGACCCACAGATGGTCCACATCTTTGCTCCCTCCCAGCTCCTGCAAAACTACGGCCCGTCTGGGGGTCCACAAGCACAGGACTGGGAAACACTGATTAAGATGATCCCCCATACTGTAGTAGCTCAGCCATTATTTGATTGTGTGTGAAGCACCTAGGATGCTTTGCTGCCTTACCTGTAAGTGTACAGTAATTCCACATCTTTAGTAGTTCGTGTGATCTGTATTTTTTATACGTTTCGGATTAGCTTGTTCGTGTAACCACAGTATAGGGGTCTCCAACACCTACATCCGTAATGGGAATCATCTGGAAAGCTACGTGTTTGATACAACACAAGACGTTACCTACAGTAAAAGTTGTCAAGCTGGGGGTGTAGTACTGATTGATCTCTTTTTTATGGGAGGTTCCTGAGCTCTTATCGTGATCCTGGGGGGGGGGGGGGGGGGGGGGGGGGGGGGGGGGGGGGGGGGGGGGGGGGGGGGGGGGGGGGGGGGGGGGG
>JABFEB020000002.1:24779136-24790156 GCA_019775895.2 Stomatorhinus ivindoensis | reverse complement strand
CCCCCGCAGATTCAGTGTACATCGAGGACACGGAGGCCGTGCAGAAGCTGCGAGACCTTCTCCACCAAGCCCTGCTGGAGCTGGAGAGCCAGCGGCGGCCGGACGACCCACGCCGAGCCGGGAGGCTCCTGCTCACGCTGCCCCTGCTCCGGCAGACTGCCGCCCGCGCCCTCTCCACCTTCTACAGCATCAAGAGCCGCGGCGGCGTGCCCATGCACAAACTCTTCCTGGAGATGCTGGAGGCTATGATGGACTCTCCGTAGGGATATGGGGGGGGGGGGAGAGAGAGAGCGAGGGGGGGGAGAGAGAAGCATCGCGCAGGGCTGGGCACGGATTTCAAAAAGGGGTGCATGGAGTCGAGACGGCGTATTTCTTTGCGGCGCGTAGCACGAACAACCCTGCTGGTTAACTTGTCCTGGGAGGCAGAACGAGAGACATTGCATGATGCTGCTGCGCCTGGGTGGAACTGACAGCAGAAGGTGATGGATGTTTTAGCTTTAGAGACTGGGTGATCCTGAGAGGCACTTACTGGCCTGATGGAAAGCTGAATAGGAAACCTGTAAGCTGATAGTTTGAGACAGGAGTGGGGTAGAAGGACCGGATATTATTTATGCAGAAACACCAGCGTCCGTCATATAAAACGTTTTTTGTAGGTTTTTGAGTGAATCGTACATGTGAACGTAACTATTAGAATTGTCTGGACTGGAACAAATAATTCACCAAATTCAGTTCCACACAGATACTCTAGGCTGTATTTGTATATTTATGCTGACTGTATCTAATTATATTTGCATTTGAAGTGCATTTTTATTTGACCCTCTCCTAAGCCATATACTATATCAGTATCATTGTGGCTAGATTAGATCTGAGTCTTTAAATACGTCACAGATGAAGGGTTAACCCCTCTTCTTGGCTATAAAGAAGTTTCATAGTAACAGTAGTTATAAGACCTAATATTGCACATAATGTGATTCGATTCCATGTAGAGTAGGTTGCGGGGGATTTTACTGTAAACTGACAATACACTGTTTAAATTCCTCTTAACAGACTTTTAAAATGACTGTTGACTGTTTTCATGAATTATTGGAAATGTATTTTAGCAATAGATGAATTCCTTAACCCACATCTGCGCGGGTTTCATGCTGCCGGTGTTTCACATTGTCAGACACCTGGAGTCGCATTTGTGAGAAAAATAAGTTCAGGAAAGCTGCAGACAGTAGTAATTAGTTTTTCTTCGTAGATCTTCCTACCCCTTGACTTCTTTCTGCAGTAAATGCGGGAAGTAACAGTTTGTCCTAAAACAGGACAACCATAAAATTATATCCGTGAAAATGATATTGAATCTTCTGGATATCAGGGACAAGCTCCATGCTGTGAAGCACCGGTTCTAGTCTGTGATGAAAGACTGCAGTTCTTTGAAGTAAAACAAAAGCCAGTCAAAGACTTACTGGAGAACAGGAGACACACAAGCGCAAGTCTGTATCTGCGTCTGCTGGTGAACACAACTACCCATCATCCGCTTAAGCTCACTGCGCAGGAAGCTTGCTTACTGGGAAGCACGTTCCCGTGAACGCCACAAGTGGGAAATTGAACTGGATTGCTGTGTTTATCTGAAGTAGTGCTACAAAATATATCCGGAAGAATGCATGATGTTTAAGGTTGTGTCATATTCATGGCGAAGCAGAGCAAAGGGGGACACTGAAGCTCGGAATACTCCACCATTGAGAGGGATGTTTCAGAAGCACTTCAGAAATCACTTGCTAGGTAAAAATGTAACATTATCTACAATCATCTTACTGTAGAATAATCCTTGAGCCTGCAGAATTTAATAATAGCAGTTAATAAGTGTACTATGTAAAATGAGCTAGAAAAGCAAATGATGAACATGATCTCCCATAATTAATGATTAACAGATGACCGTGTTTATGATTGTGTGTCACTGAGATTTAGTCCCACACACGCAAAGGACTGTTTTCATTTACAAATAAAACCACTTGCATATAGAGACAAAGCGTATAAACAGCACATTTTGGGCTAGACTCTGTATTAAAGTGGAACAATCTGTGTACCAATGAGTATAAGAAAGGAACGCTAAAGATTATCGGAAGAGTAAACATGACCCAAACAAGAGTGACAAATGTCAGGAGATCAGGAGAAATGTCAGTGACCACTAGCATTTATATTGGCAAAGAAGCAAAGAAAATGAAGTTTGTTTTAGCCTAACAGTCACAATCTATTTCATAAAGAAAAAGCCAGACACCAGAAAAACAAAGCCATAGTAAAAGTACCATCCCTTACTCACTTCTCACTGAAGCAATGCTGATGCTTGCCAACATGAATAATGGCAGAAAGGTTTCAACTGTGGAGGTAAAACTCGTAACTATTCTGGTGCGTCAGCAACATCCAATTTTGCATGCAGAAAATTTTATGCTCTCTGAATAACCTATTTTTCAATTCTATATATTTCAATTGTCTACTGTTGTCTTGGTTTTGAAAATGTGTCTGGAATTGACCGGGGCTTGAGTATGTTTGGAATTGCATTATTCACAGGCATTAGCGATGGGTGTGATTGTAATTTTCAGTAGAGTATTTTAACTTTTAAGTGTATCTGATTTTATCAGCTTGATTTTTTTAACAAATAGCATTTATCCTACATTTTTATAATGTTTCTTTTTTAACTTATAAACCAGGGATCTGTTAAGCTTGAATTAATTTTACTTTTTGATATGGATATTTCTTAGTCACTGTGTAATGAGCCATCTAGTGGCTGGATGAAGTACAGCAACCTTCAGGTACAGAAAAAGGAATATTCTGTCTGTACAGCACAGCAGTGACCTATATGGACTAAACATGGTCCAGTGTGATTATGCTATAGTGCAGTAGTTTAGCTGAACTGCATGGCATCATATAACCATGTGTATTGTTCATTCTTTAATGGCTTATGGTGCACAAAGGTCATTAGAAACAACAGATGTAATTCTGTTTTTATTTCAAATTGAACACATTTGCTAAATCATATCACCACACCTGGTGGCCAACGTTGGAAATGCATATTCAAAGAATAACATTTATTGTATATTTACCTGTTTCAAATTATACACTTGAACAGGATCCTTAGATGAATTCCACTGAAATTTATATACCACTCAAATCAATGTCATTGTCATTTTTTAACTGTGAATAAACAAATATAGTGTACAGTGGCATACACTCTGTTAGAAGGTTGATATTTTTAACCCTAACATAGCTTGTAAAGGGTATCAAGTAGAAGGTCATTTGAGTCAACCTATTCACATAAGTATTTCTGTAAGAGCAACATGAATAATCAAAACCAATGATAATTTTACAAAATGTAACGTACATTCACTGTAAAATTAATCACGACACACACATATATAGATGTGTTTGTGTGTATGTGTGTGTGTGTATATATATATATACACACACACAAACTTATGATAGGGTGATGGAAGAAGACATTTGTTTTAATGTATCAACTGAAAGTGTTTAATTTTTTTTGTAAGCTGAAATAAAGACATTTTTCCAATGTTTTACAAGTAAAAATGCTTTTTTTGTGTTCGTGCGTTAAAAGTGTCTTGTGTTATAGTTCTTTTGAACTGTTCAGAGTTGTTAGCTGGTCACTTTAAAATCACTGTGTAGGAACACAAATATGAACTAGTCTAAACTATATTGTTTTGTAATAAAACATGCAGAATGATATGGCCACCTTTGTCATTTGTTCGTCCCAACAAATTCCCTTTTAGACATTCTGTCTCTGGCAGGGGTTGTCATTTTCTATGTGTGTACACACTAAAATTAAGTGTCAAACTTTCAGCTCAGTGTGTGAATGGATGGTTTGGTAATGCACAACTAGCTAGACTTCTCAAAAACTTGTTTGGAAACCTCAAGAGGCAACCATAGCAACTGCATTCTCAAAGGGTGCAGCCAGGAGGTCCAAATATGCAAGAACGTGGGCAAAAGTGGACTAAACATCTGAATGACCCAGCTGGGTCCAAGGTGACCTGAAGGAATGTCCTGGAGATGAAGATTTACTTTGTTAGCAGGTTAGCAAACACATAAATGCCACTTTATTCTTAGCAACTATGTTTTTGTCATCAAGCTTGTGGCGAGTCAGGCGTACTGAGGGCAGCAGAACAGGGACATTTGGGAAAGTCAACATTTGGTTGGTGGAATGAAAAATGTCAGTCATTGACTGAAGAATTTAAAGTTAAGAGATTTCGCCAGAGTAATTGAATGAGAAACCTTCATCACATATATCCAACTACGCTGCTCAAAAAAATTCAAGAAACACTTTGACAACACACCACATCTCAACGGGGAAAAAATTATGCTGGACAACAATACTGATATGGACTGAGTAATGCATTAGGAACAAAAGGATGCCACATTATTCGATGGAAATGAAAATTATCAACCTACAGAGGGCTGAATTCAAATATACCCCGAAAATCAAAGCAAAAAAATTATGCAGCAGGCTAGTCCATTTTGCCAAAAATCGTACTCAGTAGTTTATATGGCCCCCACATGCTGCATGCATGCCTGACAATATCAGGGTATGCTCCTAATGAGACGGCGGATGGTGTCCTGGAGATCACCTCCCAGATGTGGACCAGGGCATCACTGAGCTCCTGGACAGTCCGAGGTGCAAACTGGTGGCGTCGGATGAACCGAAACATAATGTCCCAGCGGTGTTCTGCTGGATTTAGCGTGGGTGAGCATGGGGGGGCAGTCAATGGTATCAATTCCTTCATCCTCCAGGAACTGCCTGCATACTCTCAGCACATGAGGCCGGCGTTGTCATGCGCCAGGAGGAACCCAGGATCCACTGCACCAGCGTAGGGCCAGATAATGAGTCCAATGTTACAGGCAGCATAACTTTCTCCACAGCTTCTCCAGACCCTTTCACATCTGTCACATGTGCTCAGCGTGAACCTGTTCCCATTTGTGAAAAGCACAGGGCACCAGTGGCAGACCTTCCAATTCTGGTATTCTATGGCAAATGCCCATCGAGCTCCATGGTGCCATGCAGTGAGAACAGGGCCCACTAGAGGGCGTCGGGACCTCAGGCCACCCTCATGAAATCTGTTCCTGATTGTTTGGTCAGAGACATTCACACCAGTGACCTGGTGACCTGCTGGAGGTCATTCTGTAGGCTCTGGCAGTGCTCATCCTGTTCCTCCTTGCACAAAGGAGCAGATATCAGTCCTGCTGATGGGTTAAGGACCTTCTACAGCCAGCTTTCCCGGAGTAACTGCCTGTCTCCTGCAATATCCTCCATGCCCTTGAGACTGTGCTGGAAGACATAGCAAACCTTCTGGCAATGGCACGTACTGATGCACCATCCTGGAGGAGTTGGACTACCTGTGCAACCTCTGTAGGGTCCAGGTATCGCCTCATGCTATCAGTAGTGACTTTGACTGTAGCCAAATGTAAAACCAGTGAAAAAAAGTCAGAAAAAGTGAGGGTAAAAAATGCCAGCAGCCCCCACCTGTTAAACCATTGCTGTTTTGGGAGTCGTCGTTGCCCTTCTAGTGCACCTTTTATTAATTTCATTTACACCAAAGCAGCTGCAACTAATTAACAACCCTCTCTGCTACGGAAACTGACCAGATCAGTATCTCAGAGGTTTAATTGTCTTGATGTTATACTCTGATTAAAAAGTGTTCCTTTAATTTTTTTGAACAATGTTTATGCCAGTAGGAGGCTGCAGTGTATATGCCAGTTTGAGCAGATGAGGCCAATGGGAGGCTGACATTTCCTGGATAAATGTTATCTCCAGTAGTTTTTGACTAATATATACAGTGGGTTTAAAAAGTGCACACACCCCTGTCATAATGTCAGGTTTTTGTAATGTAAAAAAATGAGAAAATGAGATCACCTGTCTCAAAATCATTTCAAAACGTTTTACACCTTTAATGTGACCTATAACCTGTACAATTCTATTAAAAACACATAAATCTGTTAGGGGAAAAAATATATTTTACAATAAGCTGACTGTGTAAGTGTGCGCACCCTTAAACTAAGTTTTGGAAGCAATGTAATTTGATTTAATTACAGCGTTCAGTCTTTCGGTTCACACCTGGCATCAATTAAAGTGACTCTGATTAACCCCAAATAAAGTTCAATTGTATGAGTAGGATTTTCATGATTTTTACTCACTTGCATCCTACAGCAAAAGCCATGGTTTGCAGAGAGCATACAAAACATCAAAGGGGACTCATAGTGGAAATGAATCAGTCTGGAGAGGAGTAGAAAAAAATCCACAGCATTAGATATACCATGGAACACAGTGAAGACAGTCATCAAAAAGTGCAGAAGGAACAACAGTGACATTAGAGAACTGAACGTCCCTCCAAAATTGATGAAAAGACAAGACAAAAACCGTTCAAGAAGGCTGAACTGTTTGGCCACGATTCTGAAAGGTAACTTAATATAATATACAGACACCATAGGCAAAATGTTTTATAATAAAAACATTAATAGGAATTTTGTTCCATTTTATTTAAATTGCTTTAGATTCCAACACAAAAATGTGTCCATATACAGAACAAATGCTTATAAAACAGAAAGCAAAATTCAAAAGGAAGTGTGCCAATTTAAATTATGCATGTTTACATACTTAAGTGTAAAAATGGTTAAGTTAGGTCATCATTACCCTGGATACGGAACAGTGTCTGTCTGTGTTTTTCCAGAACCAGCATGACCCACAGCTTTATTACACACAGTGCAACTAAATGTTAAAATTGCTGAATAATGCAAAATTACAGGCATGTCCAGTGATAAAGATCGGATCAGCACAGATGATGTTTCTGCAGGCTAGCTTGAAACAGCCTTCACTCTGCATTCCAAAACAAACTGAACACCAGTGACTTCAGGTTTGGTGCTTTACTGATGCAAGTCACGAATCTTTGTTTTGAACATTCAATCATGTTAACATTTAAACACACCCCCCAGAGTGAGGAGTACCCTTTAGCTTTTCAGACCTCATCCTCATTCAGCAGCATGTTAGGAATGCCACGGGATATTGGGAATTCTCTGCCTGATTCTGGGCAGCGCAGACAGCCTTCCACCACTTCTACCTGAAGAGAGTATAGAAGGTGGGCTTATTTCACTGAATATCAGATCGAAGGGCCTACAAATTCCTTACCTTAACTTGTTAGGTTATTCAACAAAAATTCAAGTCAACTGCAGGGCTCACATTAGAACAACAGAGTCTGCGGTTGTGCTGCATCACAAGGAGACTGGAGATGGTGATATATATTTTACAGAGTTTTAAGTAAGAAATAGTATCAGAAAAACGAATCTGTAATTTAATCTGCATATTGGTCCAGAAGTGTAGTTTTTCTATTGAAGATTTAACCACTGAAATAAGTGTTTCACCCCTAAATGGATCAAGACCAAAGTAAAACAAAGCCAGTTTTCCTGTTCCAGCCTTTCCCTGATGTTCTAGGTCTATCTGTAATATTTCTCATGTATTTACAGTTGTTAGAAAAGCATAGCAGCTAAGTAGGCAGCACTGATTTGTTGAATCACATCTCCCTGTGTGTGTGTGTGTGTGTTTGAGGTTTACCTGTTCTGCTTGGGTCGCACAGGATTCCTCCTACAGTGAGGCAATATGGTATCTAAACTGTGCATTGTGTGTGTATGTGCCCTGTGACAGATTAATATCCCATCCAGGGTGTACCCTAGCCTTGTGTCTTATGTTACGTAGTGCAGACTCCAGGCTCAGATTCACTTCACACATAGCATAGGGTAGAAGAACACACCTCTAGAAGCACACGGTGGACTCTGCGCAAAAAATCTTCATTTTTCTCAAAGTCAGGAACGAGTTCTACAGGAAGATCGTTCAGATGGCCCAACTAAGAAAAAAAATGTAGTTACCGAACAGACTAAGAACGTGTAAAACTGGAGATGAATGTTAATGAAACAGCCAAACATCCGCTAGGAGGTACGATGATCATGATAAAAAAATGTTGATATTTATGCATTTTTAACATTATTGATGTGTCTCACTCCTTCTGCAGCCTGCACCAAGGCGGCCCATTCCAGTTTTGGGATCATTCGGGAAACAAACTCGGGATTGAAATCGACTTCGCTCACTTTCACCTCCGTTGCCTATAACCACAATGGAAATCCATGTAGAGGAAAAAGGGTGACCAAGCAAATAATTCATTTCAATACAAGAAAAGGGACAATATATCTGAAACATAACGGTGAATAACTTTGAACTACCTAGTACGTTGTAACGACAACTTAGTGCGTGACTATATTAGTTAATACGGACTCATAAGGAACGTAAAACATGGTGTTTTGTTCGGATTATTACATACGTAAGGAATTTACGTACCTTAATAAGTAGGGGATAACCTTTTGTAACCCCCTTCACGTGGGATGTTAGCATATTATGGGTAAGTAATTTCATCTTCGATTAAATGGAAGACGACGTTAAATGAATTCCAATTTAAATGCTTTAGTGAATCAGCTTCTATATTCCGTAAAACACAGCCGTACGAATTGAAGCACATGCGTATGTTACACCGGAAACACGTGCAAGGTGCCACCAAAACGGCTCCCCCTGCCTCTAATTTACGTTCCGGGATGTTTATACAGTATTGCCATTTTTAACGAGAGATAAAGTGGATATTTTTAAATTGCTGCTTTTCTTCTTCTTTTTTTAAAATTGAATGCGAGTAATTGAATGAGACTAAAGTGTCAAATTATTTAAGAACCTTTGGGAGTGTTTAATATTTCCGAAGAAAAATTACATCCTAAAGATGGCTAATTATACGTTTTAAATAAAGTAATACGTTTATAAGCATCTTGAACTGTATCGTATTTTAATTGTTTATCGATGCGTTGACGCTATGAAAAGGGATTGCTCTGATTGTTGCAGTAATAATACAGCCTATTTAATAATACTGCTGTTACTATATACTGTAATATACTAATGTAATGATACTCTGAATAATACTATTATGATACATTTTCCTACATATATCTACAACCGATTTTCATAATTTTGAAAAGTTTAGTTGTCAAAGTATTTCAAGCGTTTCTCAAACTGAGCCAGTATGCATTTTAATTGGCTACATTTGGGATTCGCAGAAAAGTTTTGTTCACATAACTGTAAACGCGACTGACGCGCAAATAGCCGAATCAGATGTTGGGAATTTTAGACATTTTAGAGACGCGTGCCAAACGCAGAGAGCTGATTGGCTGACCCAGTTTCTACTTCACTTTTCATTACTGATGCGCAGTGTTTCACACGCACTCACCCAACTTGTTTCTGTCAGAGCACCATTTACAGCTCGCCATCATGCCAATTGAGGTAAGAAACCGACTACAATACATTACTAAACACTCCACTGTGATTGCCTGTACATGTATATTGAATTTTATTATAGTGTTATTGTAGTTAGGGTGTCGGAGCACTCAACGGCTGTTTTATAAGGGTATGTCAAACGGCTAGCAATTGATGGTGATTTCATTGAGGAAGCACACATATAAAAGGAGAAACAAGGCTTAGCACTTGCTTTTTCCTTTTAGTTGATATTATCGCTAATTGTCTGGTAGGGTGGGTTAGCTATTTACATGTTTCACTTTTGGGTATACGTAATTTGTACAGTTTGTTGTGACCATTTACACGTATTCTTGTGTATAGTAATTCTTGGGGTAACAAATGTATTTTATTTTTTATTTTATCGAAAAAAAATTCTTAATAAATCTAAAAATTCTAAAATAATAATGATACAATAAACGTTCATCAGTACACTGTTGGAATATCAACTTGCGTAATAAATGATGTTGCTTGTTCACACAGTGCTGACCACGGTTAGCTTGTCAGGTCACTTTGTGGTCGAATTTCTGTAAACATGCTGATCAATGTGTTTGTGATATTGTAATCTGCTGTAGTCCGCTTTTTATGTTTTACGATTTTACTTCTGTACTGTGGTTCACCCGTTTTTATTTTTGTATTTTTATTATGGATATATTTCTGTCTATTTGTATACCTCTGTAATTCCGTTCTTGACGGATGTCGGTGTACTCTGATCAAAATCTGTCTGTTATCTGATGGTAAATGTCATGTGAACAGTTTCTTCTGGCTTTTCATTGCAATAGTGTCTATATAACGTACATTTCGACGACATTAAGAAATATATTAAAATTTCAAGCGTATTTTAACCTGTACCCTAAACTGAAAAGACACTGGGCATTCATCCCCTATAAGTGTCGCAAAATTACAAGTGATGAATGATTACAATGAAAGAGATCAAACACAGCACAGAATATGAATGGGAACGCAGACGCCTTTGCGTTAGTAACTTAGTAACCAAGTGTTTTGGTCTGTTAGTTAGAGCCTGGTCGGGTGGTCTGAAGTGAAAGAGCACCCCCTAACGCCAGCTCGCCAGATTTTTATTATAACTTCTTTGGTCTTCCTCACCACTTAAATTTATAATCTGATATTGTGTTCAGTTCCTGAAATGTAAATCTTGTTGCCCACTTCCCCCAGGTCGGACAATCTCTGCCTGCCATTGAGGTGCAGGAAAATGACCCAGGCAACAAGGTGTCCATGGATCAGCTCTTCAAGGGGATGAAGGGGGTGCTTTTTGCTGTCCCTGGAGCCTTTACCCCTGGGTGTACTAAGGTACCCATGCTCTGGGCGTGCAAGAGTGTGTATATAGACTCTAAAATGAGACAGTTACTACTTATGCAGTTAAATGGATTTTCCAAATGTGTCTTTGATGGGCATGATGTTTCGTGTGGGTGAATAAGGGGGAATGCACACTGCTGAAACCTTATTGGTGCAGCCCATGACAACCCCTACCTTCTGCGTGCTTGTTTGCCGGCCTTGTCCGTAACACTATCTCACACCTTGTTTTTCTCCTCCTCTCGCATGTCACTCCTTCTCATTTCCCTGTGGTAGCATGCATGAAGGCAATAATTTATAGCAATTATAATACTTCATACCCAAGCACTGTCGAATTCTCAAATCAGAAGG
>JABFEB020000002.1:24767052-24779036 GCA_019775895.2 Stomatorhinus ivindoensis | reverse complement strand
GTTTCCCCCCCCCCCCCCCCCCCCCATAGACACACCTCCCTGGGATCGTGGAGCAGTCAGCGGAGCTGCGACGCAAGGGTTTCAAGGAGGTGGCCTGCATTTCCGTGAATGATGCCTTTGTCATGGCTGCCTGGGGGAAGGAGCAAGGAGCTGAGGGCAAGGTGGGTGCAGGAGGCGAAGAGGCAGCTCAGGAGTATAATCTCTTACATATATAATAATTAAACAGAAACTAAGCCTTGGATACATATTGATCTCAATATCATTCATCATTACTGAATCGCGACACATCTTTAATCTCAAGCAGTTACTATGTTACTTTATATAATTCTCTAAACCTTTGTGAACAGCTAAGGAACTACTGAAGGAAGAAGTAATGAATAACACAAGTGAAATGCTGATCTCATGTTTGTTCATCATTAAGCAATCATGATGCATCTTTTCTCAAGTACTTATTATATTTGTTCATTATTTGTTAATTACCATTACATAGTCAGGTTCATGAATGTAAACCAGTTGCCGCATTCCTCTATTTTAACAAAAGGTTTTAACAAAGCAGTTATGATTATTAGAGCATATTTTTTTTAGTATAGAACAAAATAAAAGTGCTTTTGGGGTGTATTTATGAAATGGTACAAAGTCACTTTGCATCATTTTTTGTTTATACAAATGACACGTTTATGACAAAAGGCATGCTGGCGTATTGCTCAGAGGTTTGCTTCGTATGTAGTTCCTCACTTGTGTGAACAAACAGGCATACAGTATATACTGTTCCTCCGTAATTCCACTTTAGACTGATATCCTCAGGAGCACCGACTCCCTTCTAAAGTAGGTTCCTCTAATTACAGGTTCGAATGCTGGCTGATCCTACAGGATCCTTCACTAAGGTTGGAACCATGATTTGGTTTATTTGTTTCTTTGTATTTTTCAGTGCCTTTATTCTGTGCCTTAACTCACTGCCCGTCTTTCTGTTTTTAATTTAAAACATTTGAATTGCATATTTATTTACATAACAATGCTGCATTTGCGTCTGTCTTACAGCCAGGGTGACCAGATAATCCATGTCACTTTGAGCTCAGACAGAATTTGTAAAGCTACCACTTCGATTAAAAATTTCACTTAAGCACTGAATTCTTGCTGTGTCCTGATCGGTTGGAACCGAACTATTTAGCCAAGCACAGGAGCTTCTCAGTTTTACAGTAGTTTGTAAAAACCAAAGTAGCTTAAAGTGTCCTCCCTGACATAGATTATCTGGTCATTCTGAAGAGTCTTACAAATTCGACACTGAATTGACTAAGCTTGTGGGCCCTGTGTATGGTGGCTGAGTGGGTGGTGCTGCTGCTTCACACCGCCAGCGCTGAGGGTTTAAATCCCATCTTCACTCTCTATGTATTAAGTTTTGGGTCCGCACCCCACATCCAGAGAGGTGCATTTACCATAATTGGCTTCTCTAAATTGGCCGTATTGTCTGTCTGTGAGTGAGTACATGTACATGCCACTTGATTTTCCGGCATGCCCCCCCGCCTTGTGCCCTCTGCTGCCTGTGAGGGGCTCCAGTCCCCTGTGACCCAGTCCAGGATAAGATGGTAGATCAGGTCTCAAACCTCAGTCCTAGGGGGGCCAGAGCCCTGCACGTTTTTGGGTTTCCCCTCATTTAATAAATCACACCTGATTCAACTCCTTGTGCTAATTACCACACAGCTCTCGAGCTGAATCATTTGTGGTGAAACAAGGAAAGAACTAAGCTACACAGGGCTCTGCCCCCCCCAGGACCAGAGTTTGAGACCCCTGTGGTAGATGGTGGGTCAGTGTTACTCACCCTGGGCGCCAGATGGTAAGTGGGATTTTCTTTGCTGAAGTATAACATTGAATAACTTTAGCTTCATGTCTCTGGTAGGCAGTGGATCTGCTGCTGGCCGATGATCATTTATTCGAGGTTCTGGGGAACCAGAGATCCAAAAGGTGAGAACACCCTGGCCTGTGATTGATCCATTTTGATATATCAGCCTTATGTTCATGGCTGCTCGGTTTTGGCCAGTTTTCCCAGTTCCCCTGTAATACTTTCCACTTTCTAGACAAGTCCTGTAATGACAAAATCGTGGTTAAAATACTTGCTTGCCTTCACACATAAATACCTCTGATATCATTTGCGGTTCAGTTGTGGCAGCACAAATTACACATTTTCACCCATTACTAGAAATATATTACTATAATTAAGGCAGTGGCCTTTATTTGTAGGTCGGTTGATAGTAGTGAACGTAGTGGCCTCTGAGAAGGACAGCAGGAAGCATTGGTAGTTACTAATATTAGGTAATTTGTGAGGTTACTGGCTACTGTTTTTTCTAATTGATTGTATAGCTTCAGAATGCCATATCTACCTAATAGAACTGTGGTTTTCCTGTGGCTGTCAGGTTAAAGCACTTGTATTAGACTTGTATTGTAACATGTATTGTGGTTTTCTTCCAAATTGCCCATTAGTATGTGGTTGACAATTCAAAAGAATTCAAATAGCTACTCTACTGCAACACAGGATAACTTTAATCGGCCCTTAATGCACAATATGAGTTTAAGAATATGGAAAGGATAGGTAGTTATTTCTTTTTATCGGCAGTAACCCATAGGTGAATAGTAAGAGAATTACCATACAGTCATTATGGCTGCACTATAATTTGTTCCTTGTTGAAAACCGGATTGCATTTGTTAGAAATTGTACTTGTACAATAGATCATTGTTTGAATGTTTGAATAAGAAGTGAGTTGCGCATCTAGTTACAGGAAACTTTGGAAATGATTGACAAGTCTTACGGGAAAGGAAGCATCCTATTTGGTTGGGTATTGTGACATACTACACAATGCCGGAAGTTTTTAGTTTAAATGTAGAATGTTGAGTCATACTGTCAGACAGTCCGTTGAATACTGGTTTGTTTTCATATTAATTTCCTGTTTTCCCAATAACCATGCTCCCCTCATTTCATTTTCCCACCTGTCTTTCAGGTATGCGATGGTGGTGGAGGATGGCATTGTGAAAAAGATAAATGTAGAACCTGATGGGACAGGCCTGACGTGCAGCCTGGCCTCCAACATTCTCGCTGAAATAGTGTAAACAAGCTTAGACAAGTTTGTGTCCTGTAATAATTCCAACTTTCCTATCAGAGTTACTCTATAATTTCCAGTTTTTTTCTGTCTTCTCAGTGAAGTGACTTTGGGTCCTGTGAGAACAGGCATATGTAAACGTTACGCACAGATAACCATAATAAACCAGCACATTGACAAACTGGTTTTTGCCAGTATGTCCATTGGAGCACTTAAAGACCAATCTCACATTAGCTTTTAGGTATTCGTGTACTGTGAATCTCCTTTTGTTACTGTAAATGCACTGTTGTTCATTGTTGATCCTAAGACATTGTTCACTCAAAACGCACAATGAAAAATTCTAATTAAGCAGTTGAGCTGTGTGTACATTGTACCAGATGTGCTTATATTTATTATTTTCAGCCAATAACTCCCCACTGGTATGTAGTGTGGCACAGAGTGGAATCATTTTTCCCCCAGTTTTTTTTACATATTTTTCTTTTATTTTTGTATTAATTTGTTTACACATTGTCTAAGTATTATACAGTTCATTCTTACAGCATATGATAATGGTCATCACAGGCTGTGGTGCAAGAAAAGCAGCCAACCAGGCAGCCGAAGCCGCACGACACGCTCCCACCACATGCATCCGTTACCCACGCAAACACTCTCCCCTTACATGTAATACTCCTCAAACAAAAGCCTTAGAATGTAAAATGTAAGTCAAAACAAGACACCCTACACCTCCCTCCCTAACACACAGACACACACATTCAGAAGGTGAAAATCATAATAGTAACACTTGTTAATCATAATTGCAAAAGAAACCAAATGCATGAAGGCAAACTAATTAGTATAGCAAAGACAAGCCTGGTATATGTAAAAGGCTATGAAGGGCAGGGCACTCGAAATGGCCTGATTTGGGAAAAAGGATTGCACAGTGGGAGCACAACAGTCACAAACTAAAAAAAAAAGTCATAAAAAGATTAGCACAGAGGGAACCGGAGGAAAGAAAAGGAAGAGAACTGTACTGAGGTTGTTCCCTATTTAGACCGAGCTTATGGCACAGATGGCAACAGATTTTAGGCAGGGCTTGTACAGTACAGGATTTAACCACATACACAGGTGCATACTAGGGTAAAGGGTAAAAATGGACACCTTTCCTACAGCCAGCGACACTGGAAAGCAAGGCCGCATTATTGTAGTTCCTTTGCCATCTTCGACCAAATGTTCGCATGGGCCATGACAAATGTTACTTTCGATACTAACTATTTACTTAGCATAGAACCAACTCTGGAAAACAGTTTACATTTTCATTATTCTGTAATGGATTACTATGAAGATCACAAGCAACACTGAAACAGCTTCCTTATACAGTCCTCGTGCGGCTATATATGAAGCCACATACTTGTTTAAAGGTACTGGTTGTTTGCTACCAGGTGTGCGGGGTTGGGCAGTGACTGCCTCTGAACACGTCAGTTGTGAAAAAGCTGCTCGACTCTCACGATATTCACATTCTGGAAGCCACATCGAACACCGGCTTTCCGAGGGCAGCTGCTATAGAGTGTTTCTGTGGACTTTTTATGCATGAAAAAGCTCGCGATTTCAACACCACCCTGCTCCCGCTGCCCCCTGCCCAGCCTCCGCATCTCATTCCTGGCTGTCTTCGGTGCGCCATTTTAAAAAGTCCTCCTTCCGCGCGTCCGGCTTGATTTGGTTCCGCATGCCCCCGAGCAGATTGGAGGTAGCCTCAGAAGCCACAATGAGGGGAAGCACCACGGTGGGGGGGATCTGGCGCAGCACACCTCCCACCGCCCCCGGCAAGCCTTTTTGCTCGTGCCCACGAGACGCCACGTTGCAGAGGGTCTGAGCGGTGTCTATCACTCCCTGACACACAAGACAAAATTCGCAGGATCAAAACAAGCATGTCAGAAGAGATATCGTTCTCTCACTCTCACAAGTTCTCACCAAGCAGATTCCAATTTTAATTGGACTGGTGGTCCAGTTGTGTCTGTAGCTCTCCCGTGGTTCTCAAACTATGCAAGGTCCCACTAGTGTTAGATGGAGGTACAGTACTATATAAAAGTCTTCAGTAGTCAAAGGAAAACTTTAAACTGTTCTTCATGTTAGTGACTCAAACTACAATATCATGTCTGTAAAAGTGCGTCAGCTTAAACATTTCAAAATCTCTCCTAAAGTCACTACTCGCCTATGAGGCTATGAAGAGGGAGCAACCAATTAACCTCTGGGTTCTGAGAGCCTGAGGCTGACATGAAAAAGATGGTTATACCTGGAACCAGCTGTGGAAATAAGCTCAGGACAGAGACATCTGGACAGCTCTTATTGATGGCCTATGCGAGGTCTCACCTCCCTCACGGTGTCGTAGGCCTTGGCCACGCCCTCTCTCAGGTCGGCGGGCTGATGCGTTCGACGCGGGCGGGAGCCGGGACGCCCCTCTGAAATGCAGCGCGTCAATGGGGGCGTCGGGGACAGGATATCGTACACGGTCTCCGCTGTCGCCTGGGTAAAGAGGAATGGGGTTGGAGGGAATGGAGACCCATATTGCATGTGCATAAGTCAGGTGACACGTGTTGTAATGGCTTCTGAAATATCAGAAATAGAGAAATCCTAAACAACAAAAGGTGACATATCCTACTACTCATAATGCAGTTATGCCGAATTATTTAACTTGTTCAGCTCTTAAAAACTGATATTTACAAATTGAAAATTATTTGGTGAAATGATGGTTGCATGTTCCTATTTCCTGTATCAGGAAGCCACCATTTCACAGAATCGCTATGATACTTCCTGGGTATCTCTCAATAATGAAGCATTCACTTCATTTAATGAATATATATGAGAGAACACAAAGTACCAGCAGTGACCCAGTCTGTGTCCTGCTGCTGGTCTTTGCCCAGGAGAGGTTCACAATGATGGTACCCAATGCAAAAATCTTGAAAACTGCTGTATTACCTCATAAAGGATGGCATGCATATATCAGTCAGTGACAGTCGCGGTGCTGAGTGGGTCTCCCTGTATCAGTCAGTAGTGAACGCGTGTGTACGCCACACAGATACCTGAATGGCCTGGACTAGCCGGTTGCTGAGTTCCAGGGCAGCAGAGGCGGTGGACGTGCCGAAAGAGGCTGCCCCCCGCTGGATCCCCCGGATAATGCGGCCATCTTTCCTATACTGCTCGATGGGCATCCAGAACAGGTCTCTCACACCGTGAACTGGAGGGAAGTTCATTATGACAGCGTTTAATCTTTCTCAACAAACATTACGAAATCGAAAACGGAAGCTGGGGCCCTCCTCAGTCACATCAATGGCTCTAAGACCTTAAATACTTAAGTTATCAAATGTATGATGTTTTACACCACAAACTTACATGGACACACACAGACTTATCCTCCTTACTCACAGAGCTGAACCACAGAGTGCATGGGACCCACTCCTCCCAGAATTCCCGGCAGCTGGTTTTTTCGGATGTCAGTCAGCCATTCATTGACAGCATACTGGATGACCTTGTCCACGCCCAACAGTCTAGGAAACGTAAAAACATGCAGATCTATACATCCTAATTTTCACCGTCCTGATTCGTCAGTAAGACGTACAAAAATTTCCTCACATTCATGCAAAAAATTTAAACCTGGTTTAAATACTGATCATCCCATGCACATAGTGGGCAAGAAGCAGGTGAACTGTTACCCGTGCCGACAGCACAGTCTCTTGAGCTTGAGCTCGGAGCAGTTGAGCTGCGCTAGTCCAATCAGGATGCCTGCAAAGGTACCCTGAGAAAAACCAGCAAGTCAGACTCACACATGGGCCATTGGAACTCAGTAAACAGGACTGGGGATAGAGAACATCAGTACAGGTCTCATCAGATTGGAGAAGGCAAAGGTCAAAGGTCAAGGGTCACGAGTAGGGACCAATTCACAAAATCACCATAGCAATTTCACCAAATCTTTGACCTAAACATTCTGAAGACATACGTCAACTACAGCTTAAGGTACAAACATATTTAGCAGCATATAAGGAACAGAGGTTATTTGTTTATAAGTAGTCATTTAACTGCCAACCCAGCATTCGGGATAATTTTTATCTTAAAAACACAGCCATTTACGTACCAGTAAGACCAGCACACAAGTGCATCAGAAAACACTTTAATTCAGCCTGTTTCTGAATCCTCTGCATGTCCCCACTTTCCAGACCACGGATAAACTTTCCCAGCAAAGAGCATCATGGGTCAGCTTGGGTCGAGTAAAACATACAGTAAAGGTTAGGCTGGCAGAGCTGCCTTCCCTCAGCCGGCATACCTGCTCGATGACCACATGCTTGCCGTGGTAATCCAGCCAGATGGGAACCTCTGAGGTGAAACGGAACTCCCTGCAGAGACAGAGCGGAGAGGGGGCTCACCAAAGAGGCGGAGGTCTTCGCTACACTGCGGTGCGTGACGCACAGGCGCCTGTAAGCAGCTTCAAGTTGAGCAGAACCGACTTTTGAAAACACTACCATGTTTAGAAAATCTTATAATTCTCATGAAATACGAAAAATATCTCTAGTTTCATTTTCTTCTTTGATTCTTATTCCATTATTTATTGTGGCATTTAAGTGGCGCTTCCGGTCCTGCACAGTGCTGCGTTAATGTACCTTGCAGTGTTAGTGATTCCCAACCCGGTCCTCTGGGACGCCCCACACCGTCCACGCTTTGCTCCCTTCCAGCTCCCTGTCAGACAGTCCATACTTTGGTTCCATGTTGGCAATTGGGAAGGAGCAAAACTGTGGACAGTGTGGGGTCCCTGAGGACCGGATTGGGAATCACTGCATAAAAACACTTCGCTTTGTAACCTTGCTATATCAACCCCTTCCTATACGTACGTCTGCTTGCCTCACCTGAAGTAAATCGGTTGATCCGAGGAAGAGGAGGATCCAGCAGAGGACGAGCTCTGCTCACTGTAGGTCGTCTCCATGGACCCGCTGAGGTCCTGGCCGAGGCTGGCGCTGGGCTCCAGCTCCCCCGACGGTTTTGGTGATTCATCTGCCTTGGCTGGAGGTTTCCGAGGCGACAATTTATAAAGGGAAATCGGGGCGACAGCACCACCACATCCACATGCTGCATACATCAGACTAGGAGCTTCCAGCTCCCAAACACTGGGGCTTTTCAGAGGTTGCTGGTTTATCTATGAAATGAAACCATAGATACCAAATACCTATGACCCCTGAAGTTCACACATTTTGTTTGCATCTGAAAAAATGCAATCATGTAAACCCATGAAATTACAACTGGCCAACTAATACCCCCCCCCCCCCCATTTTACAGCTCCGTGAAATCTTTGTATGACATAAACCATTCTGTGAACACCGTAAGACGGGGAATCCCCATGCCAGCCCCCGACTCACCCTCAGCCGCTGCTTCCACGGGCAGGTAGGGGTTCACACCCGCAGCCAGACTGCTGAAGAAGTCCTTCAGAAAGAACAGCGCGTCCTGGGACACAGAGAAGCCAGACAGACATCATCAGCATCTTCTGGAGTGTTTTGAGTCTCATTATTTGTCAATTAAAATGAATATTAGTAATATTAATTACATGAATAATAAATTAATATTGTAAATATACCACTGATTAGCATAGCACTAGCCCCGCCAGGTGGGTACAAATAATTAAAAAAATGAGAGTATCATTATATACAATATGATTATATAAATGTGATTGAATCTGAGAATCAGGCAGTACTACATAGTAGCTGTTGAGCAGTGGAGACGCACCTGGTCGATGTTGAGGCGGAGGGGCAGGAGACTGACCCTCAGGCAGCACTCTGGCCCACCAAGACCCGACTCTGGGCAGACTTGCAGGCCCTTGATGGTCAGCTGGGAGACAGAGAGATTAGTCACAGGGCAGACGGGAGCAGACGCAAACCCCATTACAGAGGAGTCATTTGTAAAATGCACTGTACACTAACAATATTATTTCACATTAACATGACTAACACAAGCCACATTTTGAAGTATGACTTGAAATTGAAATTTGTTCAAATCGCATTTTCATCTGACCCTGGGTAAAATTGCCTATGACTGGTGCTTTGAAAGGAACCTTAAGGCATTTTTCCACTGGCACACAGGAACCAGGCCGTACCCGACCCTTACCATGAAGCGACACTAGTTAAAAGAGAGGTTCCAGCTCTTCTATTTTCCACTGCAGAAGGATTGGCTTGGTAAAGACATGGCAGTGTTTGGAGAGCGACAGTGACGTAAAACCAAAGAGACACTTGTTTACTGTTGACATGGTGTTCATCATGATTTACTATGTGCGAATTTCAGCAAGCACATCTGTGAGAATCATCATGTTATGTTAGCATCAAAGGCTAACATATCGCTAACATTAGCCCTGTTAGTAATCAGTGCGTCTGCGCAGGTACGGCTTGCATCATTTTCAGTGGAAGACCCTCTGTTGGCAGTTCAGTCCGGCTAAGGCTTGGTTTTTGATGGCAGTGGAAAAGCGTCAAAGAACGACGCATGAAAAACTGACGAGAGAGACAGACAGCAGACATGAGGCTGGAGGAGCAGGGTCGCAGCGCCCGCCGCCTCACCATGTTGGAGTGCGCCCTGCGGGGCATGCTCTCGCTGGTGTACAGGTACAGGAACTTGTTGATCTGGGAGGAGGCCAGCCGATCCCGCACCTCCAACTCTTGGACGATGAACACCTGGCGCGAGAGGGGCTGCTCCCCCACGCCGGTGTCGCCAAGCGAGGTGCCCTCCACCTCCTGGCTGCAGGCAGGGAGGGGTCCAGACACAGGATAGGACTCATGCTGAAAGCTGACCTGGGGGAGACACAGCGAAAAGAGGCAGCTCTGATGCTTCATGCTGCTTTCAATGCGGCTGGCAGAGTGTTTCCAAGCACCCTGTCCTCCATATAAACACATTGGTATCTGCATTTAAGTCAGGTGACTCTGTTTATCCCAAGATGGACGCTGAAGCTCCAAGTCGGTCACATGATCAGGGGCTAGCATTCCGATTGGAAGATCTCAGCAAGTTGCCGACTGAGATCGAAATCGTCTAAATAGAAATGTGTTGCCCATTTCCAAAGGGAAAGTGCTCAAAAAGTTGCCCCATGTGTCATTATCACTCGAGTCTAAAGCTCCCACACTCCCACACACCCACACTCCTCCCACACACCCACACTCCCACGCTCCCACACACCCACGCTCCCACA
Source organism: Stomatorhinus ivindoensis (assembly GCA_019775895.2). Classification (NCBI taxonomy): domain Eukaryota; kingdom Metazoa; phylum Chordata; class Actinopteri; order Osteoglossiformes; family Mormyridae; genus Stomatorhinus; species Stomatorhinus ivindoensis. Next base: position 24,768,761 of record JABFEB020000002.1, on the reverse strand, counting down.
CACCCACGCTCCCACACTCCCACACTCCTCCCACACACCCACACTCCTCCCACACACCCACACTCCTCCCACGCTCCCACACTCCCACGCTCCCACACACCCACGCTCCCACACACCCACACTCCCACGCTCCCACACACCCACGCTCCCACACACCCACACACCCACACTCCCACACACCTTAGTCAACTGAATCTCCATCAGGAGGCTGTGCTGTCTCCCGCTCCCCCCCGCCCAGCGCCATGAGTTCTGGGGCCTCGGAGGGGCCGCTGATCGCGACGGGGAACCACGAGCCCCAGGAGGAGCAGAGCGCCCCCTGGAGGAGAATGGGAGGAATGTGGTGATAAGAAGAAACATAGATATACAGCATACACGACAAGACAGGCATAACTGTCCGTAACTCGATAAACCGTGTACCATTTTCATTAATGCTATTATTACAAAATTACAAATTAAAAAAATAATTTCCGCATGCTGTAATGTACAGAGTTGTGATGCACATCGCCTGCATGGTGAGTACCTGTGGCTGTGCTGTGCATGGGCAGAGATGGGCCGCCCCCCGAAATCCTTGCCCCCGTACAGGTGCCACACCACGGACACCTCCCTGAGCACCACACGGCTCTGGGGCACAGGAAAGCGGGAGGGAGCACGCAGCAGGTCGGAGCTGCCCCGGGGGCGAGAAAAGTACCCGTCTTTCACCAGGATGGGACCAGGGCATAGCATGGTGACCACTGGTTCCCCGTCTCTGGGCTGAAGCAGGGGGCGCGGTGTAAGGAACAGAATTTCACACTAGATACTTGGAAGGTGCATAAAGCAAAGTAATTAACAAAGCAAACTCACCGGGATGCCCATCCCAGGAGCCTCCAGGATACAGAAGTCGTCGTTATCTGTGGAGCTCTCTGACTCCGCCTCTGACCCCATGTCACACTGCAGCTCATTGGCTGCACTCCCCAGTCCATCAGCGTCTAGATCCTCCCCTTCTGGGAGTGAATGGAGCTTGGTGTCCTCTCCAGGAAACAGGTAGACTGAGATGGGCGAGTTGCGCTGTACATACGCTGGAGAAGCTAGCGAACCCACCCCAAATGACACCAAGATCAACAGCTTCAAATCAGCAGATTCAAACTATGCATTTACATTTACAGAGTAATACTGGCAGTCCCCAGGTTAAGAATGTCCAACTTACAGACAACTCATACTTAATGAATGGACTGCCATATAAAGCCTATTACATTAAAAATATGAATTACATACAATGGTTTGTAATAAGGTAATAACACAGGTACTACTTTGTGACGCTCATGAAAACATTGTGCCGCCTCAGCAATTCCTCAGCCCAAAGTACAGTCAAATGTAGTTACCTTTAATATGACTGTATTATTACGGTTATGCACTGCATTATTATGATTAATATTATACACTGCATTATTATTGTTCCACCTTACCTACAAATTTCAATTAAAGACAGAATTGGGGAACAATGTCGCTCCTAACCTGAGGACTGCCTGAACTAAACTAATTCTCTAAAGTTCTACAGGTGTATTTTCTTACCAGTATCCACCTCATCTCGCTGACTCTTCTCAGTATCAATCAAAGCATCGGTCAGATCATACTGGTTGATCTCAGCAGTCTCAGCAGGAGGGCAGGGTGGTGCGTTGGCGGGGCTTTCTGAGAGCTGGGGGAGGTTAGGCCACAACACATGGCTCAGAACA
>JABFEB020000002.1:24724150-24756894 GCA_019775895.2 Stomatorhinus ivindoensis | reverse complement strand
TGAAACAGAGCAGTAATGAGGTGTGTGCACCAGGGTACAGGTGAAACAGGGCAGCAATGAGGTGTGTGTACCAGGGTGCAGGTGAAACAGAGCAGTAATGAGGTGTGTGCACCAGGGTACAGGTGAAACAGGGCAGCAATGAGGTGTGTGTACCAGGGTGCAGGTGAAACAGAGCAGTAATGAGGTGTGTGCACCAGGGTACAGGTGAAACAGGGCAGCAATGAGGTGTGTGTACCAGGGTACAGGTGATACAGAGCAGTATTGAGGTGTGTGTTTCAGTGTACAGGCAGTACTGAGCAGTTATGAAGCTTGTGTCAGGGTACAGGTGATACACAGCAATAATGAAGTGTTATCTCAATGTACAGGCGGTACAGAGCAGTAATGAGGTGTAGGTACCAGGGTACAGGTGATACAGGACAGTAATGAGGTGTGTGTATCAATGTATGGGTGGTACAGAGCAGTAATGAGGTGGGTGTGTCAGTGTACAGTGTACATCATTACATCATGCAGTAAAGAGGGTTATTCAACAGTGGGGGGTACTGTACCCGTATCGATGCAGAGTGCTGACATGAGGTCCATCAAGTGCATGATCTGGTCTGGGGAAAGCAGCAAATGCAGACAGCCAACCTTTCCATCCAACTCCAGCTGAGGATGGGAACAACAGTCAGAAAACAGGAGACTTAGAAGACAGGAAGGGGGAATGGTTAGGAGGGAGAGATTAAGACAGTAAAACTGAACACGTCATGAAAAATTGTGATTAACATGTAAGAAAAAGGGACCCAGACAAATTGTTGCGTTGAGTGTTTGAGGACAGTGGACCAAAGGCAGGTACAGAAAACGGCACGGTCTCTGCACCTTGGGTCCAGGCAATGCCTCATTCTGTTTGATCTTCACAGTGGTCTCCATGAAGCCAGAGCAGCTCCCGATCAGCAGGGGGTGCTGCGGGGTCGCAGGGGTCTCCCGCTGCTCCGCTGGGGGGTGTCCCTCACTGTCACTGTCGGGCTCATCCTGGACAGCGGGAGAAGGCAGCGATTTAGAAAAGCTTCCAGGTATCACCACAGGCCTCATGTTCATCATCAGTTTCAGACAATGAACTCAACAAGAGTTAAACTGTCAGAACAAAACATAAAACATCAGAGGACACCCCACAATGACACAGGGAGAACATGCAAAATCCACATACAGGGAATCAGGGCGGAGACTCAATCTCTGGTCTCTGGAGGTGTAACACAGCAGTGCTAAATGCTGCACCACTGCACACCATGTGCAAACAACCAATAAACCACCCACAAGAAAGAACAAACAATTAATAAATATTTTAGAGCGACTTACTAGCACCATCAAAAAATATTTTATTTCTTCTATGTAAAATACAATGTAAAAATAGGAAAATTCTTGCCAATTTAATTTTGGAACCTGCCTGATGCAACAAAAAGCTATACAGGCTAACAATATAAATCAAGCATTACTGAAGCTGTCAGCATCACATAAAAATAACATGAGATGCTGAAAATATGGGATGGCTGCAGAAAGGGTCCATGGTCTGTTCAACTGCGAGGGCCGTGTTCAAGGCCACACGCGTAGGGACACACCTGTGGTAGGACAAGGTTCGTACCTGAGGCACACCAAAAGTCTCATAGAATAGCTGGATGGCACTGAGCTGGAGGATCTTGTGTAGGATGGCAGGGGGCTGGTGGATGTCCACGGGTACAGTTTGACTAGAGTCACGCACTGCCTCATCACAGTAATCAAGCCTGCAATACACCACCAAACCACAAGGAGGAGTACAAGTTAACCTTGCATTACTGATATCCCGCCAGTACCTCCCAGATAAATGTCGCGACCTTTGATGTGTTTTGTCACGGCATATGTTCCTAAATCACTAATTATAATCCATAATCCATCTGGCAGAAACCGATACAAAACAAGAAGCTCAACCGTAACAGAACTAAACAAGAGTACTTCCTTGACTATGAGAGATTTTTACAACTTCCAGATGTTGCAATAACTCATCAGCTGTTTCACAATAGTGTGTGAATCATGTACAGCAGTGCAGCCAGGCAATGCCCTGAGAACCGCTTCTCAGAAAGCAATCTCGATACAGGAGCGGACTGACAACAAAAAGCAGCCCGGGAATTTGCTGCCAAGCGCCCCCTGGGGGTTGGAGGGGTATATTTTGATTTAACTGAGGGGTGGGAGTCGCCCTTGGTATATTCTGCCGATCGTGATCATGTAGGCTCAATAATACCACTGTTGGGGAAGGGGTCTTGAATATTAAGTGTTCATGAATATCGCGATTTTAAGAGGCATCTGTGCCTTTCATTAACATAGCTATAATAAATATAAAATAAATGCCAAGCACCACAGCTACACGAACACTACATCACCATAAGGTTCTGTGCTGATCTGCCCAACAAAAACAACACAAAAACATAAGTCAAAGTTCTTTCACATGTTCATTATGTAGAACCCCAGCAAAGACGCAATGCAATGCAGAGTAATTAAATACACACAACTCTTTTCACATACAAGTATTTGCTGTATATGCACATAAAAATGCACACAGAAACTAACCGTTTAATATGCACCTCCAAGGCAACGCCAGTATTTAGCTCCAGAGGCTGGTGTTCAATACGGACAATGGTGTCCAGGAAAGTGACTTTAATCCGACGAAGCACTGCAAAAGATAAGAGGGAGTATTAATCGATTGTTTATTCTACTCTACACCCCTGACACAGGTGCTGCATCTACAGAAATCATTTCCATTTTCTGATAACAGTGAAGTCGAACAACACAATACAGACAAACGGAAGAAAGTTAATCTCACCAGTCTCAATAGTCTGAGCAAACATCTCTAGCCCTTCCAAAGGTGCAGGCGGTTCCTCGGACGCCTCAGGGGGGTCCTTCAGGCACTCCTGTGCCAGCTGCATGCTGGAAGTCATGCATGAGGACCAGCCCTGAGAGTCCCAGACACCACCTAAACATAATCATACTCAGTCAACGGTCACTTAAAAATTCATAAAAGGGAAATTCTCAAAAGTGACACTTCCAAAAACTGCTAAAGAAAGTTTTTTTTATCTTAAATTGCTTCCAAAAAAATAAAATATGTAAAGTTTAAGAATTATTTGGTATAAAAGCTATGGACAAACGTGCCTTCTGCAGTAGCAGCCAATAATACCCAAATAGTATTAACAGAATGCAAGCTGGAATCACGTTGCTCCTTGTCTACATGGAGGAATTTTATTACTGTTAAGTAGTTTTTAACGTTGATGAGTAGTGACAAGGTAATTTATTACTTTTAGTATAACATCATTACTTACTGGTCCTGTACTTGGGCCGGCATGTCAGCTGTAGACCAGTGACAACCAAGGTGCAGTGGTCAGTAACGAGAGCCGCCCACGGTATGGTCACAGCAATGCTGCTCAAGAAGCCTTCTACTATCTCCAAGGGAGCCCCCACAGACTCCAAAAGCTCGTTCACCGACTGCCAAAGGGGGTGAAGAACACGGGTTTCACCGGGACGGAGGGCAAAGGGTCTGCACGTTCCCACCCACGTAAATCACCGTTGATTATTTAAAATGGCTTGGAAGTTGGCTGTCGCGAGCAGCGTGGTCAGACATAATTAATATCCGGTTTTGACGCGTACGTGTATAGCTCACGCATATATTTTTCTTCATACCAACGGCACACAGCTCTATCTTTACTATAGCGACATTTACCTGCTAGTCAGTCACTTGAACACGAAAGATGCTGCCCGGTGTTATTTTTAGACTGTCGTGCCAAGAATTTTATCTGTTGTGAAAATTATGGGTCGCTTACCCAGACATCAAGGTTAATATCTCGGATGACCCCGCTGCCGTTGTACAAGTCCAAACTGAGCTGCTCCAAACTCAGTCGCTCCTGGAGGAAGTGACCGAGGTAGTGCTGTAAAAGATACCGACAGGCCCGCTTTTTGATTGAGCCGGACCAAGGGAAGAGCCAGCGGGACATGGGGCCAGCGAGACTGGGGTAAGGGAGTGAAGAGGTGGTGGAGGAAGACGAGTGAGAAAGCGATTCTCCGGTAACTGCATAACAAACAGCAATGTGCTATTGAGGAAAGAGCAAAGGGAAGGGGCTAAGGAAGGGGTAGAGAGCGTCGACTTCTGACTTCGTTTGACACCTAAATTCAAAAATGCTTCGTGTCAAGGAAGACTGCGCCTCCAGTTTCGATGTACGCGTGCTTTTCGTCGTTTTCAGTTATTTTCCAGTCCTCTTTCTGATTATATTTTGTCGAAACCAAAAGGACGAGCTCAGTCCCTTTGCTCCTGTTCTCCAGTTGTTTATTGTTTTCATACACGAACTGAGAACAGAGCGGCGCTGCGTCATGACGTAGGCAATGTTACACGGGGACCGAGCGAGACGCCATTTTTGGAAGGTCAAAGAAACGACAGTGATTACACCGTTCATTGTGTGTTTTAAGATATATTAACAGTAATTAAAGTTACGTGTGTTTGTGTTCCACTTCTGAAATGTACTTTATGCATTATGTAGCCCAGCAGTTCAGGTAATGATTTTCAAACATTTCCATATATCACGTTATCTTCAGACCAAGAAGAAATCAAAGTGACCTGATTATATTACTGACGCAATTTGTGCCCAATAGCTATAAGGAAATATCAGGATTCTCTTGGTATTAGGACCTGTACCTATTGCTCATTAGTAAACTTCAGTGCAAATAAACCACTTGTTGCTTTGCCATTTTAAATAAGTACCGGTTCATTTACTGAAATACATTTAAAAATACAAAGCCAAAAAACAAGAAAGAGACTAATCATTTATTCAAATTACTGTGTTACTTTAATAATCATGTTGTATTACTAGAGATATATATATATATTTATATATATAAAAAACAAAAGTTCCAGACTTGGAAGGAGTAGTCAGGTTTCCTATGTTTAGACAATTAGACAAAAAGAACTAGAATAAAAACAAAACAGGAAAGCAAATCCATATAAAAACAACAAATTGGTATGATTACACCTCACAGTTCAGTTATTTTACAGTCGGTTTTATTTCTCCCTTTTCACTTTATGAAAGCAACATCTGGGATCTTCCCCTGAGCCTGGGAAAAAGAAGAGGCACAGAAAATCAGCAAAGACTGAAATACAGTCAAAATGAAATAGTGGTTCACTTAGTTCAATCAAGATACAAGAACAAATCAGATTAATTCACCTTCAGCTGTGTGAAGATCTCAGCAGCTCTGTTGAAGTCCCAGTCATTATCTTGCAAACACCTTAAAAATAAATAAATAAATGATTTACTGCAGTATATTCTTGTACTATTCAGATGCATAAGTGGAGGTGACTTTCCACTCTCAAGGATTTTAAGGGTAGCATAAAGGGGGGATGAAAAAGAAACTGATTTTGTTCAATATTCAGTAAATATATTTTGGAAACTACAGCTGACTTTCACCTATGAAAACGTATAGAAACAAAGACTGAAATAAAATCAAGTGTTTTCTAGCTATATACTATAGTACCTAACCTGGCAATAATGAGTCTGGCCAAAGTGCAAGTCACTTAAAGCACACAACAAATGTAACAAACTAAATGGCTGTTTTACTGACTTCTGGGACCACTCCAGGTTCATGCCCGACTTCTGGGAGAAAGAACTGAGCATTTCCTGCTGAGGGGCAGAGAGGGTAGGCACAGGGCTGCTGGAAGGTGTTGGGGCAGGGGCTGCAAAGGCTTTCCGGATCTCCTCCGTCGTGGCGTTCCGCACAAACAGCTCATCATTCACGATACAAAGCCTGGGGGATAAAACATTGCAAAAGATGACAATCAAGCTGAACGCTTATAAAAAAAAAGTGTAGAGATCACAGAAGCCTCCCAAATATGGAATCACTACCACAAAATAGTAAAAAAATCAGGGTTGCCACACAATGTAAATGCTATTAATGTTTAAGGAGCATTAATAGTCATAAAGGAAGCTTTGCTTGATGATCTTTGCACTACAGAGATCTTGCAAGTTACAGTTCCAATGGTCAAAACAGTAATGCTAGCCTCCGAGATGCACAATATCTCAATGAACATATTGGTATTGGCTGATGTGTTATAAAATCAAGATACCAGCATCAGTCTGGTTGGTCAATCTTGACCAGTATTGCTGGCTAATAATTTAACTTTATTAGTTAAATAGATCAATTAAAAAAGTTAGCAGCACCAGAGCTAAAGACAGGACTACAAAATAATGGAGATGATTGCACTGGCTATTTCATCAGCTCATTCACCACTTATAAAGTGGCCGCAAATACTAGACTGCAACATGTTCATAATTCATTATAAAAACTTTTCTCTTTCACAGAACAAAAAGGAATGTTGAGTCACTCCATAAATCTAGATCAGCAAGTTTCACCACCAGCTAAATTCCACATCAATGCACCACTAGTCAGCCTAGATGAAAATGACCAATCAGGCAGGACATCCTTTATGTGTTTTTCTATACAGTTCAGTAGTTGGCATTTTTGACCACTGTTCTCCCCGTTTAAGAATTACTATAAAAATTTATGTTACAAGATTCTCCTATCATATTCCATTTATAATGTGTAATTCAGCTCCCATGACCATAAATGTGAATATCTTAGTGATGTTAAAATGATTTGAATTTCGGTTAGGTCAAAATAATTGAATAAATCAATAAATTGAAATGATTTGTGGTAGAAATTAAAGATTTCCATGCATCGAGTGGTTCTCAAAATATCTGTAATCGAATCTCCTTGGAGGCAACGATTTACACGGCTAGCAGAGCCCATGGGATTGCAGCCTTCAGAGTCACTTAATACTGAATGCCGGGGAGCCGGTCTAACTGCAGCTGCACTTCATCTGACATCCAGTAGGAGCAGCAAAGAGTAGCTCCTGCCATTTTAGTTGAAATTGGTCCACTTCTTACCAGTGTGAGCGGTAACAGAGAGGAACACAAAATATGAAACCCAATCTACAATAATATTCTGGTTTTATTATTCAAATCAGTCTATAGACATCTCACAATGACAAATGGCATGATTTGGATATTATGACTCAAGATTTAAGGATCCGTGGGAGCCCTACAAATAGCACAAGCTGCCTCCGTGCAACAGCAGTCCGAGTATCTATGGTGTTTACATAACCGAATGTCTCAACGTCAAAAACAGCAGCAATAAGTAATGCGGCAGAGATGTGAAGAAGCTGCTGTAGAAGTGAACGAGCTCACTTACCCTGCATTCCCAGCTGGCACGGTGACGAAGATTCGGGAAAATGCCCTGACAGCGTCTCTAGATCTACCATCCACTGAAAGACAAGAGGAGCAAATTTCAACTCTATCAGAGGTCAAAAACATAAATGCTGATTAGTACAGCACTACTAGAAAACAAGATGGTAAGGTTTCAAAGTAGAACATATGTAATCTTACCTTCTTTGAACACCCCACTGACCGTGAATGACAGTAATGTGTTCTGTAAATAGAATACAAAAAAAAAAAATTTAACCTTTGAACTGAGAGAGAGAGACAGACAAAGACAGATCTAGCTACTCACAGTGTAAGTGCTGACGTCAACAGTAAAGGATGCAGTATCGTGTTGGGTTTTCGGCAGCTCGTTCAGGAAGGCCACCACGTTTAAGCGCGTGTGCTTGAGCAGGCGAAACCGCGTAGCTGCATGTTAAAAGAAAGGGAGTGCATTATACATACTGTACCTGACAAGACAGACCCAGAACCTCCTTCCATATCAGTATTCTGCTGTGCACATGACCAGAGCTGAGCATTTTTACCAACTGGGCTTTCTCCACCTAGAACATATACTAGTCACTGTCAGAAATCTGTCACTTCTACAAACGGTTCTCAACACAAAGAATGCCACGTCTCCATTTGTTCTCTATAAATTTGTGTTTTTACCTCTTCAAATGAGTAACATTACCTAAGACAATCATTTTCATCCATGCTGTTTAAATTGCTCGAAGACGGGTTTGTGAGAATTTTTTTGGTTTTTTTGTTTTAAATACCCCAATATTTAATAACACGATCACTTTGCTCGGACAGCATGCTACATGCCTGCTGTATTAATATATTCAATAAAATACTTTGTCATGCCATCCAGACCTTTTTTGTTGTACACATTCTTATGGCCAAATTGCACATTTTTATCATTATCATTTTATCATTATCGTTTATCATTTATCATTATTTTCTGAGTTCATAACTGTTTTCAAGGCACCATTTGTATTGCGTTTCCGCAGCAGGCTATTTATATAACCAATCGACAAAGAAAGTGTTTCAAATCCCACCCCAAAGTATCACCCCCAGCTGGCTTGGCACTTTCAGAACTGGGACTTTTAGGAACTGGACCAAGAGTCTATGGAAAAGGGAAAGTACCAAAAGTACCGTACTTGGTGTGGTGGAAAAAGCACCCAGACTTACTAGGATCTTTGAGCTTTTTAATATTACGGCTGTCTTTGTGGTAGTCCCCAAGGCTCGACCTGGGAAGGCAGGCAAGAAAACATGCATTAGAACGGTGTCACAGACACACGGAGACCCCCAAACAGACTAAGTCAGCCTACCTAGAGGGGTTCTGAAGGGAGAAGGGGATACTCAGGGAGAAGCACGCCCCATCGTGGTAGGCTTCCAGCAGGGGCTGTCTGTCAGCGGAGTCGTAGCAATTGTAGTACCTGAGGAAACGAAAAATCAGGAAACGTCAAACACTGCAGCACTTTATGGTCTGGCCCCCTAAAGGTCAAACCACCAGTGATATTGACTGCCATGCTCAGCCATCTACATTAACTCTGTAGATTTTAATAGCAGCCCGAGTTTAATAGCGTGTCCATCTTTATATGACACCACTGGCAGAAAGACGACTCCTCCCCCCTGAAATCTGAAGCTGAACGCCCACACATCAGCAAGAGCAGTGGATGGGACTTCAGAGGCACGTGCCAGAGTCACTGAAGTGGAATCCAGACAGCTATTAACAGAACAGGTGAATGCAGCCCCATTGTAGTATATGACAGGAAGGCAAGCAGTGCTTCTGGTACCCAAGGTCTTACAAACAGCATCATATTCAGTTATCTAATGATGATTCAATATGGTGACACCAGCCCAGTCCTACAGATCATGTTTCACAAGGGAAGCACTTACTGTTGTAGGAATCTCAAGATGAGGCTTCTGATTTCATCGGAAACAAAGTAACTGCCCTAAATTTGCAAAGAAAGATGGTGGTTATTTTTCTCTGTCCCCAGTGATAACCAATCATGACAGGAGGACATAGGCACAGGTTACCTTGCATGGGGGTAAAGTGGTGGGAGCTTCCACATCAAACCCTATGGGAGGCGGGAGGTCATGGCCATCCTAGAGGGTTGCAATTTCAATAAGAAAGTGGATGAGAAACCCAACAGAACATCCAGTACAGAGAGGGCAGCCGCCGACAGGGTTAATCTGATTCACTGAAAACCATGTACTATAGGCAAAGCAAGCAACAGGATTCTTGTGGCGAAACCACAGAACGCCCGACATTTCTGAAAAGCTCAGTGTGAATGAGTGGGCATCATTGGTAGCGTGCACACCATCACGGCTTACTGGAAAAGAAACACTCACATTACATTGTCCTCCACGGCTTAATGATTGACTAGCTCTCCTCTGACCAACAGGAACTAGGCACCAAGCAGAAGTTGTATTTCCAAAGCAAAGCTCAAACTGCCTGGCCCCAGAAATAAGCTTATTTGCAGAATTGGGAAATTTCATCTAAAACTTCCAAAATTCTTGCCCAACAATCTTAACCTATTTTTGGCTATATAGCAAAAAAAAAAACGGCTCAGCATCCAGGCCCTTGCCTAGAACAAACAACACAAATGCCCCCATATCAAAGAGCTTTCCTCATCTGATGTAATTCATCGTGACAAACTGTTGCATTCCTCCTTTGTCATGAGCAGTTTCTCTTACCAGCTTAAGGACCCTGGGGAAGCGTTCTCGCACAGCGCTGTCCAGCGTTAGCGGGAAAAGAACAGAGAGGAACAGAGTGACTTTCAACTTCCAAGAATGGGGACCACTCACTGCCGCTAAAGCGCTAAAGAATAGAGACTTACCTTTTGAATAAGGACAATATAGGCATAGTCTGATATTTCTCTAGGCAAGCTTCTCATCCAAGCATTAACAAGACCATACACTGCATAATTACTGTACCTCATCAAACTCCATTCAGATAATGTGGAGGTTTAAAAAAAAAAAAAAAAAAAACTGCAGAAGTTTACATATAACAGTGCAATGTGGTAGTAGGTTCCTCATCTCAAACGTCCCTCCCATCCCCAGGCTCAACCCCATTTTACTTACCCAGCCAACTTACCTGCCCCTCCCCCCCAAACACGCAGAAACACAATGACTGCATTACGCACTTCTGGCAAAGGGAGATGCATGCACACTTGTGCCCCCCCCCCCACACACACACACACACACAGGTGGGTCGGATTCTCAAGTTCTGAGCAATACAGAGCTTTACGACAGACCCAAGATTAGTAATGGAAGTGCCGTCTGTAATTGCATAGCGACTGGTGCCTATACAGATGCAAGTCGCAGAAGAGAAAGGTTCCCCCTGAACCGGACTTAAACTCGAGATACAACAAACAGATCACCACATTTAACCTCGTTTTCTGTATTAGAGTACTGTCACAGAGAACAGAGGACAACAGCAAAGACGGGTGAGAATGTTTGACAAACTGGGAGAACGGGCAGATCCCAAAATGTTGAGATGACAGCCAGGGCCCGATACCAGCAGCGTGGGCGCTGCACAACTGGGCCGGCTTGTACACACTGGCCCGGAAGTCAGCGCACTCTCACTCGCATTCAAACAACGGCGACCACAGCGTAATTGACAGCAGTGCTGAAATTGAGATCAAGACCAGCCTAGAACATACGTTTGGCTCAAAGAGAAGAGACAGATGTTAGCGGAGGAAACAGCACTACACGCCCCCTGCCCTTTTTACGGAAGAATAGTGACGCAACAGAAGGAAAAAGCAGCACAGTGCAGCTGCCACTCCAGAATGCTTTGCAGTAAAATGAATAGTCTTCAGATGTAAATATTGATGATGTTCTAGTCAGTATCCTTTAATACCAATTAAAGGAGATTCACTACAGAACATGGATCACAGGAGCATTCAGACAAGATTTTTCACTAGTTCTAGCATCAATTTTGGACCCAGACCCCGATTTAAAAGGAGGGTTATAATTTCCTAAAAAAATTGTTCATCTAAGGCTACAAAAGTAATTCCCTTCAAAAACTAAGCTAATCAAGGGCTTGAATTTGAAACCCATTTCAGAGGCAAGGTGTTCACACGGGCATAAAATGTCAGCTGTCTGCCACGTACGTGTGAACGGGCATCTCACACCCCACTATGAAACGCTCTGAGATCCACAGAATAAAGGTGCTGAGGAAATGACAGTTTCTCTTTTTTGGGCAAAGCAAGGTGACAGTAAGGCCTCAATCGGGGGAGGGGAGCCTCGGCTGAATCACAGCAGAGTCAGCAGCTGTGGCAGGCAGCACCTCCCAGAACAATCTCCATTTTAAAAGCTTTCCCCACTTATATGCTGTTAATGTTGGAGACAAGCTCCCCATTGGGGAAAAGTGGAGACGTTCAGGCTGTGATACTGAACGAGTCTGATGTTGTGTCGTCTGTGCTTGAAGGGTGTTGTGTGTCAGGCTGGAAACTTCCCCTCCCTCTCCAGCTCAGGGACGTGTGATGTGATAGTATTGTCTTCTCCGGAGTGAACATCTTGTCATTGCTTGCCGTTTACGTTGTGGCCAGATGCACGACTGTGCCTGTCTTAGGTTGCCCCAAACTCATAGGGATCTTACCCGTCATTGGCTAACCAGCCTTCTTCACTGGCCAATTACAATGCCCCAAATTCTAGTAGTTGGGGAGGGGAGAAGATCTACAACTCAGTGACACAGGTGTATACAAAACTTGACATTTCAAAGATTTCTTTCTTGCAATTTCCACATTTTAAGCCCACATCTTCATTTTTGTTCACTTTTCCAAAAGCTTAAAAGCTTAGAAAAGTGGGTTCTTCAGTAATCCTTAAAACTCTTGATAGATACAAAATAGAGTAAATGTGCTGCACCAACTCATGACTAGACATCATCAATTTTTTTTTATCTTGCGATAAATTGAGTGACATGTAAAGCATTATTAATGAGCTTTTTATGGCAACTGCACTGCAATCACTGAAAGAAAATAAATCAACAGAAACCAATAAGCAGACAAAGAAAAACAAAACCAGTATGACGACCAGAGGCGCGCGCACACACACACACACACACACACACACACACACACACACACCAGGTTAAAATGCTGAAAAAAAACAAAATCAGTTTAGGCAGTCAATGGTTCTCATTCAAATGCTACTATTGGTGCACAGTAAAACCAAACATTGGTTAATAAATATGCTTAATATACTATTACCGTTTTCGTGAGTGCTGCCTCAGACCAAACAGTGCGGTTTTCAGTGCAATTAAAATGGAGGCATAGCGTGCATTTGTGTACATATACGTGCATTAATGTAACGCACACCTACAGGTTACAGTGAGATGAATGAGCTTGTGTGGATCTGGAGGCCTCTTCTCCAGGATCTCCTCCTAGCAGGTACCTCTAGTGGCACTGAGGCAGAGCGAAGCACTCCCCACAGAAACCTACTCACCGCTCCATAAGAGCACAGGAAGTAGGATCTGCCCCTACATTAAGAGTTCAAGTGGCCGGTCATTTAGTACATTTGGTAAAGGAGGTGCCGAATTAACCTCGTGACCACATTCCCCTCAACCCGCAAAGACACACACACACACACCCTTGTACATGCAGCCTACAATGCCCAGTTCTTCCCAATCAGTGGTCCTCCCCACCCCTGGGCAGTGCACTGACCTGATGTAGCTCGGCTGGTCCTTGAAGTGGTCACACAGGGGGTTCCTGTCCAGCCATATCTCCACCAGCTTGAAGCCTTTGATCTTGTCCAGCTCTCGCTCGGTCCTCAGCTGCCCAGGAGGAAAGGCCGTGAGAGAGGTGTCAGACATGTGAGCAGATGCAAGCAGAACACTGTAAATCACCCCCCCCCCCTAAACAAACACAGAAGAAAGCCAGGACCACTCACCTCATTCTGTGAAAGGTTTAAAGTCTTCAGGTTGGGCGCTTTACTGATCAGCTCTGCCAAATCATCCAGTTTATACATCCGATTGTTGCTCAGATTAAGACACACCAGCTGAAAGAGAGAAAGACTAAACATTTGCAAAACCAGACCAAACAAGCATCTTCTGAATCCCAATGAAGACAACTGCCCTGCTCTATCAGGGTACAAGAAGTGACCAATGGTGGCTATTTTTGGTCATTTGTATGCAACGGAGAACAAGAGTGATGGCAATTTTTAAAATTTAGTATCAAAATTAATTTTGCTCTGCTTCTATCATTGAACCACTATAGTATACTAGGCTGTTATAAATCACTTCAAGTTACAATGCTCATATTTGCACAAATTAATATGCAATCACATTAAGTACAGGAAAGGACGAGCAGCAGACACGTCTGACAGCTTGCCTCGGGAATGTTCTCCTCCACGATCTTGATAACAGCTTGCATGCAGTTCTTCCGGTTCAGGACCACATCAATATTCTGAGATACCAGGTCTAAGAAACGTTGAGGTAGGGTTAGACGGCACGCAGCACTAAAAGACGCCGATGGATTCATGCGTTTGGCGTAATGGACAGCACCACTGAAAAGCTGCTGGGGTCGATACATACCTGGGTCTGTACGAATGCTGTTCAAATCCAGGGCTTGCTGGGAGCCATCAAAACGCTTCGCCATACATTGCTAGGGAGAGGAAATGTTTTCCCACCAGAAGAGGATTACTCATTCACATCATTCAAAAACCATTAGTGTGCAAAATAACAAACCAGACTATTCATCTTCCAGTTTTTGCTAGTGCAACATGAAAAAGGATAAAGTTCTTCAATTATTCATTTTCATGTTGGGACCAGAAGATTGTTCTGGGACATTGCTGAAGGTGATGGTGTATGTGAAGAAAATCTAGCCATAGGAGTAACCTAAACAAAATGGCTACCTACTGTAACAAAAAAACCTCATGGCATCAAAAACAGCAGTACAAAAATGTCACCACCTAGTTTTTTTTTTTTTTTGGGGGGGGGGGGGTTACTAATCTAAATTTAGCCTCATGTAAATGTGCAAACTAACAGAAATAAAGCTAAATTCAATTCTAATGTAGAAAACATTGGTTTTCTGTACGCAACATTCTTGATATTCACAAACAGCCTCCACACTGAAAACAAATATATACATGTACAGCACTGGCCAGCACACGGTCCTGTACGGCTTAACTACGACAACACAGGGCTTAGAAAATTACATAACGTAGAGTCAAAGACAGCCCAGGTAAAGGCTTATACAACATGTTAAGACTTGCTGAATTATTTAATCCTGCCTAAGATTTAAGCTGGTCACATATCTAGTGTCTCAATCTTACCCCTAGCCTCATTTTAAAGAATACTTTATGTCATCCAAATTCACCTTCAAGTGCTCCAGGTCCTCCGGTTTCAGTTCTGTCTGGATGAAGGCCGGCGGTGGGCAAGGGTTCATCAAGACAGTCAGCTTAGAAGAGGGAAGAAGCTGCTTACTGAACAGCCAGGGAAGCTCACCTAACCTCCCACTGAAAGAGCAGCAACCTTAGCTTTTCAAATCACGCAGCAGTACCTTGTAGCCTTCAGGGTCCGTGATCTTGCGGGAGACTTTGTGCAAAGCATTTGCTGTAGTAGCATCCTCAATATAGAACTGAACTTTGTTACCCTCTGTCTGATACTGAAGAGAGACATAAATAAATTTGAATTTAAGAAAGTCGCGCCTTTTTACACAACAGAAAAATTACTAATGACGGCGACAGCCTTTACGATAAGATTGCTGCTTCGACATCTGCTAATTCTGATGTTTCAATGCCAGCTCACAATATTTTAAAAGTTCAGGATGGTTTCAAGTCATATTTGTTTATCAGACTTACAAATTCATGTCCCGTACCAATAAAACATTAACTGGACTCATCCATGTTTTCAAGGTTAGTTTGAGATGTGCTATGAATTTCACAGCCGATAAAAGAGAAAACTACAGCTGGCAGACAGTCACCGCGTACATGAATTGGCGTGAAAGGCATGGCACAGTTATCCTTTAAGACAGTCAGCAGCCATTTCTTCTCATATTTCTTTCCGTGAGGAATCTACAAAAACACAGAAAATCAGAGTCATACTGGTGCAATTGTACAGCGGGCATCAGATTACATTAAGCACCACCCAGGACACTGGTAGCCACCACCGCCAGCCAGGACACTGTTAGGCCACTTTGGGAGAGAGAATTTCCTAATGTCACAGGGACAGCAAAGGGACGTCATGCACAGAAATACAAATACAGTTGCCTGGAATCACAGATTATACCAAACCCTATATATACACTGTTTTTTCCTATATCTACATACTTATGATAATTTATAGATAAAACTATGCGCAATATGAGACAAGCAACAATATATAAATGAACATAAGGTTACTTGAACATAGCACTGTGATACCATAATCTGATAATGGGCGGTTAGCATATACAGCATAGAAACGCTGCACAAAGGGATAATTCATGTCACAGCCAGGACGATGCGAGATTTCAATACACCCCTCAGAATGACGGAGTGGTGGCCCTGAGGCTAGGGATCTGTGTCTGCAACTGGAAGGTTGCTGGTTCAAATCACACGAATGTAAAGATAATCTTTATTGTCATTGTCACTTGGACAACGAAATTTTAAATGCACTAGTCCATTTGAGCGAGTGTGGTGCTGAGGTATCACCCGCCACACGGATGCCCTCGCATTCTCATCCCTGAGGTGGTTTGTCATGTGGCGGGTACAGCAACGCACTAATCAGTGCATGCTCCTTACCTACCTCAGAATGACGTACAATTTCAAACTTACACTACACTACACATTCCTGGAATTTTCCACTTAAATTTCCAAACCAGGACTAACTGCGACCATGGAAAGTGAAATTGCGGATACGGAGGGGGCACCATATTACTAAAGCAGAGAGTGGATCAGGCCATAGATGGTCCCATCCAGAAAACAACATCAACACGATCAGCATGAAAGATAATATTTTAAAGAAAATGACAGCGGTCAGTAAGTCTGGGTTCCTCATTCTGCTAACAGACATGGGCATCCCGGCTAATCTTTTGTACTCACAGTCATCCTGAACCAGTTCTTGCGTCCTGCTCCCCCTCCTCCCGCAGGTCCACCTCCATAGCCTCCACCTCCGCCTCCCCTTCTATCCCGATCAGGTCGGTTGTGCCCCCTGCGGTTTGGCCTATCGTAGGGATTACTGTGGGTGGGGGGGCGGGACACGATCATGAGTAAACTGCATAAATTGATCCGCAAATGACCATAAAAAGCATACAAAAGTTTGACTGGTGTCTGCAGGTACTCACTATCTACGCTGCGAGGTTCCATCCTGCGAGCTGTCGTTCATAGCCACGTCTCCGTCGTCATCTTCAAATCGAGTCCTGGGGTTCGGACCACCTCCCCCGGGGCCCACGCGATTCCGTGGCCGCCCCACCTGCTCACTGTACATGCGGCCTCTGAAGGGGCCCCGACCCTTCCTGTTGCGAAACTGGGGACCCCCAACCCTGTCATCATGCTCTGGACAAGACAGAATTAGAAATCACATGTTTAAGTATCAACAGCCAAGAATCAGAACAAATTTTTATTCACTATGCACATTCACAGGAACGCACAAGAAAAGCCTGTTGCTGATATTGTACACAGTAAAAACTTACATATAGATGCATTATATGGCAGATGGTTAAACCTTGAGACACAAGTGGATATTACACATTTCTCCCAGGTAATCAGACTTAGTATCATGGCTAAAGAAGAATGATTCTTTAAAATGTGGTCTCCCCAGTGTTAATACATGCAATAGATTTTGGCCGATAGAAGTTATTGTCCACAAGCCTTAATAGTTTGCAACACTATGATCCCTTAAATTAGATATGCAAGGACAAATCAGATTAACTTTGACTCCAATGGGAAATTCTTTTGCATACAGCAGCAACGTGCATACAGCACGGACGAATATACATTTAGTGCAAAACAGAGGAGGTGCAAAGACGGCATCCACAGTCCACTCCTGTTCAAACCGGACAGCATCAAAGCAAACAAACCGTGTTTACGCCCTTTCCGAAATAATAACAATGATGGGAAAATAAATCATTCCCAGTCCTAGTATGCTATTTAAAACCAAAAGTTCCACATTGTAGCCCTATATCAATGACATCTTACAGGCGGCAAAATATTTGCATAAAGGGGGTTTTACATAATCTTATATCAACACTGTAACATCCCGTTTCCAAAACAACGTGTTCCCCCACATTAATGTAGACAAAAAACGCAGCTTGCAGCCTAATACACACGTACGTAAAATCCCGGGTCGTGAATCTTGTGTAAATGTATGCTAATGTCACTTACAGAGGTTTAAATTATAGTTTGCACGGCTACAAGCGTTAAAAAGAAACAAAAGAAATCAACGTGTACCCCGTGCCGCGAACGGGGCCCTGCTAACACCACGAAGCCAGATACACAGCCTAAATTGCTTCTTTTGCGCACTTTCGTGTTTACTGTAGCGCTAGAAGCGACAGGCAGAGCTCATATTCTCCTCGATTTACCTTCAAGCAGCCTGCCATTGCTCCTGACCTCTCTCTGGATGAAGGAGGCGCCATCACAATCTATGGATACGGGGAAACTCCATTTTACTGCTAGTTTAAGTAAGGAGAAAGACCCAGCGACACTCACCGTTGTAATACCGGGCATCGTCCGCCGTCGCCATATTATACAAAAACACAAGCTTAAAACAGGTTGACACCAGTAGATGATCAGTCGGTCGTATAAAGGTTATTTGTGAAATATTTATGGACTAATCTGCGATGATTTGTTTTTTAAAATCGTCTTTTCAACCTCTCCGGCACCATCGACGGCGCGGCCTCGTTGCAACTGGAGAGCAGTGCGCATGTGCAGAGGCTGTCGATCGTGCTGTAATTCTCGCACCGCCCTGCAGAGGCAGTATTCAGCGCGTATGCGCTCACACTTAATGGGCGCTTTTCCGGCGCACTTTTGGTACGAAACTTTCGGTACTATCCCTTTCAACTTTGGTTAGCTGACTGGCGTGAGATTTAATCGTAGACGAGTCTACAGACTCTTACATACATGCAATCGTAATATTACATTGTAAGTAGTGTGTAGGGTTTGCAAACTACCCGAACGGTTCTGATGTAGCTAAGTTTAGGTTTATAATAGAATAATATAGATTTGCCGTAAAATTTACCGTACGAAAAGTAAGGTACTTGTGGTCTGGGGCCTGTACTACGAAGCGTGGTTACTGGTTTATCGGGGTAACTTGTCGGATTTAAGGTAGTCTGGGCAAAATGTAAGTGAACGAATATTAAGTCCATTTAAACTGTGGTACCTTAAATCCGACAAGTTATCCCGATAAACAAGTAATCCCGCTTCGTAGTACAGGCCCCTGGTGTGGCAAATCGCCCATAGTGCACTAGCAACGCTAAAATGAGAATTTCCAAACAGACCAACGTGTGTAAAGATACACATTTACATTAAAGTTTCCATGATGGGATATGACTTCATGGACACTCTATCCATTGTGTTATAGTCGAGCCTCAAGTTCGTTGCACTCATAACTTGATGTTGAATCATTATTAAAATCGGATCACTGGCATGCTTATAAAATACCCATATATAAAATGTTAGATTTTTTTCTGTTTTGCCATGCGACTATTAGACCACATACTCGCATTGTGATAAACGTTAATTGATACTTTACCGTTTGTTCATAGTCCCGCCTGGTAGCACAGCCTACAATTATACTTAACTGCGTTTATAAATATTTGTGTAATCGATTAAAAACACAACTTTAAATATGAAAACTATTTTGCATAACTATACCGTGTTCTGTAAAATTAGTCAGGCAACAATCTATGAAAATTAGTGTACAGCATTCTAAAGCTGGTTAATTCGTAACTAGGAACAGCTGATGTTTGTAGGTCAAAAGCTAATATTTCCCCTTTTGTTTAATCGGCTATATTACACAAATGTCTCTTGGAGGAAAAAAAAATGTTTTTTTTACCTTCACCTGGGTGAATATAAGCTACCACCGCGAGGTTGTCGTACCGCTTTCGAAAGAAAGTCATCTTGCTACCCAATTAACTGGATTTTAGATGTTGGCAAACGAATGATTGCAGTTAAAAGTGATTTGGGCGCCGGTAACCGTGGCAACCTGCCAGCCTCCTGCCGACTTCTGAACTAGCCGGTAGGTCACTCGCGGGAGCACGTTGGAAGATGGCGCGCAATGAAAAAAATTGCGTAATATATCACGGCTGTGATTCGGTTGTAGGCACGAGGCCGCGGATTATCACACCCTGGCCCGGATCTAGACTGCTCAGGTTGTAGCGGGGGGCAAATAGACATTTTGGATGGGCAGCATTTCAAACAATGGATTGTGACTTGAGAAATAGGTGGGGAACATGGATATTTTCATATTTCATGTTTGAACTGTTTATTTTCCCTTCATTATCTTCTCATGGTCATCAGTCTAATCCGGAAATACAAATAATAATAATAATAATGTGATTTCTGTAAGCTGCTTTGGATAGAAGTGTCTGCTAACCAAACCTAAACTTCTCATAAACATAAGGTTATCTACTAGCCTATTAAAGGCAAATTTGGAACTCAAAGTAACTTCTTTATAAGAACGTTAAGGTAGAACATGTAACATGAACAGTAATATAGTGGATTGATGCTCCTTAAAGAGAAAAAGCATTGAAAGGTATTTACCAAACCATAAACACACTGACTTTCAAAGGTGAAAGCGACCTGCACTGTGTTGGTGTGTAAGGTGTAACATTACTGCCTGAACACTATATATTAGGCTACTTGTTCTTTGTATACTTACATACCTATGATAAAATTTAATCTATAAATTACACTGAGACCATGGTTACCAAATCAGTGGATAAGGGGGTTCCGCTGTATTGTTGCAGTGAGTTTCCTAGAGCTTCCTAGCTAACAGTAATGTTAGCTGGCTAGCTATCTAATAGTTAACTAATCCACTACTAGCAAAGATCCCAATTCAACACAAAATTACAGCAACAAAAGATACATTTTACAAGAAGGCATACCTTTAATAAGAATAAGGTAACATCCCTACTCCGCATTCACGGGTGATGAATGAAATTAACGTGATTGGCAGATTGAGGTGGCGCAGGTTGACGGTGACCAATTGGGTGGGCAGAGTAGAAATTTAGGTGGGCATTGCATACCCCTGCCCACTTCCAGATCCCGCCGTGATATATAAGTGTTAGAAAATGTTTTGTTGCCATTTATGTTTTGCTTCTCTAGATGTGCAAAAGAACGCATTCAAGCCATTCCAAAAGTATGTGCACATAAACATGTTTATCTTCTCTGATGCATAACAGCTAAGCTATTAGAAGATGAGAAACCACACTTGCCTAGCACAACCAAGTTCCTTATTCCGCCTAGCAATAGCATGTGTTTTACCTTCTACGGAAATAAAGGAAACTAAATAATGTCATGTGACTGATTGACTGTTGTGTACCTAGAAATGTTAATAAAAAAGAGCTGCACGGGAAGTACCCTTTCTAAGTCGACTGAGTCAAACCCAGGGATCTGTCCCTGTAACCTGACCGGGCTTCCCTCGCAGCGAGAAAAGGAATCACTAGTGTCTCTCAGTTCTGTTCTGTGTGGGGACAGGCTGTGGGGATAGGCTGTGAATCAGCGAGGGGGTTTCTACAACACAAGAAAACCCAACAATAGGAGTACAACTGTTTACAGACACACTTTGAAAACTACTACCAGCTAGCTGTGCATAAAATGCAGCTCTATAGACATTGAAAGTGTCAATGACACGGTATGTAATTATCTGTAAGGTGACAAAGGTTACCTTTGGCCATAGCAAATTGCGCTACAATATGCAGAAATCTGTATGACTTCTGAGATGAAATTTTTAGCCATCTACAAAATTTACTTGGGTATAGTACCATGATCTCGAACAGAAGCTTCTTCAGGGAGATAGGTGTATATCAAGGATTCCCAACTTAATAATTTAAATGCAAAGGTCTATTTATTGGGGGGAGGGGGTGGCAAGTGGAGCCAATTTAAATATTGGGGGGTACTCATCCCCCCAGTTCCTATGCACCTGAATTACATGATAAACCAAGAATTGAAAGTGCAAAAAAACTGCAAATGACATTATGACCAGTCTTGTTTCTTCGACTGGCATCCATCTTTTGGACTAAAAAGTTCTTCTTGTGCATTGACTGGTTTGTTTTCACCTGGCTATTTTATATTAACATTAGTGACCAATCAGAACACAGCAAGAACTCTGCTTAAGTGAAATCCAGGACTTGTTAATTTAAAATGGTATCTTACAAATTCTGCTAATCTCAAAATATCCTCTCTAGCATGATTTATCTGATCACTCCATGTCACACTGTTAACCAATAAGAACAGCAGCAGATCTGAGACATTACACAAATACTTTGTTAGGCAGTTTGGGGAAGACACAGAACGTATCATTTATCCAAAATTGCTAACAAAAATATCCAAAAGGAATGAAAATTAAAAATAACATCTCTTCTTTGTCCAACCTATTTATTATAGACATAACTGAACTCAATAACACATACAGGAGATTTTGCCCATTTTCTCATGCTTTTTAAATTCAGCTGCTAAGAAACAGCCTTCCTCTCATCTCAATCAGCCCAAACCCAAATATCTTAAAATGCTCTTTTTTCTCTCATAGCACTGATCTTAATTTGTCTGAAATAATCAGTTCTTGAGATAAGATCCAAAAGAAATCTTGATTAGCATATAAATGAGCCTGCACAAAATCAGAAATGTGTCTCAGTGATCAAATTCAAATCTCAGCACTGTATTTTATCTATTCAGCACAGTAAAAGAACTCATGCTGAACAGGACCGTTTGTCTCAGATTGATTATTCTTTTGCTCATTATTTCTCCTAAGTGGGGCTTTAGGAGAAACAGGTCAGGGTTTCTTAATCTCCAGATAAGACGATGATTGTTTTTTATGAGACAACGAAAAGAAAAAGACCTTTGTGTGTAGGTCTCCTGAGTATGAGTTCACATATTACACACATTCTCCAGTAATTAAATCACAAAAGGTTTTATTGTCATTGCAAAATAAAAGTAGTAGACTAGAATATAATTTTTCTGTAACTGCAAACCTGATCAACTAATAAGGCCCATGACCATATTTCCTGGCATGTAGGTGGCGTACTAGAACAAAAATGTGCATAGACTCAAGGGGGGGCTGAAAGCTAGGTTGAGAGTTTCTGACCTAAATGAATTCAGTCAAAATAAGAATACTTGAATTGTTATGGCACATTTAATCTGGTTATACAAGACATGGAATGCCCCATGGCTAATGATAGAGTTTGCAGCTCATTCATTAGTTCCAGATACTACATCATAATGGGTTTTATAGTCATACATTAGCCATGGTTTCCTTTGCCATTTACCTTACACATTATACTCTGTAATGAACAGTTATTGCTACAAGAAGCGGGTTTGTACAGCATGTTCTTGAACAGCTCAGGCAAGGGATGAGATAAAGTAAAAGCATGTATATTCAGCTGCCAGAATAGGAGAACCTGTTGCCAAGTGTTATTATGCAAGAGTTTAGACTAGATAGTTATACAGTCTGGTCTGGAATTAGTTTAAATTCAGTTTAAGAAATCCCACAACTTTTGTAAAGCCATAAATTTTACTCACTGCATAATACTGTCCTTTTTCATGCTACATTTATTGTGTTTTAGTTCCATAATGCCTGGCCATGCAATCCCACATTTCCTGTGATTTCCTACAGTATGTTCTCAGGTATTTTTTCCACTGAGAAGCTAAAACTTTAAATAAAGCTGGATACCAGAGCTGTCAGTAAATCCGATTGTCCAGATGCAACATAACTTTGCAAATTATACATTAGTGATGTTCTGCCTTTTTTCCTAGTCCTTATCCACTTTTGCATCAAGTGGAAAAACTTCATGTTTTGAACTTGAGAAATCCAGTTCTGCCATAGCATTGCAGGGAGCCTGATTATCTACACATTAAACTGATGTCTGGGTCGTAGAACCTTCCCTACTGCCATTGGCCTCCAAATGGACACAGCTAAATACCTCATCTAGCACAGTGTCCCTAGGACTGAATGCAGGTGCAGACTGAGCCATCTCCTGTATGACATCCTTTGACACTGACACACAGTGCGTCTGCAGTTCGTGTTGTGTGTCAGTACTGCAGTCGCATGGGTTCAGTTTTTCAGCTTCCAGGAGTGCCTCCTTCACAACCGAGGTTAGGCTGGCTAGGCCAGTAAGATATCCATCTTCCTGATTACCCTCAATCCACGGAATGTTGTGCTTCAGGTATACACCAGAGCCAGTTGGGAACGTCTTCCCAAAGTCAATCATCCATATGTTGGCTTTACTTCTGCGGTCATGGATGAACAGGAGTGAACTGCCAATAATCTGAATAAATTTGGAAATAAAGAATGGTGACACTTTACTTGAAGGGATACATACCTCATTAATTCTTTATAACGGTCGACGTAAGAATTAATAATGCATTACAGCATCTTTTACTGACAATCATAAATCATTATAGTGTTGATAATACTTCACAAGCTCCAATGAAACTCCTATTTATAATGCACTAGAGATATATTCATAATGAATTATAATGATCGGTATAAGAATTTGTACTGTATTATAAAGGTATGTACAGTGCTTCATGAAGTATTCAAAATGCATAAAAAATAGCTATAATGTTGTGCATTTTTATTGATATTTTTAGCCATGCTTATAATGCTTTATGAATTCATTATAATGTATTATTAATATGTTCATAGACATGTCAGTCATAGAAAGTGTTACCAAAATACTGTAAATAGGAGAAAGGAGATAAACACAATTCATGCACGTACTACAGTTTCTCTACTGTCATCATGAAATATAAGCATAATGCTGGTGTTTTCACTGATGGAGATGGACTGACCTCATGAGTCTTGAAAAACTCAGACTCCTTCAGAGTTTCATCTAGAGCCATGAGTCTGGAAAGGTAGTCTTTCTGAAACACAAATAAAGATAAATTATTATGCAGCATTGAAGACTCTATTCTCAGTCACTGGGACTGTAACAACCATCAACTATTATTTTAAGGAATAAATAAGTGTTTTTCTCCTGGTTAAATCTCTGACCAGAATGTTGGGCTGTTTCTTGGTGAACGTTAACACAGTGTTGGTCACTTGACCGAGAGTTCGGGTCATCTTGAAATCACGTAGCACCTTGCCATTTTCCTTCTAAGACGGGAGAGAGACGTTTGTAAACAACAATGAGATTTTTTTAACGTAAACAAATATAAAATAATTGAGTAGCTATTGTTCTATGAAGTAGGGATAAAAATACAAGCTGCTTTGCTTAAATACACTATTTTCTCTGGGAACTGGCAGCACAAACATTGCTTCTGCAATAGACGGTACTTTGTATGCTTCCTGCCAGTGTAGTGACACTCTGAATCAGTTGGTTATGTCTTGGAGTGATACTGCAGGAGTATTCAGTTCTCTGATAATTGAGCTCCCAGGCGTTACTTCATTCTATCATTCAACAAAAAAGGTTTCCAGGCCAAAAGAAAAAAAACATTTTTACAAGTAACTATTAGTAAGTACCAATGTTTTGTACAACTAAATATTTTCAATCAACTTGTGAATCCACCCTCAGATTCAACTAGATCTCCTTTTTAGACATTGCCATTCAACCCAAAAGACATTTTCATATTCATTCTTACCAGTAGGCAATACATTTTAGGCCAGCAAAAGCAAAAAGACTTAGCAGTAACTCATTTCATAAGAAGGTGCTGCAAAAAAAATCGCTAGTTCAGTAACATTTGATAAGTGAACAGCAGTCCATGACACTAAATTGTCAAGCCATAGTACCGTGATCCCTTCTATCCTGAAGCCTAGAGTTGAGCTGGAGCTCAGGCTATCCCTCCACTGCAGGTAGCGCGGCTTTGTCACGGCTCTCACTGTGTGCTCTTCCACCGTTGGTGCCGCTGGGTCTACTTTCACCATCTTCCAATACATGTCACTGCGCAAGCAAGCACTGTGCTGCACTTTTGATAGGTCTTTCTCTAGGTAGGTCCTAACCGAAAAAAGGAAAGATATATACATGTTTATACATAAAAATCTCATTAAAAATACACAAATAATCAGGCATGAAGCTAAACACATTGGGCATCTAGACCATGTACCATCCAGATGTAAGCTCTATATATTTAGATGCAAGTTATATACATTTAATATGAATGACTCTAGGTTTACTCCAAAACAAGCCTCTCTTGGACTCCATAACTACACTGCATGCACATCTGCATACCGAACACCCATTTTGCAGTCCATTATGACAGGGAAGCTCTTCCCACTGAGCAAGTCCTCCAGACGCATGTATCTCTCATTCCCTCTGCTGGTCACTCCATAGTACTGTGGGACGAACCGGCACAACGAGTCGTGCATAAGGGCTTGTAGACAGGAGCTCTCAACAGCATTGAACTTTTTCAGCACCTCTCCTCCCTCACTGGGACAAAAATTTCCTGGCAAGATATAGGAGTGAGATACATATTAATACAATGTCATTATTCCCTCATCCATCTCCATCTATGGCCTTGTTTACACCGGTTTACAGTTTTAACCTCCTGAGTCCCGGGCTTCTGTGTGGTGTGCATGTTTCATTTTCTTTAGCTATTTGGGATTAGTAGGACCTCAATCATATAAACCAAACATTATTTTTTTGAACAATTAATAGTTTAAAACTAAAACCGATGTCCTTATATGACGACGTAGGGTCTCAGGAGGTTAAGACATGTTGAGCCATTGGATGACAAGTGGATCCCTGAGTCACATTGCCATTAACACCGGTGTCCATCATGTGTTTCCGAGATGTCCAGCTGACTGCCTGTGTTCAGATTTCGTTACTAGCTATGTTACTTCTGCTGGAGGGTCAAATGGCCTTTAAATGGTAGCATTTACACTACAAAACTGTCCCAGACCACCTCCTTAAGTGATCTGATAATTAAAACCACAACATTGTCATTTACACTCCTATTTAGTTCTGACCACTTGTGATTCAATCACACAAGGCACAAGTGTAAACAAGGCCTATATGAAGACATGCACAAGTGTCATACAGGAGGGATATCTTTAATTCAGGGGCACTTAAATGAGACCTGTACATGCCTGGGTGTCCTGCTAGTTGTACCCATGAACTCTTTCTACGTGCTGACCATTGCATCATGGTCAGGAAGGTCCTCCAGGAACAAGCCTGCCAGGAGACATGGGTAAAGTGAGAAAGCCCAGGAAGCAGATTTGTGCTGTTCTACACTATTATTCCCTTCCACAACAATCTTAGTCCCCATCTTCTTTATATGAATGAAAAAAAAAACACAAATAATGACAAAAGGGTGAAACTAGTCAAACGGATTTTATGCATTTACTCCTTCCCGTTCCCGCTGAAAGAGTCATGCAAATAATTTCAGTGTATTTATTCAAATATATTTACGGTTTTGGTTATGAAAAGGAGCACGCAAATCAAGAAGAGAAAGGTTAAAACAACTCCATCTGCAGCTCCACCTTTACAGGGTTAGATAATAACGTCACTGGTACATCCTAGTGTAAATGCAGTGAACGTACAATTGCTGCACTCAATAATTGCAATAGAAATGGAATCTGATGTGTAGTGAACTGCCGCGGGGAAAATCAAACCTCTGTCACATCGCTTTGAGTAAGAACATCACAAACTAGTGCAAGAACTATATCACAATATGACCCCCTTTGGTTATAGATCGATATAAAGGCAATCTTGCTAATAACCAGCTTAAAAGACCAGCTCACTGATGTAAGCTAATGTTCAAACACTAAGAGTGATCACCATTGAGGTGTGAGCAGTGGGCACATCTGACTTCAGTGCCACCGGCAATAAGATTGCAGATGGGATTCCGCATCCCCTGGGTACCCTCAACACAAACACTTCCTTTACCAACTACACTTCGAACTGTTGCTCACCTTCTTGTTAGTTATGCACTGTTCCTTAGTGGCTGTCTCCTCCTCATCACTGAAGACTTCATCACTCTCCACAGAGGAGTAGTTGAAGGAAGATGAGGTGGAGGAAGAAGAGGAGTTCAGAAGTATACGGGAGATTGTGGGATTTCGGATGGAGGCCACCTGATCCAGCGCCTCTGCTCTATTCTCCGCAATCAGTGGATCTTCTCCCTTGCTTCCCCTTTGGATCCATCTTTTCCTCCCATCTCTTTCCATCTCCAGCGTCTCTTTTTCATTTTCTTCTTCCACGCTACCCTTTAGTCGCTGTCTTTTTTGCACTCTCCATCTCGCCTTTCTGTCATCCCTTGCTTTCCACACGTCACTTGATTCATCTCTTCTTTCTTTCTCCATGCCCTCCTGTTCTTCCCTTTCTGCCACACAATCTTCGGTTCCCTCTCTTACCATCACCCTCATTGACCCCTCTTGCATTTCCCTCCCTAGTTGGACCTTGTCAGGTCCCATTTTGCTTAATCTCTCTGCTTCCCAACGTCTCACTTCTCTGTCATTTGTTGCTGTTTCTCCTAAACATGAGGCATATTGTCCACCTGAGTAGAAGGTTGCTTGCACAGGGCATTGTTTTCTTGGAATTTTATTCATTCCCACTGTTAAGTCAGAGGTAGAGCTGGTCCAGATAGACTCCTCACACAGACTAGATCTTAAAATGTTACTTTGTTTTCTATCTTCTTTTTCATCCATTTCCGTTCCTTCTTCCCCCCTTCCCTTGTGTATATCCAAGCCCTCCTCAACTAAAGCTGAACAATCCATACTTTCACCAGTCCAACAGAACTATACTGAGTAAGGCTAAGATTTTTGCTCCTGCGCCATTATTTATTTAACCGCTATCCTTACTCGCGTTTGGAGAATCCACAGGATTACGGTTTTTTTAGGATGTAGTAAATCTTGGCAAGATCTGCCTGAATACATATGGTATTTTCTTATTGGATAATGAATTCAACGATTAAAACAGTTTCTATTCTTGTATGATACCGTATGTGCCAGCAGGTCGGACAACAAGGCAATGAAGGAAAATCAACCTGAAATTCACGAGTGAAGGTTAAAGGAAAGGGATATAAATGATGGTTGTAATCATCAAGTGGTAATCAAGAAAAACAAACTCCTATAAAAACTGCAAGCATAAGAAATAAACACATTTGGCATGTACTGGGATTCTGCGCCTGGAAAAGTTACCTGCACAAAGAACAAAACATATACCCAAAACAAGTATTTACCTTGTAAGGTCTTCCGGGAACTTAGAAATGCTAATCGTACAATTCTTTCCTGCTACATTAAGCTATTAACTTGATATTTTAATTGAAGTCACAGTATTATCTCAGGAAAGTATCCACGTCTTGTGTTTGTCATGTTGAAGTATATTTCCAAAAAATGAACAAGCGCCACACGTTCAGATGCTGCCTAGCGTATCCGCGAAGTAGGTGGGCAGAGCAGGTGCATCCAATTGACGTAAGTGCAATTTGCAAGCCAACTGTTATAATGTAAACATCTGTCATTTTTGGGATCAATACGTCTTATATGCTATCTAATCCTTTTTGAGTTTATTCTTTTCGAGGCAGAATTAAATAATCACTATGGTTAAATCAGTATAAACTCTTCAATTGCATTGTTCTGTTTCGGGTAGTTGTACCTGCCTTGCCACCGTAGCCCCTGGAATATTGGCTGCGGACCCCCCTTGACCCTGAATAGCACAAGCAGTTACAGAGAATGGATGGATAGTTGTACATTATTTATATGGCACACGTTATATAAGATTGGATGTTTTGATCCCATAAAACAAAATAATTATGTATATATTTAGAATGTAGTTGTAGAGGTGATTAGAACAAAATACCCTACTGAACCAATATAAAAAAAGAGGTACCCACTTACTTCATGCAACTAGAGCACTTCTTGACAGAGAGCATCTTAAGTTTTATTTTATTGGTGTTTTTATAAGTTCAGGATCCAGTGGCATGGTGGTTCAGTGCATGATACTGCTGTCTTATAATTTCAGGTTTGGAGGTTTGAATCCCCCATGTACATTGCGTGTATGGAGTGTGTATGTGCTGTCTGTGACGTGGACTTCCTCTGGGTACTCCAGGTCCCTCCTGCAGTAAGATACGCCAAGGCAGTGCCGGTCACATGCCACTCATTAGGGTGACATATTCCTCACCAAAATCCTGCATTTGCCTAATTCACAGCCCAGTGTCGTATCACTCATGCAGTTTGGAAATTTGGCATCTCTGCATTGCCTGTAGTGTGTAGGATCATGCCCTATGCTGGCCCAGAGAGACTCCAGGCCACCAATTACCACGTCCATAATAAGCAGCGGAATGAGAAAGGGTGGCTTACATCAGGGGTGGCCAATCTTATCCGCAAAAGGCCGCTGTGTGTGTGTGGGTTTTCACTGCTCATACCTGGGTTTGAACAGCCGACCTACACGTTACCCCAAAAACCTGCATACACACTGGCCCTTTGTGGATAAGATTGGCCATCACTGGCTTACATGCTTTCTGGGATTGTAAACTGATCACTATGGATCAGTAGTTACTGAAGCAGATACATAGTAACAATCTCTAGCAAAAAGTGCTGCAGAAGGTCTTAATAATCATTACATACATTAATATCTAAATTAAACTGACAAATTATTAGACTCATTTATGTACCGTTATACAATATAAAAATAACATTCTGTCATTCACATATATACAGTGCCTTAAGTAAACCAAACCAATACACATACAAAATCAAAACTGAATGCCAAAAATCTTTTATTTCTCATAATCTATTACACTTTTAACACTAACTTTTATTATGTGAAAAATAAGCACCCCATCAAAGTTAATCCTCTATAAGTATACAAAAATTCTTGTCGCTCAAATTCATTCTTCGGAGTTTTCTACTAAGGATCCTATCTTGCAAACAAAACATTCAGTAAGTCTTTGGTGGATTGTCAGTTTCAAATTACCCATTCATATATCCTCATAACATGGAATCCATGCACTGTTTCATTGTGACCCAAAATCTGATACCTTTGCAGTTGATTTAATTGGACAGGAAACAGGACAGGTCATAGCTGTCACTGACAAAGCCACGAGTTTACAGAGAATGGATATTAAATAGCTTTGTATAAAAATGGTTAATGTGTTCAAAAATGTGCCATGGGCACTTCAGTGTTTGTGGCGCCTGACAGGGAATCGGCACACACACTAAACACAGGAAGATGACAATCTGAGTAGGGTTATTAATGTCACTGTTAAACTCTACAAAGTCAACAGGGCTTGAAGATATCGTCAAAACACACATCATTTGACCCATTTTGGCAGCTAGAAATTTAAACAGAGCAAGTTGAGTGATGGACGCTGATCAAGACTACTACAGCAGGATCCATCCATAATACAAGACCCATAACCTTCTGGAGGCAAGTTTGCATTCTTTACAACTATGTCTCTCACTGCCCAGGGTGAAAGGCTATTGTATTTAACAGATGCTTTTTAGACACCAGTCTTGGTCCTGATAGCCCCTTTGCATGCTGGCTTTTGTTGCAGCTGAGGTCTTCATTTATTAGCTTTGATTGGACAGAAAGAAATCAAGCCAATTAAATCAGAGTAAAGCACTCTGACTAGCCATTATTCACGGCCAGATCTCCATTGTTCTTATACAGAATATGTAACTAAGGCCTCCTCTAAAACTACAAGGACGTATAACATCAGAATAACCCACACACATCGTTTCCTTATTTAAAAATATCAAAATAGAACACCTTTTCTGTACAATACATCTGCTTAAAGTGCCGTAAGTAAACACAAGGGAGCAGGATTGCCGCCAGTCCCTAACACTACAAGCTCAACTCACATTGTAAAATAAACTGCTGTGTCCCGTTATATACGGTCCCGTTATATATGTTCCGTTATATACCGTTATATACGGTACGATCCTGTATTCTCAGGGACAGGTGGCAGCCTTACAAAGAAGGGTCACATGGATGTGTATTTTTTTTTCATTTAATGTTAGCGCCACATGCGAATTAATAGGTCCAAAGCATAAAGTCTCATTGATTATGAGCCTAGGTCACCACATGTGTGTGTGTGTGTGTGTGTGTGTGTTTGTGTGTCAGACTGCTGCTGAGGGCACCCTAAATTCTTGTCCCTTCAGGAACTCCTGCAGGCCCCTTGGCGCTGGCGGAGGATGGTGGCCGGGTTAGACGGCTCTGAGGCATCTTCCTGTATCTCTGGGGGATCGTCCTGTATCTCTGGGTCAGGCTCCTCTTCACTCACAGTGGCCTCTACAATCTCGGGGGCTTCAAACAGAATAGGTACGTCTTCTGAGGAGATGTCTAACACTTTAAAGAGAAGAAACAGAGTCACCTCTGGTCATATGTCTGAACATTGACACTGTCATGACATTATACTGAGCACCTCCAAAACAAAGATTCTTTTATTTTTTTTATCACACTTTTATTGATCCCATGGGGAAATTCTGTTTGTCTCCCATATTGTTCTCTGTAGGTGAGAGCAAGCTTGGCAGGGAAGGGCAGCCAGCTGTAGAGGCACCCAGGGAGCTGGGGGTTAAAGGCCTCACTCAAAGAACCACACGTGTACTGGGGCCGGGCTAAAACCAGCAGCCCTCCGATCACACACAGAGGTTTAGCCCACTGAGCCACATGCATTCTTTAGGGCTGCTGTTTTTGTTCTGGTTTGACCAGTACAGGGTTTCATTCTGGTACTGGGAAACACTCTGTGTCTGTATACCTACCCCCGGAATCATCTGGTAAACTGGTACCTCTGTTCAGGGAACCGATGGTCTCAGGTGATTCAGACTCAAGATCGCCTATAAAACACAGACAGGGCAGTGAGACAGACCTGCTGGCCACACTCTGGCAGTACAGCCCGCCACCCGGCACAACCCCGTCAGCCTCTCCTCCCCTGACCTTTCCTTGGTGAATCTGCAGATGTCTCAGAAGGCGGCCTGTTGGCCGGGTCTTGCGTTTCCTCAGTCCCCTCCACCGCTTTATCGCCTGGAATGAATCGTTCAGCCAAATCATCATGAGAAAATATTAGGGATCCTGCAAATAAACGTAGCAATCAAAGGCAACTGCTATGCCGGAAAACAATATTCAATAAAAACATTAAAATCCACATAACCTGTTGTATTTTTTTTTCCCCACAGCATGAGGGAGCAGTGTGAGGTTCAGCAGGTTGGGGCATTATGCCTGCGATTGGATGGTGACACGGTCAGCAAAGTGATGTCACTTGTGGGCCCTCTTCTGTATGCACACGGGGTGAGGGATGTAAATATCATCAGGAGTGTCCGTGCGGATTGTGTGCGTGCACCCCAGATTTTGGATCTATGGACTTTTTGTGAGTCGAATGCACATGTGCAAGGAAACTGACTGGGTGTTTCCAGTAGGGGGCAGTAGGAAATTGACTGGGTGCTTCCAGTAGGGGTCAGAAGGAAATTGACTGGGTGCTTCCAGTAGGGGGCAG
>JABFEB020000002.1:24700596-24724050 GCA_019775895.2 Stomatorhinus ivindoensis | reverse complement strand
TCCAGTAGGGGGCAGAAGTAGTAGTTGAGGTTATGGATGCTTCTGATAAGCAGCTGTGTGAGGAGAGCTGGAGATACCTGCTTAAACAAGTCATCACTGAAGGAGCATGACAGCGCACTCTGGTGCATGACTTTGTGGAATGGAATCACCTAAACACAGGGCAGAGAAGTGTATTTCTGCAGGCACAAATATCTAACTGCATGCAGCTGCCCCTCCAGATTTGCAAATTTGACTTTTTCAGTTTCGGTTCTTTGCATGTTGCCCGCGAACAATTAAATGGGAATATTTTTGGAGCTTGCTGGAAGATCGCAGAAACTCACAGAGGACATGTAAGCCAAATCTATCTAAATAATTTTGCAAATGATTTGGATCACATAAAATCATATATATACACTAGTGTTGAATATTTGTTAGTATACATTTACACTATCTTTAATATTTAATATCTTTAAGTTATTCTTGGTTAAAAAAACACAAACTGTGGGATCTATGCATCTCGATTTTGGTACCCCACACATCTCGTCTCTGCAACCAGCCACACTCACATACTAGCTGTCTTTGTGACTATGGGATCTTGGATTTCGCTTAATTTTGTATTTTTAATAATGGTTCACAGATGTAGTGGTGCCATTGTGTGCACAGTAGCAATGTTGCATGTTTGGTAGCATTTCAACCTGAAATTAAAAGAAATTAGCGTTCAATTCAAATACTGTATAACCAAACTCGCAAATATGCAAGATTCCTATACTTCTGCTAATTTCTGCTGTTTGTCTCCACTTGTCTCGTGTTTTACCCAGTCATTAACCTCGTTTTGAAAGGTGGCTGGGAGAAGCTGGAAGCGCTAATTACATCCATCACAGAAAACTTAATTCCGTGTTGCTACAATGTCGCTGAAAAGTTTAATGACTAAGTATTTTGCTGAGGGCACTCGCTGAAAGGTTCCTACTGCTCATTCAGCTAAATTTTCAATCTGTCCACTAGGACTGGTATGATATAAATATGAATCTCTTTAAATATTGTGTAGTACAGTCCCTCCTTAAAATTGATACCCTAACTGTTAGCAGTAAAGTATGCTAGCAGCTAGCACTAACAGCTTACTGCGCTGTCTATGTTCACTTTTTATATTTTAAAATTTTAAGTAAATGTTTACCTTGTCAGTATGTACAGATGCAATGTAGCAGTTAATGCACTGAACAGGAATGGACTGCACTTTAAAACAACCTTTTGTTTTGATCAAATTTGCATATTTGTGTAATAAAATTTGTTTTTGTAACATGAAACCTGTATTTGTTCACTTAGAAAACCTGTTTGGCATAAGTTCTTTCATTCATTCTCACACCTTAGACTACTTCTTTTAAAAAGAAATCAAGGGAATACTCAATCATAAAAATAATCAATAGCTGCAATGCTAATAAATAGACTTTTTGCCGTTATTGTTCAGGCTAGCAGAATTATGGGTTGAAGTTAGGGGGCCCACGTATGATTTGAACGCACCTTCCAGCCGTAACGCTCTTGAAGGTGACAGGGTCTCTGTATTAATATGTCCTGCCCTATAAGAACACTGCATATGCAATGCACGTTAGTGTTTTTGTGTATTTGCATTGAAAATTTAAGTTTGTTATTGTTCATTTTGTCAGATTACAATTGTTTATTGACTGCAAGAACTAGGCTAGGGTAGAATCGAATTTGTCATACTGTCAGATGTTTTTCAGACCGTAACGGCATGTGGAAAAGTGAAGCATGAATGAAAGCTTTAATCTCCAGTCGCTCCAGGGACCGTCTGGCTCTGCTTTCTCAAAAAAACAGAACCTGCTAAATAAATAATGTGATGTAATTTCCTGCGTGTGGTTGTTGATCTCCCTTACTGTGACCTGAGCCAGAGTTCACACGCACCTGCATATGTACCTCATCCACTGCACTTGTTTTATAATCAGTCACATGTAATGCGTGCCTGATGTGTCATTCTTAGGATGTACTCACCCTAGGCGATCCAAGCGATACTAGTTTGTTTGACTAGTATGAATGTGCCTCACCATGGCCAGACACTCTTGGAAAGGGCTGTCTGAGCACGGTTAACTTAACTCGGGCAAAGTACGCATAGTGTGACAGCTAACCGTGCACGAGCATGGAACACAGACATGACATCAGTGATGTGACTGGCACATGCATGCGTACAGGTACACTCTACATGAACTGGACCTGGAAGGAATGGATCAGGTAGGCTGCACAGATCAGGTAGCAACAAACATTTAACAAACAAGGCAGCGAAGGGATCACTTTGGTCTACGGCAGAGGTGCACTGTCTGCTGGAAATTTGGGCCTATGAGAGTATCCAGGAACGACTGGATTCAACATACAGAAACTCATAGATATTTGGTAAAATACGGAACTCCGCTTACATGTGCGGTACGATTAAATGAAGATCTCGGCGTTGCTTCCTCGATAAATCAATAAAAGGGCTGTGTGTCATCGCGCACAAAACGACTTCAAATAAACCACAAAATAAGGACATTATTCACAAGCTTTTCTTCCTACATTTCCTTAATACAGAAACTCACACGGTGATGTCAAAAGCGTGCTTGAGTCTGGAATGTTAACTGCAATTGCAGCACAGACCAGCAGGGGAGTGGGCAACCGTGCTCATGCAGAGAGCAAAGCAACCAGGCCAAGTGTGATTACGCCATTAGTGTCTCACGTACCATTGATCACTCGTCTCTGGGCCTCATCACGTCTCTGCAGGCGGCGAGTCCTATCAGTCATCGTGACCTGACACGAAACGCAGACACAGAACCACAGATGATCTATATAAAGACTGAACACAGCACGTTCTCTTGCGGACTGAATATCTATGACATGAATAAGAACAGAACACGCTCAATGAAGCATCCCCAACAGAATGACAGAAAACACAGCAGGCCGAACGGGGAAGTTAGGCCTTCCTGGTAACAGTACAGAGAAGCTGGCTCTCACCCGGACTCGGACTAGTTCTGGGGGCCAAGCCCCACCCCATATGAACTGCAGGTAGCTGAAGAGCACAAGGACACACAGGAAGATGAAGTTGCTTGCCACGCCCAGCACTGCCGACGTCAGCGGGAAGTTGAAGAGCAGATACCTGAAGCCACGGGATCAGAGCAGTATTAGGAAGAGCTGAACAGGACGCAGTGGTACCACTCTGGAATTCACGCTTACATAAAATTATCAGACAGTACACAGATAAAATGTCCCAGGTAAAGACAAGGAGCACCTGATGCCTGTGAAGTGAGCGTGGATCCGGAGTTGAGCCGAATAGATCTGTACTCTCCGAGACTGAATCTCAATCACAGCGCCTGTGGTGGGCAGGTACTGCAGGAACCGCACCAGTGAGCACCGCACCAATACGACCGAAAGGACACCAGCAGTTCTACTACTGAAAAATACTAAAGCAATAGCTAAAAGTCTTGCCGATTTATCATCAGCCCAGCACTCACTATTCACTCGGCCGTTTCCACGTGGATAAGTGTGAACCTGGCAGTAGGCAAAGACTAGACACTTCCATATTACACGACTGTAATGGATGCACTGAAAACCATGTTAGCTGCCTTCCTCAACCAATGTACTGTGGTAAATGATGGGGTACATCACATATTTTAGGAAAAGCAGGATGGGAATGCAACACCGGGCCCAGTGCTCACCGAATTCTCACTGTACGCTGGGTACAGCTCCACTTCGACGAGCTGCTTCTGCTCTGACATCCCGCACAGCAGCAGCGGGGAGAACAGCAGGGTACCGAGAGTCTGCAGCAGGCTGGAGCGGTAATGCAGCATGGCCTGGTGGGACAGGAGGAGACTCAACACCCTGACAAGATTAAAACTTCGGGCAAATCGTGTGCGCCTGCATGTGTGCTGGAGCAGTTTGGGAAACACGTAAAAATGGTCCTCGTGTGGACGGATTTCATCGCAGGACAGAAGCAAAGCAGGTGGGGGGGGAGAAAAGGGCAGGTGGGACAGAAAAGCATGTCGTGAGGAAAGGGAATGGCGTACTCACAGGGCGAGAACCGGAAGAGGTGAGGGGACTACCTTAAGGCAACAGGAGAGGAAACAATCGCTTGAACCATGTGACAGATGTACATTTAGGGTATGAGAGAGAGCGGATTGTGGACAGGGCAGAGCAACGTAGGCAAGAGAGGATGAGTTTCACGCAACTAGTATATTTGTGGGGCAAATTTTTCTGGTGAAGAACCGCGTTCAAAGTGGTGCAGCACATGGTGATTACAGAACTCTGCAAAACGTCAACCTCCTAGTCTCGGTTTAAGGTGAAACTCGTGTAACACAGCACCTCTTCATAATTATTATTCTTCATCAGAGTACTTCAATCTTGTCAAGTTATATATATAAGATACAAGATATAAGCCAGATGTCCTAATTATTCTAACACAGGCAAGCTAAGAAGGGCTGGATTCCCCCAGGACAGGTGCTGCAAGTCAGCAGCAGAAAAGTCACACTCACAGAGCGGGAGATGGTAGAGATGATCTGTCCCTCATTAGTGTAGCAGCTCATCTTGATCATGAACATACCCAAGTCCTGATTGACTGGAGACTCTGGCATCTCCATCTCCAAAGAGATGCTATACGGCTGCCCATACACCATTACCTAGTAGAAGAGTGTTATAGGGGTTAGCAAATATTAATTCACATTTAGCTAGCCCAGTTACAACTCAATCCATATGAAATTGGTTTTTTAAATAAAAAAAGAATAGAACTCCATTCTCATCATGACCCTACACAGGATAAACGGTTATGGAAGATTTATTGGGTGTAAGGAAATTCCATCAACTATAAATGAAAAAGTTGCAATTTGTGAAACATGTAAATGTAAGAATTTCAAGAGGCACGTACATAAAGTTAACATATGGACATAAACATAGTTTCGAACAAAGTTCTTACTTGGTCTCGCCCGTTCTTCAGCAAGGAGAGATTAGCCGTGGGGAAGGAGCAGAGCACAGAACCGGAAGATACACAGTCTGTCCTGAGAGTGAAAAAGCCACAAGGACATGTATAGCATATGGACCTCTATTACAAGATAAATAAATGGTTTTGAATCGGACTTTAATGCAAATACGATTGCTCATACAAATAAAATTCCTTGTACAGATGCTCCTCTACTTACCAACTTTCAACTTATGAACTTTCAGACATACGAATGAAGAGGATTAAGTCCAAATTGTGTTCATTGGGCTGCCATTTCCTGCCCACAACATCAATTTTTTTTTCTTCGCGCCAATTCTGCCTAGTACGACTTCTGGCCGCTACTCCCAGCGTCCTAGTTCTGTGTACTTGCATATACTCTTAAAATGATGTTTAACGACTTACAAACATTTCAAGTTACGAATGGCCATTCAGAACATAACTCATTCGTAAGTAGAGGAACATCTGTACAATTATCATCCATAATTAAACTGCAATTTTTTCCAAGTATATAAACATAGCAAACATTAAACCAATCTTTTATGTTTTTGAAACTAATGGACCTTCCAAGAGTAATACTTACATTATCTACCAATGTTCAGGCAAGTTAGGAAATTAATTGATTGACAATTACTTTAAAATGAACCTCTTAGAAAACAACCTGTCTTTATCTGACAACATAGTTATGACACAGTGGTAAATACAGTCAGTTATACAGGTGCAGTTTAGGGAATGTCCAATGGATGGGTGCTGCAAATATTGGGGTGACTTCAGGAGGTTTAGGAGGAAACTGCTGACACACTTAGACGGACAATTTCATGGTTTCACCCCAACATAAAAGTAATGTAAACATAATTTACTCTGCATAAGACATGTGCACAGAACTCACAAATATACACATAATACACACACACACTACTCACAGAAAGTCTTGGGTCAATTACTTAATTCAGTAAAAAAAGATTGCTAAATTATTGGTTTTATAACACAAATTACTATATTCATTTGTTTACAAAAATATGTATCACATTTGAAACAGCCAGTGGTTTTAAGTAAAACATTCATGTAGCAATACAATGAAACCCAGATTACAGTTCTAGAAGAGTTGCTAAAAAGATCATTGACAAGTAGTCTTATTAGGTGTTTTTTTTAATTAGTAACACCTCTACAATAACATAAAACACCCATAATGTGATTTTTGTATCCCTTTGGGAGCCAGTGATATAATTGCAATTAATAGCAAACTGGCAAGAACAGAACTGAATGAATCAGTCAAAAAGAAATTATAACGCTTACAAAGAAAAGATCTGCGTGAAGATATGTGCAGATACATTAAACATTGCCTGTCAAAGGACTTATGAAACCAATAAATCTGAAACATTGACAGAATGAAACAAGTGTTCTAAGGCTTTCTGTAAGCACAAATAGACAAACAGGCGTACCGGGCCTCAGCTACCTGTAAGAATAGTGCACAGGGGTGCTGAAGCTGGCGGTCGGCATGTAGGAGTAGTAGAAGCTGCCGTAGAGAAATATGGCCACCCACAAGAGGAGCAGCAGCACGCAGAGCAGGATGGCGGCTTGCAGGAGCGTGCGTCGGGCCCGCAGGACCATCACGGCCGCCACGTCCTGCAGCCACAGCAGCGTCGGCCCGACCAGGCCGCCCACGTCCCCTGAGCGGGGGCCGCCGTCCACCCGGCACCCTCTACCGGAGTCCATCTTCAGTCCCAGGGCCAAACTCTCCCCTGTTAATCTTCGTGGTCGGCAACTACCGCTGGACTAATTCGCTCTCTCTCGGTCACCGCTCTCTCATACCAAAAATGCTGCACACTGTATTATATCTATATGTAATCAAGCCGACCTTTTACATCTCATTCAGGCCGCTGTGTACAGTCTGCTAAGCCTAATCTTAACTAAACGAAAAAGGTCATGTAAGTCTCTGGACATCTTGGGTCTGCTTCTGATACGTTATATTTCAGTATCACCCTGACTGTTTTCCTCTAGCTAAAGAATTTTAAACATCCCGCTGTATCGCTGCTGTATCCGGCATCCAGGCAAAGTGACAAAGTTCTTGACGTGCCAAAAAGTATAAGTCGCCCAAGTTGTATTTCTCGTCTTTCACACAACGCTCCCAGTGTCCCTCGTGCACTGACCTGCGAGAGAAAGTTAGGAACAGAAAACTACATCAAGTACAGTACAGACAATTTTTTACTACACTTAATGTTACTGTGTACGCTTCTTGCATGCTGGTCGCTTTACATGGGAGCGCCCAAAAATCCTAGAAATAATACTTTGTGAGTGAAACAGAGAACTCGGTTAACAGAAGTAAATCAGATTAAACATTTTACATTTATATTGGTTTTACTGGTGGATTGTGGACAAAATTATGTGTTTACATAAATGAATCTATAGGCCATTGCCACAGATGTATATCGATACCTCTTAGACATGCATAATATATGTAATATAAAACATAATAAATACATATACAAGCCATATGAGTGGGAGGGAGATTATATACAGCCCAACTGTTCCATTGAGTGTGAATCAGAATCAGGTTTTTC
This sequence comes from Stomatorhinus ivindoensis, assembly GCA_019775895.2. Classification (NCBI taxonomy): domain Eukaryota; kingdom Metazoa; phylum Chordata; class Actinopteri; order Osteoglossiformes; family Mormyridae; genus Stomatorhinus; species Stomatorhinus ivindoensis. The sequence goes on along the minus strand of JABFEB020000002.1, from coordinate 24,716,547 downwards.
AAGCACTCCATTACCAACGGGCCATTTTCCTAGAATAAGGAGAATCAGATCAACTTGTTAAGAGTGTGGGGGGGAGGGGGGTCAGATGTGCCACAAAGGGGGCCTAAAATAATCTGGAACATAACTGAATTGCTAGGGGCCCAATATCACATGCTGTCATGGGGTCCAAAATCTCTAGCGGCTCTGGATAATATTCCATCACTCATGATAAATCCAGGAATGAGGGTGTATGCAGACCACAAACTATATACCAAGCGTCCGTTAAGTTTTACATAATTTTCAGAACATTACAATAAAGGCTTAGTGACTGACCATGGGGACAATCCTTCCCAAGTATATGAAAAAAAGGGAGATGGCCCGACCCCATAGATCAGGGCTGTCCAGTCCTGCTCCTGTAGAGCTTCCACCCTGCAGAGCTTAGGTGCAGCCCTGGTGTAACACATCCTGATACAGATAATCAGGCCCCTCAGTTATATCTCAGTATGAGAACCAGCTTAACTTCAACATAGCTGACTCTAATACTAAGATATAAATGAAGGGGCTGCTTATCTGTATCAGGTGTGTTAAATCAGGGCTGTACCTAAGCTCTGCAGGGTGGTAGCCCTACAGGAGCAGGACTGGGCAGCCCTGCCAAAGATCAATATTATGACAAACGCTAAAATCCCGATAGCAGCACAAAGGCGTCTTTGCAGAGAAAAACCAACCTTCCTACACAATAAAACAAAATAAAAATATTCATCTCACGATAGTATTAGAAAAATATAAAATATTACAATTTTTAAATAACTAACAATAAGTATGAATGTGAACAAGATTTAACTATACACAACAATTGTAATGAACAACACGTGCGCAGTCGCACTAACTGAGCTAAGTGCCGTCTATAAAAAAAGGCTTTTAAAATGTTTTATCTATACAGCTAAAGCTGATAGTGAACTAGAAAGTCTACCAAGAAAATAAGCATATGATCTTGCGATTTGTATTACACGCATGTCTAGGTAACTCACCTTTTATTCTCTCGATAGTTATGAAAAATTCCATTAAATCTTTGACTAAAAGCGGACTTGATCGTTTTTAATTCCAAATCACCTTTGCATGAACTTAACAGTTTGAAGCAGCATTTTCCGTAGCTATGCCCAGCACGGCGCTTACGAACTCAAAGTATGGCAGCCCTAAAGAGACAAGCGTCCTTCGCAATTTAGGTTTCAACACGCCTTCCTGCTGCGTTTTTACTTTACCTAACTCGCCCCGTTTCCGCTCCCTTCAACTAAGTAACGAATCTATTCACGCAGTTTTACAAATTAAACATTACACTTTGCGTTACTGGCTAATTGGGAACTGTATTATATGTTTGCATTAACACTCTATTGGCAATTACCGTAGATTTATGTATAGCGATATATCTCTTAGACACTTGCGTAATATATGTAATGTGAAATATAAAATATATACAATACATTTGACTCCAAAAAGATGGAGGAAGAACCTTTTAAGAAAAGAGGTTGGGGGAGAAGCAGTAGTACTGTCAAAGACAAAGGGGGAGGGAGCCATGGCAGCTGTTCCCATGGTAACGGAACAGAAGGAACGGGGCATCTAATCAACCACTGAAATGCTAAAAACATACATGTTTAATGCATTTAAGCACATTACCAATAGCAAATTCACGCTTGACAAATCAAGGATCATTGCGTTTTGTTTATATTTATGATTGCTTTGTCTTTCTGAGATTGTCTCATTTAGAAAATCTCTTTTCATTGTAACAGCTAAATAATTAATGACCTGAAATCAACAAGAGATGCTACAAGGAGAAACTATTTTCAGTAAGGAGTAGTACTCGGTACCATCTACATCTCTCATTTCCCTACCATACAGACCCCAGAGATGGTATATCCCAGCCCAGCCCAATCCAAAGCAGAAATTGACTACTGGGTACTTCCATATTCATTATTTGGCGCGTTCCATTAGCCAGAAAGGGGAGGTTGTGCAGCAGTTGAGGCACTGCAATACAATGTAACAGAACTGCAGTGCGCTGGAGTGTATGTGAGTACTGTAACATCAGCTCTGTCTATGAGGGTGGGGTCTGTCTGAACTGGAACCTCAGACACCGTGACAAAAACACCAAAGGAGCAGGAGAGCAAAGGAGAGAGGAAGCACCAGGAGAGGAAGACGACAAGGGTAAGTGGGGGGGGGGAAGGAGGGAGACGACAAAAGGATTGCCTTTCATTATCTGTCTCCAGCCATCCTTCCATTTCTTTTTCTGCTTCCCTTCCATTGTACTTGATCATTTTACTAATGCACAATTTCCCATTAAACCACAGAGTGCTCTCTTAAATCCCGTTTCCCACTGTATTAATTTGTGCATCTATCAGCTCGTGTGTGATTTCAGACGTAGGGTGAGAGGTGATTTAGGATGCTTGCTCACTGGAGGTAGGCAGTGCAAATTATTGATTCAATGTGGATGTTACTCGGATAACGATAATAATAATAAAATAATGATTTTACACCATGCTGTGCGATTTTGTTGCCTGTAGCATGGATCTCAGTAATAAATCGTATGCATCTGAATGTGTATATGGTGACAGGCAAATATACATGGTATTGTGGTTCCAAACCAAAAAATATGGTGTACACACTGGAGTGAACACATTCTTTTACATTCAAAGTTAGATTTAGACATTTTGCAATTTTGAAAAGCCTGGCTGATTTTCTATGTGATGTTCTTGTGAACCAGCTGTCTAAATGGCACCATAAAATCAATAAAGACAGTATTCCACAAAATGTATTTAATATTAGCAAACAACACAATCATGTATAAGAATATTATTGGGGTACACAGTGTAGATCTCAAAGTACAACCATTCACAACAGTCATTTATTCTTTGTGCATTACACCCTATTTCTATTTTAGTATTTCTCTGGAAAAATGGTTTTCTGGGACAGAGGGCTTTTAGTATGAAGGAAAATGACACCAAAAGAATTGTCCTTGGAGGGACAAATTGAGAAATAATGATTTAAGAACATGTTGAGCATATTTTTCAGTGGGTCATTTGTTGCATCTGGTGAAACATTGTGAAATTGAACATTAAGCTAGTTTAGAAGTTCATTCAAATAATTTGTAGTGGACTGAAGACAGCTCAGTTTAAATATGTATGAAGCAGAAGTGATCAGTGGTGAGGTAGAAATCATTAACTCCTAATGCTATAATAATAATAATAATATAATAATAAAGATTAATTAGAGCAGTGTTTCCCAATCCAGTCCTCAGGGACCCACAGATGGGTCACAATTTTGCTCCCTCCCAGACAGCCCACATTTTTGCTCCGTAGCTGGGAGGAAGCAAAAAGATGTATTGCCTGCAGGGCACTGAGGACCTGGTTGTGAAACACTGAATTAGAGCATTGCTTCCCTTGGTTGTTCAACTTGTGCCAAAAAACCTGTCTGACACGACAGAAAATGAAGATTTTAGCAACGTGACCCAATAAGAGAAGTAGTACTATTCAATTATGAGCAACTTAACAGGAGATGAATACACATTAATACTGCCTAGCCACACATCAAGACAAACTGGCAGAGAATGTGTCAAAATGGAAACGTCATTTCATTTGAATAATTTCGCATATGTAATATTCCAGGTCGATTTGTAGAGCTGTTGCTTGGGCATTTTTAAATTACGCTCCAGGGAATGTTAGAAATGTATCATAATGCTTAAATTATTAGTAAAATATTACAATGCTAGGTGTGAATGTGTATGAATGGTTTTTTGTGCGCTTTGCGATGGGTTGGCACCACATCCTGGGTTATTCCCTGCACCTGTAGTTTCCAGCATAGGTTCTGAGATCCCCTCAACCCTATATAACAAGCCCGTATAGATAACAGATGGATGGATGGATGTATGGATGATACAGTGTCTAAGGAGATGGCTTTAATTTGTATTAGCAAGTTTGTTAAAAGGGGGCTGATTGACCACATCTGAACTTACAAATACAGTCCACAGAGGAGCATAATGCCCTTTGTGTTTGTATGTGTGTGGCAGGATGAAAGGAGACACCCCTGTGAATAGCACCATGAGTGTTGGTCAGGCCAGGAAGCTTGTGGAGCAGCTGAAGATTGAAGCCAGCATGTGTCGGATTAAGGTAAGCGTGGGGGGGTCCCTGCCCACCAGCGCCGTATCTTACTTAGCATGCTATCACTTATAAGTCGCTATTCCTTCATCCTTCATCTGGGTCACACACTTTCCTTCCAGCCTCATTCCCAGCAGGCATTAAATAAATTAAGTGAAACACATGCAGCTCAAGCATCCATCCATTGATCTACCAACTGTGTATCAGTACAGAATCACATAACGGCTCAAGCCGTAATCCCACAAAGTGGATTTAATTGGCTCAAAAAAGTTGTTTGTCTTCACCAAAACCCCGAAAATTATTTAGCTGTTTATTATAAATTCACAAACAGGGTTTCCTGTTCACATGCCACTGAACCCAAAATCTGTCTATTGTTTCATAAGCTTTTGCCCCGTTCAGGGTCATGGTAGGAGGCAGAAAATGTTCTGTAATAATTACAGGGCTAACACGTAACAGCCGTAGCACGGCGGTGCTGTGGTATGCACAATTACCTAATTTCTATAGAGACCCGAGTTCGGTTCCCTACACCAGCGTTTGGAGTTTGCCTGTTCGTGTTCTCCCCATGTCATTGTGGCGGATTCTCCTCACACAATAGTGTGTGGGGGCAGGGGGTAAAATTTAATAACTCATATAACACTTTAATATTTTTGTGGGTGAGGGACAAATGAAGCAATTTAAACATTGGGAACCACATGTCCCACCTGGTTCCTATTCCTCTGCACCCACAGTACAAACACTTGGATTATTCTTCTTGTGTCTGGGAGGGGCTCTGTGACCCTGTTCAGGACAAGCAGTATGGAAAATGAATATTAAATGTCTTTTTTTGGTAAAAAAAAAAAAAAGTTATACTTAATAGTTGTTTCAGATATTCACTGAAGCACTGTAAGTAGGAGATTTGGTTTATGAGCTGAAGGTTCCCAGACAACAATTTTACAAATCAGATACTTCTCTGAATCTCAAGTCCTGCTTTATGATGGTTCAATTTGTGATTCTTTGTTCGCACCTGCAGGTGTCAAAGGCTGCTGCGGACCTGATGGCCTACTGTGACGCCCATGCCTGCGAAGACCCCCTCATCACCCCTGTGCCCACATCCGAGAACCCCTTCAGGGAGAAGAAGTTCTTCTGTGCTCTGCTCTGAGAGACACGGGAAGATGACAGCACATATCTACACCAAGGAAGAGCAGTTAGATGGAAACAGGGGGTCTGCTGGGATGACAGTCAACACATGTGTAATTATCTACAGCAGTGTTTCCCAATCCGGTCCTCGGGGACCCACAGACGGTCCACGTTTTTGCTCCCTTCCAGTTCTCCTAATAGGAGCTGAGAGGGAGCAAAAAAGTGGACCGTGTGTGGGTCCCTGAGGACCGGATTGGGAAATACTGATCTACAGTTTTGATATTTATACACTCAAAGGTCAAAATACTTTTGCCAAGTCTGATTTTAAAAATGATTTTGCCATTGTTTTTTAATCCTTGATTTTCATATATGTATTTATTTAAAATTGGTCAGTATTAATACACACAGGGTGGAGAGCAAAGAAAAGCACTATAAACTCAAAGTATAATTTGCCACTTTTACAAGTGAAACAGTATTTTTGCCTTGATAATGTTTTTGGATTAGTTTGAGATCAGTAAGTTTACTAGGCCTGAGAGATAGAACTTGAATTTGGAATTTAAAAAATATTTACATAATCAAAAGCTAAAATCAGTGATTGGCACTGGGACTGCCAGATTTATCTCTACCATGACGACAATATTTAATTGTTACAAATTCGCTCATAGTGTCTGATATAATGTCTATTACAACCCAAAACCATGCATTTACCCATTGATATTTATAGCTATCTTCCTGGAATAAATTTTATACCAGTCTTTTAACTGTTAAATATACTATTCTTTATTTTACCACCTAAGCACAACACAGAATGAAAAATGGGGAAATACACATTTTGTCATCTATCTTTAAGCTAATGTTGAAATTATATCAATGTTTTCCACAAATGCAATCTGTATTCATGAAAAGTGGCAATTTACACTTTGAGACACAAATGTACGGTACACGGTCAAACAGTGAGAACGTGAATGAGGTGAATTGTCATAGCTGTGTGTGCTTATATATAAATTGTGGAAGAGATGGCCTGAAAAAGCGTGACAGTGTGTGTCTGTGTGCAAAATCTGAGGGGTTGAGTTGTATAAAAGATCATAATAAAGGCCCCTGTCACCATTATCTTGTGGAGAACAATTGAGGTCTCTGTCACTTTTGTAAATGTAGAAACAATAGATAACACACAAAATGTAGCAGCAGGATTGCCAAAAGCCTACATATTAATATATCAGTAAAAGCAAGAGACTACATTTATTTAGTATTTGAAACATGTAAAATGTAAAATTTGATAGATATTTGTGACTCTATAGGTGTTATACCACTTACCGTCAGCTACAAAAACAACCCAGCACATACCATCAACTTAAGACCAAAATTCTGGGTTAATTAACCAGCATGATTGCCTTCAATACGTGTTTTGGAAACAGAGTTATTCCTTTCGAAGGCAAAGGCACTTGTAAATATGGTGTCTCAGGTAACGTTTAATACCAGGCTTCCAAGCCTGTCTGTGCCGCCCGCAGCACTTACCTCACGTGCTTCTACACGATCAGCAATGGGGAGGTGTTTGCGTAGAGTAGTGACCAGTATTACCGCGCTACACCACTACTACAATTCAATTTGTAATTCCCCTCAATTTATTTTGAACGCTCAGACTGCCATCATCGTAAGACACATTACTACCTGTAGTATTCAGCATAGAAAGAACTACACAGAGCTTCCACTGGCTTGCCAAAACCCAGCTATTTGGTAGTTTACACAAACACTGACACATTATGACAATTATTATTTCACAAACAGACATCCAGAAACCATTACAGTACTTATAATGGTAACCTGTTGTGCAACTCTTGCATTAACAAAGTAAGCATCAAGCAAGCAGAGTGATTACAAGTTACGCTGAATGGTGCGTACACTGGTCAAAAGCAAGTGTATCATACTTAGAAAAAATACAAACCCTGGAAAACATAATTCTACATAAACAATCGTTACAGCTACAACGTAACTCGTAGCACACAGAAAATTGCCTCAAAACATTGAAACGTTGCTAAATATGAAGGGTTTAGTCAAGTTTGCAGAACAGACAGATAGTTAAATGTACGGTGTCAACATTCGCAGTGTCTAGGCCTGATAGGATAAGTGATGCTAATCTGGACCTATATGCAAATAAAGTATATCATAAAATTCTATTTACTAAAGTAATCTTGTAATATATAAACATGGTTACAGCGCTCTGTAATACACTATAATAAAACTGTAACTTTAAAACTTCCTGTCCAGCGTATTTCTTTCTTTCGCAGTGAAATGGTTAATGGCAGGGCAAAAGAATTTTTAACTTATATTCTATAATTATTTATATTTATTTTTTCGTACCTGCGTACCAAACTTAAGCACCTAACCAGCAGAAGACATTGGACTCCGGTATAAGGTGGGTTAAAATGAAGCAAAATATAAATATACTGGTCTTAGCAATGGGGTTTTACTCAAACTTCGCACAAACAATTTATGCTGTGGGAGGCGCCATTTTAATTCGCTTAAATCCCCGGGACAGACGGGAGGAATACGTCATGCCCCCTCCCAACCCCAAAAGCGTGTCAAAACAAACGCGGTGCCGCTGCTGTCAGTCGGGGTAGGACTTAGTCCGAAGTGGACGGATCGCTTGAATTACAGATCAGATACCCACCGCTGACTGATTTCTTGTTCCTTTTATTTCTGCCAAGATGGAATCGAAAAACCTACGCATATGCTCCATCACATGCTTTATAATGCTGATTTTTAATGCTTTAGTTATGGCCCTGGATGGGTCTCCGGAGCACGGTGTTAACGGATCACCCGGTCAGCCGGTTCGTTTGCCGGATTCCGACCCCGGTTTGCAGAAGGCAGTAAGGTTTGCCGAGGGACGGTACAACATGGGATCCAACGGAATTTATCTGCGTAGAGTTATAAAGATCATCTCCGCCCGTAAACAGGTATTTTAAATTCAGCTATTATAAAAAATAAACCAAGTAGGAATTTTGACAATCACCCTGGATGTCCATTGTCGCTCATTTAACTGTGAAGAATTAAAAGGTAGTTAAATGTAAAGTGTTAGACAGGCAATGCGTATGCGCTGAATTGTGTGACGAGCATGTTAATTATTATCCCTGTTTGTCATCTTCAGGAGCACATAACGACACACCCTGCTCAATAAAAATAAAATACTCTTTAATCGAGATGGTTCTTCAATAGAACAGATGTTGTTATTAAACGTTGCAGCGCTTCACATTTTGTGTAACATTGTGGATTTGATATTGAATCGCGAATGACACAACAACATGTGCTAAAAATATTTTTAATTCTATCAATTTTATGTTTTATAAATAATACAAGCTGTATAAGATTTCTAAAATCTGAATTGCACGTTGAATGTGGTTATTAAAAACTGATATTACTCCCACTGACGGCAGCAACGCAGCACGAGTTTAGTAACGATCGTACCCTGTCATTTGTAACGGAGCTTGAACGTAACGTCCGTGTAGGATTTGGATGGCTGGGAATGACGGTGTGTTTTTCTGCTACAGCTGGTGAAGGGGGTGAAATACAGCATTGTGGCCGAGCTGGGGAACACTCTGTGTAAGAAGTCGGAGGTTTTGGCTGACTCCGCCGTTTGTGACTTCCATGCTGAGCCCAACAAACTGAAGGTGAGACAAATCATCGCTCGTCATTGTGGAGACCCTTCTTACTTATGCCAGCACATATACCTACCCAGCTGCTGGTAAAGTCACTGGTGGTATGCTGATTTGGTGTGGGTCTTTCTCAATATAGGATGCCTCAATATATAAATATCTGTATAATGACATCTATTTAAAAATACTTTTTTTTTAAATATGCAATTTTTGATGGGGTAGGCCTATATAGTGTTTTCACATGCACCAGGTGCTGTTTGGTTATCTCATTGGTCAAATAACAAAAATGCTAAATAAACTACAGGTTTTTAAGTTCATATTTTGAGTGTGCCCTTGGAATTGCTCTCCACCCTGTCATATTGGGGTAACTGGCCCTTTAAGAAACTGACCTTTGACATGAATCACATCACAATTTTACATCGTCAATGGAGTGAGCACAACTCCCGCATCCCCAGGGCTTGTTCCTGTTTTTCCTGGCTTCACTCATATTGTGCCTGTGGTTTAGCGTAACACATCCATCCTGGCATTCTGCCATATCCTTATCCCCCCTACTGTGTTTCCTTTGATGGGTGGTCAAGCGTTTTACGGGGTCCCAAAGGCACCCTGACCTAATAATGCCCCATACATCATTTACAAGCAGAAGAGCGTGTCTCAGTCAGCCTGCCATCACATTGTATGCGTGTCTACCTCCAAGTCTGACACCGTTTGTTGTTCAGTGACTTGTCAGTGTTTAAGATGTCGCCATGGCTGAGTGACAAAGGCACTACTTTTCCACTTCTGGAGATGGATGTTTGATGTCTTCAGAACTTGGGCAGCATATATGAATGCTTCAAGAACATCATAAGGCTGAGCCAGTTGTGTTTCTGCTTTTGTCTGGATGCTCATCAGATTAATCACAAGTTTTTAATCACATGGCTTAGACCATCTGACTCAAAATCTCTCAGGCACATGATTTTAGGCCAGCATGTAGTAACTCTTCATCCCAGACTGTATGCATCAGTGCCTCTTTCTATCAGTTCAGTTTAACAGTGCAGAAATCTACCTAAAGCTATAGGTTCCATGCATTAAAAAAGCTGAGTGATTTAAATCTTCACTCACCTGGTGTATGTTCAGGATTCTGGTCCATATTCTTTTGCTGATATAAAATGTTCTGCCCTAAATTTAAATGCTTTCCCCCATCATTAAAATAAGGAACGATGATAATTCTCTGTTCATGTCTTCATGGTGATGTCCATCCCAGACGGAGGTGTGTGCGTTCGAGATTTGGGACCTACCGTGGTTCAGCACGACCACTCTGCTGAAACAGAAATGCCAGCCAGAGGGTGAGTGTGAGCCTGTCAGTACTGCTGGGTAGGAGGAGTTCCAAAGTCCCCGCTCTTCTTTAATCTGCTGGAAAAGCCTAGTTAGAATTATAGACCTATCTTCTGTGATGTGGTGAGGTCACCTCGTAACACAATCCTTATTGGCTCCCTACCTGCAAGGGTCTGTCTGCACACTACAAGACAGGGGTAGAACGTGTGGGGCAAGCTGACCGGTTGGGCAAGTTGACCAGTCAGAGCACACTAAGCTCATCGGGGGTGGGGCTTAAAGCTCTAACAGCACATTTCAGACAGTTATAGACAGAGTGAATACAGCTGTCCAGCATAAGAAAAATAATATGCTTTTGGAACATTGAAGCACATAAGGGGCGGTACGGTGGTGCAGTGGTTAGCATTGTCACCTCACATCTCTGGCACATGGGTTCAAGTCTCGGCCAGGGTACAATCTATGTAGAGTTTGCATGTTTTCCCTGTGTCATCGTGCGGTTTTCTCCCCCACAGTCCAGAAACATGTTAAGGTTAATTGGAGTTGCCAGATCCCCTATTGGTGTGAATGGTGTGTGAATGTGCCCTGTGATGGGTTGGTGCCCCACCCTGGGCTGTTCACTGCCTTGTGCCCATAGGGTCCAGACCCCCTGCAACCCTGAATAGGATAAACAGTGTTGGAAAATGGGTGGGTGGATGAAGCATGTAAATCTATTCTAGTAGACTACCAAAATAAAATCATGAACAGTGAAAATGTGGATAAGAGGGCTGCTTTAATTGATCTCCAATGTTATTGTAGTGGTTTGAGGCTGGATGATTAAACTGAACTGATATGAGTGCCATTCTTGTTTTCTCTAGCCCCCGACACCGAGAACAGCCAGATTGATGCTGGGGCTCTCTCTCCCAGCGCCCATGATAAGGTAATAGAAAACCAGTATATCTGCCTGCTATTGTCACTTGATATTCAGACTCGCCCCAGGTTTCGATGGTCGTGTTACAATATTTTGACTTTACGACGGGCAAATGTTTTTCACTTTCAGTACATTATTCAACATTTTCTTATAAAATAGGCTTTGTGTTAATGATTTCGCCCAACTGTAGGCTAATTAATGTAAGTGTTCTAAGCATGTTTAAGGTAGGCTAGGCTGTGAAGGTTTGTTAGGTTAGGTGTAGTGTGTTGGAATGCACTTTTGCCTCACGATATTTTCACCTTACAATATCTTTAACAGAGCGTAACCCTGTTGCAACCTGGGGAGAGGCTGTATTTCAAGCTTGTTTGTTGTAGATCTTGTCCAAGTTTATTCACCCGATAGTGCTAGTAGTTCAACACCAGGATTGTGTGCTTGCATTCCTGTGTCCTTGTATGGGTGTTTTCACATGCATTCTCTATACTTGAGATAGTGACTCCATTTTGCAGTTTGCATTTGTCTCCCGTTGGCTGAGGTCCTGCGCCGACTGTATCTCACCTGTACGTTCAGTTTAGGTTCCAGAATCACTGCAGTGCTCACATGATTAGCACCCGCTGAAGCTGAACACCCACGGATGGATGTTCAGTGCACGCTCAGCGACGTCGTGCTCTTGCTCTGCTTCATTTGCTTTTTTTGTCGCAGAAATCTGTGGAGCTGTTATCCGAGTTTAAAGAGTTTGCAGCCAAATTCAACCGCAGTTACAGCAGCCAGGAAGGTGAGAGGTGCTGCTAACCTTCATTTCATTATTGGCCATCAAATGTCTACTATTATGGATGATTTTTTTTTTTCAAACTGTTGAATACTAAAATATTTGACAGGAATTGCTGTGGTTTGTGTGTCCAGTATGTAAGTGTTGAGTCACAATATACCGGCGAACAAGACACTGTGTGTGAAGCTCAACACCAGTGGCCAGTTTAATGATCATTTACGTTGTATCAGCCACATATACTCAGAGTTTGTAGGATAGATTTTCAGCTATGGTGTATAAAACTTTGGCCCTGTTATGTCATACGGTGGCTCAGTGAATGAATCCTTCTTGTGTATGAATCATACGGATCAGAGCCACATACTGAAGGCTGAGTCAGCAAAATTCCACAAGTCCTGCAACACTGGTTTTCTCACCTTGACAGAGGCTGACAAGCGGCTGCGCATTTTCCAGAAGAATATGAAGACTGCGCAGACCCTACAGTCGTTGGACCAAGGGTCAGCAGAATATGGGGTCACCAAATTCAGTGACCTCACAGGTGTGTATTCATGCACATATGTCTGTTTTCATTCAAAGCTACTATTTTTCATGCTTGTTTGCAAGCGTGTTACTGATTTCATTAATCACGGAGATTTCCCGCAGTGTTTTAAATGTGTCCTATGGGTCTCTATTTCTGTGCATAGAGGATGAGTTTCGGTCACTGTACCTAAATCCTCTCCTGAGCCAGTGGAGTCTCCAGCGGCCCATGAAACCAGCATCGCCAGCCAACAGTGCGACACCAGCCAGCTGGGACTGGAGAGAGCATGGTGCCGTTAGCCCAGTCAAGAACCAGGTGACGGGAAGCAAACAAACACATGTACACAGCCATTAATATCTGCTGCCCCAGTTTCCCAACCCAAAGACAGTCTACCGGGAGCTGGAAAGGAGCATAAAGCTGGACTATCTGGCAGGAAATTAGGAGGGAGCAAAAATGTGGACTGTTTGGGGGTCCCCATGGACCGGGTTGGGAAGCACTGATCTAACCTGCCGATTTAGATGACTGATTACTCCAATATCATGCTAGATTATATAAATGGTAAATGGACTGTATTTATATAGCGCTTTATTCCAAAGCACTTTACAATGATGCCTCTCATTCCCCCATTCACACACCGGTAGCAGAGGCTCCCATGCAAGGTGCCAACCTGCATACATGGAGCAATTGGGGGTTCAGTGTCTTGCTCAAGGACACTTTGATGGGGTCAGGAGGAAGCAGGGCTCGAACCTGCAACCCTACAGTTGCCGAACGATAGTGCTACCTCCTGCGCCACCATCTTCCCGATATATTACATATTATATTATATTCTCCTGAGACCCCACCCATTCATTTATGTCCATTGTAGTGGACATTTTGTTTTTCCATCTATCTTTTCACTGATGTAAGGAAACATATTTATTCTTGTTGTACACTAAATAAATTTCAAATACATTTGAAAAAATCTAAATTGTAAGGACACTTTTTCCTTGGGTCACAGGAGGATATACAATTTATACATTAAATTATATTACACCAGGCATACCCCGGTTTTCCAAAGTTCACTCTATGCCATTTCGCATTTATGAAAAATTACTGAAAGAAAAATTACATTAGTACCTGTTTTCGCAAACCAATCAAAATCCAACGAGGATTTTCACTTTTCCGAAAAAAGGCGAAAATCGCATTCACATAATGAAGTGGAAATTTGTTACATTTTTCAGATCAGAAATTGTACTAGGCAGAATTGGTGCACAGAAAAAAAAATTGATGTTACGGACAGGAAACAGGAGCCCAACAGATACAATTTGGACTTGCAGTCCTCTTCGTTCATATGTCTGAAAATTTGTAAGTTGAAAGTTTGTAAATAGAGGAGCGTCTGTATTGTATAATTTCATCCTCTTTCCTCTGTGTCTGTGATCCGAAGGCACCAGTTCAAATCCCTGGGTCAGCAGAATGATTTTGCCGTTGAGCCCTTGAGCGAGGCCCTTAATTTCCAGTTGCTTTAGGGACTGTCTGACCCGGGTTCCTCAAAAGCGTGTCGCTTTGGAGAGGAGCATCTGCTAAATAAATGAATTGTAAATGTGGTTCGGATCACCTGGTGTTGTGCATGACATTAATATTCTGTGTATGGTGTACCTTGATCCAATGCTGTACTTACGGTTGTGTGACAGGGCTTGTGTGGATCTTGCTGGGCATTCTCAGTCACCGGGAACATCGAGGGTCAGTGGTTTATAAAGAAAGGCAAATTGCTGTCTTTGTCTGAGCAAGGTGAGCATCTGAATATCTGCTTCCTCTGTCATGCTGTCCTTTTGATAGTGGACCCCCGAAATAATAAGTTTCTCTCCCGACAGAGCTGGTAGACTGTGACCGCCTCGATGAAGCGTGTGGGGGTGGCCTGCCCTCGAATGCTTATGAGGCCATCGAGAAGCTGGGTAGGAGGAAGTGAGGTGGCGGAGGACTGGAGAAGCGCAGATACAAAAAATCTGAAAGGTTGTCCAGCTGTTTTCTTCAGCCCCCATGTGTGCTACTGATTTCAGGAGGCCTGGAGACTGAAATCGACTACAGCTACATCGGACACAAGCAGAGCTGCGGGTTTTCCTCGGGGAAGGTGGCGGCCTACATTAACGGCTCTGTTGAGCTGCCCAGGGATGAAAACGGTGAGAAGCTTAGGAAGATAAGGCCAAGTGTTGGGAAAATGGAGATGTAAGGGAGAAAGGAGAAGATCAGGCAGCTGGAATGAGTGTGCGTTTAATTGTCACATTCTGTCCAGTTCTGTAACTGTTGGTGAAAGATGAAGTTGCTTTGTTTGTGCATGCAGAAATTGCAGCATGGCTGGCAGAAAATGGCCCAGTTTCCGTCGCTCTCAATGCTTTTGCAATGCAGGTATGTTCTCTGGATCCGCCTTTGTAGGGAGCACAGCCTACAGCTTTTCTCTTCATTCCTGATACTGCTCATACTTGTGTTTCCCTCGTCTTCTCTTTCACTGCTTCCCTGTCATCCCTCAGTTCTACCGCAGAGGAGTGTCTCGGCCCATGAAGATCTTCTGTAACCCCTGGATGATTGACCATGCGGTGCTGCTTGTGGGATACGGAGAACGTGAGCCTTACACACAAAGACGCACGCACACACTTTAGTGTACAAATATGCAATGACCTTCAACCTCCCTGACATTGCTTTCCGCTCCTGTATGCAGGTAAGGGAATCCCATTCTGGGCCATTAAAAACAGCTGGGGTGAAGATTATGGAGAGCAGGTGGGAAATTCTATTCTGTCAAATGTCCACACACAATGGTTATGCATGTATAGCATTTGGTCTGAGGTCGAGGTTGATCGTGAGCAAGTATTGGATAAAGAGTTGGACGTTGGGTGGACTGTCAACCATAGTAAACCGTATTTCTATGAGAATTCTGTCCAAATTATGTGACTCCCTTGATTCCCATCTCATTGTCGGACTCTCGGCAAGGATCTTTGCTAAAACCATTGGTTCCTAAAGAGTCATCTTGTCACATGCAGACGTGTCACGAGCTCATAACAAACCAGCTGAGTCTGTTGTTATTAAGAAACTAAGTGAAGAAATTCTGTTGCCCTGAATAATTTCCTGAAAAAGTTACCCAGATAGCAGTAGTGTGCAGTCGTAAGACTCTTGCTAGTCATAATAATAAAACATTTCAGATGGTAGTCTGCATCTGAAAACCGATGTAATGGCTATATTAGTAGAATCATTAAAACTATTCTAAAACTATTAGCTCATTTTCAGACTCAACACATTCCATTATTTCTTTTTACAGTAGTTTATTGTTAGGGCTGCTCGATTATGGCAAAAATCATAATCATGATTATTTAACGCAATTAGTCATTGGGACGGCATGGGGGTGCAGTGCGAATCGCTTCATATCTCTAGGACCTGGGTTCAAGTCTCCACCAGGGTTCCATGTGCCTGGAATTTGCATGTTTTCCCCATGTTGTTGTAGGGTTTCCCTACACAGTCCAAAAACATGCTGAGGCTGATTGGAGTTACCAGATTGCAGTCAGGTGAATGAGTGAATGGTTTGAGAGTGTGCCCAGTGATAG
>JABFEB020000002.1:24678593-24691942 GCA_019775895.2 Stomatorhinus ivindoensis | reverse complement strand
TAAGTTCTTCCCAAGCGAGCTTGATGGGCCGAATGGCCTCCTCTCATTTGTATAGTTCTTATGTTCTTATGTTCTTAAAGCACAAGCTTTAATTTAGCCCCTGCTTCACCACCATGGGCCTGCTCAGTGCCCACAAAACCGGATCGATCAGTGGATGGATCTCACATTCCATCATACCACCACTCATACACAAGATCCTGAATTTTTAAAATTCCTTCACTAAGGGCAAGCTCTCCCCCACACCTGAAAAGATCCACTCCTTTCTGAGGAAGCACCATGACCTCAGATTTGGAGGCCCTGATTTTATCCCCACGGCTCCTCACTCAGCATCAAATCACTCAAGTGCAAACAAATGTTAAAAGGACACAGTAGGCAAATAGTATTTCCTGAAAAAATGACATTAATATAATAATAATAATAATAATAATAAATTAGTGAATGTTATGTTAAAAAATGCAGCTGACCTTTACTGTGGCAAAGAGGGGCTGTAATAGTGGTCAGACTTTTATTATGGCAAAGAGGGGCTGTAATAGTGGTCAGACTTTTATTATGGCAAAGAGGGGCTGTAATAGTGGACAGACTTTTATTATGGCAAAGAGGGGCTGTTATATTGGTCTCTTAGAACCCTGCAGCTCCTGTAGCTCTTCCCAGTAGATGTGGTGGGGCATGTGGTCATATGCCTTCTCCAAGTCCAGCCTCGGGGTGGAGTCTCCTCTCCAATACCCCAGTACTGTACAGCCTTTGTCATGAAGAATGAGGAGTATGATTACCCATAAAGAAAAATAAAATAAATTCCAGTTTATTGAATTGTGGAGACTATGGGTGTGTGATGATTATGAAGGTGGAGGGGAATGGTATGTGGCTCAGCAGGTTAAGCCACTGTGTCTGTGATTGAAAGCTCACTGGTTCAGATTCCACCCGTGGGAGAATAGTCACATGTCTGCTGTGCTCCAGAACCCCTGAAATGCTCCAAGGACACGAGGCAAAACAACTGACCCAGTGCTCAGATCCCAAGCTTTGCTCTCATCTGTCTTAATCTTTCTAAGGAACATAAGATGAGAAATATGGAAAAATTCCTATGTACGCTCCTCTACTTGCAAACGAGATAAGTTCTGAAAGGCTGTCCATAACTTGAAATGTTCGTAAGTCATTATTCAACATCATTTTAAGGGTATATGCAAGTACAAAGAACTAGGATGCTGGGAGTACGCATTTTAGGTGGATTTGTCGTGCAGAAAAAAAAAACTTGATGTTGCGGACAGGAAATGGGAGCCTAAGGAACACAATTTGGGCTTGCAGTCCTCTTTGTTCGTATGTCTGAAAGTTCGTAAGTTGAAAGTTTGTAAGTAGAGGAGTATCTGTACTTGTATGAACGGCAAATAAAACTTCATCTTAAGATGAAAGAAGTGCCCAAACTACCATCTGACCAGGGAAATAACAGAACCTGACCCAGCCCTGTGGATGCTTAGTACAGTACAGATCAGCGTCAAGTTGTGAGTTCAAATTCCATGTCAGGAGGAGTACTGCTTTCATCATTGAGACTTTCTGCAATAAATTTAATGTAGAAAATATAAATTCACTTATACATAGGACCTTGTTGGGGAAAGATTTGCAGGCTCTGTCTGTATTTGAGCTGCCTTTTAACACCCCCGCATGTCTAGACTGTACCACATATTTTGCTGTACAATAAATCATTTTGCTGAAGTCGCATTGGTGAGAGTTTGCAAGTGGAGTATTTTCATCCCTATAGCTAGAACACAGCCTCAAGCTGCAGTCACTTATGTGTATGTGTGTCACCTTGCGTGGTGGACGAATGGGAATGCAGGCTCGGGAGGCAGGGATCAGGACGGGAAGCAGGGTTTATTCCAGAGACACACGGGTAACGCCAGGCAACATTCAGTAACATTACACATAACAATACAATGACGGATCTGGGGGAGACTGACTCAGACGCAGACTAAATACGTAGGACAGGCCAGAACTGATTGACAACAGATGGTTACAATCAGGATTTGACACGAGGTAGCGTGGTAGGTAGTATATTTTTAATGATGCTCCAAATTCCACCCCCCCCCCCCCCCCCCCCAATTTGGTGTTTACACATAAACAATGGCCAGTTTCTGCCAGCAACTCTCTTGTCCACCATGAAACACTCCAGCTGCACAGCCCTCCACTGGGGCGTGTGAGTATCTCTGCACCCACTTGAGGTCTTTCAGGATGTGGAAGTAAGGACCAGGAGAGATTCCCTCCAAGACCAAGAGGTTTGGTTCCACAGCCTGACTCCGAGTGATACCACAGAAATGATCATCTGTGTCGCCAAAGGTGGGGCCCATTGCTAAGGTCTCATCTGTATGGGTCCTTCCCACTGCTGCATTCACCCCAATGGCACTTCACCTGAACTCCCACTTTTTTCAGGTGGTGAGCCCACAAATGTCTCCACCAACCCACTGCACACTGATCCTGGTCCAGTTACATGTGTGGCCTGGCTACAGGGATCATGCTGGAAGACCACCCTGAGGTCTATGTCTGGGCTTGGTCCTGCTAAGCTTATTTCAAGCAAGATATTCCTGCTTTTCATGGTGTCTGTCATAGGGGTCTTTGTTGGATTGTATTTAGCCTATAAACCAGCTCAACAAGGAAATTTCCACCAGGAACTTGCAGTGAATATAAACATTCTATACATCTAATGCAAATCAAGTTAAAATGATGTCAGGCATTTTTCCATCTTCAATGTGACCTTGCAACTAACAATGAAAAACCTGGACAACCTTGGTTGTAAAAGCATGCTCACCCTACCTGTATTTTGGGTAAGCACCGTTTGCGATTATTCCAGTAAGTGCTTATGAACTGTGAATTTTTTCCTGTTGATGAAGTTCCTTCCCTTGAGGGTATCTCTTGTTTACTCTGTCACTCTGCAGGTTTTTTGTGAGTTTGAGGTCCGCTGTGGCGTAACCGTTTGGCGCTTGGTCCCCTGATGCTACAATATTTGATATTTGGAGATAGTCATTATCCTATCTATGTCATTATCCTACCTATCCTGGAATCCCAGCTGAACTGGAGCAGCTCCAAAGCATCGTCATGCCTTACGATAAGCAGACATCCCACCTGTCCCTGCTCCTAACCCTAACCCGAACCCGCTAAATATATACAATATCCCACACATTTGTTTCTTAGAGAAGAGCGTGCGCCAAGAACAAAGACCTTACAGCTTATTTAGAATCTCTGGAGAAGGAAAGCGGGAGCTATTAACATGTGGGAGATTCCTGGAACTTTCGGAAGAGGTGGGATGTCTGAGTAAATGTGTTCCCACATGTGGTCCTTCTTAAACGAGCCAAACTCAATCCTCTTAAAATGGAGCAAAAAGTGGATCAACAGAAAATGGACTCAGTTCTTTTTGCGGTAACACTTCATTTGACGGGGCACAAATATAGTATTATGCTATTGCCTATGCATTAATTAACCACAAACTAAGTCTTACAGTAGTTACATACTGATCTCATGTTAATTCATCATTAATGAATCGTGATGCATGTTTTATCTCAAGCAGTTACCGTGCTTGTTACTATATCTGTTAATTCTGTAAATCTTTGTGAACTTCTGAAGGAACCACTGAAGGAGAAGTAATGAATAACACAAGCGAAACGCTAATCTCATCTTTGTTCATCATTAATGAATCATGACGCATTTAATATATTTGTTCACCTCCACTGGTAAGCGTTGGCGCAACCATATATCTCCAATATTGGCCTCGCTTCACTAGCTACCTGAGAGATTTAGAATTGAGTTTAAAATGTTGTTGTTTGTTTTAAAGCTCTAAAGGGGCTGGCACCCCAATATCTCACTGAAGTGTTATACTTTTATACTCCGCCCAAAGCACTTAGGTCGTCTCACCAGCTTCTGCTCAAAGTCCCCAAGACCAGGTTGAAGATCAGAGGCAACCAAGTCTTTGGTGTGGCTGCTCCTAGACTTCGGGTTGCAGCTCCTAGACTTTGGGTGGCAGCTCCTAGACTTTGGAATAGCCTACCCTGGCATGTTTGATCTGCCCCGACTCTGGAAATTTTAAATCGTCCCTGAATACGTATCTTTTCTCTATGGCTTCTAATTTAGGCTGAGCTGGCAGACTTTTCTGTGTCTGTTGTTCTCTGTTTTAAGTTTCGTATTTTACGTCTTTCATTGTTTTTTTTTATTGATGTAAATCTGTACAGCACTTTGGTCAACCTTGGTTGTCAGTTGAAAGTGCTATATAAATAAATTTTGATTTGATTTGATGATTTATACTTCAGTAGTAACCGAGTTACTACTGCGTACTTATGTACCCTCAAGTAAGGAGTTACTCTTTTTGTACTCACAGTGTGAGCTCATTTGAAAGAGGACTCTGTTCTCTCTCTGGTCCATTTCATTTCTGATGGGGCCTCAGTCCTCTTTCTGTTCACAGGTCGTTACCTACCGTTCAACCTACTTGTTGAGCTTCCCAGTGCAACAGCATGTGACCTATCTCCAGCATCTCCAGCAAGTCTAGAGGGCAAAAAAAAAAACAACAATAGCGACAGGCAATGCCAATCTGCAGGTCTTTGTGTTCACAAATGGCCAGGACAAGCAAACCGCAAGATGGACTTAAAGCGTTATGGACTGAAATCACTTCCCAATGTGGTCGCATTTCAGAGTGGTTGGAAAGTTCGCATATGCACGAAAATGTCTACTCGCTCAAGGGGCTGAACGGGACCAAGTGTGAAAACACCCTAAGTATCATATTGTTCGACAATGAGCTGTGCTGTCTGTGGTAATGAGCTCTATTTGTGCTACTAATTATCTATTTGTTCTTCTTTAATCGTGTTATTTGCATAATCACATTTAAGTCTGACACGCTTAGTTTTGATCTCTGTGAGTTGCTGAATCGTGACAACCTGCATTAATTTACATACAGTAGATTTTATGCAATTATGCAAATGTCGGTAAGCGTAGAAAGAAAACCGGAGGGTTTGTAATACATGCTAGCTAGCAAACAAATGAATCTTTTTTATTACTCAAATGTGACTTTATTGAAATATTTAAGGCAGGGGTGGGCAATCTTATCTAGAAAGGGCCGCTGTGTATGCGGGTTTTTGCTGCAACTCCCTACTTATATTACTAATTAGAGGACTGATTGGCTGAAGGGTCCGCACATCTGGGTTTGAACAGCTAACCTAAAGGTTATCCCAAAAACCTGCACACACACCAAGCTTGCCATTATTTATCTTAATTATATTATATCCTCCTGAGACCCAAGGAAAAAAAATGTATCCTTCAATTTTAGGTTATTTGTGATTTTCTATGTCTTTGGAGGAAATAAGACACATTACAATTTAGATTTTTTCAAATTAATTTTATTTTTAATTTCTCAGCATGCCCTCTTTAATGTACAACAGGAATAAATATGTTTCCTCACATAAGTGAAAAGATAGATGCAAAAACAAAATGGACATAAACGAATGGGTGGGGTCTGAGGAGGATATATGTAGTGGTGTTTGAAAGTTTGTGAACCCTATAGAATTGTCTACATATCTGCATAAATATGACCATAAGCATCATTTATTTATTGAGGAAACTGATCCAATATTACATATCTGTCAGTCGCAAAACCTCTAGGATTAGCAGGTAATTTGAAGGTGAAATTAGTCAGGTGTCCTCAGACAGTGGGATGACAATCAGGTTACTGAGGACCTCAGAAATAGGGTCGTTGAAGCTCATCAGAATGGAAAAGGTTACAAAACCATCTCTAAAGGGTTCGGACTCCACCAATCCACAGTAAGACCATTGTTACCCTCTTAAGCAGTGGTCGACCAATTAAAATCGCTCAAAAAGCAGGGCATGTAATAGTCGGCCAGGTCATGAAGAACCCCAGGGTAACTGCTAAGCAGCTGAAGGTCTCTCCTGCCCTGGCTAACGTTAATGTTCATGAGTCCACAATCAGGAGAACACTGAACAACAATGGTTTTCATGGTGGGTTGCAAGGAGAAAGCCACTGCTCTCCAAAAAGAACATTGCTACTCGTCTGCAGTTTGCTAAAGGTCATGTGGACAAGCCAAAAGGCTATTGGAAGGAAGTCTTGTAGACGGATGAGACCAAAATAGAACTTTTTGGTTTGAATGAGAAGCATTATATTTGGAGACAGGAAAACACAGAATTCGAGCATAAGAACCTTATCCCATGTGTGAAACATGGTGGTGGTAGCATCATGGTTTGGGCCTGTTTTGCTGCATCTGGGCCAGGACAGCTTACCATCATTGATGAAACAATGAATTCTGAATTATACCAGCAAATACTAAAAGAAAAATGTCAGGACATCTGTCCATGAACTGAATCTCAAGAGAAAGTGGGTCATGCAACAAGACAATCATCCTAAGCACACAAGTCATTCGACCAAAGAATGGTTAACCAAGAATAAAGTTAATGTTTTGGAAAGGCCTAGTCAAAGTCCTGACTTTAATCCAATTGAGATGCTGTGGAAGGACCCAAAGAAGCAGTTCATGTGAGGAAACCCACCAACATCCCAGACCTGAAGCTCTTCTGTAAGGATGAAAGGACTAAGATTCCTCCAAGCTGATATCCAGGACTGATCAGCAGTTACCGGAAACATTTAGTTGCAGTTATTTCTGCAAAAGGGGTCACACCAGATACTGAAATGAAAGTTTCACATACTTTTGCCACTGACAGATATGTAATATTGGATCATTTTCTCCAATAAATAATTGACCAAATGAAATGTTTTGTCTCATTTATTTAACTGGGTTCTCTTTATCTACTTTGAGGACTTGTGTGAAAATGTGATGTTTCAGGTTATATTTATGCAAAAATGTCGGCAATTATTTCAAGCACCACTGTAGTTTTTATAGTTATAGTTGTCATATAGTATTGAAAACATGATGAAAACTCAGTGGTCTACTGATATCTGTTGTCAACGCTGATCTAATGTGTACTTAGGTTTACTTTTTTACGCCCAGTTTTTAAACAAAGATAAAAGTATTCTGTCAATTTTAGCAGAACAAAAGAATAACAAAGCACAAGTTGTGGAAGTGTGTGGCTCAGTCGGTTTTTCCTCAGTGTCTGTGATGGGAAGGGCGCTGGCTTGAGCGTGGCTTTGGCAGAGTAGTTACATGTCATATGGCCCTTTGAGCGAGGCCCTTAACCCCCAGCTGCGGGGGGGCTGCTGCTGGTGGCTGCCCTTCGCTGCCAAGCCTCTGTCTTGGGGTAGGTGAGAAGAGAATCTCCCCACAGCGATCAATGAAGTGTAGTTATCATTAAATGTGTCATGGCCAACAGTTTCTACTCCAGTTCTGTGCAAACCGAAGCACATGTCAGCTTGATAAATAGCATATTGCAAATGCACCTGCTTTTCAGTTGTTCCATGAGCAGCTTCCTTTCCTGACTTTCACTCTCTTTGGCTTTGACCCGCTTTTCCACATTCTGCCTCTTTAAGTGGTACAATTCCGAAAATAAGCTTATGGCTTCCACACTGGGGTCATCTACTTATTTTTCTTTTTCGAAATGTTATAGATCAAAAACATCTCTTGTTATGATCTCAAAAAAATAAATCTATTACACAAAAAAAACTAACAAACAGACAACATATTGCCAAAGCTTAACACATTCATTCATTCATTGACATTGCATTTCATGACTATCAATACATAATTACTTTCGGTAGAATGTTTTAAAATATATAATACAAGAATAGTTTTGTTTTTAATTGTTGTACCAAAAGCAGAAGAATATTAAACTGTGAATAAACCTAGCAACTCAAGGCTTTGTTTCACCCAAAGTGTTTTTAACATAGTGTAAGGGGTTCATGGGGTGGACAGTGACAGTGGTCAGCACTGTTGCCTCACACCTCTTGGACCAGGGTCCACCATGGCTCCATGTGTGTGGAGTGTGTGTGTGCTCCCTGTGACGTCATAGTTACTCCGCTTTCCCCCACAGTCCAAAATCATACTGAAGTTAATTGGAGTTACCAAATTGTTTGTTTATGTGTGTGTGTGTCAGTATGTATGTGTGTGTGTGTGTGTATGTGTCTGTGAGTGTGTCTGAGAGTGTGTGTGTCTGTAAGTGTGCCCTACGTTGGGTTAGCGCCTGGGTCGTTCCCTGCCTTGTGCCCATAGCCTCTGGCATAGGCTCCAGACCCACTGTGATCCTGAATATGATAAGTGGTAATGGAAGATGGATGGAAAGGGTTTATTTGGTTTTCCCCTTAGCTGGAAAAAAATCTGAAAGCATAAAGGTGGAGCTGCAGCCTAATAGAATAATATAACACAGTGTAGTCTCGATTATCCGACCTTTGCTTATCCAACATTCTGAATTATCCAACATCCCACCGCAAAAAAAAAAACAAACAAAAAAACACATCAATCAGCAACAAGGACTACAAGTTGCGAGCGTGAGCGTAGTCTATTTTTGGTTGCTCCCGACTCTACCGCAGCTAATTAGTTACCCCGACTGTACAGTACACATTGTATTTAACTTCAGACAATTCTTAACTGTAAGTTTATTTATTTGGTTCATTTTTTCTGTTGTTTTGCTGTAAAATATTGTTATTAGGTTTGTAATGTGTAAAATTACAACGTATAATTACAATCATAACTTTAGATTATAATTATAATTTGATGTTTAATAGGCTTGTCTTAACGCCCCCCATTATCCGACATTTTCGCTTATCCTATGTTCTGCCGGCCCGTTTATGTCTGATAAGCGAGACTTTACTGTATATGCTGTATATAGACTCTACTGTATATGCTATATATAGACTCTACTGTATATGCTTACGCATGTGCCAATACTGTACATCACCGGCGGCTCATCCTTTCTATAGACCTAAAATGTATTTCTTCTGGGAACGTCTGATTCCTGGACATCTGTTCCAGACAGTACACCTGTATCTGCTGGAGTACCTTCCACAAACTTAACGTCTCATTGGGACTCCGTTTGTGTACCAGTAAAATAGAGAAATAGGCACATGGGTTGTTTGCTTCCTCCTTTGGAAAGTCAAAGGTTAAAAATCCAGGGTGACTCCTGGGGACGATACCCAATTTGTAGAGGCACATGCCCAGGAAGACGTCATCAATGGGAAATAGGTGCACCATCTTAGAGATCTCATTGAGTTGCATGACCAGAGATCCTGAGTACACAACCCCCCCACCACCCATATATGGGGGATATCTCCCTGCATAGAAGTCCTGTGGGACATAGTACTTTTGATCGACCTCACGGATTGGGTATGCACCAGTAATCACATCCCCTATGACAAAATCCAAGTTTCCTCCTCTTGCACTAGACTGCTGCTCCGCCTGTTGTAGGACGTCAAGAAGGGCAGGTGTCCTCACAAACACATCATCATCGCCTTTAAAGATGAAATGGGCATGAGGACAGTGCTGTAAAACCCATGGCCAGAAAAGCACATCCTTCAGTGTTAAGTTATAGAATGTGTCCCTGAAGTCCCATTGGAGGATGTCTCCATGCTGTATGCTCTCCTCTGCCAGCTGGTCATTGGAAAGGGAGCAGGACTGCGGAGACCGGTCCTGTCTGCCCAGCAGGAAAACCCTATGGACCACTCCCCCTCTTCCAGCCTCGCCTGTCACCAGCCCCCTACTTCCCCACGTTTCCCGGATTGCCTCTCTGTTCCTAATATTGCACTCTTGTGATTTGATGGCTAGTAATAGCAGAGGAGCTTCTTCGCTACACAGCATGGACTGGTCTATAATCAGCGGATACTCCCTGATGTGCATGGTCTGCAGGAAATCTTGGATATCTTTTGGGAAGCTTTCCTTGACCTCTGAAAAGGGACCCAAACTCTGCAAGCCACTTCCAGGAAATATCTGGAGTCCAGCTCCTGTTGCTCCTTTCGTTGTATCCAGCTGCCTCAGGATGGGATTGTACTCGCGGTCCAGAAGATGCTGGAGTCGGTTCCACAGGGCTCTGTCGTCGAGTTTTACATTCCAGAAGGGGCGTTCAGGCAGCAACGTTAATGGAGAGGCTCCCCGGGCAACAAAGTGAACTGGCAGTTTGGTGGTGGTCAGATTCATTTGGTGGTTGATCGTTATAATGAGATACACAAAAAGGTAGACCAGGAGAAGGAGAAATAAACAGAAACACATACAACAGCGACGGCAAAAAGCCATAAACTGGCAGAAAGAGAAAGAAAAGAAGTGGGGGAAATAGGAGAGCAGAAAGAACATTATATTAATAAGATGACACTATTAATTTTCCATCCATCTGTCTTCCAGCCAGTATAGGAATCCTACCCCAGGAAAGCAATGTAGGAGAAGCCAGTCCTTTACAGTATTATGTTACCTCATTTTTAAAAATTTAAATAAAATCTTGCTATTTCTTATAACCTAAAATTGGAAGGTATGGAGGAAACTTTATCGAAAATGGCCCGAAGGTGGGTTTTTCCATGACAATATCTAAAACAAAAATGTGACTAAAATATGCGTTAGTGATGATGACAAAATCAAAGATATTATTTGTCCGATGAATATAAGTAAAATACAAATAAAAGCCGGACTTCCCCACCACTCCATGTTTTTCTAATTGCAGCTGTGTCTGAATTCAGAGGCTGCATCCTTTGAAGGACGGGGTCTATGAAGGTGTAGCCTTTTTAGGTGGTGTTCTTTAAGGTTAGACAGAAAATGGGACGGTCTGGCCTACAGATAATTTTCTGTTTGCATCACCAGCTGTTCCTGCCTTTACCCTTGCGCTGCTCCTATCGCCCAGCCGGGACACACCCACTTTACCTCCGAGCAATGAATCTGGGGATATGCTGGGCTGTGAAGGATCCATCTGGTGGATCCATCACAATTTGGCAAAAGAAGGATGCGTTTCTATACAGCCTTCGAAATGGTGGAGCTTTGTCGCTCTGTTGTGACATTCGAATTGGTGGAGCTTTGTCGCTCTGTTGTGACATATTCGGTTTTCGAATGCAGTCTTAGAAGGATGCAGCCTCTGCCTGTGGTTCTGTCTGAATTCTGGGGCTGCATTCGAAGACTGAGCGTGTCTCCACAGTGTGACAAGACTTACCCGTTATAAACCCGTCCTGCCATACCCCTAGTATTCCATTATAAACCTAAAATTAGTTACTAGCATTTGGGTAGTTAACAAATCCTACAGACTGTTTACAAGATAACAAATCTCTTATATACATGTAAATATGTATGCATTTATGTGCAGACTTCTCTCAAAAATCACATACCAGCCAGCTGACCAAAGTTAGCAGCCCTGCAGATTACCCTAGCTTTTAATAATAATAATGAATTTTACTTTTTAATAAACATATTGAATCTTCCATTGTTTTGAGGTGGTGGCGTGGTTTGGCTTGAAAATATGTGTCAGATTTAAGCTATGAGCTTCTGTGTCTCCATGCTTATGTAAGTCACAGATCTTGATGTGCATTATGAAAGTGGAGAAGTTTCTGGCCGACAGCATAGGAATTTGGAATCAGTAACAGAGCTCCAATCTTCAGTGGGAAAGCCCTCGATTCCAAATCCAGGCCTTGTTTTCAGTTCTCCCAGGTAGTTAGTTTAATAATTACCGATTCTGATTGGCCAGAGGCTTCACACCTGGCTCATGGGTAGAAGAAGGCTGGAAAATCAGCAGTGCTCAGCCCTTGAGGAGTGTGATTTGTGCAGCCCTGCTGTAGAGCAGTGTTTCCCAACCCAATCATCGGGGAACCCCGGACAGTCCACGTTTTTGCTCCCTCCCAGCCAATCACGAACGCCGATTTCCTGGTCCAGGTACGCTAGGAGCTGAGAGGAAGCAAAAATGTGGACTGTCCCCAGTTCCCCGAGGACTGGGTTTGGAAACACTGTAGCGCATAAAAAAGCAGCTCCAGCATGTAACGTGTGGTAGCATGTGCCCCGCAGTCAGATCAGTCACAGGTTTGGGCCATTCAGAGTCACATAAACTAGCGCTTATTTACCGCCGTGAGTGTGACTCCTGGAGTTACTAAAACTGTTCGAAAAAGGCAGCTAACAGCTAATTTTGCCATTGTCTTTCCTGGAAAAACCCATATTTGATCTGAAGCTGTTCTATTTTTAAAATAATTAAATTTCAATATAATGTATTATTATTATCATTATTATCATATGAAACATGACTAAAACTAAAGTGCATTGTAGTCATTTGAAAATTAAAAATCGGTGTCAAAATTAACACTGGTATTCTCCTGATTTGTTTCCGTGATATGGTACTAGATTAATGGATGGAAGACAGATAGGATTTAGGCTAATGATAATGACTCGTTATTAAATTATGCGTGGTTATTTCTCCATTACACTGGAATTAGTTACACCTAATAATACATTTCGACCATTTACATTATCTCCAGTGGGCATAATATATATTTATACTTACTTCTCATTCAACAACCCAGTTAAAGAAAGCTGTTTCACTCTTCAGTATCTTCTTTTAACTTTCTTAAACGAACTTTACTTATATCCGTTTCTTCTCCAATGCGAGTTAATAAACACACATTGTAATGTGACAACTCCTGCAGTAACGATTCGTATGAAACATATTAGACTGGATTACATTTAAATTACAAATATTAATGAATATATGAACATTGTTAGCACCTAGCTAGTTATACCAAAAGTACACTCGCGGAATTCTGTCTCACCGCGGCCACGAACTTCAATGGTGTTTCAGTCGTGTTCGTTTCTTCTGATCGCAAAAAATCCTCTGAAGAAAATCCTTGTCATTTTAACTGAGAACTTTGTCAGATACGCAGAAAAGGAAATAAAATGTCTGTAAGAAACAAATAAATACCGTATTGATACGAATTATTTTATAAAGCTCATTTGCAAATGTAAGTAACATTCAAAGAGACAATCTTCTGATGTAGAAATATCTGGGAACCTTTAAAAAATCTATCTATATGTAGGAGTAAGAGTGAGTTTTTAAACTGCGCTACATTGCAAAGATAACTTTTAAATCAATCGCAACTTCACATGAAGTTAAAGGCAAACCTAAACATGCCGCTGTCCCTTTACCAGGCGCGGGCGGTTATCTCATAAATGTTACGGAGATTCCACACTGCGTTGCATATGAGTTTCAAAGAACAGTAACCTGTGGGCCACTCGTTCATCTGGAAACTCCTGTTTGACTTGTTAGACTCAAAAAGCGTTAACTAAGAGCTTAGCTTAAGTGCGACAGGAATAACAACGAAATGCAAACGAGCTACATCACCTATCCTGATATTTACAGTTTTATTCAATTGTTTACACACAATTTTGAAAACCGGGTTCGTTTTTCAAAATATAGTCACAATTATCCAAACACCACACTCAATTTGCAGAATTCCTAGATTGTTTGCAAAACATACA
>JABFEB020000002.1:24656999-24678230 GCA_019775895.2 Stomatorhinus ivindoensis | reverse complement strand
TGTGTGTGTGTATTTGTGTGTGTGTGTATCTGTATGTGTGTATTTGTATGTATGTGTGTATTTGTATGTGTGTGTGTGTGTATTTGTATGTATGTGTGTATTTGTATGTGTGTGTGTGTGTATTTGTATGTGTGTGTGTATTTCAAAATGCTTATGCTTCATTTCTTTAATAGATAAGAATGAACAAAAAAAATCCAGACCGATGTACAAAATTAATTTAATAAATATATTCTGTGATGTATACTTCCCAGAAACATCACAGGGAAGACAATTTAAACTTCATCCAACTTTTTGATTTCAAGAGGTCGCTTTAGGTTCAACAAGTACAGTGGTCTTAATACAGGATTTTCTTCATTATCATTAGTGTCATACTTATTAATTCACAGCAATATCTCCAGTCTCTCACACAGTTATGTTAAGGGCTGGTTACTTTGGCTCTCCCACACAAAGACAACCGCCACCCATCTCAGATAGACAAAAACACTTAAATATACTTTGAGTGCATAATGCAAGTACACACAGGCATGTCATTGTGTTTTACTACGGACATCAAACAGGAGTGCAACAGTCAAACAGCAACTGCACTACACACAGGCATGTTGGATGGGCTGTGAGCCCAAGCTGAGGGGTTACATGAATTCAATGCTCTGACGTCTCGACAATTGACTCAGCTAAATCAGCATTCATGTAATGTTGTAGCTACATTACCACACTACACCAATAATAGGAAAAAGCTCAGACAGAGAGAGCACAATGGGGCCACGAGCTATCACAGTATCATCCGTCCCTTATGTAATTCTCCTACTTCTATTCAATACACTTAGAGATTTGGCACCACCAATGGGATATCAAAAATCAAACAGCAATTGTATGTATCATTATAAACATACATAAATCATTTGACATTTGTTACAAGCTTTCAAAGCTAATAGTACACATAATACTCAATTTCCATTTAATTTATTCTTCTTTGTACAAGTTGAAAGCATTCAGATATACCTTTCTAGTCTTGATATTATCCATTTTCACATTGTTAGTGCTAGGGTGGGTTTACTTTACATTTGACTGCCACGGTAAATTAGGTAAATCAGCTCTCTGTTGTTATCTATTGGAGGTTTTAGCAATAGATGTGAACGCATAGTTTTCCAGGCTAACTAGGCAGTCAAGTGATTAGAACTGGCAGGAATGTAGACACCAACAGGACAGGGAACAGGAAATTCCACATGTTTATGAACACAGTATTGGCAACAAACTATACAAACACCAGCCAGGAACTGCCAAAACCAATTGGGACCTCGAAGATTGTTCTTGTCTGATGGACTGAAGACTGACAGATATTTCAGGTATTCTACATGAGTCGTTTTTCCCAACATAAACAGACGAATCAGAAAATAATTGTCACTAATCATTATTATTCAGTAACCAAATATTAAAGCTTATTACCATTCAAAACCAATAACTGGCACCTACAGCTGCATATATAGATTTTAATATAGAAATTATATATTTATATTTTAAGTGTACGCTATATTTTTTGGAAGACACTTAAATGTGACTAGCCAGAATATTCTATATGTTCTGTAATCAATACTATATACCTTTTTTTATAGCTAATTTCACCTCCACTTTGGAAACATTTCAGAAAAGGGAGAAAGACCAATATAACAACTAATAAGAGCCTAGGTTACTTCACCTCATACTTTATTTGATTTGTGTTGCACATCTCAACTTTTACAGTACAACTTTCCTTATTTATGACATACTTATTTTGTTTTGTTGAACGTTTTTATTTTGCTTTCACTATTCATTGTGGCAGAGTTGACCACCTTGCATTTCCTTGCAGGCTTTAGTCTGACTGTATAACTTGCCTGTGACAAAAAATCTCCCGAATCCTTGAATCCAAGGTATTAAAAAAAAAAGCTTTTCATCTCCACCAGGTGTGGCGGTCCCTCCCCTTGTCTGCCTAGTAACAAAATGTAACACCTGAATGAATTACTGTAACTAAGCAACAGAAAAAAAACATATAAACATCAGATTCAGTGGCTTATGCTGCTGTAATACAATGATGGGACATTGTTGAACACATTGTCTCCTGGTTTCAGAAAAATGGGGAAACGTTAAAGACTTTGAGAAAACATACTTCAACTGAATGGACAGTGAAATATATATTTAGAAATGCTTCACATTAACAGTATCTTCATAATGCTTTCACAATGCATTCGTAAAATAATTCAGTGCACCTTCGTTATGGATTCGTAATGCATTCATAGAACATGCGGAAGCAGAATGTAAGTATACCACAACATCCTAACAGCTATAATGTTCATTAATAACAGACATTATGCGACAATAACAAACATTATAATCGTATAATCATATAATGTTTGTTATTAATGTATGTTACAGTTGTTAAGGTACACTATAAAGCACTGGGACACACTCCATAATCACTGAATTCAGGAGTTTCATTCAGACCCATCGCCACAGGTATATAAAATCAGGCACCTAGGCATGCAGTCAGGTTTACAAACATTTGTGAAAGAATGGGTTGTTCTGAAGAGCTCAGTGAATTCAAGCATGGCACTGTCATATTATGTCACCTTTGCAATAAGACAGTTTGTGAAGTTTATTCCTTTCTAGATATTCCATAATCAACTGTATGAGGTATTGTTGCAAAGTGGAAGCATTTAGTAATAACAGAAACTCAGCTGCGAAGTGTCAGACCGTGTAAAGTAATAGAGAGAGTTGCAGAGTACTGAGTTGCATAGTGTGTAAAAATCATCAATGCTCTGCTGATTCAATAACTGCAGAGTTCCAAACTTCTTCTGGCATTAAGCTCAGCAGAAAAACTAGGAGCTTCACAGAATGGGCTTCCATGGCCGAGAAGCTGTATGCAACCCTCACATCACCAAGGCAATGTTCACAATAACAAAGTTAGAATGTACTCTACACGAACACGCTGCCACTGGACTGTAGTGGTGTAAATGTGTTCTGTGGAGTGACAAATCACACTTCTCTGTCTGGCAGTCTGATGGACGAGTCAGGGTTTATTGAATGCTAAAAGAATGTTACCTGCCTGACTGTGGTCCAGTGCACAAAGCAAGGTCAATAAAGACATGGTTAGGTGAATTTGGTGTGGAAGAACTTGACTGACCTGTACAAAGTTCTGACCTCAACCCCACCAAACACCTTTGGGATGAACTAGAATGGAGACTGCAAGCCAGGCCTTCAAGTCCAATATCAGTGCCTGACCTCACAAATGCTCTTTTGAGTGAATGGGCAAAGATTCCCAAAGACACACTCACTGTTACAGCTGAAAAGGGGGGGACCAACTCCATTCTGATGCCTATGGATCTAGAATGGAATGTCATAAAAGTCCCTGTGGGTATAATGGCCAGGTGTCCTAATACTCTTGTCCATATAGTGTATGATAGGATGTTCACGTACACTTACATGATGCTTATGAATGTTCTATGAATGCATAACAAATGCATTATGAAGGGGCAATTAATGTTTTAGGAATGCATTGTAATAGCCTTATGAAGGTGCAGTGAATATAAAGCCTTATCAAATATTCAGCAGAATGAATCATTAAATATAACAAATGCATTTAGTTCAATGAAATGATTGCATATTAACACTGAGAACCAGCAGTGGGGAGAGTTCTGCTAGTTTACTAACAAATAATTAGTGAAGCTAACTTTTTTGTTAGTGAATTAACATTAACATTTTTTCAAAGGCAAAGTAAATACAGTTTAATGGTCAAAAATGTACACTAAAATCACACATATTTGTTCCAATCTGTTGTCAGCATGTCTGCAAACAGTCTATCTGCCACAATGTTGGCTGACTACATGTGAACATAAGATTGGTCTATAACTTAAGGACTTAAGGTAGTTGAAGTTAAATGTAAGTGAACAAGAACAATGTCCGTTTAAACTGGGGCACCCTGAACTAAGCAGAGAACTGGGGCCTGTATGCTGGATTTCCTGCTTAATCGTATAACTTGTTGGATTTCAGGTACCCCAGTTTAAATGGACTTTATCTATGTTTACTTACATTTAGCCCAGACTACCTTAAATAGGACAAGCTGTCCAGCTACATATGAAATCCTGATTCAGCTCCTGATTATTTTCCGGGCTCTGATTAACAGAGCTATAGGCCAATAAAGTGCTGAGACCCTCCTTCCTAGTTCACCATAAACAGCGTCATGTTTGTAGTCCCTAAGTGGCTTCATTGAGGGCACAATGTCAGCACGAGCCAGTCATGCTTATAGAAAAAAGAAAATCTATTTTGGAGACTACAGAATCGAGCAATCCCCAATCCTAAATACCCCCAGGTAATCGCTCCAGCCATGCGGAACTTAATTGCTAAACGGGTTAGGATTTTAGCAGTCTAGCTATATTTTAAGAAGCACAAAGCACAAAACCAACCTGAAGCAAAATTAATATAATAAAAGCTAGCAGTTCTCTTTTATCATGAGCTTCTGCTATTTTTTTTGCCATTTATCAGTTTAGCATTATCAAATTAAACTGGGAAGTTAATGGATTAGCGGCTATCGCAATTAACTTTTCGGCTAGCTGTGCCCACCACCGCTGAGAACTATATATTTTTGGAAGATGTATCAAAGGACAGAAAGCACAAAAAATCTTAAGCTGTCCATGTGGCTTTACACATTTCCTGGTCGTTTTGCTTCCGTCCACATTCACACCTTCACTTGAGGCCTCTTAGATCCACTAGAGTATCAGTTTGGTCACTGAACTTCCCTCCAACTTCCCTGTGCTCTATTTTCACTCATTTAATTATAATTTAATTTAGTAAAACTTTAATCCAGTGTCCTGGGACTCCATACTGGCTCCATTTAACCCCATTCTAATTTACAGAATTATTAATAGTGATTTATTACACATCTTCAAAAAAATAAATCCCAGTGATAGAAAAATATTTCTAATGGACCACAAAAAAAAACTCCATCCAAAACGTCATGTTTTATGTTCATTCCAAAAGGTAGCAGCAGTTATATAAACTTCAAATGAAGATTTGAATAACCTTACTAGATGATACTGTCAATATTGCCCGCATATCTCTATTTTTCCACATCTTCCCCCCTACATTCATTATAATCATCTTAATCTCCCTCTCTCCATCTATGCACATTTTAGTCCTTGTCTCTTGCTCTCTCTCTCTTCCTCCCTCCCTCCCATTGCGGCTTTCTTGTTCTTCCCTCCTCTCCTTCTTTTGTGAGCCTATCCCTCCATCTTCTCCCTCCCCCACTCACTCGCCCACCCCCTCCCTCAGACCTGGGTCTCCAGGCCGCTGAGTTTGGGCGTGAGGATGCGTGGGGTGATGCCCGAGTTGAGATCTCTTTCAAACTCCAGCAGCTGGCCCATGAAGTTGAGGTTGGGCGAGACCACCGGCCTCCGGCTCTTCACGTACTTGTAGGCGTCCGTCACTGTCATGAGGGTGTGCTTCATCAGGTAGGCGATGACGACGGTGGCCGAGCGAGAGACTCCTGCTTGGCAATGTACCAGAACTGCTCGTCCGCTCTGGTGTGCCTCCTCTGTGGGGGGGGGGGCACAGTATTAAATCAATAAAAACCAGGCTGAGTTACAAGCGAATGCCAAAACAACACAAACATGCAACTGCCACTTTCTCCAATGTTTTAGCATCTATGTTTCTCAGTGCTTCAGTGCTGCGGGATAATTCCATTCTTAATTCGATTCAAGCCCATTCTGATGCAGTGTTTGAACGCTATGACTCTATAACTCACTGTTTTTCAAGTGGCGTCTGTCTTGATAGTCATGTCATTCTCAAATTTGGCCTCATGCTGATCTGTGTAATTCCGCTGTATAAAACCATAGCAGCCTAACCCACTAGCATCCTACCGACTGCAATTAACTCAGCGAGTGAGCAGTTAATGACACGTTCAAGAAGCGCGTACAGCCTGCAAGATGAGCAGAGTCACGCCGGAAACAAACATCATTATCAACCTTTAAAATAACTGCATTTAACTCCAACCTCAATATTGTGCCCTATGCTGCCCAGCTTGGGCTCCAGACTCACACAGAGGTCATATGATTGGACGATAGATGGATATTAACTCTTGTACCTGACTGAATGCAAAGAAATGTCTTTTTGATACAACATTGACTACAATTAGTAAAATCTGTGGGCAAGATTCAAAAGACAGAAACTGACGGTAAGTTTCTCAATCCAGAAATATATCATGGCATGAATGTACAGTGTGAGTTTTGTGACAGTTGCGTGATCTTTTGTTTGTTCTGCATCTCGCTCACCGATGAACTCAAAGACCTCCTCGAAATACTGCCGGAGGTCCTGCTTGCTGCTGTCTGTGGCGGGCAGCCGCTTGTAGTGGATCAGGCCCGAGTCCCGGTGGTAGAGGGGCAGGTGGGTGGTGACGTTCACCACGAAGCCGATGTTGAGCTGCAGCAGCAGGTCGAGGTCCTGGGCGTCCCTCTCGTTCCCGAGGAACAGGCAGGGGAGTATGGGGCTGAGGGGCGCATTCTCCACATCGGGGGTCATCTCACCCTCCTCAGCAGACAGGGAGGTGGGCAGGAAGGAGGACAGGGGGAGTGAAAGGGGGGGGTTGGATTCATGCACTGGGATTGGGAAGCCAGGGACAGGTTACATGGAAAAAAAAGGTTTTCCTTAAACGGTAGCTATAATTAAAATCACACCAGAAAAAAAACAAAATTCCCAAGTCTCCCCGTTTAAATGGTTTTATGAAATTGGGGGTGTTTTTTTAAGAATAAAAAACAGAAAGATTGACCCACTAAATATTGTCTTTTTCAGAGTTGTTATTGAAGGACCTTTGGAGTTAAAAGTCCAAAAAGAATTCAAACACAAAAAGGACAGGAAAACAAAACTAAATTGCTGATTTTAGATTTCTCTGCTTTGCAATTTAAATGTGAGAGGAGATTAATCTTCCCCTGCCAACATTCAGTGTCAGCAGCCCTGTTTCCAGGGGGGAAAAAACCAAATTAATTCCCTTTTTATCTTCAACCTAATCACCTTCATTCACATTCCCATTATTTTTGCTATTCCTGTCCTCTTTTCCTTCTCAAGCCCAGAGTTATAATTATCTGCTCATTCTCCGTGAGTTCTTTTAACACAGCGATGTACTAGGGCAGCTGGATATTATATCAGAGCCTGGTAACTGTTAACACACGGGATGGATTCAAGTGTGGATAAAAACATAAAGCAATCAAGCTAGAAAGAATGATATACAGAAACTTA
The DNA here is from genome assembly GCA_019775895.2 of Stomatorhinus ivindoensis. Classification (NCBI taxonomy): domain Eukaryota; kingdom Metazoa; phylum Chordata; class Actinopteri; order Osteoglossiformes; family Mormyridae; genus Stomatorhinus; species Stomatorhinus ivindoensis. The sequence goes on along the minus strand of JABFEB020000002.1, from coordinate 24,670,973 downwards.
AAGGACATTTATTCTGAAACTGACATGGATTTTTTTTATTCTATTGTAGATTTATTGACATCCAAAGTTAATTGTTAAAACAATAGTTGTATCTGTGTTTAATAAATATTTATAAAATGTGATATTTTATCCACAAGACATAATCTGGGAAAGAAATACTAATTCTCTGACCAGGTTAATGCCGTGGATCATGTAGCCATTCGCAAGCCTGTCATCTCTGCAGCAAACGATGCTGCTTCTCTTCAGCAGGCCAAACCTGCGATAACGGTCTTGTCTTCACAAAGCCGGGGCACTACACAAATGCTTACCTGTCCTGTCTTCATCACCTTGATCTCTGTTGAGTGATTTCAAGACCAGCTGGAGAGGCTGGGCCATGGGGAGGGTGTGAGGCGCAGGGTGAGGGCCCTCTCTGTGCCCGGACTTGGCGAGGCTGGTGTGGGCAGAAGATGGAGGAGAGATGGAGAGCGAGGTGCAGGCTGTGGGAGGACAGGGGGGGAGAGGCTGGGTCAGAGTGTTCTCAGAGACAAATCCACTCTCAGTCTCTCCTTCTTTGGTCCACAGCCTCTTCAGGGAATCTCGGCCCGCGTCCTTTGAATCCCTTGACCCAATGAAGTCCAGGACCGCCATCTTCCCTTGCTGCAGGCAGCGACGGCCCGCACGGTCTGTCAGATGAGAGCGGGTGAATTCTAGAAGATTCCGGCAGTCCAGAACCACAGGGCTGGTCCCGTCACTCCCGTCCCGCTTCTGGCTGTCACACAGGTCACCAGCCATCTCAGCAGTATGGTGCTTCTGTTGGTCCTTGGAGCGCGTCATCTTTTTAGCCAGCTCCTCAGGCCAGATGGTGCGCACGCTATAATCATCGTCGTCTGCCGAAAACGAGCCGGCCGTGCGCGGCCCCCCGCCCCGACCCAGCCCGCCCAACTTCCCCCTCGGCGGGTTGTAGCTGACCACAATGGGGTCACTGCTGCAGAAGCTGCACGTGGAGCTGCCCGTCTGACTGCTTTTTGGGTTGCAGCCACCGACGCAGTTTTGTAGGACCCGGAGCGGGGCAGACGTGGAGAGGGGGGCACACGGCAGGCAACCCCCAACAAGCTTTTTGCGAAAGGCAGTGGAGCTCTGGAAGCTGCTTCCCCTGCCGGAGCAGGACACGCATCCCAGGTGCCTCAGGGGCCTGATGCGGCAGTCGGACATGGTGCTATTGGACGAGGAGGTGTTGGTGGTAGATGAGGTAGACAGGCATCCTCCTAGAGATTTCAGGCCCATGACTCTAGAGCCACGGCAACCCCCGATCACCCCACCACCACCTTGGCATCCAGAAGACCACCCACCCCCAGGCCCGGAGCGGACGAGCTTGCAGCATCCACAACTGAAAGGCTGGGAGGGGTCAAGGGAGCAGGTCAGAGCCGGGCCGGGGAAACGGCCCCCCCTGGAAGAGCTACATGATTTGGAGACCGCATGGAGGTGTGGTGAGGGGCGTTCCCTGGTCCGGGATGGACGAGGCTGGCTGAACTGGTGGTGGAGTGGAGCTGTGGAGTGGGAGGCTAGGGCTAGCGCAGTATATCGGGTGTTCAGCACTGAAGCACGAGGCACTGGGACTGAATTGTGCGGCTGGGGCTGGCAACAGGGATTGGAAGGTTGGTGGATCGGTCCTAGTTTGGAGTTCTCCTTGTTGCCTGCAGACGGAACCTCCTGCAGAATTCGGGAAGAGAAGCTGGCTGTCTCAGGGTGTGTGTGAGGTGCTGGGTCTTGCTCTAGGTCCTTAGTAAACTTGGAGTATAGTCTGTTCCCCTCTCCAGGAGTCAGCTGGCTTCGGTGGTGAGCGCTGGGCAGAGTCTTCTTTTTGGTCTGGGAATGGTTCTGAAGCTGCTGAACTGCGCCTCCTGTTTTCCCTATGATTTCCCCCCTTTTTTCACCCTGCCCTAAGTCCAGATGCAAAGATACCTTCTCCTCCTTGTTCCCCTTCAGACTGCCGCTACGCCTCACACTGCCCCCCTTCTCCTTCCTGGAGATACTGCTTGCTCTCCCCGTCCCAGCAGCCAGGGACAGCTTGATATCGATGGTGTGCGTATGCTTGCGTTGTCTAGTCCCCAGTACCAGCACCCCGTCACCGTGTTGAGCACGGTGGCCACCTTCAGCCCTCCCCCCCTTGAGCTTCTGAGGCCGGGGGGACCTTCGCCTGTGTTCTGAGGAGGATGAGGAGGAGGTGGAGGAGGAGGGAGAGGATGAAGAAATATGTGGACGGGTGTGACGGAGTTGGGGTTTAAAAGTCGTTGAGTTGCTTCTGACAGACGCACTGTGGGATTGCTGGGAGGCCACGTCCAGAGCTGAGCTCTTGGGGCACTGAATGACCACAATGCGCTCGTCGAGGGGAAGGGGAGGCATCTGGAGTCCAGTGGCTGAACGATAAGGGGGGGAAAGACAGTCAGTCATCATCTTAGTACATGAAGTCTTAATGAAAATTTTATATGTATGCTGTTACAGTTCGGTTGCAAATGTCAGTCTATCAGGCACATGTGTTACTGCTTTTCAAATGAGGATGCATACATCTGGAACATGAAAAACGTGGGCTTTCCTGCTGTACAACCACCGCACACAGCATCAGATAGGTCATACGTAGAATTCAGTCGCCTGAGGATTCTGGAACTTTGAATATCGGTTCTAAATCTTCAAAAGTATATGTGACAAATGATTTGCTGTCAGTCGTCTACAACCATTTACAAAATAGTCGGGACACTCTGTATATATATACAAATCATATAAACCCATATTTAATTGAAAATAGAACACAGACAACATATCAAACTGAGATATTATATTGAAACTGAGAATTATTATTATTTTATGACAAATGTATGCTCAATTTGAATTGGATACCAGAAACACATTTCAGAAAAGTTGGGACAGCATATTTACCACTGTGTTGCATGACCTCTTCTTTTAACAACAACCTGTTTGGGAACTGGGGAGACCAGTTGCTGGAGTTTTGAAAGTGAAATGTTGCCTAACATAGAATTTCATCTGCTCAACAGTTCTGGTCTCCTTTGATTTCTTTTTCGTGTTTTCACTGGGTGACAGGTCTGGACTGCAGTCAGGCCAGTCTAACACCCGGACTCTTCTACTACAGAGCCTTGCTGTTGTTATTATGCACAGAATGCGATTCGGCATTGGCATGCTGAAATACACAAAATGTTCTCTAAAAAACATGTTGTCTGGCTGGCAACATACATGGCTCCAAAACCTGTATACAGTGGTCCCTCGTTAATCGCGGGAGTTACGTTCTAAAAATAATCCGCAATGCGGGACACAGGAACATGTAACATCAAAACTGCAATGACAGACCTGGGGTTATAGACACTAACATGGACTTCAAACTGAATCAAACGACAGAAAACAGCTGGTCACAATCAGGGTTGCATATGTGGTTAATAAGGGGCGTGGCACACAAGAGGATCGGACAGGCAGGTCATGACAATTACACTCATATTACCCAAAATATTAGAAAAAATAATAGAAAATAAGAAATATTAGACTTTATATCATATTGTTATTATTGTACATTTAATTACGAAGAGCAAAGATGCTTCCCATGCGTAGCTATGTATCATTTTCATTGTCCCTATCAACTTTTTAATCAATAGACGAAAAACCGCGATAGAGTGAAGCCACGAAAGTTGAAGCGCGAAGTGGCGAGGGACGACTGTATATCATTAAGCATTAGTGGGGCCATCCCAGATCACTTATTTGGAAATAGAGTTGTACCTGTGTAGTCTGGTTAGGGCCCCTGGAGCTGACAGTACGCAGCGTATGGTAGACTGGGCTACACCCTGCATGGGATACCAGTCCATTATAGAGCACATGCACACAACCATGCTCTATCGGCAATTTAGAGACTATCCTATTTCATCATTTGTCACTACACATATGCACTTGTGTGACAATTAAGCTACTGTTCATTATCATTACACAGAGCACAAGAATTTGGACAGAGATTAGAGTGGTGACAGTTTAGGTTAAAAGACCGATAACTGAAAGGCCAGCAATCAGTCTTTTACTCCCTAAATGTCCACTTACAAACAGGATCTTGCATGTCCATCCACACACACGCAAAGTAACCATATTCCTCATGTGACAGGCCAATGTGACAGGCCTTGGTCTCTACAATATTGGCTTATTGGTCCATCTTTATTCATAATAAAAGCAAACATTACTCTGATGACAAACCCTCGGACACTCTACCCTCAAAAATCAATAATATGAATGTTGATATCAATGTAACATTAAAACAAAAAATATTACTATAAAAAATACACTTGCTGTTGTGGAATTTGTTGCAAAACTGGAAAGAAAAACTATGCAGGTTCAAAAACACTGATGTATAAAAAATATAATAATTATTATAATTGCGTGAGGTAGTTGCATATGGCCATTTAGGCGAGGCACATGTTACAGATATTTTCTACATTAGAATAATGTTTACCCTGAGTTACAGTGGCTGTAATTAAATCTGACATGTTCATTAGGCGTCATTAACTATTGTCACAGGACTACGCTTCTGGGCTTGCCATTGTGTGCAGCAAAAATATTTGTAATACGGCTGCTGTTGATCATCAGCCGTGTGTCTTTACATTGTGCATCAAATTGTTAAATGTAGGATTAATGTGATGGATTAGCAGAAAGACCTAAACAGTAGAAGAGTTAAAATATGCATAATAAATAATAGGATAAAGTAACTCATAAAGAGCCATGTGGTACGATGGCCCAAGGACATGCTGAAGAAACACGAGATCTCTGTGCTCGCAGCTGTCTTACAGCAAGTGGGCATCAAATTGTTACTATATTAGTAAACAAAATAAAAACAAGACATGTAAGATTTATGGCTGCAAGGCAAAAAGAAACGATAGTGTATGGACACCGAAAAGTTCATGCATGGATCCATCTCTAGCAAACACCACTGACTGTAAACACATCTTCAAAGCTGATCACTTTCAGGGTATAAGCCGATATTTTCTAAAATAGTACAGGACATCATCCATGTCCAAAATAATTCTACTCGTGACTGTTGTCCTGAAATGACAAAGAGCTTACATGCTCCAGCGGCAGTGAGCTGCCAATCCAATTAATCGTTACTGAAGACTCCTTTGCCACTGGGGCCTGTGCAGTTTTTTAATCATCTTTTCATGCTTAACTGTGTAGGAAAACAGGCCAAAGCAAAATTATACAGGCATTTTCTCAGTTTTAAGCTGGGGTATGTCAAGGGTAAGTCGGTATATTTATCCTATTGATCTAGGTGTGCTCTATTTCCCCAAAAGATACTAAACCTCAAGTCTATTACATTTGACCAAAAACAATAGGAAAGCCTGCTTATCTATCTGCGCTATTGCCAGATCGCATAACACAGTATTTTACTGAAAGATTAAACCACAGTCATCTTTGGTCTCAAACAATTATCCTTATTTACACCCAATGACAGATATTCAAACTGCCCTGTTTACAATGAATGCTTGATTATTATGCATACTGCATTATTGGCAAATTTGTCACAAAGAAAAAAAGCTGACTTTACATATTAGAACTTATTAGGCACTGTACATTAATTATTTTATTAATTAATAATTAATTTCAAAATATATTATTTCGAATATATTAATTTGTCTTTGTACATAGAACATGGATTACAGCCGTAAAGCTTGTACACATTACGCATGTTTCAGCCCTTTCCTGAACAGACTGGAGATGATGCAGCACCATCTCAAATGACACATTTGGCACCACGTTAAAAAAACTGACACAGACCGAAAAAAACAAAGTCATCTTGCACCCTCAGCTTTTTTCACTTCTTTCGGAATATATAAACATTACATTAAGTCTGTCCCTGGTCTGTCAAAAAATACCGACCTGGCGAATGTCGTTTTCTGCAACGAGTTCAAATATTAATGCGACTTCTCTATTTCATACACTTCTAAACACAATGGTATATAGCCTACAACAAACAAGGATACAGACAATGAATTAAATCGGCGAGGTTATAATTCGTTGGGAGAACAACTGAAGCACCTCATTTGCTTACGTTTTTGTAATGATTGTACATACGTGATAAGAAAAACAGCAGAATCCCACGGCATGAAATAGACACCACACACATAAGCATTTGCTACATCTGAATGCAATGTGCCTGCAGCATCAGTCTCTATATTACTATACAACTGCCTGCAACGCGTCTGCTACATCGGTGTGTTTATTTACTACACATCTGAATGTAATGTGCAAGCTATACCAGTCTGTGTTCACATCGTTGTCAGCTGCAGACCGAGAGGTCTATACTACATTAAGGTTGCACTGGAGAATGCTGCATTAAGCAAGAACGCATTAAACGCACAGGCTGCCTATAGAAAGAATTACTGACTGACAAAAAAATGAATGCCCCAGGTCTTTTCATCTGATTCTGCAATATACTTACGTCAAGGTCTGTCCTGGCGGCTTATCGTCATAGTATACGAAGTGGAGAAACCCTTGAAGCGACTCACGTACTTATTTGAGTCCAGGCATGCAGCCTATCGTTCCTTGCATTCTATTGGGATGCAAGCAACTAAAACAATGCGGTACCCATATTTCTCCATCACGCCCTGAGTCTTTGAGACTGTGAAACGATCCATCTCATCGTCGTTTGTATTAGTAGGGATATAAAAGTGTTGAGTAAAGGAAGAGAATGACCCTAGCAGCAAAACAGGGACTTCACAGCGTCTACGTATACATGCCAGTGTCCGAACGTGTGTGTGCTTCTGTTCGTCAGTTTTTGGGAGAGGCGGAGACTGGGGGATTGGCTAGGGTGGGGGGTTGGGACCTTGACGGGAGGTGGGTGTGGTTTGGATGTGGGTGACATCATTCCAGCCTAATGTATATGATGAATATGATGAGTTTAGCGGAAAAATCGAAAACTTCTATTTATTTAGCCGTGAGGAAAGAAAATTGTGAGAAATTGAGAAGAATTCCAAAGAGTGTGTGGGCGCAAGGTATACAATAAATCTGGACCGCAAAGCAGCAAAAAAACTTTAAATTAAAAATATTAAATATACTTATTAAATTAGCAGAGTACGTTACCAATTTACATATTTAATTATTGAAAAATTTTCCTATTCAATTACTCATAATAGGAATAAGCATGAATGCGTGTTGGAACAACGATTATATGGGATTCTCAAACTCTTAAATGCGGACGGTTGTAGAATATGGTACCTCCCTTAAATTATACACCTAAACATACTAAACTTTGCATTTGCAGAGTTCGGCATTTAACATCATCAGGGTTTAATTGGGATTAAAAATCACCCCTGGACCTTTGTCCATAGAGTTCAATAAAATTTATATCAACAACTGACTTCACTGCTCACAAACAATATCCTATTATACTACTCATGCATTAATCAACTACAAACTAAGTCTTAGTTACATACTGATCTCATTATCATTAATGAATTGTGACATGTTTTATCCCAAGCAGTTACCATATTTGTTACTATCTGTTAATTCTGTAAACATTTGTGAACTTCTGAAGGATCAGGTCATGAATAACGCAAGTTAAATGCTGATCTGATATTAGTTCATCGTTAATGAATCGTGACGCATCTTTCATCTCAGGTAGCAACAATCATGATTTGTTTATGATTAGTTCATGATTTGTTCTTCAGTAGTAACTGAGTTATTACTAAGTATTTGTGTCCCATCAAGTTAGCAAATTTGCCAATGGTAGAAGTTCAAAGGGAAGTTAGGCTTAGCACATCCCTGTAAGAGACCCCAGTCAGCCCATATCAGAAACATCACTACCAGCACCACTGGTGCCCCGTAGACCTGTGTGCTCAGCCCATTCCCATGCACTCTGCTGACCCATAACTCTGGTGCAGTGTACAACTCTGACACCGACATCAAGCTTGCTGAGACACAATGGCGGTGGGTCTCATCAGCAAAGGTGATGAGTCGGTGTACAGGTTGGAGATTCAGCAAGTGGCGGACTGGTCTAATAGCAACTATCCTTTAAACTGTCTTTTAACATGGACAGTATGAAAGAGATGACTGTTAACTTCAGCCTCTAGTACAGCAAGGTTTCCACGGTGGCTGCACCTGTCAGCTGACCTCACCTGTTCCCTCAATGCCTCCTCATTAGCCAATTCGGCACAGTCGCGCCTTTTTTCCCTGACCAGCTGCATCTCTTGGTTTGGAAGTTGCAACCCACCTGCAAGATCCTACAACACTGGGACATCTCTGCTGTCCACTTATGACATCGTTATGCACTTATAGGACCCTCAGCGATGTGGAGGATTTCCCCTACCCCTCCGTATGTCCCCTTTCTGTCTGGCAGCAGGTAACAGAGCATCCAAGCCAGTTCTGACAGACTCTGTAATAGCTTCTACCCCATTTATATCCAGGCTCTGAAATCTTTCATGGGTCCCTCCCCATAGAATTGGACGTTACATTAACTCTGCTGTCCACCAGCACTGTCACTTTTACCATTTGCGCATGCATTACTATTGCTATGAATGCCTATTATTTATCACCATTAATTGGTTCGGTATTTATATATCAGATATTTCCTATACCCGCTTGTCCTATTCAGGGTCACAGACTGTTACTGCGCTAAATCAGAAAAATGTAGACCCGCCCATTTCCGGTTTACTGCGTTGACGCTACTGCGCGTCAACAACGAATTCGCGCTTGTGATTGGTTCCTGTCCTTAGTACGAAACTAGCCCTCTGCTTGGCGCGATTTACAGATTGTTGTGATCAGGATTGGCGGGAGATTGACAGGAGCTGCAGCTGAAAGTGAAGCGACCTCAGATTTAAATTTTGCTGCAGTTTTAGCTTTTCAAACAAACAGCTATATGCGTGAATTCATATTGTCCTTGGTGTAATGTTCAACATGGACGATTTTTGCGTCTTTGTGGTTTTGGGAGTAAATGAACTACCGCGCAAGCTGATAAGGTAAATTAAACTGCTTGGCAGCTAAGAAACTGTTTAAAGTAAAACTTTTAACAATTTCTGTTTTCTCCTTAGTATATATCTGCAGTATTTTGTGTTGAGTAGTAGTTTATTGCTTTTTAAACTGATATCCTTTAATGTTGGCCTACTTGAATAACTGAACGTTTCCACATATTGTACCGGACATAATCGAGTAGCATAACTGTGAATGACCGGGCTGAAAAAATTGTGCGCTTTTGCTGTAAATATATAAATAACTGATTACTGATGTTTTCACATGCGTGAAGTATTTGGCATTATTTGGAGAACGTGAAGCGTATTCCTCCTTTAAACATTTAAATTACTCGGTCAAAGTGGTGAAAAAGCTTCTAAACTTATGCCGCCAACTCCGCTGCTGAATTCACATCACAACGGCAATTAGCGGATTTGACAGTGGATTTCACATATCTGGCTTTTATAATTTTATGTTTGACTGTTTTATTTGATGCGTGTATTAGGCACGAAAGCACAATTCCAGATTTGTTGCCCATTTCTCTGTTCTCAGTGTCGACGAGAGTCTGCAGCGCTCTATTGCAGTGCCTCCGAATGTCCGACAAGCGGTGCTGTTCTCACATGGAAGATGGAGGGAACACACTGGCGTAACCGTGGAAATGACTGACTTAGCAGGCGGAACCATCACTTTGGGGAAATTGACACCAAATCACAAGCAAGTAATTTGTTTTTTCTGGGTTTTCTGTCCGTCAGACGCACGCGCGACTTTTATTGTATTATTCTAAAGGTGCCTATTATGGGATTGCTGGGAAGGAGCAATACGGAGGGGTGTTTCAACCTTAACTGTGAAGATGGAGGGAGGCAGTCTGGTTAGTATCAGTATATCATCATGACTTTTACATAAATCTATTAAAAAAGTGTAATGCCTTAGTATTCATCATTTTTAATGTTTGCATGAAGGACTGATGTATAAATATTCACATTTTGTGGATGTTAAACAGGGCAACGAGGAACTTCAATATGTTTCTTATGATGAACTTCTGAACTCACAAGAAGAATGCACTAAGGTGAGATTATTTTATCACTGTGATTAAAATACATTTCCTTAATTTTGATTGTAGAATTATACAAATTTACTTCAACATTAATAATTCTGTATTCTGACATGTTTCACAGAAACCCTGAATGATGTTTCCAGAAAACATTTAGTAACAAAAAGGCAACTCGTGTTCCAGAGTAATTGTGTGGTAGACCTGCTTTAACAGTTACCTTTTCTGTCACAGGGTGCTGTTCCCTTTCCGGTCTTGGAAGCTCATGGCAAGAGGAAGAGAGGGCAAGATGTGAAAGAAACCCACAGTAAGGATCAGGAGAATGTCTGTCCCAACAGCCGCCTCTCTGATAGGTCCACGCCTCGCCGGAGGGTCAGGGGTGCTTCCCGCGGAGGGCACGCTCGGCTCGTAGCCCAGAACGACTCACCGGCTGACATGTGCACTCCCGAGAAGCAGAAGACCAGGGGGAAGCAAGCCAGGACTCAGACGCAAACTGGTAATTTCAGATGCCTCTGTCAATGTCTCATAACTCCTTGATGTTATCATTTCTCATCCTATTTTTCCCCTTTATTCTTTCTCTCCTTTTGGAGAAGTCTCTTTGGGCAGACCTTCAAGTCGGTGGGGTCAAACCCTTTGCCCTATTGATACGCAAACTGCAATTCTTATTGGAGGACAGGGTTCCAGGATGCAGTTCTGTAAAGATCCCATGTGGAAGCTGTGTACAGGTAAGGTGCCTGATTGTGAGTAATATGTGATAATGCATATTAACCAGATTTCCCCAAGAACACAAAGCGCTATTCAGTGATCATTAATATGCCGTGTAGGCTTCTGGTCCCTCGCATGCCATTGGACGGATGGATGAAAAAACTACATGGGGAAAAACTGAAACATCTATGATTACACAATGAATAATGATTATATTTTAAAATTATATACCTTCTAATAACTTTTATTATTCAGCTTTTATATGCTGTTAAAAATAAAGTTTTATATAATTTTTACTGTTATGATGGGCAAATTTTTTGCCTGTGTTCAGAAGGTTGGTGATTGAAACCCACAGCCGGGAAATATCACTGCTGGGCCAGTGAATGAGGCCCTTAATCCCAGTTGCTCCTGGGGTGCTGGAAGCTGGGTGCTGGGTGCTGGCCCACCCTAGACTGCGATTCTCAAACTTGCTTTCACCTGTATATGTGATTTGGTCTCTCAGAGAGCAAGTTGGGTTAAGCAAAGAGATGAATAAAGTATCACTATTCTACTACATTTTATTCATCAGAATATATTGACCTTATTATATGGTATAGTTTGGTGGAAATATGCTGGGCTGGTTTGAAGTATACAGTAATTTTATTACGTTGACAATGTAACTAGTATATAGTAACCAGCATATTTTTTTTACCTTCTCTTACACAGAGATACTATTATCAGAAGATATTGTTAATAATTAAACTGGGTTTTGTGTATTTCAGTTGTGTAGAAGCTGTAAAGCATGAATATTTGTGGACATAATCCTGTAAATGTGCCATACACTATGTGTAAAGTCCTTATCTTCTCTTAGAGGACATGTCATGGATGGCAGCGGAGACTTTGGCTGAGGGCCCTACTCCCGAAGGCAGGATAGGCCACACGGCCACCTTCGATCCGGAGTCAAAACGGATCTACGTCTTTGGCGGATCCAAGAACAAAAAGTGGTTTAATGATGTCCACATCTTGGATACCCAGAGCTGGCGTTGGACCATGGTGGAGGTGAGGAAACTCTGAAAGCAGAAATAGTGTTCTGGTATAAAAATTGCACGTTGTATTATGGTATCTTTTATACGTAGTACAACAGTTTTTCCTGAGTTGTTAATTGGGTTTCTGACCATACAAAGTATGACATTTAAAATACTGCGCTTCTGTTCTACACAAGGCTCAAGGCAAAGTGCCCCCCCTCGCCTATCACAGCTGCAGCCTGTTCCGTGGTGAGCTTTTTGTGTTCGGGGGGGTGTTCCCTCGTCCCCATCCCGAGCCAGATGGCTGCAGCGACTCACTTTACATCTTTAACCCCGTACTGGCCATCTGGTACCAGCCCATTGTTAACGGGGACCGGCCCGCACCACGTTCCGGGTGAGAAATAAGGCTTGTTTTGGTTTTATATAACTGATTGAGGGACTGAAGAAGAGGGAGGTGTCAGCTCACCTGTTCAGCTTGGTTTCTGTATGAAACAGACCCCCAGCAGCAGGCTGCCCCCCAGTTCTGAGACTAACTCTGATCTTCCTCAGGCATTCAGCATGTGTGCTTCAAGGGAAAATCTTCATGTTCGGAGGCTGGGACACGCCTCTCTGTTTCAATGATATGCATGCACTGGACCTGGGTGAGTTGCCCAAATGTGGCTTACAACTCAATTATAGTTAAGCCATAATGTAGCCTGCAGATGCAGTATCACATGCAGGATTGCCTGTTTGTGTGTGTCAAAGAGCAGGATGATGCATACTGGTTGAGGAACCAACCTAGTTGTTATACCCAAGATTCTGTTATGATACCCAAATGTATGAATGTAGAAACGTAATATAATTAAATGTATAGCTGTCTTGTTTCTGACTGCGTCCTGTTCGGCCCTTGAATATGAAACTCATGGCTCCAGTACTACTTTCTATTTATACATGTAGTTTTTACAGCTGGCCTTGAGCATAGAATACGTTCAGTGTTTATTTCAGTGATTACAGCCTGCAGAGATACCTTGGTTTACCCTAATGTGTTCATGGCAAAATGTAAACGGTCTTTCTTGGACTGTGAATGATGACTCCGTATTCTGATTTTTACACTTTTCACATGAAAATTTTTGGTAGGTGTGTGGAACATTGCAGTATCTATCTTTTTTTTTAGGGCTGATGGAGTTTTCAGCTGTGAGGACTTCAGGGACCAGTCCATCCTCTCGCAGGTTAGGTTAACTTGCACGGAATTCAAACCAACCGTTTCCTCCTTCAAAGAAAACCAGCAGCTGCAAATTTAATGTACCTTTGCAAACTTTAGATAGGTTCAAAGAAATTGACTTGAAAAGTAAGCCTGCCTTTTCCCCTATTTTGGTACTTGTGAGAAACTACTTCAAGATTCTTTCAAAGGTTGACTTGACAAATATTTTATTATTTTTTCCTTCTCTAGTCCTTCATGAAGCATCACCACAAGCAAACTGCATTACTGCTAAGGCTTCACTGTGAATTATTCCTGGGGTGTTTGTAAGCAATTCTAAAGCTGTATATGGAACTAAACCACAGACTGGGGTGCAGCAGCGTGCTGGTTTTTCTTTCCCAATATACCGTCAAGCATTATATTGTCATAATTATTCTTTAGGCGTCTTTAGAATATATAGAAAATTTTTGTGCAGAGGATTCAGACCTGCTTATTAGCGAGTGAATGAGTCACCACAGGCAAAATAGGGCAGCCAACCCATGTGTGGCTGAAGTATTGATCATCGTCAGTGAGTCAGTTAAATAGTCAAATGATTGGAACCTTCCTGTTACAGCAGGTAGGGTGATTTAATGTATTGGTGTCACTCCCTCCCCCACAGCTGGCATGGATGCGCCGTTCTTTCTGAGTCGAAGTTCCTGGTCCACGGGGGATACAATGGGAACAATGCTTTGAGTGACGCGTTCATATTTGACACAGGTATGGTAAACGCTTTCATCAGACATATTATTTTAAGTAACAATGGAATAGAATTCCATGGAATGAGGTTTTGAAACTACAGTATATGCAATTACCACACCCTGTCAGTCACTTGCCTGATTTGGCCCCACTGGGAACCAGTTGAATTAACCAAGGGGAAGTGAATTAAAACGGTTATGGTCAACAGCACATGATAATCCCACCAACTGTGGGTTTTGAAGCTTAATTTCTTTCTGCTTATTACCAATAAGAACATAAGAACTATACAAACGAGAGGAGGCCATTCGGCCCATCAAGCTCGCTTGGGGAGAACTTAATAGCTC
>JABFEB020000002.1:24646646-24656899 GCA_019775895.2 Stomatorhinus ivindoensis | reverse complement strand
CCAGTTTGAAATGTTCTCCCGCTAATTTCCACCTATGGCCATGAGTTCTTGTATTTGAACTAATGCTGAAGTAACTACAGTATTTGGTTGAACAGCATCCAAACCTGTTAGAATCTTATATACCTGGATCATGTCTCCCCTCAGTCTCCTTTGCTAGAGGCTGAACAGATTAACTCAACTAACCTATCCTCGTATGGGATCATGGAGAGCATAACAAACATGTAATTCAAACTTGATTTCTGGGAAAATGTTGGTTAATTGATGCATGGCTAACCTATCACATTCCTGTCTTGGTCTACTATGATCATCTATATAAAGCTTGTCATTAAAATCTACACGTAGAACTTAAAGTTAGGGCAAAGTACTGTAACTATAATGTAGCTAAACAGATCCACATTGTGATATCTCGAATAAATTACCTTTTTCAAGGTGTGTTGATGTGATATGAGCATACGTGCAAATGATGTATGATAAGCACCTATATGTGGATCCATTTTTCATATTTTCTCTATTGCTTTGCAGACACAAGCTGCTGGACCACAGTTGTTAACACCCAGTTGTCTGCAGTACCGAGAGCTGGACATTCTGTTATCACTATGGTAAAACCAAACACAGAGGTATGTCACCAAATACACACTGACCAACAGCTAGTCTGTCTGTGCAAGGTTACATCTCATGCAGCATGTGCAGTTGTAAAATAACATGTGCATTTATTGCGAATAGCCTTACTGATTTCACTTATGAAAGTTTAGAAGAGTGGTCACTTCATCAGAATCTGTGGAAGACATTGTTCAGTAATGTTGGTTATCTTGATGACGAGAAGGAGCTCCTGTTGTTATTTTCAGGCTCCTACCAAAGACGAGGAGGAGCAGATGTCTGAAGTTCTGCCTGAGATCCTGCTTGTTTTTGGTGGTGGTGACAATGAAGGCAGCTTCTTTTCAGACTTGATGACTATAATGATCGATGATTTGCTTGATTAAATTGTGTGTGTTTGTGTGTGCGGGAGCGGGAGCGGGGGTCAATACACAGTCTTCCACTTATCTGTCTTCTTGTACACTTTATACTTTCTGAATTTTGTTGTACTACATTTAAATAGGACTTTTCATCTTATTCTGACTTTCTCCATATTTGACACTTGTATAATGTAAAGTCAACTTAAAATCAAAGAATTATGTCAATTATTGAAAAGCTGTCTAAAGGTTAATAAAGTTTTAATTTTGAATTTGTGTGTTTGTTTTCTGCACATCTTTTGCAGTTTTCCACTTTTGGTATCCTGGATTTGGTTAATAGTTTGTAGGTCATTGCTGTTGACAAGCATTTCTGCTGGATAACATCAGATGTACGTGTTTTCACGTACTACGTCGGTAGGCAAAATCTACCTAGGCGGGGTTATGCCGAGCACCCCAAGAAATTTATTTCTGGCTACAGGCCTGCGTATATTGATTTATTTATTTGTTTTTTTGATTATGCATGTCATGATTAATTAATTTGTTTTCATAGTTATGTAACTCGGAAATTCCACTATGACAGTCACTACGAAATTAAAAAGGTAATTATATTACTTTAGTCAAAATTGGATTATTGTGGGATTTGGCATTAAACGCGCTTTGCAGGTAGGGGAATAGTTAATTCAGACACGACTGAGACCGAAAAAGACCGAAGCTGGATTCCGACGTATTCCCCCTCTCCTCCCTTCCTCACGGCGGTGTAGCTCGGTAGCCATGTTCCCTGGCGCCTGTTCCGGTATCGAAATTCAGTGCATAGCCTGACGGCCGCTGGGCCCAGTCCCGTCCCCCGCTCGTCGCCTGCAGACGCCTGCCTTGTCCGGAGCACCACGTCACCGGGAGAGGACTCTTCACTTCGAGTGTTTGCGAGCCATTTCTGAAACGCTGACGGATCGCCATCTCAGTGACCCACCTTCACGGTTAATCTGCTTTTTCGCAGCTGGGAAACGACGGCTTTGGAGTCTGCGGAGTTATACGGCCGTATCGGAATAGGCTACCGGCTGGTTGACTGGCTGACTGACTCGCTCGCCCGCTGTGTTGGAACCAGCGGATTACGGCCGTAGGCAGCACCGCCTCACGGTTTTCTATTTTTACTTTATTTTCTCCAGACCAAGAGGAAGGAGGTGTGATTTTCATATCTTTAGGTTTTCTTTTTACTCCCCCATCTAGTGAAGATAGCCCAAGACACGCTCGTTTGGCCTAAAGTTTAATCCGCGGTCTCAATTTGAACTGGAAGCGGCTGAGCCGGTCTCCGCTGACAGTCCCGCGGGTTACGCCGGCCGCGCTCTGCAGCTGCTCCCTTCCCTCCCTGGAGACAGCAGAATGTCAGCCAAGTGCCTCCGACTCGGCCAGAATCCCGGGCGTCGATTTTAAAAAACCTCTGAAGCAAATATACGCATTTTTCTCAGCGAATAAGTTCGTTTCTCACTCGGTATTTTCCAGACTGCGGACGGCCGGCCATATGATCATTTTCAGTGGGCTTCAAACTTTGGCTCCGCTGCTCGCAGCCGCCTGCGGACGTGCATTTACAGAATAGGCACTTTAACGAGGCGACTTGTTGGTCTCGGTAAACGTAGCTAGCTCGCCTCCGGAGGGAATAGCTAAATATCTTTTATTTTTGCCCCCCCCCCGAAGAAATACCGAAGTGTAGCTACGTAGCTATAAATGTACGTCCGATTTTGAACTGCTTCGTGTCCCCATCTACTTTTTTTTTTTTTTTTGAAAACCCCACAAAATGTCAACGCGGCCGGCATTGTTAACAGTTATTGAAAATCCTCCAGCACAGGTAAGGCTAAAATTGAAAATGTATATTGAATAACGTGCTTATTAAACCTGACTTTGTGTCCTTAGTGGAAGGAAGGAAGTGGTACCACAGGGGACAATAATCTAGCGCATGAAGTTTAATACGTAGCTACTGCAATAACATTTTCCACAGAGAAAATAATTGGTAGTTTCCAGCCATATGGTTTATCATTGGCAACTAGATTAGGTAAAGATAGTTTTCGTTTTCGAGTGGATTTAAAGTTAGTTATCGATCTAATGCCACCCCACGCGGTATTGGCTATTTTATCGTATTTGGCCACTTCAATAATCAGGGGTTCAACTTTCTCTGTTAGTAGATGACCTTTTGTAAAGTTTATACCATTGTTTATTTCTTGCATTTTGACACCGCCGTTGGTTATTCAATTGGTTATTGAAGCTCAGCTATCTGTCCACCTGGGTTTGTACAATAACGAGGCAGAGCAGTGCTGCTTTGCGGAAACTGGGCCTTGGTATGGCTAGGCTTTTATTAGGTATTAAGATAAGAGATTACACCTTAGCTGACGAGGAAGAAACTTTTTTTATAGAATTACTTTGCGTCGATAAACATTTAATATTTCTCTGGATAGATCGCAACGTTTTAAATAAGGCAAATCGCAGCTAAAACTAGACGGTACAAGTCGATGCTTTTCAAACCAATGGAGTTTGGCGGACCTTGTGTGTCTACGTGTGCGAGTGTGTGCTTGTTTGTGTGCGCCACTGTAACCTTGCTTGGTAAATTCAGCGACAGTGCTGTTCCTGAAATGGGACTCGGCAGCACTTAACAAAGACATGTAACTGACTGGAATAAAACGCTCTATTGTGTTTGACCAGCGCTTAAGCTGAAAAGGGAGATTTCAGAGCGTCCTCCTGTAAATAACATACTGCTAAAACTAGGATTAGTAAGTCCTTGTTTTTTTTTCGTTTCCCTTCTTTGTGACCTTGGGTGAATGTGATCAGGAGAGTCTACTTATTAATGACTTACTTGGTACCAATACACAATTAACCATTTAGAAATGCTTGCCAAAGATTTGACTTTGCTGGATGAAAACATTTTGGCATGCAACCATTTTTATAAGTATGTGTGGAACAAATTAGCTGACTTTTACCTTTTGTAGCTGAATGTTGCTGATGATCTATTGTAGTTATTTGGCCATTTCGTTTTTGACATTTGGTATCTGTTCAGATTGGTTTCTGTATATCTATAAATGGCATTTAATCTGACTGACAGTGTAGGTTTAACCATAGTAGAATTGAGACCTATGTTGTACTGGTGTGAAAAGCACACCCTAAGTGTCAACATTTGTTACTGCATACTAGGCCATTCTAAACCATGACATTAAAAGGGCATTAACACAGCAGTGTTTTATTACAACATACAGTATCTTGAAATGTCTGGTTTCAGAATAATAACCGTATTTGGCCATCATAAAAAATTAAGAGGCATGTATTGGATTGTTTTCATTTACTTAGATGTTCAGCCTTTCATGATGACATTGCTGAAGTGATACAACACTTGGGAAATAGGTTTGTTTTCATGAGTTCGGACAGCATTTTTCATCTATTTCTGTTCTGTATGGCAGTGTCTGAAATCCCTTGCCCCATTATTTAAAAATGCTTCTAATGAAAGCTTTTTTTCTTTGGTTGGGTAGTACTTGTTAAAAAAGGCTTTATTGATTATACCTTGCAAGGTGGCAATAACTTCTGTGGCGTGTTATCTGCATTTGCAAGTTTTTAAGATTCATGAGCAAGTGTGAAAAGATTTGTTACACTACCAGTGTAAGACTGCACAAGTATTGATAGTTGTGGGTCTGCATTCGGTTATGATCTGCCTTTTCGTTTGCAGTTTGGCAACATGTAGCTGTCGGCTTTGTATTATCTGTATTTTGAAACTTGTCATCCGTACATAGTTTAAAAGGTGAGCTTCTGATTAAGTTCCTTTTGGTATCTTTATGGGCACAGATGTATATTCAGGGTTAGGTCTTCAAACAAAAAATAGATCTGTAGCAAACATTTACAGTTTATCTTTCTGAAGTTTTAACTGTCCTTGAAATAAGCTACTTTGTAAGTGTGCGGAAGTAGGGTGTTCTCAGTAATCTGGTGATGGGCTCCGAAACTCTGCTTTGACTAGTATCAGATATGTAAACTGGCCCATACCATTTCTAGTAGCTCCTGATCATGGTAACAAAATGTGACAGAATGTTGGTATTGTAAAGCTTAAAACTGACTTGGCTGTTGCATTCACACAGTTTTCCTGGTTCGCCTTAAAAAGGTGTAATTAATTAGTTGTGCCCTTAATGTTTCAATAGTTAACTGAAAATTAAGTATTTTTACAACAAAAAAGGGGAAGTAGCCTGTTCGTTCAATTTTGGAATCATCCAAGCTCATTTGAGAACATGATCATACTGTGTGAAATGTAGCCACTACAGTAGTAACTG
Source organism: Stomatorhinus ivindoensis (assembly GCA_019775895.2). Classification (NCBI taxonomy): domain Eukaryota; kingdom Metazoa; phylum Chordata; class Actinopteri; order Osteoglossiformes; family Mormyridae; genus Stomatorhinus; species Stomatorhinus ivindoensis. Next base: position 24,651,657 of record JABFEB020000002.1, on the reverse strand, counting down.
GCAAAATCGTGTGGCCAAGCCGTAGGGATTATTGCAAAATCATACAACAAATGTGTGCTACAGATGATTTTTTGTGTTTTGTTTTTGTTGATTTTAAGATGTTAGCAGCTAATACCTTTTTAGATTTTGGAAGTTTTTATTGCAGTTATGTATAGTTGAAGTGTCATAGTTAATGGGTGAGTTATTTACAGCTACCCCATGGATAAGACAGGCAAGACTACCAGTTAATGGGAACTGATGTTCTTAAGATTGATGTTCTTTTTAGATTGCCTTAGAGTCATGGTAACAATGAGGTAACTTTGATAAGGACAGGTGTTAATCTTAAATCCACTTACTATTGCAGTAGCGTCTTTCACTCATTTAGCCTCCAATTTGACCTGTGGCCTTTGAGCTGAAATATTGTGATATTAAGGATAACCTAAACGGCAAAAAAAGTTTATTCAAACTTGGAAGTTTCATTATTTTGCAGTTATATATAATGATATTGGTTATTTGGATGTAATATATTTCATGCATTCAAAACAAGTCACGTATATCAAACTGTTTTATGAGCAATGGCTGCAAAAAAAGGTGTGGTGGAGCTAAAGGTGAAATACCACTTTGTCCAGCTGATATAAATCTATCCACCCATGAAGAAGTGCCCATGTATTGTACCAACTAAAACTAGGCTATGACTGCAAACTGAGCAGCTGGACAGGAGGAAACTGGTAAGAGGTGTCAGTTTTGCAAGGGCTTGTTGGCTGAAATGTGGGGAAAAATGTGCATTGCTCAATCATATCCAAAACACCAAAACAGTGAGCTGCCCAAACAGCACCATCCCTACACTCAAGCATGCTGTTGGCAGTTTGCTGGGGATGCGCTTCTCAGAAGAGAAGGGCAAGCCCGTTGGTAGGAGTAAGGGGGAAAATGCATGAATTGTATTGTGGGAAAAGTATGACAAAAGCTTAATTAATGTACTGAAAATGTTTATGATTAGCATGGCTGCTTTTGAAGCACAAGCCTAAAGAGGGATTTTGAGTTGTTCAAGAATAAGAAATGGCACGTCCTTGACTGAGTGGCATGGTGACTCAATGGGTAGTTCTGTTGCTTCACACCTTAAGAGTCCCACAATCCTGATGGATTTGAGTCCCACATTTGCTAGATTGTGGAATTTGCATGTTGTTGCTGTGTTGTGTGTGTTCACCCTGGGTGCTCTGGTGTTTTTGTCCACTCCAAAGACATATAGTTGATATAACTGGCATGTATTAATTGCCTGTAGTGTATGATCTTGCCTTGCAATGGACGCTGTGCAACTTGGGATTGGCTCCACGCTGCCACATGAACCCGACCGGTATAAGTGGTTGGAAGATGGATGGATGCCTGTGAATGACCCAGTGAGTGTTTTAAATTGTTGGGAATGTGAAAAGACTTAAACTACAGTTTATAATGGATGTTTTTTGGAAAGAACAGATGATGTACTTTAAATGTGTTCCATCAGAGTTCAGCATTGCCTTGTTTTATATTGTTTTATATTTATTTGTATTTTATTTTTAGAATTTGTGACTTTGTGCTGTTTGTCTCAAGTTGAGTCACATCGGACAACTTTTAGATTTTACTTTTCAAACTAAAGTATTTACATTGCTGACATGAACTCAATATTGCTGGCTATTTTTTTCAATTTTGCTAATTTAGTTTGTGGTAATTGTAAATGTAAATGGTAATTGTCATTTTCTCAGTTGAGTTGTAGGAACTGAACACTGACTAATGAAAAATAAAGGGTTAACAAACATCATGCAGTTACAAATAGTTGTGTTTAGAATTTAATGCTTCCTATTCATTGGAGTGTATCACTTTTCAGTAGTTAAATATTCTCTTGCACAATATGCCCAGTAAGGATAATTAAACAGTTATGCTAAAAAGTCAGACAAGCACTTTCTTGCTTTAGGTAAGAGTTTTTCAGTTTTGCAATAACTGGGCATTTCTTAGATTTCACTGCCATGATCAAGTGGTGCTACTCGCTGCTTTTACCTGGGAATGGATGTCTTCCATTTTGGTGTGCTACTGCCTGTTAGCAGCGTTGGCCAAATGCATTCACATATATCCTGTTTTAATTATGCATTCCAGAGTGCAGGTGTAGCCAGCACAGTGAAAGTTGTGAAACCACACACATGGTGTGTGTACAGGCCAACATTTTATGTCTTAAAGGCAAGAAAGTTATGGTTATTTATTCATTTGAGGTTTTCCTTAAGCTAGTATTACACTATTGACTTAGCTATCCACCTTAGAGTTAGCAATGAACATACAGACGATAAAAGTATAAAACTTTTATCGTTTAGTGAGTACAGTGCTTCTGTGTTGTGTAGCATTGTCGGCTTGATTGTTCAGTATTCACTATTGATGATTCTCTGCCTGCAGCTTTCCTCCAAAGTAAATAAGTTAATAATTAACACTAAGTGGCTGAATCATTGTCTTTTGCTGTTGAAGCAGAAGCCATGCTAAGCTGGTTTTGTATATTGAGTCTGTGCTATTAATGCTGTTGCTGTAACTGATCTTCATGGATTGGGACAGAGTGGAAAACCTGGAGAAATATGCTGTATGGGGTTTGGGGATGGAGAAAATCAGATGTAGTTGGCCCTTAGTACAGCTCCTGAGTGGTACAGTGTGACTCAGCAGGGCTTTATGTGGTGGTGTTCTGTTAAATTAAGACTTTGTATTCCTGGGTGCTGTTGGCAGAAATTTCCCTTCCTTTTGTCACTAATAAAGTCTCTTCCTGGGAAGAACGCGGGCGTCTCCACGGTGCCTTGACATTGAGGTTGTGGGAGCGCGTAGCCACAGTGCTGAATGCACATTGTGGTATTGCCCGCGTGGCGCTGCTTCGCGAGCGTCTTTGTGAAAAGCAGCCCTGCCAGTCTGGCTGGGAGAGATGTCCTGACAGGGCATGTCAGCGTGTTCTCCATTTTGTCAAGGCTGATGTCTCACAGGTGTGCCAACTTGCAAATCAGCACTTTTTTTCTTAAGATTTGTCTGATTGCATCTGATCCCTTTGAGTTTGTGATACTTCTGTGTGTGTGTGTGTGTCTGTTGGTGAAATTTAAGACACTTCGGGTATATTGAGTGTTTTTTCCTGTTTTGAGTTATCTTAGATATCACAAGTGCTCTCTCATTGTTTCTCTTTTGCCTCTGATTCCATCAGTCTCTCTGACACAATGCTGAGGAACATTAGGTTATAAATAGCTTTGGGATAGTGGGGCACTTTTTAAGATTGAGATGACGACACTTCTTCTTGTCATCGCCTGCTTCAAATTGTTTTCTTGTCTTTCTTTTGCTCTAAACATAATTCCCATTAGTTTCTGTCCATTGCTTTTGGGAGGCCCTATTTGAATGGGTTGGTTTCATATTTTAAATCCAGGTTAATTTTTTGGAGACCCCAGTAGGCTTTTACCTGTGTTTAACTTGTACAGCCACTCACAAGGTCTTCCATTGGGCCTTAAATGAATTTGACCTTTTATTGCTCCATTCGCTCAATTGTGACAAGTATATTAAATAGCTAAGAGGCAGTCGTACGGTGGGGCATGTGTCCTACATGGGTGTGTGAGCTTAGGGCAATTTGCTCTTTGCACCCCCACTCAAATTTAACAAGGCGGTCTGAAACAGAAAAAGACAAAGCAGGCACAGACTTCTATTCAAGCTGACAAAATATGCCAACTCCCTGAGGGTATAATATCCATTTAAAATTGGCGTGCTTGCTCAGATTGCCCCAATGTCTAATTCATTGTGTTAGTTTAGAAGGGGGTAGCTTATTACTCTTAGTCTGCTTGTATTCAGGCAGTGAGGAACTGCTTTCAAAATGTATCTGTTTCAGTATTACAGGTGTCTCCTGCATGGTTGACCAGCTCCTCTGGAGACCAGGAGCTAGAGTTTGCTTGCTGTCCCTGAGTTGTTATGAGGTTTTATGGGATTTATGGTCTCCAGTTGCTGCCCCCCACAGTCCCAAAACATGCTTATTGGAGTTGCCAAATTGCCCATAGATGTGAATGTATTTGTGACCTGTGATGGGTTGGTGTCCTGTCCTGGGTTATTTACTGCCTTGCACCCATAGGTATAGGACAAGCAATTATAGAAAATGGTTTGATGAATGGATGTTTCTGTAGTTTATGAAGAAAAAAGAATGAATGACAAATTGTTTTGAAAACGAAAGATTTTGGTCATTTTTCTTTGCATGGATGTCCATGTGAGTCTTCTGTTTTATTTCCAACACTAAGTGTGATGGATAATTTAAGTAGCTTAGGACAAAAAGTAAGGTTAAAGTAATTACAATCCTTGGGGATCGGGGAGTCTGTAGGAAAGGGACGGATTACAAGAAAAAGCAATGAAATTGGGGATGGAGGTGAGTGAAGGGGTCTAGCTGGTGTCCATGATTGTGTGGTTTTCATGTCCAGCTCAGATTAAAGTGGGTTGTTTATATCTTGCCTGCTGATGAGCTCATTTATCCATCCCTTCACGTCCGGTGAGTTTCCATACAGGTCTCTTTGGATGTCTCACACTTGTGCTGAAAGCCACGCCAGTCACCTCAAATTGTCTTTCCTCCTAGTGGGATTGTGTGTGAGAAACTTGGGTGTCTTTCCCTAATGAACACTGGACTGCAGTCTGCACACGGTGACCTTTCATGGGCAGAAGCCATAAACCGACACGCTGTGCCGGCTAACAACTCGCACCAATTTAGTGCCCATGGCCACCTTGAGTAAAATACGGCTTGGCATAGTGCTACAGTGTCGCGTTGTGCAGCTGTGTATGAGAGTCTAACAAAGTAAGGATGTAGCACTGGAACTGCCCCACCTAAGACGCCAGCTCCTGTTTAATGCTTACTGTGATGCAAGTAGATGTGTGTTTAACTCGAGGTATCAGGTGGCATAGCGTCAACATTTGCATCGGCCCTTGAGGGCCCTGCATGACAGTGTCATATTTTAGTTAAGGGAGATTTAATGAAGTGGGAGATGTTAGTGTCTTCCTGGCAGGATGGGGGGGGGGGGGG
>JABFEB020000002.1:24619977-24642616 GCA_019775895.2 Stomatorhinus ivindoensis | reverse complement strand
CCAACCTGTCCGCCCACCACTCAGCAGGGTCGCTAGCCAGCCAGAGCGGTGGCGTCTGTTGCTGCTGCTGTCGCTCTATCCCTGTTTATGGCCCCCTTGGCCCTTGAACAGCTGTACTCATGTACAGGATACAAGATATCTTTATTGTCACTGTAGAAGTACAGTGAGGTGATATTTGGATCATCCTGTAGAAACCTCAATAAAATCTCTACAGGCTAAAAGAACATTAAGAAAAACAAAAGCATATAGAAATGTGCAAATGCACTGTATAAAACTGAGAAATGTTGCACATGAATTATTGCTTATGAGACAAATCATTGCACCTGAGAAAGATTGTACTATTACTGCAAGATGATCATAATCAACAGTATTACATGGTATAATGGGTTACATTGAACACAACTGTGGTACTTAGATGACTGTGATGGCAGCATTGCTGCACAGTAAACATGGGTGATTGTATGATGGCTAGGAGCCAAAGCAGTTAAAGTGCATATTCTGCTTGTGTAGTACATGTGTGTAGTGTGGATAAGTTTCAGTTTAGTTCAGTGTGGTGCTGTTGTGAGAGGGGGAAGTGGGCCCAGTGTGTTCAGCAGTGTGACTGCTTTGGGGTAGAAACTGTTCTGCTGTCTTGCTGTGTGAGCGTATAGGGCTCTGTAATGCTTCACAGACTGCAGATGTGTGAAAAGGTTGTGTCCGCAGTGGGCTGGATCACTGCAGATGTTCCTGGCTTTGCGGCTACACTGGGTTCTGAAGAGTTCCTTCAGGGTTGGAAGCTGTGAGCCAGTGATCTTCTGGGCTGTTCTGATGAAGCCTTGGGGGGCTTTTGTGTTCTCATAGGTGCTGCCTGGGTACCATGCTGTGATGCAGTATGCGATGAACTTTACGGCGCACCTGTAGAAGCTGACCATCAGCTATTGTGGAAGTTGTTTTCTTTAGGCTTCTCAGGAAAGGAATTCCCTGATTCTTTTGGCCATGGCTGTATTTTTTGACCAGGATAAGTATTGGCTGATATGTACATCAAGAAATCTGAAATTCTGGACACGCTCCACCTTATAGCCACTGATGTTGACTGGATGAGGGATGGTGGTCCATTTCTGTCTATCTCTTGAAGTCCAACATCAGCTCTATGGTTGATGGGAAGGTTGTTGTCCCGGCTCCAGCTTTCCAAGTTATCAACCACCTCTCTATAGGCTGACTGAACGTTGTTTGAGATTAGGTTTATCACAGTGGTGTAGTCTGCAAACTTGAGTATGATGGAGTCATGGATAGGTTTGCAGTCGTTTATGAATAAGGGAGTACAACAGGAGGCTCAGCACACATTCCGGAGGTGCTCCGGTGCTTAGTGTTATGACAGTGGAGGAGTGCTTACCCCAACACACAGTCTGAGGTCTGGTGGTGAGAAAGTCCAGAATCCAATTACAGAGGTATGTGTCGAGGCCCAGGTTGATCAATTTTGTAGCCAACTTGTGTGTGATGGTGTTGATAGTGGAGCTGTAGTCAATGAACAGCATCCGTTCGTAATTGTCTCTCTGTTCCAGATGCGACAGGGCAGTGTGATGGACCAGTGAGACAGCATCCTCAGTTGTCATGTTTGCCCTAGAAGCGAACTGATGTTGGTCCCCGGAAGATGGAATGTTTTTCTTTATGTGGATTAGGACCAGTCGTTCAAAGCACTAAATGATTATGGGGCTCAGGGCCACTGGAAGAGTCGTCCAGGAACCTGACCACTGCTGGTTTTGAAATGGGGATGATGGTAGTAGTTTTGAGGCAGGTGTGACGGTGGCCTATTCGAAGGAGATGTTGAAGAGGCTGGTGAACAGTTCCACTAGCTGTCACACGTAGTGCGTCAGGACCTGTTCAGGAACCCCATTCAGGCCAGTGGCTTTTTTTGAGTTGATGTGACTTTATTTGGGATGGGCACATAAGGGAACTCCATGCAGTGGTAGCTTGGTGGTGGATTGGTTGTTGAGTGGCGAACCATTTGAAGAAGCGGTTCAGCTCATCAAGGAGAGATGGCTTAACTGGGTTTGTTAGGCTGCTACCGTTGCCTTTGTAGTCTGTGACGGAGATCATGCCTTACCACATGCAATGGGAGTCTGAGCTGCTAAAGTGCTCATCTATTCATATTTTGTAGTCGCTCTTTGCCCCTCTGATACCTTTCCTCAAATTGGACCTTGCACTGCGGACTAAATATAGGGCCTTTAACACATTTGCCATGTGCCAATTGTTGTTCAGCCAGCCAACCGTCGTCCTCTTCTGCCTTCCAGCCTCACTCAGAGACCAAGGTGGGCGGCCGCGCCAATATGCCACGCTGCCGCAACTCATTCGCCACCACGGCGGACGAGCAGCCACACATCGGCAACTACCGGCTGCTGAAGACCATTGGCAAGGGCAACTTTGCCAAAGTGAAACTGGCCAGGCACGTGCTGACGGGGAAAGAGGTAAATATGAGGGCATGCAGGGAAATGTGCCGCATGCAGATGTGTGTGTGTCCGCCACCAAGGTCACTATTGCAGAATTCACTTTCAGTTAAGAAAAGGTTGACTCAATTTTGCACATTCAGAAACTTTACTGAAACAAGAAATTTAATTAAACATTGGAGCTCAAATAGATTATATATGTAAAAATGATCTAATTTGCTGTAATAATAATCTAATTGTGTTTGTTGCAATCATGAGAGAAGTATTATTGCCAAAATTCTGAACTGTCAGTCCAATACATGCAATGCTGCTGTTTTTTATTCCCAACTGACCCCCAAAACTAAAGCTATCAGAGCTCCATTTACTTTAATTCCACTTCAGTTTCTGCACACATTTCTTAGCATTTGGCTGTTTCTATGGAAACAAGGCAAGCTTCAATCTATGCAGTGCAGAGTTCTCTTCTCAAAATAGTCTGCCCAATCACCCCCCCGTTTATCTGCTTTTTAATTTAGAAGCTAGTTTTGAACAGTGGGTTTCTGGGGGGCAGTGTTGGGCTGTAATAGTTTGTTTTATGAGCTCCTAATGATTTCAAACTGCCATTTCACTGGTAGCTCATGCGATTAATACTGGCAGGGCAAAGGGGGAGATCGCAGAGCATAATGTAACATTAATTGTAATGTTTTGTTTATTTGGCTGACCAGTGCATCATCGTGATAAATCCCAGTTCATAATGGCTTAAAATACCAGTTTTAGTAATGGCTATAAAAATGTAACATTCATTGTTCCAGCATTATAACCTTTAATTCACATGAAAATTCAAGAAAATGAAAATTGACAGTTCATTCTCCCTGTTGTTATGGTCTCAAACTTATATCGACCAAAGGTTGAAAGGTCAGGGACCATAGGACTGCATTAGATTTTTTTTCTTAAAGATCATAAATTCTCCCTCATCTCAGCTCTCAGCAATGGGTCTGGTGTCTGAGTGGCGAGGCCGGTCCGCGACTGAGAGCGGGGAGGCCTTAGAATGTTCGCTGGCTGCCTCCTCTGTTTATTGTGTGCCTGACCGGAGCCTCTCGATTGGAAGCAGAACACTTAACATTCAGCTGTGAGCTGGTCTGTTGTTTTGATGGCCGGGCCTGTCGGTGTGTGACTGAGCCGTGCCTGACACGCCGATAACGTCCCATGTGATCCGCTGACAGGGAGGGCACCCGGAAAATCAAGGCACTGTCCTTTTTTCGCGAGAAAAATGGACTGCCTGTTTCGGAGAAACACTCATGAGAGGGTAAATTCTTTACTCGGCCCTATTGTGGTGTTGTTCTATTAAAATATTTTGCCCACAGCGTGATTTATATTTGTACGACTAAATCCCATTGTGGGGAGGCTCATTACAGGGCCTTCGTGCCTTTTTAATGAAAACGTGTGTTGACAGAGGTTAAACTCATCCAGGAACCAGCAATCTGAAGGAGCGCATATTAGTCATACTGACCAAGAATGAGATTTGGCTGAATGTAGTTAATTGCACAAAAAACAGTTAAAGAAGTCTTCAGTTAATTGCAGTTGCTATATGCTGAATATATTGAGTTTTCAAATATCTACTGATATGTTTTGGAGTGCGACAAGATTAAATGGCTTAGCCGAAATGTCTCTAATTAGTCCAATTGATAAACATAAAGTAACTTTTTAAGTAAGAAACTGAAGGAACTCAGTTGTATCTTATTAGAGCCATTCAGGGGTGTACCTAAGTGTTAGACATTATAATTAAATATTTGAAATAAGGTTTTGGTGCATTTAAATGTTTCATCATTTACATGGATAAATCCCACTGATGATGGATTGATGCTCATGCTAAATACTCAAACTCATCAAGAAGGGATCAACTGTCGAGTATATGGAGGATTCGCTTCTATATTCTCATAGATGGAGCATTTATAGAAGCTGTGCCTCCTTGGTTTATGTCTCTTATCTTGCTCCAGGTGGCTGTGAAAATCATTGATAAAACTCAGCTGAATTCCTCCAGTCTCCAGAAGGTGAGTGTGATGTCTTGCCAGGCCTGTGCTGTCTTTTGCGTCATCATTACTTAGCTCTCTGTCATATCATCCTTATTTTGCACGTACATCTTTAATGTCTAAAGTAATGATGATGGTTTCTGAGTTGCAGAGAACTGTTACGACAGCCAGAGAAGTTTATTTGTAGTGTGAAGGGGGCTCATGCGTCCCAAATATCCGCAGAAAAGGCAGCCCTGGTCCGGCTCACGCCGTTGTTCCTTATGTCATATGCTGATTGTGCTCGGGAGTTCCGTAGCGCTGCAGAATAATCGCCATTGTTCTGTCGGGGGCTGGGGAGAGCACTTACATCAGGCCGGGTGTCCCAGCTGTCTGCTGATAAACACTTCCCGGTGACGTGCCGCCGACTTGTTCGCTTCCAGCGAGGCACCTCCCGGAGTCGCTTTAGCTCCCCTGGGCAGCACCTTGCCGCTCACCGTGACTGACTGGTTGCTTGCTGATGCCCTGGGGTTTGTGGGAGCTCAGACGTGTGGCCTTTTTATGCGTCCTGTGGTGCTCAGAGGAGACTCGCTGACAGCAGGATGTGACAGAAAGTTTTAATAATAAACAGGAAGAAAAGTTTTTAGCCAGATGTGACTAAGACCAGTCTGATGTGATTTTCCAGCAGATATGGTAAAACAGGTAGCCGTAGAAGGCTAATAAGGCTAATTGTCGTGTTGATGATGCCAGTAAGGATTCCCCTTAAGCTCTTAGTCCTGAAATCTTTTCTTTCTTTGTGTTATTGCTCTACTCTCTCTCTCCCCCTCTCTCTCTCTCACCCTCAGCTAACTTTCTGCTTTCTAGCTCTCACCCGACTCCCTCTCTCCGTGCCCTTCTCAATAGCAGGTTTATTCCTGCCTGTGTCCCAGGAGCTAAGGGGCAAAACTGGGGTAATTAGAGGAAATGAGGCTGAAATGCTTCCTGGAGTTGACGTTGTGTACGTTAGGATGCACACACTTAAAAAGGCCGGGAACTAATAAGTACGTCCAACAGCCTGACACACCCATAAGCACACCTACTCTTAAAAGTACCGATGACATTTGTTGGTTGAAGTTGTCTTTTGTTGATAATGCTCACCCCAGCCCCCCCACTTCACCGGAACAAATAAGCATGCAGATACAGATCTAGGTATGACTAACTCTGAGTTCTCCCTGCTCCCTCTGTGTACTCCAGCTCTTTCGAGAGGTGAGAATCATGAAGATGTTGAATCACCCTAATATTGGTGAGTATGCCTGTGCACACATGGCTTGTGCTGCTCTGGGGGCTCTTAGATGTGCGGTGGTGATCTCAGCTCTGGGGGGGGGAGGGGAGATTGACCAGTTGGTTTAATTTAAGAAAAAAAGTGACTGGTGACTTGGCTGATAGTACGAATAAATGAATGACTGACCCCTCTTCTTTTAATGATATTTTCTTTACTGTATTAAAATGTTAAGTATAATGTGTATAAACATGCTTAGCTAAAAGGAGAAAAGAAGTGCAAGTTCAGCGGGTGAGGTCACCTGACACCATGGTTAATGTTACTGCGATACCTAGCGGTTTAGTTTTTAATGATGATGTTTTTCCTCTCCTCCCTCTATTTGCAGTTAAGTTATTTGAAGTCATAGAAACTGAGAAGACGCTGTACTTGGTTATGGAGTATGCCAGTGGGGGTAGGTGTTTCAGTCGCCACTCATTTAGCACTTTTACATCAGTCCCCCTCCCCATCTTGAAGGAATTGTGAGGTTTACAGGCTCCTGTTTTTAGTGACCTAATCGGCCAGCTGCTCTGTTTGTGTGAGGAAAGCCGTCCTTGATATTTAAGAGCTGGAGCTAAGAGGAGGCAGGAAGAAGTGGGTGAGTGACTGTCCGACTGTAAGCAACAGCACCCCTGACTCTGCCTCTCCATCTTTCTGTTCCCAAGGTGAAGTGTTTGATTACCTCGTCGCTCATGGGCGGATGAAAGAGAAAGAGGCCCGGGCCAAGTTCAGACAGGTGGGAGGCCGCTGCGCTTCAGTGCTGTGGAATGTCGACTCTGCCCATTCTCAGCCTGTTCACTCGGCCTCTGGGCTGGCCTGGGGCTCACCTTGTTCTCACTGGGTAAACGTTAAGTCTCAAGGGCTTGTCCAGGTGGCCTCACGGTGTTCTGTGGAGTCCCAGTCTCGTGGGAGCAGATGCGTCAATTAGTGAGGGAACGTCTCTGCTTTATGAGATGGAAGCTGGGGAAAAGTCCATAGTTTCATTCAGCTGCCTGAGGTGGCAGGTTTATGAGAGACACTCAAGGGCCATTTCTGCCAAGCTGTAATCCCCCCCCCCCCCCCCCCAAGGCCTAACAGTCGTATCTTCTCTCTGCAGATCGTGTCAGCTGTGCAGTACTGTCACCAAAAGTGCATAGTGCACAGAGATCTGAAGGTGAGGTCACTGATGGCTGCTGGCAGCACTGTCTCTCTCTCTAATGGAGACTTCCTGTTTGCTTTTTCTCCTGGTTTGTTTACAGCAGTGTCTTTAGGGACCCACAGACAGTCCGCATTTTTGCTCACTCTCAGCTTCCTGCCAGACAGTCCACGTATTACTGGAACCTGGGAGGGAGCAAAAATGTGAACTGCCACAGTTCCCCAAGGACTGCATTGGGAAACACTGGTTTGCAATATTGCCTTATGTTATTCTTTCCCCTCCCCTTGGGGCGTCGTCAGAATGTAGTATTGATTTCTGTGTCCCATCCTATATGTAAAAAGAAAGACACATTCTTCTTTTTCTTTAAAGCCATCACAATATGGGGTATTTCGACTGGGCTTGTAGTCAAACCACTTGAGTCACACAATGTATTGTTAGAATAACACAGACATCACTGGGTCGTGCCGACTGCCTAAGCAGCGCTCCTTCATATCACACTTTTTCATTTGAATTCCCACTCACACAGAGGGCAGACTGCATGGATGCTGAGCTCGATAAGAACCATGTTATAACAACAATGCTGTGGCGATGACAAGCAGATATAATGCACACTGAGGCTCTCCAGTTATTGGCTTTGTGGCTGCTGTGGTATCTGGTTATCATACTCTGCTCAATCACAATATTCTTCTTCTGAGTTTCCCCGCTCATCTCTTTCATCATATTCAAGTCCCTATGCTCCAGGTCGTGCTATTGGCGCTCCCAGTTTCTGTTCACTGGCCAAATTCAGGACAGACACGATGCAATAGACTGTATATGATTCCATTATGCACATTATTACATTTCTTCACATCATTTAGTATATTGTCTTGTTTGTCTTTGATTGTTTTGCATGACACCTCAAAGTAAACTCCTTGTATGTTAACGTATTTGGCGATAAATAAATTATTCTGATTCCAGTATTGCATATCTTAATATGTTATAGTTTTGTATGGTGCACTCTGGCATTTTGAGACTGGCTGATGCTTTTGCTATAAGGAATAGATTTCATAGAAGATGCCACTGATATTTGGGAGCTACAGAGTTTAGCACTGTGGTACTTCACCCTTATTGCTCTATGTGGTCATCTGCCTGTCAGTCAGTTCTTCAATTCAGACAGACTGTTAGTAGAGGAATCTGTCATGATGTGCAAGCTCCTAACCCGCCTCCCAAGTGGCTGTGGAGGTTTGGACCCAAACTCCTAGCCAGCGACAGTGTAATATCAAGCCTGTGTATTCTTAAGCAGTTCTGACATGTTTATATTACGTTGACCACTAAGAATAATTAAGTGTAGCATTTTGCTGGCGTGAAAATGCGTGTGCATATTTTTTTTTCCTCTGAAGTTTAAACACTTCATTTCACTTGCTGATGCTGTTATTGAAGATATTGCTATAAATAAATATGAGTAGAACAAAAGGAGAAAAATCAGCCTAAGTGTGGATCTCAAACCTCACTTGAACTTTCATTTGGGGGGGGGTTGATGTACCTCCTAGCTGATTGGTCATCAGAACGTTGGCTTTTCTGCTCCTTTCATCCACCCCCCTCGCAATCTCTGCTCTCCCCAGGCAGAGAACCTGCTTCTTGACAGCGACATGAACATCAAAATCGCCGACTTTGGCTTCAGCAATGAGTTCACGCTGGGCAATAAGCTGGACACCTTCTGCGGCAGCCCCCCCTACGCAGCCCCCGAGCTTTTCCAAGGCAAGAAGTACGACGGGCCCGAGGTGGACGTCTGGAGCCTGGGGGTCATCCTCTACACGCTGGTCAGCGGCTCGCTGCCTTTCGACGGCCAGAACCTCAAGGTGTGCGAGAACTCGGAGGAGAACATGCTCCTTTGGGGGCGTTGCTGCCTGCCTACCTACAGCATCCTCATCACACGTTCATCTCCCCCTTTGCCTTTTGCCTCTCAGGAGCTGCGTGAGCGAGTGCTTCGGGGGAAGTACAGGATCCCCTTCTACATGTCCACTGACTGCGAGAACCTGCTGAAAAAATTCCTCATCTTGAACCCCACCAAGCGGGGCAGCTTGGAGGTTAGCGGCTGATGTTTGGTGACATGCCGGACATGACCCTCTCTGGTCAAACGGAGCCCGGACACGTCTGCGAACACAAGCTTTCAGTTTGGAAGCTTGGTTTTTGGTGTTATACTTCATTATTGCCTGCGTCTTTCCTGCTGTATATTCCGCCCCGCAGCAGAATTAGAGGTAGCTGAAGGTCCGCTATGTATAATACATGGTGCCGTCCGGCTGTGTGTCGCTAGGCCTCCATCCTCTTAGTCTGAAGCACCCTCAGCACCACTGATTGCCAGCTCTCTCTATCTCACACACAGCTTAGGTATCTATATCTTTAGGGGGACCCTCCACTCCTTTCTATGGGCATAGCCTTAATCCAAACAATGATGACCGTGACCCCATACCCAGCCCTAACCTTAACCATAAGTAACCAAGTAAAATACAAGACTTTTGGCATTTGTCGTTTTCCTGTTTGTCAGCGTTTTTAATATATAAACTTGAGTTTTCTCTTGGTGGGACCAAAGAAATGGTCCCTGTAAGGTCCCATTATATTTAAAAAACAAATCTGTCCCCACAATGTAACATGTAATATACTACACACACACACACACACACACACACACACATACTGCTGTTTTTACATTCTCGCACCCTGTCCTCCTTCTGCTCTCTCGCCTGCTGCCTGTTTGGGTCCAGCAGCAGATCATGAAGGACCGGTGGATGAACGTGGGACACGAGGAAGAGGAGCTTAAGCCATATGTAGAGCCAAAGCCTGACTACAACGACCCCAGGCGGACAGGTCAGGGGCTAATGGATGTGTGGGAATCATTATTAACCTCTTAGAGGATGGAGCTGGTTATGCTCACCAGTCTAGTAGTATTCTTGGTTACCAGTTTGATGTATTCACTGACTTGACACTGTAGGTAAGGGGATTTAATTTGCCTGAATTCTCTATTTTTATCCTGAGTGGTGTACAACTTCTGTGTTAATACACAAGCTTACTGTGATTCCCTTACTTGACATTAATGTGACTCTCTCCATGTGACTCTCCTCATTTTTCCCCGGTAGACATCATGCTTCAGATGGGCTACTCTCAAGAAGAGATCCAGGACTCCCTTGTCAACCAAACATACAATGACGTTATGGCTACGTACCTCCTGTTGGACTACAGGACCTCAGAGGTGCACATTGTACTGATACACGCCTAATGACTCACACTTTCAAGTCGAAATGTGTGGCTGCGGTGATAGCGCTCACATCTCCTTGTCTTTTCTGTTCAGATGGACGAAGGTGCCAACGCGACAATAAAAGCCCGTCCAGTAAATGACCTCACAAAAAGTAACGTGCAGTCCCCTCCTCACAAGGTACAGCGCAGCATCTCATCCAACTCTAAGCCTCGAAGAACCACAGACCAGGGTAGGTAGTATTAGTATTGAACATGACAGTATGACTGATGCTGGCTAATGTCCAAACAAAGATTCATGCCCGGCTTCTCCTCCTAAAACTCAGTGTTCTTTTTCTTAGGCTCCTCGTCCTACTCCAAGCGCTCCCAGGGAGATGGTAAGCACGCAACCGAGGATTCGACGAGGAAAACCTCCAGCGGCTCCACCAAAGTCCCCCCCAGCCCCCTGGCTCCGGGTGACCGTGCAAAAGGCCCCCCTAGCCCCTCCACTGTGAGTACTAAAGGCCTTGTGAACGCTCTGTGTAGGCAGCCCTCGCACTCGCATCTCACCAGTCATTCCACTGCACCAGGTACCCAACATTTGGTACTTAAAAAAAATATATATATTTTTTTAATGATTTCCCATCCAGTACCAGACCAGCTGAGGTACTCATTTGGTACTTTGGGAAGGGTCTTGCAAATATGTTCATTGTTTATTGTGGAATGACAAACTGAACGACAAAGTAAAAAAAAATATATGTAATGTCAATGGATGCATAGACAAATGAAGAGACCCGAGCTTTCTTTAATTGCTATCTGATTGGAAGAAGTGCTGCGTGGTATTTTTCAAATATTGCAAAAAATTGTGGGATTGGGAGTTCAAAATAAATTTCTCAGAAACCCATCTATGATAGATTTAAAGACCATCAATGAATATGTCTGATTGATTCAGAGAGTGCCTGCAGAGCTTGTGCAAAAGCAGTGATAGTAAACTTTAAGCTGATTTTTTAAAAAAACATTTACTGGATAATCTTAAAATGGAACAGTCATTAAAATTGCAAAGCTTGGGGGGTAACTAATGAGTAGGTCTCGTTTTGACAAGCTCTGCTGAAAGAAATCTTTTTTGAGACAAAATTATTGTGCTCTCCACCCATTAAACACTATCATATCCATATAAATATTTGAAGTATAACTGTCACGCTAATCTAGTCACACGAATGGTGAGCAATTTGCGAAAAAGTAAATATGTAGGAGATCCACGGCTAGCTCCCTGAGCTCAGAAAATTCACCTTGGGAAAGTGATGACAATCCTGTTGGTGTGACGGAGCAATGCTCTGTGGGTGCGACAGACCTGAAAACTGAGATCCTTTTCCACGTTGAGGATGGACGTGGCCATGCTGTTCAAGTCGGAATTTAAATCTGTGCTGGCTGCGAACTATTAAGTCGTAACTTCAGATGGTGAAAACGGAGATCCTGATCAACATTGCAGTTGATGCGCGCAGGCCTGGAGGCATTGAAGACTATGGTATTGCAAATGGAACATGGCCTGTCATCGTGCTTCGGACGATGCAATCTCACTGCAAACAAAGGTACAAAAACTTGAGAAACTTGTCTAGCGTATCGGAAAAGTATCTCGATGTGCAAGGGAGGATGCGCAAGTCAAATATTCGCATTCTGAATGTTCCAGAAAGCGCCAGCTCTAGCTCTCCAATGTGAGTCATAAATTTTTTTAAGAGAGGCACATATTCGTTGATGGGTCATATAGGGGACTTGAACCTAGCATGGCAAACCCAGAGTGATTGTGGTGAAACTACATTATTATCAAGATTCTTTGCCAGTATGAAGGAGAAAAAATATATTTTTTCCCTGACTTCCCTCCAGACATGGTGTGTGCCAAGTCTGCCTTCAACAAGGTAGAGAAGCTTCTCCGTGAACGTGACGGTATTCACTACATTATTTCCTATCCACCGCAATTGTATATTACGCAAAATGGGACTGAGATTCTTTCAGAGCCCAAATGTAACAACAGAATACGGAAAGTCCAGTATTACTCACAAAGAGCTCAGGTAATTTTAGAGTTTCTGATCCCTTTTTGGTAAGGGCAATGTTAATACGTATGTTTTTCCCGATCTCAGTTAAAACATTAAAATGAAGATATTTTGTCATTTAAGAGCCAAATTTTAAATGTAATGGATGCAGGTAGTATTGCATGAACCTTAGTCAAGTCTGCGAGTGGTTTGACGTATATGGAAATTTAATTTGTTTATTAATTCCATTGTTATTCTTTTATTTTATCTATATGTTTATACACTCTTATTTTTCGCGTACGTTAATGGGATACCTTTTGGCTACGATTTGTATGCTGATTGAATTGTCATGAACCATATATTTCACATTTCCTTCGTATACAGTGGAGTTATTGAGATGAGGACCCCCCCCCTTTACAAACATGTCAGTGAGTGGAGAATTTTATATGGGGCTGAAGGCTTGCCTGGTTCTAATAGGTACCAGCGGGTGGGTGGTCTTTGTACCCAAATTGTTAACAGTACTGACCGTCTTTTCTATTTTCTTTTTTGTTTCCTCTATTTCCCTATTTTGTCTTGCGTCAGTTTTTGTTCCAGACAAGCTGTTTCCCAAACTTTTTAATTTTTTTTTTACCACTTCTCGGAAAATTTCATATTCCCTAACTTTTAACCTGAAATATGGCTGATCCATCCCCATAGTGCGACCCAAAGGGTTGCCCTTTTACCTTCATAAGTTGGAATGTTAAGTCATTAAATCACCCTGTTACGCATAATAAGGTATTCACCTGCCTGAGGAGATTGAACATGGAGACGCATTTACAAACATCTGCTATCGCTCGAATTAAAGGGCACTGGGTGGACCAGGCATGTCATTCTGTTTACAATTGCAAAGCCAGAGGCGTATGACATTTCAGATGTGTGGCATTTTAGAAATTCCACATCTAGGGGTTGCTTGTTTTTTTTTTTCTGCTGTCCATAAAATATACTCCCGTGTAGATTATTATTTTTTATGGATGGTAAACTTCTCCTGTGGATTAGTAATTGCAATTATCAGGCCATAGTTATCTCAGATCTGATTTTACACATTCCCAAATTATACTTGACTTCCCTACCTGTTTTAGTACATTACTCCGTTTGTACATGAGCTTTATTGATTTTATTTCGAGTGAAATTAGATCATTTCTTGAGATCAATCAAACTCTCTGGTAGTGTGGGAATCACTGAAAGCCTATTTAAGGAGGCAAATTATATCATATAGTGCACAGCTTATGAAAATTCACACACATCGCCTTGAGAAATTAGCAAATGAGATTTCTCAGTTGGATCTAGCTCTGGTCATTGCTCCATCTGCTGATCTAACTAAACATGTCCTCCTACAGACAGAGCTTAATGTACTGGCTACAAGTCATGCTGAATATCTTAACACAATTCGCCATCAGACCTACGAATACGGAGAGAGGACAGAAAACTGCTAGTCAGACCATCCCAGATATAAATGATGGCTCCGGTACTAAGCATCTTGAACACTGTAACCAACTAATGCTTCCAAAAGCTGTATTCCGCATTATACACACCTCAGAATCCCCTAAGAACACTTGTATGTTAGACATATGTTTGAGAACCTTGATAACCCAAAACAGTGAAACGAGGAACGACTTTGATAAACCAATCACTGAAGGGGAAACCATAGCCGGTCGAGTCACTAATCTATATGAACTAATTCATCCATGAGTTCGCTCCCACCCTGTTAGTTTGGCTGCGTCCGTGAAAGTCGGTTCTTTGCCCACCACTATATACGATATACTTTTATACCTGCCCAGTCCTGTAATCGTCTACCAAAAGATCTTCGCTTGTTAACTGACCTTGATAAGATTTTGGAGTTTAGGGTTGATCTACAAAAAATGAATTTATACCCATCAATTTGGCAGCTGTGAACGATAACTTTCATCCACTTCAATTTGTGGCTGTATGATATCACATCACGACGTACGCCCATTATGTGGTGCATGCGCAATAATCACCCGGGCTTTAGGTGGCGGGCGAAACATTTGTCCAGATACTGGCTTTTTTGTTACTATACAGACATTTACTTGCACCCAAATATTCCTTTTTTCTTTTTCTTTCCATCTTTTTTTTAGTTAGAATTTAAAAAGGGGAATGATATTTGCCAATATTTTGTCATGTCTTCATTCACTTGCTTTATTTATGAATCTTGGTTTGTATGGTGCAAAAATCTGATTTGTGGGGTTGGACTCTGTTGGAGCAAGTTGTAGGAAGAGCAATTGAATGTTCATATTTTACAGTATTATACTAAAGATTAATTAAAAAAACGAACATTGAACAAGAAATTGCAAAGTTGCTAAGTTTTAAGACTTAAAATATAGTAAAAATATTTTAGCGAAATTTAAACCCCCTACGCTATAAAGCCTGCACTGTATGTGGGTATTAAAAAGTCTGACCTCAACCCATCTGGTGATCGCATTCCTTGCAATGTGAGAATTATCGACATTGTCGCCTAGCCCTCTCACATTGTGATGTGCCCGTATGTTTTTCACGGCAGTGGAAAACCATCACAGAACCATCACTTTGGTACCGTTTGGAAGTACCTGAAGTTTGGTACCTGCTGCAGTGGAATAGGAAACGGACTGACAGGGGTAGCCTCGGGTTTTGTATATGGTGGCATTTCATGAAGTAACCGGGCTCCCGCTGTCGTCTGAATGTGCTTGTGCTGACCCGTGCCCACAAATTGTCTTACAGAACAACATCCTGTCCACTGGTACAAGCCGGAGCAGGAACTCCCCCCTCAGTGAGAGGGCCACTCTGGGACAAGGGGTACAGAACGGCAAGGACAGGTACCAGCCCTCCAGCAGCGTCGACTCCTCCAGCTTTATTTCTGTGTAGAGATTTTTGGCACTTTACCATAGGTGGTTTAGTCTGGGTGGCAAATGGGCTCTTGCTGATCCTTCACACGCCCACTGACACGTCAACACGTCAGATTGGGGGGCGGGGGGGCATGTGCAGGGTTGGGATTCCTGCTTGTGGACAAATGTGGTGCTGGTGATTTCCCGAGCACGCCTTTGTTTTTACTGTGAGCATGCAAGGAGATATTTGTGCACAAGCCCGAACACTGTCTTGGCGCAGGGCATGTGTAGGAGGACTGAGTGGCAGCCTGAGCCAGCTCACTGAGCAGCAGTAGGGCACCTGAAGTAGGCTTCCGGGTCCCTTGGGGCTCCTCCAGCTCGGTGCTCCCTGCTTTGCCTTCTGCCTCTGGTTCTGCTGGTCTGTGCCTGCTCCACAGGCAGTGTCAGACGGGAGCTGCCTGCCTTCGCACACTCTGACCCCTCAAGGCTCTGACCCCAGCTCTGCCAGGACACATGCTGACCTCTGTGCCACGCTCACCCCACACTTTCATCCACATCGCCGCCCCCTCTCTGCTTGTGGGACATACCCCATGGCTCCCTCCATGCTCCTTCCTCATCCCCTTGCCATGGATGAACACTTTATTCCTGGGGGTTTGATTTTCAGCCACGAGTGCCATGTTGTGTGTCATGCTACTTTTAACAGACTTTTGGAAATGCATATAATTTCCATATACATTTCCAGAAGAACATTTTGTGCGTGTTAATTGTTTCATTGCTAGTTGATTACTTGAGAAAATCTGTCCTTGTTTTCTGCTTCTGATATTGTACCATTCCTGTTTTATTGTTGTGATTAACCTTTGTGAACGTTAACGAATATTGTGTGACGTCATCTCTGTTCCAAAGGGATTAAACTAGCATTTGACGCAGATATGAACCATTGATTTTAAGGTCTCTGCTTCCTGCAATGGGTGTCATATTTCTGTTCCTCATGGTGAGATTAAATATTTGTTTATTCATTGGAGGCATGTTTAATCCCTTTAGAATGGTTGGTCTTTCTGTCTGTGCCTTGACTGTGCCTGACTGCGTGTGAGAATGAATTCAGGGCCAACAATACAGATATAATATATGCTGTCATAGCAGGGATTGGGAAATAAAGGATATAGAGATGACCTCTTTACATGACCTAAAATCTAAGTATATGTCAATTGGCATGGGGTGTGAGTTATGTCCAGAAGAGTTGCTGTCTTTGTTTTTAAAAAGTATTATAGATGTCCATAGGTGTCAAACTGCTCAGTAGAAGCTGCTGGTAACATCTATTAAATAATACAGTGGTACCTCAGTTCTCAAACTCAGAACTCGAATTTCTTAAAAGTCTAACCAACCAGTTAAAAAAATTGCCTAGAACTCAATTTGAATCTCAGAAGTCAAACCGTGAATGCTGACCTAAGAACTTGTACACGGGGGAAAATGATTCGCGCGGCACGTCTCTCAGTGGAAACAAAGGGTAACTCTTCGGTCTCAGCCTCGCCTTCGCTTTGATAGTATTGTACATGTTTACACAAGCTGAATACATATATTTAGACCGTAAAAATACATTTAGACAATGATATGGGGAAAATTCGATCACAACAAAAGGATTTGATTCGGAGTTCTGCACGGATTAAATTCGAGTTCTGAGGTACCACTGTACATTTATATAGTGATTTTCAAGAACCCAAAGACACATAACAGGCAAAAGAGATCATAAAGTGACTGATATCAAACTAAATGCTGATACCATGGCCTTATTGGCTGGTTTTACTTATTCCAGAGTTTGGCTGTATAGCATGAATTCTGTATTTTTGGGGAAGTGATATTTAAACATGATTTAGCGCCACTAAAAGTGGCAAGAACAACAGCCTTTTGAAGACATTAAATCAGTCGACGAGTGGATATTATAGAGCTGAGCCAAGTCAGTTTTAGAGTGGTTTAGAATGGTTGTATTTGTGTGTAGAATGCAGGAATGTGTCCGTGAAAGGAATAATTAACAATGAAAACTATGCTAAGGAAAGAATGTCACAAACTGATTTTAGGCTGGAAATTTTGTTTGTGGCTGGATCTGGTCAGTCAGGCAAGCTGGTTGGGCAGCTGTTTCTGTGATCATACACCTGAAAGCAGAAGTGCAGGCCCAGTGTGAGTGCGTGAGTGTCTGCTTGTGCACGTGTGTTCACTTTTGCTCCACTGTTCTTCCCTGTGTGCTCTGTATGGCTTCTAACCTGTGGACCCCACGCCCTCTGTGCCCCACCCATCTCATGGGGGGGGTGCCGCCGGGGATGTTGTTGGTTTTCTCCCCTCAGCCTGAACACCCCCGGGTCCCGCGCCTCCACCGCCTCGGCAGCTGCTGTCCTCACCTCCTCCTCCTCTTCCTCCCGCTCCCGTCACCAAAAGTCCCTGTCCTCCTCTGCCCACCCCAGCCCCCTCGACTTCCACGCACAGCGCCCCAGGCAAGTGGCAGACGCGCAGGAGCGAGACGAGCTCGGCGGGAGCCGGTACGCGGCCGGCAGAGGAGGCGCAGTCAGGGGCCGTGGCGGTTCTGCGCTCTCAGGGCCGACAGGAAGATGATCTCGTATTTCCCAGAAGTTAAACATTAAGCGGGTAGATGGTAGTTATGGGTGGAGTGGTGTTGTTGGACAAGAACAGCACAGATTGAGATGGCTATCAAGGGGTGTTCCCTAGCCACCTAACCCCTATAGCCCATCCTTTTTAAGCGCTTTTGTGGTTCGGACATCTCCGCGCATCTAGCCTTTTCAGCCGATATGCTGCTGATCGCAAACGGCAGCCCCGATTCACGGACCCCCGCCTGCCCCAGCACTCAGCAGTGCCCTCCGCTCCAATTTTCGTACACTTCACACCACCTGTGGCTCTTGCCTCACAGCTGGGGGAGCACTGCTGAGCTTGGTTCTGGAGAGCCCAGTTCTTCCTTTGTGCGTTCGCCTTGCCTTCTGCTTTGCCAGCTGTCACTCGGGGTGTGGCTCCATGAGTCACGGCATGTCGGCGAAGGGAATAGGAGACCAGAGGCCGGTCTGTTGGTACAAAGTCCTAGGAAATGAATACCTTGCCTGCCCACATCTTGCGATATCATTTTTGGTGTTGAGCTAATCCAAGTGGCGGCCAAAGGCAGCAGAGTGGTGGGCAGCAGGACTTGTATTGTCATTTAATGTCCAACTTTAGTATTACATAATGTGTCTTTGAAGTCTGTTAAGCAGCAGAATGTAAATATAATGAGTGCATCTCTGGATACAATTGAGTATACTTCTGTTTTCTCTTTTTCGGAACAAAAAAATAAAAGGTTAGAAAGGTATTGGAAAAGGCAGTTAAGATGGATCCCATTTTTAAATTACAATACCTAAACAGAGAAGCTGCATATGTTAGAGCTGTTAGGTGTGTTTGTCGGATAGTGCTTTAAGGCTGATCTGTTACATGCAGTGAACTTGGGCTCTTCAGAACCTGGTTGGGGACCCCTGACAAAAGGTACTGTGGACAGCATCGAGTCTGCTGACTGTGTGCAGCCGTGCAAGCGTCACATATGCGGGCAGAGGTATATATGGCTAAATATGTGTACACGCACTGGTGAGGAACAGGGACGGTGCAATGCGGCGAAACATCGTTCCTGACGTTTTCCCTTCAGTTTTATTGTTTTGCTGACACTGCCACGGCGTGTCGTCATTGGGGTAATAATTTTACGTACTTTGACAAATTTTCAGCAAAACTTATACAGTTTAGATCAGTGGTTCTCAACCTTTTTTGCACCGCAATCCAATTTTTACCAGGCCAGCTCAGTCACAACCCTATATCAAGTATAGGTTTAAATTAGCGCTATGATCAAGCACACAGTGCACTCTGCAATTTAAGCCAATCAATACCTGTAGCACAAATCTGATTGGATGTGCAGGTGAATTTTAAATTAAGCATCTGAGTTTTGGCTTCTTGCATTGGTCGTGTGTTCACTTTTGTCCTAAGCATTTGCAGAACCCATTTATATAGCTTAATTCTAGGATTGGGGCTGGGAAATCTGATCGTCGATCAGCCTTGGAACTTGTAAGCTTTTTAAGATCAGCATTTCCAACTCCACCTCGCAACCCTTTCTGAACTTTGCCACGACCCGAAACTGGGTCACAACCCAAAGGTTGAGAATCACTGGTTTAGATTCTCAGCGTATGTAATGGATGTATTCTGTAAAATGAGTGTGTGTGTGTATATATATATATTTGTATATCCCTCAGTACTCGTCATATGGTGTGGGTCGGAGTGCCCTGCCGTGCTGTGCATGTGCGCCTTTTCAAAGAAGCGCTGTAGTGAAAGTGTCAACCAGAGCCTTGCTCCTAGCGGTGTGAACCATGAGGCTTCAAGACATAAGGCTGGCGGGACTGTGCGGTCACTCACCAAATGATTTAATCCATCTCTCTTTAGTTACGGCACTGTTTCGCCTTCTGGTAGCACTCGCATTGATTAGTAGTTCAGCATAATCCCTCCAATCACCATAAATTTTGAAACCTCATTTGTCCCGTCACTGCTGTCACCATACTGTAATGGTCACCTTTTATAGGGACGTACCATGTTGACCTCTCTGAGGAGGTCATCGCACATCAATCAGATCCTCTTAGAATTTAATTTCCCCTTGCCCCTAATAACAGCCCCTGCCCTGGGTAACCGTCGGTAACATGGGTGTTTCATATATTACCAGTGAAGCCACGCCCCTCTCATTGCCCATGTACACTGACCATTCATAGTGCCACTACTGCTAACATTAGCCATTGTGAGTATTCTTGTCATTTATGCATTTATCATTTTAATCTGTTTTTCTAACAAAAATAAAAATAGTCTTCCTGTTAGTGTAGCGCAAGCTAAAACCCCGGGTTCCTTTAAATCAGAGCTAGATAAGATTTTAACAACTCTGAGCTATTAGATAAGTTCTCCCCAAACAAGCTTGATGGGCCGAATGGCCTCCTCTCGTTTGTAAACTACTTATGTTCTTAAAATGGTATTTAAAATGTTATGGCATCCCGTTGAAAACGGTGTGCTTACAGTGTAGAGGAAATGTTGAATATTGATTTTATTACAGGGGCCAGTAAAATGTTCTGGTCATGTCAGGTCTTTGGGGCCTTTATGGTTCTGTTGTGCGTTTGTAAAATGAAGACCAGCTGGGTTCAGGCAACCCTACGTGCAGCACAGGACCTTCTTTAGCATGCTCCTGTGTTTGATTTTTATACATCTGCCTCTTTGAGTTGTTGAATTTTTGTTCCTCTTCAAACAGTAATATTGTACTTGCGGTGTGGATTCTTGGGGTTCCTGGTGATGGTCGTCTGAGCACTGCTGTATCGTAATTTTTCTTCGAAATATGTGCAGCACCGCTCCTCAAAGATATCCTGGGGTGTCTCCCTCGGCCCAAAATGTCAGCAGCGCCGCCGTGACGGACCGTACCAACTTCCCCAGAGGAGTGGCCAGCCGAAGCACTTTCCACGCTGGCCAGCAGAGGGCGACGAAGGACCAGCAGGCCTCGGCCTACAATGGCCCCCCGGCCTCCCCGTCCCTCTCGCACGGGACGAGCCAGCCGCGACGTCCCGGAGCAGCAGGCATCTTCAGCAAGTTCACTTCTAAGTTTGTGCGCAGGTAAGACTGTCACGGTGGTGCATGGTGACCTGTAAGGTCAGGGCTCTGGTTCGGCGTTGGTGGAATATGTTGGGTGAAGGGTGGTGGAGGGGTAGGAGGTGGAAATAGTGATAGAAAGCCGATGAATGAAAGAGGCACGGGAGGAGGGAGGCACTTAGAGAAGCTCACTGTTTAATTCCTCCCTCTCATCCCTCTTCAGTTTTCTGTTGTCTCTGGATTTCAGAAAAATGTTTCAGTCCAGCAGCCTTGGCATCTGCTTCTGTGTACTCCTGCTTGCTGACGTTCGTCTCTTGGGGTTGGGATGTGAATTAGAGCTTAAAAGGAAATGGGTTGAGGTGCAGCATTATGTGTGGTGCAGGTGTTTGGCATGCTGTCCATGTTGGGAGGGGGGGGCTTGGTCATGCTGCAGCAGGTGGTGCGTGGTGCTGGGGGGCCAGGTGGGAAGCTCCTGGAGTTCGAAGACTGGGAAGGCGAAGATGTAGAAATGGGCGGTGATTCTCGCTGGAGCCTCGTTTTGGGAAGCTGCGGCGTGACTCGCTCCGATCGCTGCGGACCATCCTGTCTGGCCATTTACGATTTCCTGACAAAATCAAATAGACCGACCTTCGCTTTCGTCAGTCATCTTCCACTTGTTCCTTTTTTGTGAAACATTGGCTCATTTTGGGTCCAGACAGCGAGAACTGCTAGATTTTTATTTATTTATTTATTTGTTTGTTTGTTTTTTATTGTATCCTTCCCGTGGCTAATTTGTGTTCCAAGAACTGTTATTGCAGTTTCACAAAACCTTTTGGTTCTTAATTGAGGAGGAGAAATGAACATCTCTGGCTCCAAGTGCTGTATTTCTGCATCACATGGTTACTTGTGCGCATGTCAGCCCTGCCCAAGTCCAAATGAAAATGAGATTCTTGCTGCTGCGTCAAAGTTTCAAAAAATCGGTGACAGGTAATTGGTGGTAAATGAAAACCTTTTTGTCAAAGACAGACATCAGCTGTGGAAACCTTCAGGTCTGAAAGTTTTAAGTATTCACTTCTGAAGTGCCAAAACAGAAATAATCCAGCATTTATATAAATATTTTTTTAAATAAAATCACTGTCACACACAACTAACTCGCAGCTGTCTTGCGCAAGACCAGTGCTGGCTGAATTTTCTCTGGGCTGCATTAGGTTGTTAAGCGTTAATTTAGCAATGTGTCCTTCACAGTCCAGAGTGACAGGTGAGACGCTACTTCCCATGGGTTTATTTCTGTGCGATAACCTGCAGAGTCACGCACACACACACACACACACACACACACACACTAAAACAACCCTCCTACATGTCTGGGGACTAATGGCTCGTTGTAATTAACCATCATTAACTCCAAACTGGCAGCACTCTGAAAGTGATGGGGAACGAGTACAAGTTTTTAAAGCTCTATTATGTTCTTGGGACATTCCCACACACTTTGGTTTTGAGGAAATTGTCCCTTTAGATAGCAGAGCTTCTCCACATCGCTGGGACCTGGGTTCACACAAACGGGGGCTATGAATACATGTGGAGACTATTTTTCTATTGCTGTGGAACAGGGGAGAGAGATGTGGATCCTGTAATACCCAGTTGCTTGCTTTGCGTACTTTTGATTAAAATACTGCTCTCTTCTGGTAATTAAAACGCATGATAAAATCTGCAGGGAAGCCCTGTGTCGTGTTGGGTTTAAGGCTCATTATTTAATCACGGGAGATCCATGCTGGGCACTGCTGATGACAGTGGCCGTAATTCTACAGGTTTATAGGGCTCCAGGAGGTCCCTCAGGGAGATGAAACTCTCCTCTTCAAGGATTGTTCATGTCCACTACTAGGTAATGAGGAACGTCCTCAGAATCAGAACACCCCAAGGATGTGCCTGCAGTGTATATTTTAAAACGGGTCACTGGACGTTGGAGAGGCGCTTCTATAGAGGCTCTTGTTCCCCGTGGGTTGGAAGTTTTTGTACTCGTACACAAGAAAAAACGATGCTGCTCGTGACAGCGATGTTACCACTCTGTTTCATCATGGTCGCAACGCTGAGCTCTGATACGTGCTATTA
>JABFEB020000002.1:24588342-24609334 GCA_019775895.2 Stomatorhinus ivindoensis | reverse complement strand
GGGTGGGGGGGGTGGGGGTTGGCGGTGCGGGGGGCGGGTTTGCAGGGGGCGAGTCTGCAGGGGAGGGGGCTGCCGGAGTAAGCTAGGAGTGGCTGGTGGCGGCCCAGGGCGCAGCAATGGGGGCGGTTGAGATAGAGGAGGTGGGGGGTGGTTGGAGTTCGAGTTAGTGTTGGTACTGCTGCCCATGGATGGAGGAGAAGGAAGGAGAGCGCCACTGATCTGCACCTGAGAGGAGAACAGGAGGCACGCCTTTGGTTGTCACGTTATCCTGTCAGCCAGTGTCAGCATGCTGCACTGGAACAAGGCATCCGCTAAACATCTTTTGCAGCTTTTAATCTTTCACATAAAAAGAAACCAACGCTATAAATATTCGGCCACACAGCTCAAAACAGCCCAAAAAGCTACTAAAAATAATCACAAAACCTCTTGGATAACCCTCACTAAATATACTGTTCAGAAATTTAAACAGATATGCTAATCATTAATGTTAGTCAATCATTCAAAAAAACGAGTGACAGTGACATTAATTCAAGGTCTACAACATGTCACCCCCCCCCCCCTAATGCAACCTCATCCATTCTTCCTCCTGCTCGCCTCACCTCCTCATCCTCGGTGCTCCCCGACACCCCTCCTCCTGTCGCCGCCGTTCCCTTGGCCTCCTCTGTGGTCCCGGCCTGCACCTCCTGCTCTGCCTGCCACTCCCGCAGCACCTCGTCCAGGTTGAAGCGACGCCGGTAGCTGGCGAAGAAGGAGCTCACCTGGGACGCCGTCTTGTTCCCGATGACCTCGGCGATGGCTGCCAGGTCTTTGCCGTAACGCCTGATAGCTGTGGACGGGCACAATCACACTGTCTGCGTCCTCCGCTGGCAGAGCTCATTCCTCCACCTGTCTTGTTGTTTTGCCTCCCAGCTACGCCTCCCTGCTACGCCTCCCCCACATCTGTAGGCAGAGTGCCTTACCCTGCACAGCCAGCAGCTGCTCCTCCGTGGCCCAGCGGGAGTTTATCTTGGGGGTTGGCTGCAGACAGAGGACGCCTATAAGATGGTGCCTGGTCTGCCTCAGCTACTCTACAGTAACGCACCCCTTTTTCCCCTCTGCTTCTGGGGGAGGCCGGGTACCTCAGATGGCCGCATGGCGTCGATTCCTCCTTCCAGTTCTTGCTTGAGGCTGCTGTTGACCTGCTTGATGCTCTGCACCTGAGAACCAGAGGTGGGGGTTGCGTGTCAATAAAGTTAATCCTTTGTCCGTGATATACGTCAGAAAGAGGCAGGCAGACAGAACGACAGGAGATATAAAGCTGAGGAAATAAAGAATCGTACAAATAAGCAACTTTCGTGTTTGCTTTTCTGTCCACCACAGCCAGGGTCAACGTTCAGCCTGGCTGTGACCCCCCCCGCCTCGCCTCGTGTCCACAGGAGTCGGACGCTACCTGTCTCTTTAACGACACCAGCTGCACATCCAGCCGCCTGAGGGACACGGTCCCCGTCTCAGGGGATGCAGACAGGGATGTGATATCGTCCTGGATCAGGTGCATTCCCTTTGGGGGGCGTCGACGAGCCCGGAGAGGATGATGTCGGTACTGTGACCCCTGGTTCTCCTTTCTAACTGGACCACACCTTCCAGAAATCCCCTTTTCCCCTCCCCCTCCAATGCTGGTACTCTGCTTTGGAGCCTGGACAAAGAAATAGCCACAACCACCCCCCCCCCCCGAAGTTATGAGCAGCAGGTGATGAAAATCTTAGTTAGTGTACAAGCACCGAGCACAACTGATGTGGAACAAAACAGTACCTCTTTCTTAGTGTCCACTTCAAAGTCACTGTCACTCCCAGCATCTCCTTCTTCAATGTCATCATTACTGAAACACAACACAACTGGGTGAATGTACCTCCCATTTTTGCTAAATGTGCCCCCACCTCTGCCCTGGGGGCCAGTGTCCCGCTGGCTCACCTGTCGTCCTTCTCCCTCTTGCTCACCAGTCTCCGGGCCTGTCTGTCCATCACACTGGTGCGGGTCCGTGTTTTCTTCCAAGAGTAATAGTACTTCACTAAGCTTGAGATCAGCTTGTCCGGCAGCTGGAAACCGATGACAAAGTGTGATTCCTGCCAGCCCCGATATTAAGCCCTGCTTTAAATCACCAACGGCAGTAATAATTTAGACTGTTTGGCAGGGAGCTGGTAGGGAGCAAAAGTGTGGACTGTCTGTGGCTCCCCAAGGACCGGGATGAGAAACACTGATCTAACGTATTAATATTATTTATGGAAGCTAGACTTTGGCTGTAGATCACGTTTTAGGGAGTGGGATCCGGATTCATTCATCGCTCTGCTCCTCACCATCTGCTGGATTCGGTGGAAGCTCTTGCCGTGGAAGCTGAAGGCCTGCTCGAACAGCACCTTGTCCTCCACTGTCCACTCCTCTGGGAAGGGCGTGAAGTTGGCCAGGTCAGCCAGGGACTTCTCCACATCATGCTTGTGCCAAAGCAGCATTCCCAAGGCCTGAGGTCAAGGAAAAGGACATTTATTATAACGATAAATGGCAAATCTCATTCCTGCAACGGCTTACCAACTTTGGCCACCATTTGATATTTAGCATGAACACACTACCCTGTAAGCAGTTGCAAGACAGATGGATGAACAAGCTATTGCTTTTTCCATCAATGTGGATCAATGCATGTGGTAGTATATACTGTATATATTGTAAACATGAACGGCACAATCTATATGCCCAATACCCTGAACTGTTGTATTCAAGCCATACAACCAACAGTAAGTTTATCGGTACAGTCCAATTCAGATGATGCTGGTTCTAATACTTGCACTGGACAAAACAACAAATCAGGCTTTTCCAGCCCACTTTCCAGTCTGGTCCCGTATTATTTTGGCTCGGTATAATGGTGAAATAACAGCTTAAGATCTGCCAATAGATCATGTCTGGTTTATATGATGAGCAATACATCAGTGCAGACATTTTTATGAAACGGGTCTCCTAAAAGGCACCCCCCTCATCCCTCTTCACTTTACTGCTGTGATTTTTGGCTCTCAAGGGTAACACACGAGCACCTTGCATGTCCGCCCATAACTTACTGGGCACATGAACACCTAGTTCTAATGCCATTCATGACAATAAACAATGCAGCTGGCTCAGAGACCACCCCCCCCCCCCCAAACGTGGACAGTCATTTACTGCAACCTGCACATGACTATCTAGGGTGCAACCTGTAGCATCACTTCAGCAGAAGGTGGATTATCAGGAAAACGTACCTGTTCCATGTTGTAACCATGTCTCTCCTTCGCCATCAGGATATATTCATCCACTGGGAGGAAAACGCGATTATGAGTGTCAATGCACAGCATGCTAACTGACATTTAAGTCTTTCATAAGAAGTGAGATGGGACAGCTTCTTACACTTTGCATCAGATACCATAGTGCTGGGCGACCAGACCAGCATGCTCCTCGGATCCTTTTCACTGAAGCGAGCAGGACTGTCTGTGAACACAGATCCCTCCTTTTTACATCCCATCAACAAATGAAAGCACAGTTATGCTACCTGAAAACAAATAAACATAACATTGTGTCACAAACCATCTCAAAGACGGCACTAACCTGTGTCTGTTTCACCATTACACTTTGTTGCACTAACCCACCCCCCTGCGCTCCACTCAAAGAGATCGTTACCAGGTTTGAATTCTGGAATCTGAGCTTGATAGTCCCCTCCAACTCGAATCATGCTGTCTGTGGAGACAGAAGCAGTGGGCAATGAGCAATGTGTCTACAGACAGAAAGAGTCAGAGAAAAACAAATGGGGAAAAGACATGCTTGAACAAAGTGGAGAATAGCCTACTAGCTAAAAATGATACATGAGTCCTACATAATTGACAGTACGCAAACAAAAACATCAGCTGAATAGAAACAATTCAACAAATCTGTGGTACAAATTTGGTACTTCAGTGTGGCAATGTATCAATTCTTATTGCTGTATAGAATTACACATGTGCAGAAAGTTGAGAAGCATGATTAACTTCCCTCAGATCCTGAACATCACCTCCACTATGAATCTAGCCAGAAAGTCTGCTTGACTCTTCAGGCATTTTCACATTGTCATTTGATACAATGGAAACTTTCTGCTGACTCAGGATTCTACATGACAGTTAAACCTATAGAATGAAATGCTATGAGGTATAGATACAAACAGTACGTGTAGTGTAGTAAGGTGTAAAACATGTATAGTAAACACAAAGTAGTAGATGTTGCAACTATTGTGTAATTTTACAGTCAAGCGAGCACCAATCAACAAAAGCATGCAAAACCTATAGTACCTGTGTTGTGCCAAAAATAGGAATGACACAGTAAAAGTAGTATAAACAATAAATGCTGAAATGACTGTAGATGTTTGGCAGTATCAGGCAAAAGGGCAAAAGCTGAGTGGTGGGACAGTGATAAAAAGCAAGCGGTGCTCGCAGCCCCATGTGAAGATGTAAGGTATGGAACCAGACCGTGTGCCTGCTCCTCGTCGCTGCTCTCTTCCTCAGAATGCTGGCTGTTGCCATTGGTAACATTCTTAGCCCTGCTTCGGGACAGAACACCTGACCCAGTCTTCTCCATTACTGACGGCATGGCTTCCTGACACCAACACAAAGACAGACATCATTACATCAGATGTCTTGTGTGTGATTCATACACACATCCACAGCTATCGGCGCTGCACATTCTTTCTGCTAAAATTGTAGGGCTCCTGAAACAATAGTGACTCAAAGTTTGTACTACGCTGTCTGATCATACTTAAAGTATGTTAAGGCGAAAGCCCATGATGAAACCATTGCACCTATCAAGACTACAGCTGCCTAACAAACACTGTACTGTAGCAATATTTACTACAAACCTATCACTTATAACCGACATAACGTCACACATTGCACAATGCAGCCGTGTTTCACATTTCATTCTCATCTGCATCAGATACTTGTAATACCTTTGCGTGTAATATTTGCCTTTTTTTAGACGGCAAGCAAATCCCTAATGTACAAATTACACATTTCCCCAGGGCATCCTCGTGGGAGACAGTGGCTATGCGCATGTGTATTTGCAGGTTATCCGTAAAAGTAAAAGGTTTTTAAACATTCGCTTCAGTGGCCTGGACCAGAAGACACAGAAAGCGGGTGTTAGCCAACAGCACGTGAGATACGCGCACAAGCCAACTTTTCCTAGTATTGGCTCCCCTTCAGAATAGATTCACTGATCATTAGCTGAAACACGACTCAAATGCGTGTCCGACGACAAATCCATGATCATGATTAGCAAAATTATACGCTGTAACCTCGTGCTTTGACTGGCTCTTGTTTCAACTTCATAACATCGTTTGGACCTTACCGACTGATGGCCTTAACTACTTCTGATCTAATTCATTCTACTCCAGACACTGGTCACTGAAATCCATCCTATAAATGAGTGCTTATCCACACCTTTAACAGCCAAACTGTCTTACATTTTTTAAATTTATATATAAACACACGAACCCCGATAATGATACGTAGGTAGCGGTCTATACATTGTTACGAGATCACTTATTTTAACTCGTTTTTTTTACGCTCAATATTAATTTTGTTCGTAAAAGTTGTGGCGCACGCAGCCCCCGCTCTCTCCTATCGGCTGCGATGCGACTTTATTCGCTGATCCATGCGGGGGGGGGCGACGTGCCGTTAAAAGGGGATCCTGTTCGCATCCCAACACTTGTGCTGCCTCAATCAAGTCCGGGCGCCCTCTTCAACCCAAAATCTACCTTGCTCTCATCTACTCTACGTTTCGCTTCTTGCAATTAACCCTTTTATTTCCCTTTTTCGTCCTTATGTATTATTCTGTGAAATTCCATAAAACACAACAAAATTATTTAAAAGGATCAAACGAGCCAACGTGGGTCTGGACCGGCCCGGCAGTTAAATAAATATATAAATAAATTGCCAGATGGATAAATAGTTAATTAATAAATAGAAAAAAAATCACCTTTCCTTAACGATGCCTCTCCTTTATGTCTTCGTCCAGTGGCAACCTGTAAAGTTTATATTCTTTTGTTTTACTCGTAAGTCCAATTCTCTTTATTACAATTTGCGTTGTAGCCAGCTAGCTAGTTCGTAGCTCCCTAGCAAGCAAGCTGGTTCTTTTATTTAAAACTTGGCTATACCACTAATCGTACTTGTTTCACGAGAACACAAAGCGAGCTACCATTCAATTTTAAAACATGAAGTACATACAATTACAAACTAAATTTCTCACACACACCTCCCATACTCATACAATGAAATCGGTTGTATAGTTTGTGTCTATGTATGTGCCGGGTAGCCTCAGCACTCCCACTTTCATACATTAAATCCGCCCCCACCGCCTGATATCCTCAACTAACTTCGATGTCAAAAAAGTAGTCCCCCATAGCAGAATCCATACGGCTTCGTTTATTTTTATGGGATCCGTAGTAGTTGCATTTATTTTATACATGGGTATTTTGTCTACAGTTGTGCTTCAGTATTAATCTGTGGCAAATTCCATGTACTTATTTACCGAACAGACATTTAACATGCATCGTGGGTAGGGCTCCAATAACGGACTGGAGCGTTTGAACAGTAATTGAATACCAGTATGGCAAACATTCGTGGGAAATTAGAAGTTGAGTGCAGGGAATAAAATTAGAAGCTTTCCCCGGCTGGGAGCTACTTCCCTATGAGGATGCGAAGGGATTTGTCAGCTGCCCGTAGCGGTGGTGAGGTCGTGCACACTTGCGTTGATATATGAAAGAAAAAATAGGTAATCAAAGTAGTTACTTTGCCCGATGTCAGCGGGATTAGTGCAATATCAATTTTACCCTTTACGCACTTCACCAGTTCTTTTACACGCAATGAAGACTATAAAATGTAATGAATAGGAATAGTTGCCTGTGAAACGGCGTATATATGTGTTAAAGAAAAAAACAAAGTATTACACATACACTGTAACCAACGATGTATGTATATTTCAGTGATTTGGGTTAATACACGTGCGACTAAACTAGAAAGTCACGTAGATCCAAGCACGTCATATGTTTTAGCATTCCGCGTTTAAGACGATTAGTAGCGTAAAAAACGGAAAGGCCCGGGTATTAGGGAAGCCTCCTTTAATTTCGTAATCGATATATATATATATGTATATATTTCTACCTTGGTACCTCCCACCTCCCCGCAGTCATTGTCTGTGCTGCGTTGTGCCTCCATCCTCACGCAGCTTCTTTCCCCCTTGCCTTTCTCCTCCTCTCTCACTCTGGTCCCTTTCCACCTTCATCACTACTCAAAGGGCCTTTACCTTCCCATTATTAGCTGAGCTCAATAAGGCCACACCTAATATCAACAGCTGACATTCGTTTAGTACATTTCTTTGGTATTCCTGTTATGTGTGGCATATGGTGTGCGCCATTTTTTTGGAATTTTGTCTCCAATAGTTTCTCTGCAGTAGACGCATAGATTATGCTGAAACCTGACGATAATTACACAGTATAAATCGATTTGGGAAACTGCTTTTACTCAAACTAGATGCATTGTTTTAAAGTTATCTAGCAAAGAGAGACGGGGTGGGGGCTGCGCTTCTCACATCGGAGAACTCGGTGACCCCTCAGCTCCTCCGAAATGCCACCTCCTCGCCGCCAGACGGAGCGGCCGCAGACAAAGAGCCCGGGGTGGGGCTTCAGGCGGGCCATCTGCGTGTAGATCGGCGCTGTGTTTGTCTCACACAGGACTGATTCATTGTCTGAGGGAAACACACACGCACTGCGGAGGGCACTGACAAGGGGAGGCAATTAATCACAAGAGCAAAACTACAATCTCAGCTACGCCTCAGTTTAATGTGCAGATATCACTTTAAAGTAGTCGATTTTCGGGAAGTAATCGTCTATGTACTAAAAAAGTCAACTCATATCTGTTTAGTGCTTGACATACAGTGATGCATCATATAACGGATTCTTGGCTTATTTGTTCTCTTGCACAATGGAAAACGTCCATCTGGTGGACATAGGTAATACTACATACAAAAGCTACCTCCGAGGGTCATTACGTTATATCAAGTGAGAGCCATACAAGATGTTTGGTCAGTTTGGAGTGAATTAACATAGACTTGGACTACAATCATGGTGTATTCTTCAACTGAGAATTTTTATATTGGATATATAAGAAACTGTTGATTGCCAACCCAGCTACCAGTGATAAAATACCTAATTTACAGATAATATTTATTATTCCAAAAAGACATGTAATCAATTTGAAATACAATACCTTTGATTTTCCCATTCATACATTAGACCAATACATTATATAAATGTATACATAACATATACTATGTATTGTTGAGTCCTCGAATATAAAAAATAAATGTTTTTAATAATCAGATTAAAACTAAATGTCTTGTATTTAATCATCATACAAAAATCTAATTGTTTCACTTACCTCTGGTGTTACCAGGACTGTCAGCTTAGCTGCAGTTAAAACTTTAACACAAATTTAAACCGGAACAAGCCATTGCCCGTTTTCTCGGAGCCTGCAGAAAGCAACCGTGTATCAAATAAGATGCCGTCAGAACGACAATGTATTCCATAGACGGCCCACCAGACCCTATCCCATCTAATCCCCTACTCCACCCACACCCCTCAACCTACACCAGGCTTGGGAGATATCCATTTTATTTCATACCGTCATGCTGTCCATATGTTACCCTTGAGGTATATGGTATCTACTTTTCAGAAACATCTTGATGGTAGGAGGGAGTAAAATTAGCCAAATGATAATACTGTACTATTTGAAAATATTTCGGTAACACTGCCCAAACCTAACCTACACACTCTCCCCACAAATTTCACCAAGCTTACCATGGACTGCCACCAATATATTTCACTGGACTTCAACAAAAAAAAAATGTTTTAAACTTTTTTTTTTGCAAATGCAGAAATTCTCATGCCCCATATTTTCACTGAACTGCGCAAACGGTGAAAAAGATCCATGGAAGACTTGTAGTATAAGGCCTGCTGTGTTCAACAACTGCCCTTTTTGCCTTTTGCTGCCACCTACCACTGGTGCTTCAGTTTTGGGAGGATTTGTTTCAAAATGAATTCAGTTGTATCCATGTTATCTTTTTTTGTGAAGTGGTAATATGATAACTCCTAAGACCATGAAATACTTTTAGAGTTATGTTCACAGGGTTGTCTTCTGAGGTCACCCTTTCTTTTCCTGCCACTAAACAGTGTTGCTTCGATTTTCATGTAATTTCTCTCAAAATTTGATTCGGTCCAGATCTCCATTCATACAATATGTCTACAACGTTTGCTAAAGATCCATTAAAGAATTTTGAGTTGTTGAGTTATTGAGATCACCAGCCTGAAACTGCCATTTTCTATACTATCACTATGTGGTACTCCGTCAATTGGTGCAACTGTCTCAAAATTTAGCAAGTTCCAAATCTTCATCCACATGGTGTGTCTGCAAAGTTTCTAAAAGATCCTCGAAATCATTTCTGAGTTATCATGCTAACTTTGAGAGTGTGTGTGGAGGTGGGGGATAGTTCCCAAAATAAATTCCCCATCTGGTGAATACAAACTAAGCCCTGTCATTGCATCTTGAAATAACGCAGAGTCCACTCAAGGTTACTTGTATCATAAACCTGTATATAGCTTTGCTCCAGTTTAATAAGAAATTGTGCCCCCATCCCTGCACCCCACAAAATGAATATTCAGGGTTGCCAGTTCTCACACATCTGGGGCTAGACTCACGCTTTCAGACTTTCATGCTCACGGAATAAATCTTATGGCAGATCTACGCTATTCCATTATAAACCTACACCAAAAGTGTTGGGGTACCTTGCAGACAGAGTATTTGCAAGGTAATAAAATTGTTACACACATGTAAATGTACGTGCATACGTTCGCAGACTTGTCTTAAGTTGCAAATCTCATTAAAAGAGCCAGCTGACCAAAGTTAGCAACCTTTTATATTATCAATAGAGAATGGTCATACACTGTTATGCCTTATGCTGGTAAAACACTTTGAATGAAAAAAATCCCTCATAATTAACTTTATAAATTATAAACAAGCATTTCCTTCAGTAATATAGAGAGTGTTGGCCTATCTATCTAGTCCGTGTTCATGTAGTCTTGTGGAACTCGATTTTATTGTAAAAACAAACAAGAAAGGAATTAAAATGTGCGATTTAACTCCCAAGAGGCCTACTTCTTTCGAGTATGGGACCCAATAAAATTGACTTAGTATATTTAAAGGTTTTTCATTTGCTTTATAAAAATACTATACATTGAAACAATCCCTGGGCCAGATGCGCATGTGCAATGAATTGAAACGCGTGAGCGACACTGATGGAGAAAAATCCTGGTGTTCGCAAGAGGGCGGTAGCGAACCATGCGGACGGTAAAAGACAGTGTCACACGAAAATAGAGAGAGAGATAAATACAAAGTTATTGTTTTGTCCATGGACCGCGGAACTGGGGTGGGGGGCTGACCAGTTTGGAGCATTATTGAAAATAAAGTGATGAAGAATCATTAGAAAAAACACGCATATAAATCATTTAATACAAACCAATCAAGGTCTGTTAATAAAAGTCTGAGGTTTATCCGTGTTTTGGAAAACAAAATGTAATTTTAGGCGAAGGTAACGAGATGGGTTACTGATTGAGTATTTGATATTTACCAATCGCCAGTATTTTTAGGATACATTTAATATTACGTCATCGGCAGTATATTAGCGAATTAAATCTCAAGATAGATCGCGAAGCAATGAAATATGTTGAGATGAGCAGGTTTGGAGAACTGAGAAAAAATAGAGACAGAAGACTGTATCTGAGGTTTTCAAAACTAAACAGACGGGTGGACATGACTTTCTGCCCGCCTCATTATGACCCTCCCCCCCCCTTGTCCAGATATATTCCGCAGTCCATTATTTTGTGTTGCTTATATTGTTTCGAATCTGTCGTTTTATCGAGGGTCCAATAGGTTATTTATAGTAAAGTAAACCCGAACTGACAATCATGTGAGAAGAAATATACGATTATCAGGAAGTTAACATATCCATTTGGCAAGTTAGCACAGAATAAAGATAATAAAGATGCATAATTACCATGGATTTATTTTTTGTTGTAGTTTTGCGTAAGAATGCAAAACAGTCTCAATATAGCCTAATATGTCCCAAACCTATCCCTTTAGGTGTTTAAATCCGTTCCATAAACTACAGATTGTCTCTGCCAGATGTATAAACTGTGCGTACCTTAAGGCATTTCACACATAACGGCATCCATGCTAATCTGGTTAGGCAACAAAAACACACGAATCATGTCAGACGCCACCCTTGGTCTTGCACAATCTGACCAGCCACAGCACAGCATGTTGATAAAGTTCCACTGAGCGATGAAAAAGCAGCAGCTATGAATACTGCATGAATTCTGCGTGACAAGAAAACAAAGATCAGGAACTCCCTTAATACTCTAGTTGTGTGGTATGAATTTCCTTCAGGAACATTTCAAAGACTTTCATGTGTCTGTTTTTGGGAAGAATTCTGTTTTTCTTTGATTTCTTTGTTGCTCTCAAGGATCAATCTCCAGATGGAAGAGAAATGTGTCTTCTGCATTCTACCAAATTTCAGTGGTCTTTACCAGGTAATCAGAGCCAAAATGCAAAGCTTGCGATAACTTGGTACGCGTGACTTTGAATCAGCAGGACTGCAGTCCCTGGTGGATGAAATGTTCTTATAGTAGATTTCAGATTTTCAGTTTGCCACTTAATGATTGACTTGTCATTATCTACTTGACTTATGCTCTCCACGATTGTGCAGTTTTGAGAGAGTCTATCAAGAGCTGTGGGAGTGAGAAGAGATGATGGATAAGTGACAAGGGTGTTGGTTTGTTTCAACTATTCGTAGGGGCCAAATCAGCCCTGAACCCCCAGTTTGGCTAAACACATATGCTATCCCCACTTTCTTGGCATGGATAAGTCCCTACTTATGAGGTCATGATATGAGGTCATACGAGGTCACGATATCTCATTTGTCATGTGAATTCAGCATCTGTTTTTCATTTGACATGCTGTGGTGCTGATATTTACATTTACATTTACATTTACATTTATAGCATTTGGCAGACGCTCTTAGCCAGAGCGACTTACATTTTACGACTTCACAATGAATTTCCTCCCGATGCTAGCTCAATAAAACCAAGACTATGTAAACCATCGACAACACTCTGTTAGGAATATTTTTTTTTTATTTTTATTTTTTAATTTTTTTTGAAGAAAGCTCAGAAAATACCAGGAGTGTTAGTTGAGGTATATCTGGAAAAGGTGCGTTTTAAGTCGTCGTTTGAAGACACACAGTGACTCAGCTGTTCGGACATCTAGTGGGAGTTCATTCCACCAACTTGGTGCCAGAACAGAGAAGAGCCGGGAGGTGTGTCTTCCTTGTGCCTTGTGCATGTTGTTAAATGCAGCAGAAACCTTCAGATTTACAGAAAGAGGGGTGTATATTCCTAGGTGAAGCAGAAGCCAGTACTTAGACTGTCAGGACCAGTGTTTGATGGCAAACCTTTGATTGGCAGATTCATTTAGTTTATGGCAACATATGCTGATTACTAACATGAATGAAACAACTGCACGTAAAGCCTGTGGCCTGGTTTATGTTTTAAGTGTTGTGTTACGTGCCGTAAGTTCGGGCACATTTTCAGATTCTCCGGTCCTCCGTCCCTCATCGTCATTCCCCGGCTACATCTCGGCTCCGCCTCCCGACCAGACTCCGCCTCTCCAACCAGACTCCGCCCACATCCCCTCCGATGCCCTGCTCGTCCCTTCCGGTCCCCGCATTGAAGAAGCCGCAGTTCACCGTATTCGGAAGCTCGTTCTTGTTCGCCTTTTGCTGTTTGTTGGATTGCTTGTGATTATTGATTGACCTCTGTGTACGACTGCTTGTGTTTCTCGACTCTGACTTTTTGCTTCGCCCCTTTTTGGTATCTTTGCTTGATTTCTCGCTGTCCTGGTTTGTGAACTCTCACCCGGCTTCCGACTACTCTTTTGCTCGCCCCTTTGGTACCGTGATCTCCGTGTCTCTGTGTTCTCGTCCCGTGTTTTTGGTGACTGCCGTCTTGTTTTTGCCTGACACGTCTGGGTGTTTTTGAAAGGGAGTCAGGTTAGTTTTGTCATCCTGTTGTCTATTTGTTTCACTCAGGTTTAGCTTGTTGGGTTTTTCTTTGGAAGTGGTTTTGTTTGTTATTTTGGCCTGTGTCACTTCGGAAGTCTATTGCACCTTTTATGTTGTAAAGAATGCGTGAATAGAAAAAAAAAACTATGAAAAAAGAACCCATTGTGTCGAGTGTTCCCTTTTCCTGTTCCCATTCCTGTCCCGTCATTCCCCTGTCCTTCCCCAGTCCTTCTCATTTCTGGACGTTCCCCAACACTTGTAATTACTCCAAAGGAGAAAATCCTTTAAATTGATTGTAATTATGACTAGACATTTTGAACAGTATTACAGATGAACACATCTGCAAACACATGTCTTGCACACTTTACAGGCATTGGCATATGGCACTGCTTAAACATGAAGCCAAGATCTAAAGGTACATTTCAGCTTGCAGTGCACAGTTTAGGGATATGCCACAAGACCTGCTTTCCAGAGTCAATAGGGTAAGACATGTGTCCTTAAATGAATGACTCATGTTCATAAAGCTCACATTTGCTTCTTCAC
Source organism: Stomatorhinus ivindoensis (assembly GCA_019775895.2). Lineage (NCBI taxonomy): Eukaryota > Metazoa > Chordata > Actinopteri > Osteoglossiformes > Mormyridae > Stomatorhinus > Stomatorhinus ivindoensis. The sequence continues at coordinate 24,595,603 of JABFEB020000002.1, read as the reverse complement.
CCTCTACTTCCATCCCATGTGGTGTATATAGGGTGTTTCTTTGCACAGGCATATTCCTGGGAGACTAAAGTCAGAGTGAGAATCAAAATATATTTAGTATCCCAGAGGAAATTATTGATAACTACAGACAGCACAGTACGCAGCTACACAAAAGACATATAAACAAAACACAATGCTACATAAAACAATTTTTATAAAATCATCTGTTCAGTCGAGAACGAATCCCGGTCACTTTGTGGATCTATGCTTTCTATGTCTTCTGAGCTATTACGACTTAAGCATCTTCCTTGATGGTGTCTAGCCAGTGAGCTCTTGGGCGTCTTCGTCCTCTTTTGCCACTAACCATTCCAAGCATGACATTCTTCTCCAGTCATTTGCATCGTATGATGTGACCAAAGTAGAGCTTTTATTTTATCTTAGCTTCTAATGAGAGTTTAAAAAAATTATTATTATTGAAAAATGTATTACTAAACATATGAAGATAAATAAGTGGGTGAGTATGAAAATAAGTACTGTGGTGAAAATCACCCCCCGTCCATGTTCCTTATGCTTTATTATCATTCACGTTACTGAATCTTTATCATTTTAATTTTTAAATAATAATCTGTTTTACATGTGTGTGCGCTAATGGACATGTGGTGTGTTCCCCCCAATATCAAACCCTTTCCAAATCAATCGATGAAGATTTGCTGTTACTTATTGCACAAAAAATAAATAAATAGGCAGCCATTTATAGAAATACGAAGCACTGCAAATGTGCCCAGATTGAGTTACTGGTTGCACAATCTGATAGCTGGTGGAAGGAATGATTTCCTGAGGAGTGAAGCCGCGCCATACTGGAGAACGTGAGCCACGGGGAGTTATGCTGCTGTTTGCTCCTGAGGATAAGGTTACTCATCACGATTCACCCCCTTCAGTATAGCTTATTTTTAACAAGCCACTTTCTTGGCTTCATCTATTTCTTCTTCTATCTCTGGGTTTGGTACAATGCTGGAGTTCATATTGCTGATATTATAGCTGAAGTGTCGAAAATAAAACAGCCATACTGTGCATTGTGTGTCTCTAGCTAATTAATAATTAGTTCCTAGCTAAGTGGCAATATTTTTGATTATTCATGCTCTGTATTTCTTATCAGGATAAGACATTACACCTCTCTACACATTATAATTGTCATTAACAACGTACCAGCAATTCAAACTGTATTACAGGCATATTTTAAACCACCACTGATATATTTTATAGCTCTCCCTAACACCAGTATAGGCGGGTTTAATCAATGGATACTAATATGTCAATCCTGTTGCTGTTTATTTCCAGTGTTTCAAATAGAGTTCCATACTTAATTTGGTCTCTTATTATTATATCGATTTTTAAAATACTGGGGAAAGAACTTTAACGTTAATGTGCTATTTGCAAACGAAACTTCTATGAGAATTGTTTTCCTGTTATCCAAACACATTTTTCTCTGATGGTTATAACTAGGAACCAAGTATACATAGCCGAGTTTAGGCAGGAATACGGTGAGGAGGAGCAGCGAAAGCGGAAGTTGCTGGTGTTGTTAGACGTGAATGGCTTTGGTCGGATTTGGCGAGTTTCTGGAGCAATATCAAAGCATCTGCTCCAAGGTCATGACAAGAGATAAAAATATCGATATCCATGCAGTACCGGTAAGCGGTGGACATCAATCCGAGAGGAAAAAATGTAGACATTATTGACCAATTCGAGAAGCATACAGTAGATTAGCCGAACTGTAATTTCTGCTAAAAATGTTAACTTCGCCGTCGTGAATCAAGTCTGTCAGTTATTCATCTATAAACAGTGAAGGACTTGGATTTATTGTCGTTGCCGGGAATGCTATTTTGCACAAAACTTTCAATTATTTTCCCGATTGCTGTTTTTAAACCACAATGCTGAACATTCATTACTATTTCATACCGTACAGAGAACTCGATTTCAAAACGCATTTGAAATAACTATGGTTTTACACAGTTTCCACATTTCTACATATGTTAATTGAATAGTCGTTTAGTGTCCTTTACCATGATTGTACAACCAACAACTGTTCTCGTTATGTTCACGCACCCCTATTGATTTGTATATAGGTGGCATATGAAGTCTTAAATATTGTTTAAAAATAAATATATTATTTAATATTAAATAGCTATTCTAGTGTTTTGACGGCCCACTTTATACACCAGTTCTCCTAGCAATCCACCATGAGGCTGAGGTTCAAGCTGAAGACGGTTTTTATCCTCTACTTCACGGTATCTCTTTTGGGGCTGATTTATGCCCTTATGCACCTGGGTAAGGACAGTAATTTTACACATCTTTTACAACATGTTTCCTTGTAAGTGAGCCGGGTCGGATGATATACTGTAAATGCTGCATTATGCAGAATGTTACATGTTCATTATGCGTGGCTTGGTGTTTTTGAACTAAGATGCCACATGCTGTCCTAATGCATATACGCGGTTGTCTGTTCACCATTAAGGTCAGCACTGTGAGTGCAGTGAGCATGACATGACGAAGGATCGTACCATTTCCCGCCTTTTAGGGAAGTTACACAGCCTTCAGGGGCACACAAAGAAAGAACCTACCAAGCCCCACCTGCCAACCATTTATGTAATCACACCAACTTATGCCAGGTACTTTCCTGAAGGATAAAGCCGTTTCTTTCTGGGACTCTGTGTCGTGCATAAAGACATGCTGTTTCTCTGTACTATAATAAGTATATTTTCATCCAGGCTAGTCCAAAAGGCCGAGCTAACCCGGCTGTCTCAGACGTTCCTGCACGTACCCCAGCTCCACTGGATTGTTGTGGAGGACTCACCCCAGAGAACCGAGCTGGTGTCGCACTTCTTGGAACACTCGGGCCTGGTCTTCACTCATCTGCACATTCCTACCCCACAAGATCGCAAGCTCCAGGAGGGAGACCCCAACTGGCTGAAGCCCCGTGGCGTGGAGCAGAGGAATGAGGGGTTGCGCTGGTTGAGGGAGAACATTTGGGTGGGTGAGACGGCGGAGGGTGTGGTTTACTTTGCAGATGACGACAACACCTACAGCCTACAGCTTTTTGAGGAGGTACGGAATGGGCTCCCTGCACATTAATCACTACTAGATATCATCTCATCCAATCTTAGTCGTTTATCCCAGACATTATTTTCTCCGTTCATTATGATTTGCAGTAGTTGTTATTTAACATAAATTAATTAATATAATCTGCCACCACGCTAGTGAGATGTGTTTGAAGCACACAATGGAAAGAGCCATCGGTCCTGGGGAGGGAATCGTACCCTCGCCTGTACTCTGACTCTCCCTCTTCCACCTCAGTGCTGTAACAGAGACTCTCCTGCAGATGCGCTGGACGCAGCGGGTGTCTGTGTGGCCCGTGGGGCTGGTGGGCGGCATGCGGTACGAGGGGCCCGTGGTGGAGCAGGGCCGGGTGGTGCGCTTCCACACGGGCTGGCGTCCCAGCCGACCCTTCCCCTTGGATATGGCCGGTTTCGCCACCTCCCTGCGGCTCGTGCTGAGGAACCCCGAGGCCCGATTCGATGGGAACTCGCCCATGGGCTTCGTGGAAAGCAGCTTCCTGCAAGGCCTGGTCACCATGGAGGAGCTGGAGCCTAAAGCTGAAATGTGCACCAAGGTGGGTGCGCTTGTCTCTCCCTATTGCCATTTACTATGGTCTGGAAGAGTTTAACACCTATTACAATCAGGGCTGGGAAATATATCACGTTAACGAATAGCGTTAATTTAAGGCATAACTTGTTTTTATTTTTTTTTTACCACGTTAAACGCATGCAGAATTTCTACACTCAAATGAGAGAATAGTATGAGCAAAGATTTTTACGAGACCTATAATATTCCTTCCTGGTTGTACACAAGGTGAGAGTTTAGATTATGAAGTTGCACAGAATCCCAGAATTCAAAGCTAAAATCAGAATAATCAGTTAGCGCCGCGCAGGGAAGCAGATTTTACCTGTTTTCTTTCTTGTTTTAATAAACTGGCAGGCGGAGGCACACACAGGATCAAAATAACGTAATTTGCGGTATTTCTTTTATTTTATTGAAGGTTTATGCCTTAAAATCTTAAAATTGTGCTAAAAAATAATAGTTTAACATCCCTACTTATACAATTCCCTCTCATGCTGCCATTTTTGCATGCAGCCTTTTTGAAAGCCCTGAAATTCAGCATACACTTGCTTGCATATGGTATTTTTTTGGGAAATTAATAATCGGCACATCACAAGTTTAGTCAAACCATTAAACACATATTAAAATATGAGTCATTGTCACAAACCGGAGAATTTGTGAGAAAAGAAAATAAATATTGCAATGAAATATAAAATTTATTTTTTGTGTGCAGAGTAATTGACATTATCTTTACCTTTTAGGTATATTAAAATTGTCGTTTGTTGTTCTGATTTGATGATTTTTTTAAAATCAATTTTCCCTGAACAGGTAGCTAAAAGTAAAAAAAAAAACTACATAAAATGTTTTTAAAGCTTTAATTTTTTAGCAAGCAACCAATAATAAATAGTTCATTTGTATAATAAGATGTGTGTTTTTGCTCAGATTTTGATTCAGTAGTAATATAAAACTGATTAGCAAAATTAACAGTTTAGACAATGAAGTTGTATAATTTGAGTCTTCAAAATAATTTGATAAATTAGAGAAAAATATGTTACAGCAATGGTTTTGTGAGAATGAACCACATACTCTCCTTTGTCTTAATTCCACATTAATGTGTAAATATAAGTTTTAATGTTACGTGTGATTAATTGGTTAATTTTTTTTTATCGATTCACAGCCCTAATTTTTATAGATCTTCTGTTAATCACTGATCTGGAAAGGGGCTGATGGATCAGGGATGTTCAAACTGTCCTTTTTGGTATTTTATGGAAAAAGTACTTAAGTGAAAATCATGTATTCCAGTGGGAAATCCTCATCTCTATCTACTGGTTAGCATTGGATAGTGTACGTACATTTCTATTTATCCATAAATAGCTAATTTGAGTAATGTATCACCTAAATGACTGTTGTGCTAATTTGATTAGATGATTTCAACATTTCTCAGTGTTTTAGAGTGACAGAAAATGCAGCGACATGGGATGTTTTATGGATAAAGACCAGTAAAGTAAAATTATCAACATGAACAATGTTCAGGCAAAAAAGTCAAAGACCTATTGGTGACGGTAAACTGTGATGTCCATGACGCTGTGCTTTATGTCGTACAGTGTGCGGGCTATTAAGTGACTGGATGTCTGGTTCTGATTGGGCCTTGCTGTGCAGGTACTGGTGTGGCACACCCGGACTGAGAAGCCAAAGATGAAGCGTGAGGAGGTGCTGCAGGCCCAAGGGCTGGGCTCTGACTCAAAGGTGGAAGTGTGAAGCAAGGTGCCCGCAGAGTGGTTATCATAACCTCAACCTACTCAGGACTGGTTCCATGCATACTTGACCTGCCCAAGATTGCCTGGGACAAGCCTGGTTGAGATGTGAGCGCTGAGCCCACCAAAGGGAAGGTTTGTGATTGGGTGGCTTATCTCTGGGGATGTTACAAGAACACACCACCACCTAGAAAGGAGTTTACCTCATAAAAACAACCTCTCGTCTGTTAGATTCCCTTTGCACATCCTTAAAGCTCATTCAGACAACAGGATCAAGGAGGTGGGGACTGCAGACTCCTAGTGGAAAGGAAGAAAGAGGTTAAGAGGAACAGGTAGCAGCCATATAGCTATTTATAGAGGTTAAAACATAGAGGCCAGGGACAGAGAGAGAGAGTCTAGGACAAGCAACGTGCTTGAAAATAAACATTGTCGAAGTAGATGTTTCTTCATTCTTATCCACCTCTCCTTTGAAACATGCCTCAGCTAACTGTCCCAGTAGAATAATCTAGAAACAGCTTTGTACATAGTGTAAATCAATGGGAAAACAAAATAATTTAATGACAAAATGTAACCGCTGGGTGTGTACCTGCCTTAATGTATATTCACCTGTATGTTTGCATGTGTGTATGTGGTTCTTCAGGTAGGGTTTGATGTTTAGGTTAGAATGTCAGTATATTATGCATGTTTTGTGCTTTTTGTAATTCATCCCTGTTCCATAAACTAATAAAACTCTTCCACAGCTAACACTGTGCCTTAGTCATTAATCAGTACGTACAATGTAAGCAAGTTAAAGAAAGACTATCAAAAACATAAAGAAGTGAAATGACTGAATAGATAAAGGATTATTATGCAGGGTGAAGGTCCAACATGAACTGGGAAAGTGGCTGGAAGAATAGAAAATGTTAAAAATGTTAAATGTTAAAATATTACATGGCCCAATTGTTAGTTAAGAAGATCACAATTCTTACAGTTCTTAATGGGGCATTATGCATAAACAATGAAAATTATTTTAAAAATATGCCCAGAAACTCTATAAAATATAATGAACTTAAAAAGAAATTAAATAAAGGCTATACACCAAATATCCGAAGTATCTGCAGTAATACTTAAAGTGTTTGTTCCAAATTGCTTCAATAGCTACTGGTAAACTCCCATTAGATACTCTGCATAAGCTGTGTGCCCTTTGTCCGTCAGAGTGTGACGGGGAAGGAGAACCTTGACAGTACAACATGGCAACACTCTTTCCTAATTGGTCAGCCTCATGTCAGCACTTGTGCCTCAGTTATGGCTTAATGGTGGTATTATTCCGATCTGCTCCCGCTTTCGCTGGCTACTCGTCTGGGCAAAGTCTGTTTCAGTATTCTCATTGTTGGTACGTCTCCCACGGCTTGACAATTTTTCTCTTGCAGCCCAAAATTGAACGTAATTTCCATTTTATATATTTGCATGGTTGTTTTCTAATTCTGTGTCCTGTTCTTCAAAATTATGGAACGACATGACAGCAGAAAGACTAATTCTCATTACATGGTATTGTACTAGGAATCTAAACACTAACACCCATCAGCCCATTGCTAATTGTTGATTTGGATGCACCTGACAGATCAGAAAATGACCACATTGTACTGGCTATATACCGTACCATATGGCAGTTTCCCCCACTAACTCCATTGAATCAATTCTCAATTTTTCTAAGTTAACATGCAGCCTTTGCTATTGCTGTATAATCTGAAATGTATGCTACTTTTGACAGTGTTAATGTGACCTTTTCCGTACTCTACAATGATGTTTCACAATCAGTTTTTGCAAGAAAACATGGGCTGGGTGGGGGGGGGGGGGGGGGGGGGGGGGGGGGGGGGGGGGGGGGGGGGGGGGGG
>JABFEB020000002.1:24554125-24565345 GCA_019775895.2 Stomatorhinus ivindoensis | reverse complement strand
TCCATTTTAGGAAACAACTTTATTGCCCTCCCCCCCCCCCAAAATGTATATATAATATATATATATACAACTGGCCCCAGTCTGCCCCTCCCCCCAGTGAAAATGGTCTAGAACCACCACTGACTGTTGGTTAAGTTCTTCTCTTGGGATTCAGTTCCTGCTCATAGGCACTCCAGAGGCCCAGCTTTGTGCGGATGTGGTCCAGGCGTTACTCCAAGGCTTAGGGGATGAGGCCAGGGCTCTCCTCTCTTAACCATGATGACATCCAGTGCCTGGTAGTTGATGCACGGTCGAAGCCTGACGTCTTTCCTCTTCACAAAGAAGAATCCTGGGGAGACAGGTGACCTGGAAAGATGATACTTTGTGCGAGGGCCTCTGTTACAGATGCAGCCATGGGCCTCTTCCTCTGACCGAGGAAAGAACAGACAACCCTTGGGAAGTGAGGCATCCTTCACCAGGTTGATGGTGCAGTCAGAGAACCAGTGAGGAGGCAACGCAAAGGCTCCGGCTTTGCTGAACACTTCCCGGAAATCCGTGTATTCAGCAGGGATGGACGTCTGGTCCTCCAGAAGTGGACTTTCAGCAGAGGACACACGACAAGAGACAGTCACACAGCAGATACAGCAATCAGGAGACCAGGAAGCCAGTTTGCTGGAGAGCCAGTCAATGTGAGGGCCGTGGTGCCACAGCCATGGATGTCCCAGGATGAGTGGGTTGTGGGAGGACGGCAACACCAGCAACTGGATGATCTCCTGGTGAACGACTCCTATTTGCAGGGTAAGAGGAACAGTGCAGTGGGTTATGTTCCTGCCAGCTAATCATTTACCATCTACCCCACAGACCGCCAGTGGGGAGTGTAGAGGTTTGAGGGGCAAACTGAGAAGCAGTGAAGTTTACTGCAGCCTCACTATCCAGGTGGGCCACCACAGTACATACACAACCGCTGCTGCCAATGCCATTGTCACTTGGTTTGCAGGCCGGTACAAGACTTGCAGGCATGACAACGGCCACCCCAAAGCTGTGGTTAGAGTCCTAAATCCAGGGAGAAGTCAGTCACTGAACGGTTCCCCTGCTAGAGGCCACAGAAGCAACCCCAGCATCTCCAACCAACCGTGGGATGACTGATGACCTCTCCAAAAGCATGTCAGAATGTGATAGAGGAGGCCTTTCTCAGTCTACTTCCAGGCAAGTTTCCTGTACTTGGTGCCGAAAGGGTAGAACGGTGACGTCAGTGTGTGCGTGTTGCTGTGGGTGGGGTATTGTTTCAGAACTGAAGACAAAAGTGAAGGACCTTGCAAGATGCGGTGAACGCAAGACTTTTTTTAATTTAAAGCTTATATTAAATGCTTATATTATTTTTAGCTTTATTCGTTATTGTTCCCAATGCAGTTCATTCAAAATTTCTGAGCGTCCTGTTCAGGGGCCTTTACTTTCTGCGGGTGCATAAGCACATGGTTGGGTGAATTTAATGTGAAAGATCTTGCCTGGCCCACACAGATCCCTGACCTAAGCCTCATCAAACACCCTTGGGATGAAGTAGAACGGAGATTACAAGCCAGCCAGAAAAGGAACCAACGCCATATTGATGCTTACGGATTTAGAATGGGATGTCAGAAAAGTTCCTGCGGGTGTTACAGCTAGGTATCCCAATGCGTTCGTCCATATAGTGTATATCACACAATAATTTCTGCATCACAACTGTTCCTCAATTTTCATAGTATCTAAACATTTGGATGTGACCAAGATTAATGATATTCTAGAAGATCAAGCCTTCACATGTGGATGCATATATATCTAGACTGTGATTCTATGCTGGAAATATACGATTGAGTTGCCATGTCATGTATGACTCATGTGTACTGTAAGTTTGTTGTCTTCGATCATCATGACTGGACCTGGTGTGCATCCACATGTATTTTGCTCCTGCTTTACAGTGAAAATCCCAGTGTGTATAATCAGGAATTTGCCCAAACACAAACACTGCCTGTCTACTGTAGCCTTTACACAACGAAATGAGCTATAAAGACAATGAAAGCAGACCATTTATCACCAGTGCTATGATGATGCAAATAAAATACAAATGTTGTTGAGTGGTATGCCCTCTCCATTGTGGACTGGTATGCGCCCCCCACCTTGGATATCAGCCAGTTATGAATGGGAGAGTTCTGGTAAATGTTAACTGAGAAACACAGAATGGTTGTGGAGAGGTTACCAGTTAAGGTGTTCCTTTTTGTATAACCTTTAAAAACAAACAAATGTGTGGTTAAGTGATACCTGACAAATGACTGCATTATACAACTCAATAAGTGTATAATAGAAGGGACTGAATAAGACAACCACAAAAATACCGCTGATTTTCTCGTGTATTGTATCACTTTATTAATTCAGCAAGACCAGTGATGAGATCACTATTCAGGGTTACAGGGATGGCCTTACGACGGCTCTTTTATTCAAGTTGCGTCGGAGGATAATGTTCGATACAAACTCTTGTTCCTCTCTGTAAACGGGGAGCAGCGTAGGGGCGCGAACTTGGAAAATCCGTCTGACTCCACCCTCCCCCCCGAGTTCCCTGAAACATCTTGAGTTTAGGGGAATATCGGGATGACATAATACTTCATTCATGACTGGGAAAAAGAGGGGGCGTGAACAAAAGTTCTCACAGATATGAAACATTTAAATAATTAACCCGGGAACAGTATGGCACCTTGCATATGTTTATATATATATGTTTGCATATGTGTGTGTGTATACGTATATATATATATATGTGTGTGTGTGTGTATACGTATATATATATATATATATATATGTGTGTGTGTCTATATATATATATATATATATATTTTTTTTTTAAATATATAATTATATGAAGTTACAAAAGAGTTAGTTATAACACAATCATTATTATCAGATGGTTATTATGGTTAAACCATTGCAGTTTAACTGAGATATCGTTAGGTAAGAATTTCGATCGTAAACGACTAACACCGGAAGGTACTTGGCTTGCTTTGTCAGAAAATTCCGAGAACGTGAATTCTGGAAACTGGGCTGACCGATTGCCGTTTCCTAATATGAACTTCCTTCTTCTCAGCAACGCGGACATTTAAAATAAAATGAAACTGAAAGTTCGGCCATCGTCCACGCCTTTGCCTAATTAATAATGTCAGAAAGAGGTAGGTTCCATCTCTTAGAAGCGACAGTCCTGGTACTTGAGGCCTTGAAGTAAAGAAACCACAGTGAATATAACTAGTCTGCGCACAGAAATAAGACAGACGAGTGTTGGTGCGCGAGGGAAGTAGTATAGTGTGCACGTGTGTTTATACCTGATTCAGTTTTTGTAATTCGGTATTTGCATAATTCCCAGTGGATATTTAACTTGAATTACAGGTTTTTTTCACCATCATAAACGCATAAATTTCTTTTAATTACCGGGATGTTGCTTTTAATGGATTCTAAATCGCAGAGTCAAGCGTCTTTTTCTGGGGATGAAAATTTACACTTTGTTTCAGCACTGGTAAGCACATTACTGAAGTACGTTCTTTACGTGTTCTACTTTTTTGTGTATTTCTGCAGCTGTAATTATTAACTACGATAAGTTGAACCGTTCACCTTGCTATTCACTAAAATCATAGCAGCGTCTAATTGTGTACACGTTTGACTTTTGCACCGAGCAGGTAGAAGAATCACCGGACTCATTCAAGAAAGGCAGGCGCAGAGAAAACAACCGGGCGGCAGCGCAGAGAAGCAGAAAGAAGCAGACGGAACGAGCGGACGAGCTGCACAAGGTCCGCGTCCCCGCGGTTATTCAACCGTGATAGTTTCCCTTGACTGTGATGCGCGCTGTGCGTCAGACTGTACAAATTTACTTCTGATCCACGCTCAACAACCGTGACGTTTCTCATGTCACTGAAAATAAACGAGCTATATTAAAATGATAGCTCAGGCGCTAATTGTATGCCCGTCACTCACGTGTTTAATAACATACCTCCCCCTCTGATTTTATCATAGAAAAGGGAGCAAATTTAGTTCTTTAAAGACTTTTGAATATCGCGAATATGACGTGAAACGTAATTTCGTCTTTATGTGCAGCAAATAAAGATGGTTTCACTTTTAATTTCTGTAGAGGCTCGTGCGGGGCCACACTTGGCTGTGAGAAGCAGTATTATGCAATCAGCCTGTTAGCAGGTATTTCTGGGAACAGCGCAGACTTAAAGGAACACCACTCCTACTAACGTCGTTTTTATGGCTTAGTTCATATGGCGTTAATGTTAATGGTACCATAAAGTAGTAAATGTTTATGTAGACTTCAATCTTTCGACCTTTATAACGGGTGGTTTGGTGGTACAGTGGTTAAGACTGTTGCCTCATACCTGTGGGATCAGGAGTCTCTACCATAGCTCTATGTGTAATCGCGGGCTTTCCTCCAATTACTCCACTTCCCCCTCCCCCTACAGTTCAACACCATGCTGAGGTTAATTGCAGTTGCCAAATTGCCTGTGGGGGGCGTTTGTTTGTGTTCCCTGCAATGGGTTGGTGCCCCATCCTGGGTTGTTCCCTGTGACCCTAACTCCCTAACTAGGACAAGCAGTTACAGAGAATGGATAGATGGACTTTTATAATGTAGTTTCAGACTCCGCTTTTAATTTTGGCTTTCACTCTCTTTATGTTGACAGGCAGTGGTGCATTTGGGTTTCTCTGTGTGTCTATATTATCATTGTTTTATAATCTGCATTATTCTGGGGGGAAATGAAGCTGCATCCTAAAATGACCAGTGATGCTGAATGAATTGTCATTATGGCCCTTCTACTTTAGAACTTAATCTCTCCAGATGGCTCACTTACGTACATTTCATCTCCCCCGGTGTTTCCCCACAGGAGCTGCAGTCGCTGGAACATTCCAATGCGGCGTATGAGAAAGAGATAGCAAGCCTCCGTCAGGAGTTTGAGAAGTACACAGCTGCCCTGCAGCAGCACGAGCCGCACTGCCCCCTTCATACATTCCACCGCCTGGAAACTCCCCCTCACTCCTCCACTTCTCCTGCAGCCCCCACCCTCGCCCCTACTCTCGCTCCCACCCCTGGCAGCCCCCCACCTCCAGAGCTTGAGGACTCCACAGTTTGGTCTGATATCTTGGCGTCCATCCTCTAGGGTATAACAGAAACGCGTCGTGAGTGTCACGAAGGTTGAGGGGTTCCGAACGGAGAAGACATGAAGTTCACAGGTTCAAGGTGGGAAGATGTGGAGCAGAAGCGGAGCCCATCGACAGACACTGGACAGCCCTGTGACAGCTACCTCAGGTTTTTTTAGCAACATCATCAACACTAGCAAGCATATGGGAAAACTCAGTCCGAGTCCTTTTGTCAAAACACTAAATTTTGATTATGGACATTGCTAAGCCGTCTGCTGCTATGAAGACATATTTTTAATTATGATGTGCTGTGCTGTGCAAGAATACAGTAGTTAATATTGTGCATTTTATTATAGCGTCAGTGCGTGTAATGTAGTGTGCATATATAGGTGTTTTTCTGTGTATTTATATAAACTCACTTGTTACTTTATTAGGTACCCATTCATTGTACCGGGGGGGCTCACTCTTGTCTTCATAATCTTCTTGTTAGCTTTAACCAACCTGGATAAACTCCTACTGACCTCTTTCAGTAGCCAGGCCTTTTCCACAAATGAATTACTGATAAGCAGCAGGCAGTTTGAGTTAATGAGAAGGTGTACCTCTTAAATAGCCAACTGAGTGCTTATGACTTCAGATACTTGATTTCATTGTAGGCTACAATTAAAAAAATATTTATAGACAGGAAAGACCAAGGTATGGTATGGAGGTGCTGAGAACATTGATAGATCACTGTATACCTGTAATACAACAAACGCAGCTGGTTCAGCAGTTAGAACTAACAGTTAGAACAATTAATGTATTGTATTGGGCATTTGAGGGCTCAGTGGGGAGTGCAGTAGCATCTGAAAACCACTGCTGGATGCTTTCACTCTCTATCTGACTCTGTATATGTGGAGTTTGCGCGAGGTCACTGTGTATGTGTGGGCGTGTTCCTGGTATTTCCGCTTCCTTCCACAGTCCAGAGATGTGTGGTTTGGTGAATTTATGTCTTTAAATTGCTGGGTGTGTGCATCATGATCGACTGGCATCCTGCCTTGGGTGCTCCTCCTCTGCCTTGTACTGACCTTGTACTGGATTAACGTTATGGAAAATAGATGTTACTATTTTCCCACTTGGGGTCGATTCGGATGCATGACATTGTACACTAAGGCCATTAAAATAATGGTTAATGTGACAATTTCAAATTTATTGTATACGCATTTTTTTTACTACATTCTTTTGTAAGAATAGAAATATAGTGTGTATTATTTTAATGGACTGAAATTCACAATGACTTAATGGCCATAATGGATGCATTGGATGTATAGGTTATTGAAGTACAAATTCATCAAAACATCATAAAATTCATGCTTGCACTGCTGTTACAAAAATTCTTGGGATAAATCATTAAAAAAAAACCTGCGCATTCCTCAAAACGGCTATCTATTCGCAACAAATCCTGTAGAAGACGTTATATGCAAGTAGAGAGAATATACTGTTCAGCATGCAGCATCATCTTTCTTTCAGATTTATATATTTCGCTTGTGTGAGATATTGAGCGGTTTGATTGTCTAAATTGCACCTTGAAGTAAAGCGTCTTATCCTGCCACGGTACTGTTTGTTCTTACCGCTAGGGGGCAAGTAGAGGTTTCAAATAACCTCTAATATACCCTAATTCTCGATTAGTTATTTTCTAAACAACTATGTGCAAAGCAGTCCCTAATTAACTACGGCCATAGAATAACTACAAAAACTATAAGTGTATCCTGCACGGAACTCGCAATATGCAAAAAAATAAACATTGTAATAAAGTGCAAGCAAAAACTGGTATATTGAATTCAAACCTAGGATAAATTTGAGCCCTTTGTACAGGACGCATGTTTAACATTTGAATTAAATGTTTATTTATGCCGATAAAACCTATTTAAGCGAATGCACGCACAGCAAATATATCGATTCACGCTAGACCAAATTATAAAACGGAAAGGCTATAGAACTCAGATACTTTTTTATTTATTACAAGTGAGTGTGTTTGTTTTACCAATAAACACTAGCAAGTCTTCAGTTTTATAAATACATTTCATTATCTGTTTAAATGTTTCATATGCATTGAGTTAAACAATTCAACTGTAATATTTAATTTACTTAGTCAAACACTCACTGAAACCACAGTTGTTTACTAGACTATACAGTAGGATACCAAATTCACTTGACCTCCAAGACGAAAGCCACAAGATGAAATAGACACGGTCAACGTAACGCACAATGTATGCACTTCAAATGGCCAGGTCCATATATCGACAGGAAATGGACGGTTATGAGACAGCAGAACAAAACTAAAATGAAAAACGACATACAGAAACAGTGGCTTTTCGAGGTATATTACTTAATTAGGCGTAAAACAAGGCGACTAACGGGAGACGGTGCCACTTTAGGGAGGGAGGGAATGGGTGAGGGAGGAGGGGTGGGAAGAAAGACAGGAAGATCATACAAACAGTCAATAGGAGATTCGGGGGACAGCTAAACGCAGGACAATTGGTTCAATACAAAACAGCAGAGAATAACCAAAACGTACAGACACACGAATATACAAACGGAACAAAGGAATATAACGTTCAATAAAGACGGAACCAAGCAGCCATTATCCGCAGTGTGTGAATCTGTTGTCTTGCAGCACCTGAGCGCAACAAACACGGAGAAAGACACCGAGGCAACGAATGACACGACGAGGGAGGAAAAACTAGAAGGTGAAAAGGCTGGAAAAACAGCACAAACGACTGTTCGGGGGATCTGCTGTAAGACAGAGCAGAAGAGCGCAGGGTGACAGCAGCATCCGCTAGAAGGCTCGCACATGTCGGCACGTTTGAACTCCCTATCCCCACCCTGCGTGGATCATCCGCTCCTTTCCAAATAGCACGAAATACGGCACAAAAAGGAAACATATTATCGAATGACAGACCATCGAGAGGAAGAGGTCGGATGAAATTGGTGAAATTTTGTAGTTAATAGTTTATTTTTTGTTACATATACCGGTGACAATTGGATTTAAACTGAATTATAATGATTTTATTAGATTTGCTTTTTGCAGATTAATGTATATTCGTTATAATACTAGTTGAATAATTGAAATAGCAACAAATTTATTTTATTCGTTTTGTGTGTGGATCTATTTATTTATGTCATAAATATATAAATAAATACCAAATTTAGGCCGGTGACTTACTGATGACGCCAATACGGCAACGAGATTGTAGTAGACTAATACATATGATGACTTTGATCTCTATATAGAGATATAAATATATAGATATATGCGTATATATCTGTGTCTATCTGTATTTACGTGTATATTTTAAATAAACCCATTTTCCGGGTATTAAGACGCGTTCAAACGGCTAATCGCAGTGGACACCTATATTGCTCTCGCAATCTTTAACCTACCTACCGATCCACTACACGTAATCCTATCATTTCTCTACCAATGAATTTCTACGAACAACCTAATCGCCATTAAACGTTTCAATACTTTTTAAAGGTCATCCGTTTTAATGTATTAGTTTATTAGTTAAATCACAGCAGCTGCCTTTTTTACTGCTTCCATCATCCACGGAACATCCCTCCTCTTGAGTACCAATATTACTTCAACGATGGACACCACAAAGCTGCCTCCGTCCAGCCCCTCTTCGCCGACCACCGGCTTCTCCGTGCCGAGCGCGGAGAAGGTGGATGGCTTCCCCCGCCGGTCGATGCGCCGAGCGCGGCAGCGCCGCTCTCACAGCTCGTCGCAGTTCCGATATCAGAGCTCCCAGGTCGAGTTGACAGCGCTACCATTACTTAAAGGTAAATCCGTCGTTGCAAACCCCATTAAATCTGTAATGCGGAGAATCGCGTGTGTTGGAATATATTAAAAATGCATATATCATAGAAACACCAAAAACTGGAATCTCTATAAAGAACCGTGAAATCTTTCTAAAACGAAATGAATATAAACGGTTATTAAGGGGTTTTATGACCTCGTCTTAAAGCATTCAGTACTACTGCATCTACAATATAACTGGTGTGAATAATTAGCTCGTGTTGCAGCATTAGCAGTAAATCATTTTGTTTACATCATGGCCAAAGAGGGCCTTAATAGGTACTGTTATTAACTTCATGTTCCCACAGTTAAGGAAGCCTAATTTGTTTAGGCTAAATAACCACAGGTAGACTGTAGCCACCAGACTTAAAAAAATAACAAAATAGCCCTTTTTTGTGTGGAACAAAAAATATCACCCACTTTGAAGTTGTTTCTAGTGTGAGGCAAGCTTGGGGGTTAATTATTACTGAAAATCAGTAATTTTATACAGCCGACTGATATTAGACTTATTTTAAGAGTTTTGGTCACATCTTCAGGGAACATCTTGTTTTTGCTGATCTGGCCTACTAAGTTGATTTTGCTCTATAAACACAAATGATTCTCAAGACGCCTGACCCGGTTATCACTTGGTCATATTTTTATTGACATCTTTGGCAATGACAGTGCAAAGCTTTAACTGCTCTCCAGTGGTCAGCAGATAAAGAACACTAGGCCTGTCCCGGCAGGCACCTCCATACAGCCTGTTTCATGCACAGGCCAGCGTGAGTGCAGTTCACATACTCAGTCTGTCCTCCACCTAAAAGGTAATGCACCCGGGCCTTATCAATGCTCAGAGGTCTTCGGGCATGTCCGGATGATTTCGGGTGCTGGGAAGCTGGCCTGCCTTGGTTTGTTCTTGAAGATCTCTAATCTGTCCCTTAGGGATCCAGAGACAGAGCTCCTTTCATCAGGTTGCTTTTGAATCACATGATGTTATAGGATTTAAAAATAAAATAAAAAAAAAAAAAACCAGAAAGTGCTGGTCTGCTTACAGCAGTTGTGTTTCTTATTCTTTGTTTTGTTACCATGGATATTATTTCAGAGCGAATTGCAAAGATACCTAGATAACACTTGTATGCAGGCTCATATTTTGTCAGCAGGCATGTATCTAGAAATTCTGGGCCCCCTGATAAAATGTCACCTTGCCCCCCCCCCGTCCACCCAATTTTCTGAATAATGTATTCAATAACTCCTGAATCTGAGTATCATACCCCCAGCCTCTGATGCCGCTGACCGTTAGATCGTACCTTAAAGGTGTGTCCGAAATATCTAGCTGTATGCTATGCACCCTATGACAATCTGATCAGTTCAGCTTTTAACCAGTGTTGAGTGCATATCGGATGCCCAGAGATATCTAGCAGATCCAGTATCCAGTGTAAGTGCTTATACAAATGGAGCACTTCATGATATTTTGAAAATAAATTCTGACTTTCCACATGACAATATATCACAAAACTATCAATATGACAGTACAGATTAATCATCAATAATAAACTATTCACTTTGCATCACTTCAAAATATTCGATATTTTGGAAAAAGATATATAGCAAAATGAGTTCATAACCATCGATGTATAGCTTGAATGCTCTAAATGTCTTCATATGTGATGTTCTATCAGTACCTCTGGCTGCCTAACGTGGCACCACGTTTGCATTTAAAATCTAAGTAACATAAAAAAAAAATGGCGTGAGAGCAGTTTTCATTATCCTGTTGCATACACTCTTAAAGGAACCAGGAATTAAGATTTAACAAACAATCCAACTTCACCTGTTTGACTCTATCTGTGAACCTGAATAGTTTAATCAAACATCTGCTGAGAAATAAAATTCAGAGAATAATTCACTAATAAAAATCAACCCAAACACTATGAGTGGTCGCTATGCCGTGCTGCCGTTCGTCTCTATAGCGGTTGATACTTTGCAGGTAGCCCAGTGCTCTGGGTGTATACATGAATGCATGCATCTCTCTGCATATGTCTGAATATATTAGGTGTCAGTAGGGATCATTGGGCAAAGGGAGAGAATGTGAGAAAAGCAGTATTTTCATTGGATGTGTTCTGTTATTGCTCCTTCTTGGGGCTTTCCTCTTCAGCACCTCGTGAGTCTCTCTGATTCTCTTTAAATAGCTGTTTGCCTTAAGCCAAACTCCTCAGTCGAAGCTTACAACACGATACTGTGCCCTGGTTCCCAGAAATCACACTTTACGCTGTTGGGGGGGG
>JABFEB020000002.1:24532390-24546864 GCA_019775895.2 Stomatorhinus ivindoensis | reverse complement strand
GGGAGAGAAAAAGGATGGAGGAAGCCAAGGAGAAGAGAGTCAGAATGCCTGGAAAGGATCTGGGGGTTCTTATTTCAAGACTCCATCCTTTTATGCGTGGAGGTGAGCCAGAATCTGCAGTGAAAAATAAGAGGAAGAATGAAAGCATGTGGATTTGCTCGGGAGTGAACTGGAGTAGGCTGGTGTGATGAGTCTACAGCGTCTGCCATTTCTTCTCACTTCTGTCTCCTCTTCCCCGTACCTCACTCTCCCATCTGCTGCATCCCAAAGCATCATCAATGGCTTCGCCCTGCCTCTCAAGTCAGAACACAAGCAGTTCCTGGTGCGGGTGCTGATCCCTCTGCACACGGCCAAGTCCCTCTCCATCTTCCATGCGCAGGTTAGTGCCCTGGCACTGAGAGGCACCATGGCAGGTAGGACTGTGCCTCCTTAGTGCAGGAATATGATGGAGGCTCAGGAACACATGGGCTGTACCAGAGGTGGCAATTTCAGGTCCAGAAAACAAAAATCCAGACCATGATTTACTTTCAACCAACCAGTTGAGCTTAAAGAGTCACAGTCACAGAGTACTCAACTGGTTGGTTGAAAGTAAATCATGGTCTGGATTTGTACTTTCTGTACCTGAAATTTCCACCTCTGGGTTATACCATGTAGATGCACTGAGATCCAGGTAGGCGGAAGTTAGGAAGCACAAGCCCAGGGTGACCAGATAATCCATGTCAGGGAGGACACTAAGCTAGGACAGTATTTGTAAACTACCATTTCAATTAAAAGGACCTAGATTTCACTTGCTGTATGCTGATTGGCCCATCTCTTATAACCATGCATGTGTCATTAATGTTAATGTGAATCAGCAGGACAGAGGTGGAAATTTCAGGTCCAGAGAGTACAAATCCAGACAAAGACTTTGTTTCAGTCAGCCAGCTGAGCGCTCTGTGACCGTGATTCTTTATACTTAACTAGTTGGTTGAAACAAAATCTTGGTCTGGATTTTAATTTTCTGAACCTGAAATTTCCACCTCTGCAGCTAGATGAATCTTGCAATCAAGAAAACAAACCAGTCAAAACGCAAGAAGTGAACTATTTAGCCAAGTGCAGGAACCTGAAGTAGCTCAAAGGTGTCCTCCCTGACATGGATTATCTGGTCACCCTACACACGCATCAATAGATGGAGTGTAAAGTAGAATAAGTCGCAGGCGTTACACGTTTCAGGAAAACAGAGGTATGCAGCATTTTTTCAAAACCACATATGTTTGGCTTACCAACGTGACCTCTCACCTTAACATTGCAAAATAGCAGCTAAAATATGACATTGTCTTGGACGTAAATCAAATATAAAAATACGGCAATATTTGCTCAACCTTCCTGGACATTATTTAAGTCATATCTAGTACTCCTTTGAAGTTGTCCTGTTTTCATGAAAGATTCCTTTTCAAGATAATTCTTTTGGCACAAGTAAGTGATAAGAAGCTTGCAGCAGTTTGTCCAGATTTTTGATTATTCAGTCTTTTTAGATAAGTAAGAATTTTCTATTTCTTGACTTTGGACTTGGGTTTTAACGGATAGCATGGGTATGTCCAAGGCTGCAATGCTATCTGCATTTGTCCTGATCCGTTTAGCCATGGTGAGAGTGATGTTACGCAATACTCAGCTCTACAGTTACACGGATTCAGTGTTAGCACTGAAAAAAGGTAAAAGTCATATGTTTGCGTTTGCATCAGCATTGACCAATCAGCTTTGGTATACAGAGGTTCTGTGTGCAAAAATGCCAGCTTACCCTATTTTGGAGAGTTACTGAAGAACAACGATATTAAGGAAACAGCAAAGATATGGGTGAAACCTGAAAAGAAAACAGAGTAATTCTCATCTGCACTTGAGTTATGAAAATGCGTTTAAGGTTATATTACAAAACTCTTTACCCACTTTTTAGATGTTCGATTTATGAAGCGACTGCTTATTGCATACTGGTTAAAAATGGAACTTTCAGTAATGGGTTTATGTCACATGTAGGTGGATAACAGTGGAATCTTAGGTAATCACTGCGCAACATGTGCGTAGGAATAAGCCAAGTAGAGAAAGGGCAGGAGCCCTCGTCTGGGACACACATCCAGCATCTGTAAGTCAGTCGGTGTCTATATTTACTTCCTTTAAAGATCCATCAAGGGCACAGAAATGTGAAATGAGTTTTATATCAGAATCTGTGGCGTCATTCTGGGACTGAAAATATTTTTTTCCATTTCTGGTAAAGTTTTTCCATTTGCATGCTTAACATGTTCACTGAGCACGTCTTAACACTTCCTGTTTTGTGAAGCTCAGTGTAAAATTTCCAAGTGACCAGTTACCAAGCGACATAAGGGGTCATTATATCTGATAGGGCAATGCTAGGCCACAGAACCAGATTTTAAGGAATTTTGACAAAAAGGAGAAATTAGGGCAATTTCAAGGTGGATCCAGGCACAGAATCATATTTACACTGAAGCAGAGAAACATCTACAGTATATTGAAGCTGAAAGATGTTTAAATTGAGCCTAAGAGGCATGTTTACATGGAAGCTGACAGACAATGATTGCCAATATCATTGTTGTCTCACAGCTTTCAATGTAGAGTACGTTAAATTAATCTAGTGCACCTTCAGAAAATGGGTGCTATTGATCAAATTTTTATAACAGCTAACCAGGGAACACTAGTAACGACTAACCTGGTTCTCCCCGAGGTGGAAAATTTAATTTAGGGAGCAGAAGAATTAAATACCCTCCATCCATTCACCCACCTTCAGTCCTCTTCTTTGTTATGCGGGTCACATTATTAAATAACTTGCGTATCAATTTTTTTATTATTTTAATTCTGATTCATTTAGTATGTGACAAGAGCTGGAATAACTGATTATATGTGGAAGGAAAGTTCAATTGCATATCTTTTTATTACCAAATATTCTCTGTATAATTTCTTGTAATCATCCTGAGTGCATTTTTTATAAATATTATTTTAATAAGATTTTTAAATATAAGAGAAACTGAAAAACACATTGTATTGTCATTATTTGTTCTATGTAGCTTATTTATTTGTTTTATATTTATTTAGCAAATGCTTTTGTCCAAAGCAATTTATAAGTGAGGCAAATAGTACATTAGTGAGACAAATATTCCATTACATTAGTACACTACTACATTAGTGATTGAAAGGGATTAAGTGCTATATATTCACCTGCTTGTAGCTGGTAAAATAATGCTGGCATTTGTCAATAATGTTTTTGTTTCTCATTAGTGGTTACCATAACTTTACACTGGACAAGAAGTAACGGGAAGAGAATGGATGGTAATGTAAATACAGTGCAATAGCTGTCATACTTATTTTTGATCATTAGAGGGCGTATATGAGTAAAATATCAGCATCGATGATAACAAACAGGATTTCTCCACTGTGCTCCACCATAAATCACAGGCATTATCAATGTGATTCATTACCTGTCAGCTACAGAGTTGCCCAAAACCTCCAGAAGGATCATGTGTCCTCATTTGCACTGTAAGATGGAGAGTGAAGTGAAACGGCAGCACAGAACAAGTAAATACAAGGAAATGAAGATAAGTTTTGATATGAGTTTTAAATTAGTGTCCTATGTGACTTTATTAGGGAATAGTGAATTTAAAGAGATGGCAACAGCCAGTGCCTGAGCTCTGATTTGCAGCATTCATTATTTATTTTTCAAGATTTATCATGAATGTAAAAATAAACTACATTTCCTCCATGCAAATACAATGGATTATACAGTGTTATTTTGTTATAATTTTATGAGTATTTGGCCAGTTCTGCCGAGTAGATGTGACTGAGGAGTAGATGTGACTGAGGAGTAGATGTGACCAAGGATTCTGAAGCAGGCTCTCTGGAGTCACAACTCTCCACTGCAGATGTTTTAGCAAACTGCTAAAATCCGGACTCACAAAACTGTTAATTTCCCCACCGTTCTTCTTCAGTCACACTGTCGTGGCAAAACCCCACTGGGAGTGAGACATTAGATAAAGAATAAATTGCTGGATTTGGTTTTTTGGTGGTATATATATATACACACACGCACACACACACCGTGTGCTCGGCCCCCCCTGGGCAACACAGCTCTATTCATGGGACGGTAATACACGTGTGCATTACCGTGTGTGTGTGTCTGTCTGTCTGTTTGTGTGTGTGTGTGTGTGTGTCTGTCTGTTTGTGTGTGTGTGTGTGTGTGTATGTGTGAGGTATCCCATTTCCATCATTACATTTATGCCGCTGTGAGACTGTAATCGCTGTGTATAATTATTGTGCTGGTCTGGTATATGAGCACTCTCACTGTGCTCTGAAGCCGCAGTGTGGCCTACATTTCCCTGCTTCCCCCACTAGCATCCCCTTCATGTTTATTCAAATCATGCCCCCCAGTAGTATCCCATTCATGTATTATTCAACCCATAGACAACAGTATGTGGGAGTTGGGGAGGGGGGGGGTGTAAAAATATTTATGTTTTTCAAGGGCACCCAGAATTAAAAGAAAATGCAATTTTCTGCAAGAAAATTAAACACAGATTTGAGCTTGGAGAATGTACCCCAAAGCCTTTAGTAATTAACTAGGTGGGCTGGAGAACAGCAGTCGCCACTAGGCGCTGACTTACGAACTTCAGATGAACTGGGCTTGCAGGTCATCTGAGGAGGGAGGGAATGAGGGGAGGAGCCGTACCCGACCTGCGACACCAGCAGGGGCCACTGAATCCTGCAGGCAAATAGTGGAGTTGCAGCATGTCTCTGATTATGTGAATTGTTAAATTGTGTGCGTTTGATAATTTATGGTATGTTCCCGTTGGCCATTGTCATTTTGCTCGACTTTGGTTTTCTGGAGAAAACATCACACTGTGTGATGTCATTATAAAACTATAAACACTAATGACTGTGCTGAAAAATGATGAACCATCCTGAAAGGGCTCTTTGATGCCATGTTCTATATTAAGGTCTGTAATGCCTCTGATTTGAATAGCTGTCACGGTTATTCTTTAAACATCAGCATGGATTAAGATGCAGAAAAATGGCTGTTTTCAGACCCCTCCTCTGTACCTTTATATCCTGCTGGATTCCCTGGACTTTAAGCTGTCAGCTCCTTAATCAGCACTCCCTTCATCAGTATCATTGTCCCAAACCACAACTTTCATTGTTCACACACAGCCTGTTTAATCTTAGTCTAATGCACATTTAAACTAGAAAAATTCCTGTAGCTCTTTGCTCTGCTTTTTGTTCTGCAGAGAAGAACCATCCCTGCCTATTTTTTTTTTCAAGGAATCAAGGAATTACTCTAGAAATAGTTAAAGGCCCAGCTCACAAGCTAGGAAGAGAGTTACATCATCCTTTCTGATGTAAACACACACGCAGTCATTGCAGTGCCTGCTCGCCATAGCGACGATTGTGTGGTGCAGCCGCTGAGTGGAACTCACGGTCACCTCTCTCAGGATTTCCTTGGTGGTCTGGTGGGTAACCCTAAGGGGAAGGGCAAGCCTCACAGGTGCATTGTTCACTTCAAAGTGTTCCTCTCGTTCACAGGAGCCAAAATGGCTCCGTCTGCTGTTACCTTTGTAGTGCTAACCATTGTACGTCTGCAGTTTAGAAGTGTGTCTAAAGCTATAAAAAAAGAAAAAACCTTTACTATACCATCATCATGTATTATATGTATGGGATGTATATATCTATAGCAAGACAGTCTTTATTAAAAGAACAATGCATGTAATTAGATTTTTTAATTGCAGAAAGCAGATATTTTTATATTGATATTTCACTGTGTTTTATCTCTTTCTATGAACGCACAGGAGTGTACATAGGTAATGTTCAGCTAAAAACATATTCACAAGCCCGCATATACACTGGGGGAACTTTGTTCAGCTGTTGTTCCTGTTACTTATTTAATCGTCCAGTGTATGATATTTGTAGCATTCTATAATTGTTTATAAACATTACCGCCAATAATTGTGTAGCAATTTTTTAAGTGAAATGCCAAAAATGGTAGGCGTCTCCACAATTTTGGTAACTGGTGTATGTGTACAGTCTGTCACCGCAAACGAAAAGCAGATACGGAATGAAACCGACAGAAGTGGTTGCTTCCTTTGTCATCAACACGTCCCTTTTAATTGCTGTCGTTAGCTTTCTAAAGAGTCCAGGAAATGAGAGGCTATGGACAGCTGATATGGACAGTACTCTTCCCCCCCTTTTTATTTAAATTTAAGGAAAAATCAGGACAATCCCTGTGTATGGTACTGCAGCCCAGTCTTCTTCATGTTTTGCCACAAATAAATTAGCCTATTGTGACATCTGAGGAATGTGATTTCGTCTTGCCATCTGTGGACAGATTAGAATCCTCACCCAGGCAGGAACACACATTGGCTGAACACCCAACCAGGGGCGTACTTAGAGATGAATGGATAGGGGGGCTTAGCATTTACTGGGGGGGCTGACAGCAAACGGTTCCCCAACTTGGTCCATGGAGACCCACAGGCAATCCAAGTTATTGCTCCTTCCCAGAGAGCTGGCAGGGAGTAAAAATGTGGACTTTCTAGGGGCGAGCTTGCTGGGAGCAAAATTGTGGACTTTCTAGCAAGGAGCTTGGAGGGAGCAAAAATGTAGGCTTTCTAGCAGGAAGCTTGGAGGGAGCAAAAATGTAGACTTTCTAGCAGAGAGCTCGGAGGGAGCAAAAATGTAGACTTTCTAACAGGAAGCTTGGAGGGAGCAAAAATGTAGACTTAGTAGCAGAGAGCTTGGGGGGAGCAAAAACATAGACTGACTGTGGGTCCCTAGGACTGGATTGGGAAACGCAGGCTCATGGTAAATCTGCATTTACAAAGCTATGCCCGCTTGCTTATTGCAGCTGGCGTACTGTGTCGTCCAGTTCATGGAGAAGGACGCCACCGTCACAGAATATGTAAGTCCCATCCACCCACTCAACACTGCTCGCATTGGCTTACACTTCCCGGCTTGTGCAACATCCAAGTATTGCTGTTTTGAGACCAGAGCCACTGTTTCCATTATGGAGTTAGTTGTGCTATTCTGGGGGTGTATTCATGTAACACTGTTATACATTCAAATGCAGTGCATCAGGTCACTACTGCAACTACTGCTGTACAAATTGCCTTTATACTATAATGGCTGTAGCAAAGTACATTGTCCAAGGGGCACCTGCTGGGACCCACGAGAGATTTTAATTCCCAAGTGTAGACAGGTACAGAGTAATGCCTGTATCACTGCTGTCTACACAAGAAGCTGATGTTTGATGCCATATTGATTCTGTTCCCCTTTTCAGATAATCCGCGGTCTGCTGAAATACTGGCCGAAGACCTGCACCCAGAAAGAGGTGAGAAAACTGGAGGAAAGTAGGCCGTTTCATACATGCATGTGAAGGTGCTGCTTGCAGGTATGGATGAACAGCTGAAGCTAAACTGGGATAGCCAGGCCATTATTCAGATGGTTTCTGAAGAAGTGCTATTGTCTATTTTTAATATAAAGTAGAGGGGTTTACTGATGTACAGTACTGCGCAAAAGTCTTAGGTAGTCAAAGTAAATGTTTAAAGCTGTTTATCTGGGTAGTAAGTGTATGTGTCTGAACAAAAAAAAACTGTTTAATATTAGAACATATACAAATTAATAGTAGCACAATAATAACTGGAATTTCTTCTGTTCTCAACTTATTGATATCTCATTGGATGGCCAGGAGAACATTGCTTCAGTTCCCAAAGCTCTCCTCAGTGGCACATCAGCCCTTCGATATATATGTTGTTAGTTAATTAATAAATTTAATTAGTTTAAAAAGTCAGCAACGTACTAATTAGGCAAACTGGGTATGCTAGTGGTCGAGTCAAAAAATACATGGGTGTGTAGTAGTGGTGGGTGTATGAACCTTGAACCATTTGCTGTATTTATTGACCCCACTAGATGGTGCTCTGGGTTTGCTTTGGTGCATGCTTTGAGCCCATTATGATCAGAGAGCACCATCTAGTGGGGTCAGAAAATACAGCAAATGGTTTATAAAGCTTCAGTTACCCATCGCTAGTGTATAAATGTTTATTGCAAATACTGTGGTGACTTCAGGAGAGGTCTTGATATGGTTAAGCTAACACTTTGATAGACATAATAGTTTATCCTAATATGAAGATTATTTATTTGTTATAAACTTTTTATTGGGCTAGCAACAAAGTAAGCAACATTTACAAAATAGTTGGACTTGCAAATTATGTAAGCATGAAGATCATTGAAATATCATTTTCTCTGATTGCCTAAGACATTTGCACAGTTCTGTATATCAGTATAAGTAATATGTACACGCGTGTGAACTACACCCCTAGGCAGTCACCTTTGGTAGCTGTTGTAGGTATCTGGTGCTTTTTCTGGGTTGCTTACAAGCACAGTTCTGAGTTACTTTGTATTCTGTGGAGTGCAGCTAGTTCACCTTGTCATTTTGATCAGCAGCATTAAAACACTGATGACCATATGGGGAAAAACTTGATGACAGACATATTTTGGGATGCTCGCAAGTCTAGCCCTTCATGCAGGTGTGAGCTGATGTACTGCCTCTCATGGTGAGCAGGTGATGTTCTTGGGAGAGATGGAAGAGATCCTGGATGTTATCGAACCCTCGCAGTTCATCCGGGTTCAGGAGCCACTCTTCAAGCAGATTGCCGCCTGCATCTCCAGTCCACACTTCCAGGTCAGAGATGACGGGCAGATCCTCATACTGTATGTGTCCCCCTGCCCTTTCCGTGCCACCTCCTGTTCAGCTCTGCCACTTCCTGTACCTCAATTTTGCTTTGTATAACTACACCATACATATCCTTTACTGGAGTGCTATTTAATCTCTGCTATCCACCTCTTCATTATCTCTCCTTTCTCAACAGTTCTCCTTCCTCCTCTTTTCTTCCTTCTATCTTTTCCTTATCCAATCTCTAAGGCCACATTCAGCATGTCTTTGGTGCATCAATTGCATTTCTGCATCTCGTTGCTGTCAGATGGAAAAACTAAAAAAAAAACATTATTTCAGGAATGTGGAAAAATAATCATTTTATGAAAAACTGTTTAGTAAAATAAACCCAAAACAACATGAGACACCCTTAGCATCACAAATATAAACCAGTCCTTACACAGCTGTCAGTGAACAGTTTTTAATAGACGTGGATTGTTGTCAGTGAGGCAAATATGTCAGTGTCAGCAAGATACAAACTAATCTTGCTTTATATTCATAGTTATCAATGATGTTAGTTCGCTAGTTATGTAGCTATCAAGCTGTTAAACTTAATGAAATAAAAGTGTAGTAATCTCTATAAATGATTAGCATAAATACAATGTTTACTACAAACATAAAAACTAGTCAAATAGATGAATTGATGAAACTTTTCATTTGTCAATTAGATGTCAAACAGATGTAATTTCTGTCTATAGTATAAAGTCACTAATCAAAAAGTGTATTTTAATCGGAGATTGACAACATATTAGTAAAGCTTTCAAAGTAGTGACCAAGCTGGAAGATATACGATAAGGAGATTTATAGTTCAGCGTTTCCCTTTAATAAATATGCCACATGAGCCATTTTAGGCAGCACTTCTCATGACTTAAGGATGCAGCTTTTGAGCAGCTCCCGGCTCGCTTTCTCGGAGGACATCAGTGGGCCGCTCTCTTACCCCAGGTGGGACTGCCAGGTCCTCAGTGCCACATTCCCTTCCCCCTCAGGTCGCAGAGCGGGCTCTGTATTTCTGGAACAATGAGTACATCCTGAGCCTGATCGAGGAGAACTGTCAGGTGATCCTGCCTCTGGTCTTTGCTACACTGTACAGAGTCTCCAAAGAGCACTGGAACCAGTGAGTCTATCTCCTGTCACAGAGCAACACTCCACAGTTTACACGACACTTTCAGTAGATCCTCACTGAGCTGACTGAGAATCTGTGCTCAGCTCACGATAGTGATTGACATGGACATCGTTTGTCTACGAAATCTGTTTACATTGGTTGAAATTCTTCACATGTGCTTTTCAGTCATAAAATTCCCTCTTCCTTTGCTCACTGTACCCAGGACGATTGTGTCTCTCATTTACAATGTGCTGAAGACCTTCATGGAAATGAACAGCAAGCTCTTTGATGAGCTCACTGCCTCTTACAAAGTGGAGAAACAGAAGTGAGTTTGTGTGTGTGTGTGTGAGAGAGAGAGAGAGAGAGTGAGTGGAGTAGGTTTGTATTACATTGTGCGGACTAAATGCCCCCCACAATGTGAATAAAACCAATTATTTTGACATTATATGGACCATTTTTCAGGTCCCCGCAAAGATCTGAAAATGCAATCAAAAAACTAAACATGCCTTGAGGTTTTTATGCCTTAAAGACTTAAGGTTTGGCCTGGGTAGGGGTTAAGGTCGTCATGTTGGGGTTACAGTTTTCCCCATAGAAATGAATGGGGAGTCCCCAGAAAGATATAATTACAAACCTGTGTGTGTATGTGTGTGTGTGTTAATTACACTTCCTGTTCGTGTAGGAAGTTACAACAAATGCAGAAAGAATTTGTTTAACTGGTACTTTTGTATGCATTAAGGTGAGAATGAGCAGAGTGCTGCAAATGCATGTGTCTGTGTATGGATCTGTGTTGCATGTAAATGTACTTGATTTCCTGTCCTCACACAATATTAAATAATAAATGACCTTACAAAGATGCCCCCATGTGGTACACTATGAACTTTCAGTGGTTATGGCACAAATAGTAATAACTCAGTTACTACAAATCATGAACAAATGTAGTTACTGCCAGAGATAAAAGATGTCATGATTCGAACAAATTTGAGATCATTATTTCACATGTTTTATTCATTATTTATTCCTTCATTAGTTCCTTCAGTATTTCACAAAGGTTTACAGAATTAGATATAGTAAAGAGTAGCTACTTGATCAAACATGCATCATGGATCATTAATGATGAATTAACATGAGATCAGTATGTAACTAAGACTGTCATTAAGACATAAGTAAACATATAATACTATATTATTTGTGCCTTGTCAAGTAAAATGTTACCCAGATGATGTGTTATTCTGTGAAGTTTGTGAAGACCCCATAATAACAAATAACGTGTGCGTGTGTGTGTGTGTGTGTGTGTGTGTGTGTGTGTGTGGCCTCCTCCTGACAGGGAGCTGAAGCGGGAACGGGAGCGGGCCGAGCTTTGGCGTTCCCTGGAGGAGCAACAGGAGAGGAGGCTGATCAGCATGCGAGAGGCCTGCCACAATCAGAGGAACCTACAGGAGCGACCCAGCCCAGCCCAGCAGGACACTGCACCCAGCAGCAACAGCGCCACCTAGGGCCAGAGCTGTACTTACACATAGGAACTTCCCTTCAAACACTGCTCACCACAGGGCTTAGCCTCAGAATAGCATGACTACATTTAGTCTCACACACACGCGCACACAGAAACGATGCCATACAAACACACAAACATAGATTTGCACAGACATCCAATCAGATCTACACACAAATGTACACATAATTAAGCATATGAACAAAATGTTTAATACTGATACAAACCTTCAGTTACACTATTGAATTTCTTCATATTCGTGCAACTGTCCCAAGCATTCCATCACTGGAAGGTTATGCCCTCAGACACTGAGAAACCCAAGCCTAACCATACATGAGAGGCATGCATGTTGGAAAATTACATACACATCGACGGAAACGCAGACACACAGCTGCAATGAAACTGGTATTGAACACCACAATGGATATCAGTTAATCTTGGCTCCAGCAAGGCCCCAATTGAGAACCACCAAAAGTTAGCATTTCCTTTCTCCAGAAAAAGAGGAATGATGGTAATGATGATGAAGAAATGATCAAATAATACAATTCATACTCCTACTTCTAACATTACTAGTTTTTATATATCTATGAATAGAGTATGACCATATGACCAAGGAAAACGTGGTACGACTGGTGCAGTCATATGCTGCTAGACTGAAATTACTCTAATGTACGAATGATTTATTGTAGTTCCGTCATATTCTCAGATGGGATGAGAAACCATTATTTCAGCAATATTAGTTTTCAACACGTAAAGGTTTTTCACAGTGGGTGGAAATGGGCAAGCATGAAGGCTCTGTACTGTCGTTTAGCACGTCTGTCTACATTCATTTAATGCTGAAACCGTTCGGGTGCATATATATCTTTTTTTATCTTGAATTTTACATTTTCGCCTTATTGTTTCTGTTTTGTTTAATTTAAATTTGTGGCCCTTGAGGAGAAGGAGGGTTGTCAGTGTTTGTATGTGCATTTGCACAATTTGTTGTGCACACACACCTGTGTGCATGATTTGTGTTGGAGGTGGAAGTATGAAAGTTTATTTGCGTGTGTGCGTGTGAGTGTGTTTGCGGGATAGTCAGTAGGCATGCTGATTAAAGACAGAGTGGAATGGAACACTGGGAGGCTGCAGGGGTGGGGGGAGGGTGTGTCGGTGTCCCTGTGGTGCCCCCAGACTCGCACTTTCAGAGACCACAGTTGGAATTATAACACTACGATTGTGCTTTAAGCTTCTTGAAAACTGTAGCTGCTAGTAGCTGGTTTCCAGTACCAAACCACCACTCCTCAACATCTCTGACCTGCGTTCCTGTTCACTTTGCGTCTCGCACACACACCCTTTTCTAACCCACAGCCCGTTTGGGTCAAACTGCTGGAATGAGGACTATTTATTTATAGACCAGAAGTAATTGTAATCAGCTCAGAGACAGCAATAATACGAGACTCTACCAAAACATGGAGGTACCAATAGCATAGCAGAGATTAACACTCCTCTGGAATTTCAATAGCGTTGCAACATGGCTTGGTATTCTGGGGACAATCAGCCTTGAATGAATGTGTCAAAAGGTGACTTAATTAGGAAAATATTTATTATTGAATATATTGAGAAAATGACTGGAATGGTCTTTTTTTGTATGTCACTTTTTGTTGGCCAGAATTCACATACAGACACTCAGGGTCAGATTGGCACATATGCATGTTCCGATTTATTCAGAAAGTGGTAGGAAATCTTAGTCGGGAGTGATTTCAATATCACCATTATTTACCTGCTGTAGATGGACTAGTTCTCTTCTGTACTGAATTAGACAGTGAGTGATGTATATAGCCTAATGCCAGATAGCCTGCTTTTGTACGGTTCGGGACCAGTATATAGAACTGTGTGTGGGCTGGGGGGTGGGGGATATGTTTGGGGTTTAAAAGCAATGACAGAGAAACTGAACGGCACTTAAGGTAGCACCAGTATGTTCAGACTGGGCAGTGAAGTCGCACACTGTATCTTTACTGGTGTTCTTAGCAGTTCCACATTTGCTCTAATTTTGTTTGTTGTAAACAAATGGCGTATTCTGGTGATTTCCTGCCCTGTATGTGTACCAACATCTGTCCCAAAGCTTTGCTTTTTGATGCCGTCTCTCATTCAGTGTAATGGGGACCCACTGTTCGCTGTGGCCACGTTCAGTCTGCTTCCTATATAATTTGTTTTCATTGAGCTAATTAATACTCTTATCAGATTAACATAAACCAGGATCACCCAGAATGCACCTGGGATTCAAGTGATGTCATTGGCCGAGTTCAACAAGCATATTGGAACGCTTCAGCCAGGCCTAGTACAAAGAAGGACTTACAGTGTACAAATAAATAATAGAAGATACACGTGGAATGATACAGAGAAAAGTATGACTTAGACATTTCACATATTTATGTCAGTTACTCATTGTACATAGCTACAGCTGTTCATGTTGTATCATAACAGTGCATTTCTTCCCATGAGGCTAAATTTGAAATCTGTCAAATGATTTTATTAAACACCTCAGTCAACACTGATTTTTATGAGGTCATGTGAGCTAAATAAATATATAAATAAATAAAAGCCAACGAGCACAGTGGGTTCCCACAACTACTGTGAATCATCGGTGTGTATAAGGTTGTAGATACTGAACGTACACCTTTGATTTTTCACATTGGTGATGCATTCATCTGGCCTAGTACTCCACACATACAATTACAAGCTCAAAGTCTGATCAAAGGCAAAATGTGTTAGAATGACACCAGCGGAGTATGTGTAAATGAGGAGTATGTGGACAACGCAGGGCCACTGACTGGAGGTCTGGGACCTGCAGGGTGCCGAGACTAATTGACATGGATGCTCTTAGAAGGTTGCTCTAACCTTAAATAATACCTTAAAACTGTCAGAGAGCTTATTTACAGTGCTGAGGATGGGATTTAATATGGCCCCCGCCGATCACATGACCATGTTTTGTTGTCTGACAGAAACCCATAACTCCCCATTTCTCTCTTCATCTTCGTATCCTCATGCTGCCCCATGAGCTACTCCTGACCACGGGTTACACTGAGTGACCACGAGTTACACTGAGTTACCATGAGTTACACTGAGTTACCATGAGTTACACTGAGTTACCATGAGTTACACTGAGTTAC
>JABFEB020000002.1:24507808-24532290 GCA_019775895.2 Stomatorhinus ivindoensis | reverse complement strand
GTTACACTGAGTTACCATGAGTTACACTGAGTTACCATGAGTTACACTGAGTTACCATGAGTTACACTGAGTTACCACGAGTTACACTGAGTTACCATGAGTTACACTGACAACATCTACAATAAATTACTTGGTACTATTTTTAAAACTCAACATTTATTTTATGGACTCGGTCCTAGTCGAACTGACGGGTTTTGGCTCCCAGCTGCTTGTTAGCAGGCAATGTGCTGTTCACAAAAACTCAACTTTTGACGTATCTTCCTCCCTTTACAGCCTCTTTGTGTATTTTTCTTTATATTCCTTCATTTTTTTTATTGCTTCATCTATTGTTTCATTATTTACATAGTTTGTAGTTTAACATGACACTTCAAATAATATTACCCTGGGAGACTAAAGATCTTTGACACGTATTTATGTAGCTTTTTTCTTTGAGCAATATAACTATCTTGCTTAAACGAACTAAATCAGTACTACACTTGATGTAAAATCCAGTACCCTGAGGCCCAGAGAAGAAACATTTTATAGGGGTGTCCAATATCACATCGTCTTTCCTGGAGTTTTATTTCAATTGTTCTGTTTTAGTATTATTTCATCTTTGATTCCCTCTGCTGTTTGCCTTTTTCTTTTATCTCTTCCAAAAGCAAAATGTATGAATGACCAAAACGAAAAGTACGGATAAATTAAAGGAAAATCATTTGTTCTCACTAGATGAGAGACAGCTGCACCTTGCTTTTGTTGCCTGTAGTGGAACCCAGCCTCTTCGGCGTCGTTTTATTTGTTTTTCTACACTAAAACCTCGTTCAAACAAGAGCTTCTGTAACTAGACATAACATGTTTTAGCTACAAATTCTGGCGGGAAAAAATAAAACCGAGAGAACGAAGAATGTTTTATTTAACGAAGAAACAATAAAACTTGTCAATTAAAATAAAAGCGAATGTTCTTTTTAAGAAGTGCACGTTTTGTGTTTTTTAACGGTCGTTTATTTAGTGCAATAATTCAGCTCAGTTTTTTCATATGAATTTATTTTGATTTATTTTGTTTAACTTTACGTTTCGGTGTGAGCATACAGTGAATATACATAAATGAGATACTCTGTATTTTTTCATTTGACTAACAACTTAGGTATTTGGGTTCGCTGTAGGCAATTCAGGCAGTTCTCACAATATAGTCCTTTTCTATTGGATTTGCTACATTTAATTGCATTTTTATTTTTAATTGCTATGATGTCATGGTTCATGTCCTTTAAATAGGGATAAAAACAACAACGAAGACCTTCCATAGAGACATATCTTCTGACAGGCAAAGCGGGTCTCTGAATTATCACTGAATCTGAAGTTCTTTTAAAAAGGTAAGTTTACATTTGGCGATTGTAGTTTACTAGTTCAATTTTTGTATTTTCTTACAGGGTTTAAAAAAAATACGGATTACAGAAGTACAACTTATAGAAAGGGGAACAGCGTCATCTAACAGCATATTAAAGATATCACGATATACGTTATTTTTATGGTTGTGCTACTCAAAAATGTTATTACAGTAAATAGAGGTATTTTCATTCAATCCATTCAACCGCTGATGATTAAATAAGATTTAAGGATTGTCCAATCCATCAGCAGTCCGTCCGATTCAAGCTGTCGTCCGGGTTCACTTAACTTGAAGTTGCACTGCTGACCACTAGGTGGAGAGCTGCGTGAATGTTTTTTGTCAACTCTCATCAAAGACATAAATAGGGCCTGATGTTTATATGTAGTATTGTGTTTGTGTGTGTCTATAAATGTTCTAATAAAATGATAATAAATTATGTAAACATTATAAATTCATTTATACTGAATTATGATATTTGTAAGACTCAAGGAAACTGTGTTATTAGGTGCTGTGAAGTGGATATATATAGACAGCATTCCTGAAGAATGTTCTGCCTTCTGTAAGGCAGCAAAGACGGCTAATACTGCTGTAATGGTAAGCTGTGTGAGCTCCTCTGTTAGAATGCAGCCTCGCTCCTGTTTCCTCTTCTTCATCCTCTTGCTGGGCACCGGGGCCCTTTCTGTCGCTGTGACCCTGGAGACGTTCCGTGGCTGTGCCGTGCGCCAGTTCTCCTTCCTAGCCCAGAAGCCGGGCTGCCGACGTCTGCGCATCACCACCGAGGCGTGCTGGGGTCGCTGCCACACGTGGGAGGTGAGGTAGCATGCAGCACCCCCTGCTGGTCGACAGACCTCCTTTATTTTGACCTCCTTATTTGTGTGAGTGTAAGGGCTGATTCTATGATGTGGCCCTTAGGGGAGTCAAATCACCCCCCTATAAAATTCAGGAGACCCCCCCCTCCACCCAACTGAATTTGCAGAGTGGGGAGTACAAAACGTATTGAAAAATACGGTCAAATTCACTAAATTGTTTGTAGGAAAAAATACTTTTCAGGGTAGCTGAGACAAAAATTCAGCCCCCCCTGAATAAAGTCTAGAACCACCTCTGGTTCTCTGGTTAATGTACATTCATTATCTATTCCCTGCAGTCTTTGTTAGCTTTGAAATCAGCATCTTATTTACATGCTTGTTTTCTGAACACCTTGATTTGCACTGGTACTCGATTAGTGATGCCTGACTCATGGGGCCTGCCATGCTCTGTGCATAAGACACCCGCTTCTTTTTCATGTTGTTCCATGGCTGTGGGGCTCTACAGAAGCCACTCCCGGAGCCTCCCTTCATCCAGAGGCAGCACCGCGTCTGCACATACAGCCGCATTCGCTACCTGATGGCCCGCCTGCCCGCCTGCCCGCCCGACATCTCGCCTCTGTATCCCTACCCACTGGCCCTGCAGTGCGCCTGTGCTGTCTGCTCCACCCAGGACACGGAGTGTGAGACCTTCTAAGCGTGGCTTTCCACGGGCCACAGGGCAGGAATACAGGAAGACCCAGTACAGCGCAGCTCGGCCTGGGGGGAGCAGCTCAGACACAGCAGACGTCTGCTGTAAGCGGGTGGTTTAATGCTCACCAGTAGGTCGTAGGTACACAGCCATGGAATGAGACTGCTTTTAAATGCCTAAACAGTCGGGTGACTTTCATTAATCTAGCAGTATGAGCCGTTCAGTGTAAAAATGTCAGCTTTTCATGCTTTTCTGTATAACCACTAGCTAAGCAAATGTGATGTAAGCACAGAATAACACTCCCAAGGTGACAAATAAGCTTTTATTTTACACAGTGCAATGATTACAGCACACATAGAGGGCAGCAGAGTCCTGCAAACTCCCAATTACAGTGTGTAGCCCCACTGATCAATCCCATCTCTCGTGCCTATCAAAGATCTAGCTTTGACTCTCATTTCGATTAACACCACATCTTTGGCACTTAAGAGTCCTGAAAATGTTGTGCTTATAAATGTAAAGTTTACACATTCTTGTCACTGATGACGTTGGGCAGTGGAATGAGATGGACAGCAGAGTTGGGAGAACAGGGAAGACATGGTGTGTGTCTGCTGGGTATCTCTGACACTCTGGTAGCCAGAGGCACCTGCACGCCCAGCTAAGTGTGTAACACCAAAGCTCTTTTGGGATGGCTCTTCTATATATGTTTTCACACATATGCACTGTTACAAAAAAACTGAATTAACATGAATTAAAAAAAATTAATCTTGCTTTTTGTATTAGCTCTCCCTGTGCCCTTTTTCTCACTCTATCCATGTACGGAATCCTGCAAATGCTCCATCTACACATTTTTCAGGACCTTTTCATACTAAACCGTTCCTGACTGTTAGTATGTAACAAGAAGGCTAACTTTATAAAGCTAGGCAGTTAATTAGTTCAACGTAGCACTAATGTGAGTGAAAACCTGCGTAGACATTATCTTGGCAAGGAAGAAGACCCACTAGTGCACGTTGTTGGGGTTAGGGTGTCTGTTTTTGCTTTGCCCTCCAATGTCACGTAGGGTGACAGAGTGACACGGTGCCAGCTGTAAGTGTCAGTAGCGTGACTTGCGGCACATGTCACAGCGACAGGCCCGTGCACTCAGGATCTCGATGTCGTCATGGTGACGGCCGTGAGGGCAGTCCAGGCGTACATTGACCTGGGGGGGGACAGACATGCAATCTCAGAGCCGCACACATGACAGACTGTATGCAAATCTCGAAATATGCAAGAGAGGTATTATGGGTAGAAGCGAGAGACGGCTCTGAAGGTTGCTTGTTTAAGTCCTAGGACAGGTTCTGCTTTGGGGTGATTCTAGAACTTGACCCATAAGGGGGGCTCAGCTCCCTGAGGAAATATGGGGCACTCCCTTCACCAGGCCCCCACGATTAAATATGCTGAGGGGGCTCCCCCAACACAAGGTTGTAACCTTACTAAGTAAGGGGAGTGAAATATGCACAAAAACAAGGGAAAAGGCTTCATTAAACGGCTTCAGAAAAATTATTTTTACTGGGGCTTAGACCAAAAATAGGGTCTGGAATCACCTATAGTTTGCTGTTGTACTCTGTTAAGCTGGGGGATTTGTTACGGACAGCAGCATGGGTAGCCCTACCTTGGTGTCCTTGCTGATGGCACAGCAGCGTGAAGCAGAGGTGATGTTGTGGGTAAAGTTGGAGGCCACCAGCACTGCGTAGCGTGAGGGGAAGGCACTGGACTCACAGAAACCCACGCAGGCGTACACCATGTGGGTCCCTCGACACGTCCCCCGCCGGTCACTGCGGATCGTCACGTTGAACGCTGGAAGAGTCACAGATGTGGGGTCAGGGCTGTATATGAACAACGGTTTATGATTGGAAGAGAAAAGGGGAGGAATGATTAGGAAGAGAAAAATGTTTCACGAACATATCTGCTGGATTTACGATGCTTTACTATAGCTGGCACTAAATTCTTCATGAATAACTCAGGGTTTGACTCCCAGTGTTCTCTCTAAGTTCTACATTGGCTCTCTGAATACTGTGGTAGCTTGGATGCCCTTGCACGTGTTAAGAAGTGGTAGTGGTGAGGGGGGAGTCTCACGATAGAGATGGCAGCCTGGACTCAGTCCATCATAGCTCCAGCCAATGGGTGCTAGCAGCATCAGGAAGAAGAGAGGCAGCACCAGGAGGACAAGGCCAGGCGTCACGATTTTACTAGGAGACATGGGTACGGTGGCCTGAATGGGACAAAAGAAATGGTCCAGGACAGTTATATAATGCTACAAAACCTGTTCTAACAGCAACTTCTAATTAACCTGGACAGGTAAATAAATTCAAACTCCTGTCATTTTTAACACTTAAAAATATGTTTTCCCATCTGTTGTATCCAAGTACAGATGAAATATTCTACACCTGTTGGCATCCTGTGAATACCAGCCTTGTGTCCTATGTTCCAGGGCCCTAACCAAGACCCCGACCAGAAGAAGTGGTTAAAAGATAGATGGATGGATGGTTGGATGAACAGATACTCTACCAAGGCATCAGTTCATATTTAACCTCTCCAACTTGAACACATGACTTTTTATATGAGGTCATCTTTGTAAGGTTCCCAGGGAAGTGATAATCCTGTCTAAATGCTTTTAAAACCTCTTTGCCATTCATCTGCTTGCAACAAATAATGAAGTTTAAACACAAGAATGCATGGTATTCACACTGTACACACAAACATACAGTCAAATGCCACAAACTCACAAAAAGCACCCCGATAATGTATTAATATAGATAACACGAACATTTACTTACATACTTTCACATCAGCGAAAACACAACTTTGCAGTATGGCAAACCTAGTATCTACAACCCTGGGTTAAAGAAAAATCTATTCATGTGCCGTAAACCATATACAAATGGTCTATTTCTAGTAGCAATAATTGAGCAAATCAGTTTACAAAAACACCGGGCCAGGATGTGGCTCAGCAGACTAAGCCTCTATGCCTGTGATTGGAAGATTGCAGGTTTAAGTCCCAGCAGAAGAATTACATTTCAGTGCCCCCACCCCCAGCAAGGCCCTTAACCCCCCCATGCCCTCACCTGTCTTGGGTGTCTCACAAAGAGTACGACGGAGTAAACGAAGAGAGAATTTCTTCATGGGGATCATTAAAATATTCTAAACTCTAAAGGTTTCAACTGCGTCCCCATAAATGTAGTTAGCACAGTAAATCAGTAAGATATTTATATTTTTCTCTGCCAGTTTATACACTGATAATTCAATACCCTGAATAAAAGTCTAAACAGGTGTTTACAACATATTCCATTTGTTGCTATAATTTATAAATAACTGAAGCTTGCAAGTAAAAACAAATTAATTTGCATAAAACACTTTAATAATGAACACAGCAACAAATATTTAGTATTGCGCTGGTTGGAAATGAGCACTGTTGCTATAATAAATCCTGTAGTGTTTTCCTCTGGAGTGAGAGTTCACTGGCTGTGGATATGGCCTGGCCCTTCTTGCAATGTTTCCAGAGGGATAAGCAAGTCATGTGGCAGGATTGCATTGGGACCCTGATGCACCCCAGCAAACTTACTCATTTAGGGTGGATTTTAATGCTCCACACCAAAGGGTGGGTGAGTGTGTGTGTGTATGGCGGGGGGTAGGGGGACTGGAAGAAGTTAACCCGGTAAAAACATACAGCTTGAGGTCATTTATGACTCTTACATGCCTCACTGCAATGCATGGTCACTGTTTTTTTTTTTGTTAGACTGGCTGCCTTAGCTATTACACTGTAATTCTTTGCAATAAATTGTCTCTCAGTCATTATTATAAAAATTCCACATTCCCCGTGCTCTCTTTTCTTCATTAATCATTTTCCCTGTACTTCCTGTAAATAAAGCTATACGCTATGTCAGAATAAGTAAAGCCAGATTGGCGAATTGAAAATCATTTCACAGTCTTCCTGCCAACACTGTGCTCCGACGGGGAGAGTGTTCCAGAGGACTGCCATACGCGTCTTTCACAATGTGGGTCTCTTATTAGCAGAGACAGGGCATTGATCTAAAGGTTTTCGTGATGCTGAACACAAAGCAGAGACATATACTACTGGGATGATGAAAGAAAACGGGATTAAAGGAAATGTTCAGAATAATTAGCAATGGGTCCAGTTTCTACTTAAAAGGCATTATAAACTATCATATTCTCATCCTATATATGCGCGATATGTAACTTCACTAAAAGCTCAGTTTTTCATTATTATAGGCTAGACTGGTTCTGTTTTTAATTAGTATAACACTCTTCATTTAGATATGACTTATGCCCCTATAACAAAACATTTTCTAAATTAGAAATTCTCCATCTACAGTGGCCATAAAGATTTATTAGTATTTATTTCAGGCCATTTTCTCACAAGTTTTCTGAAACTTTGGCGAATGCATCTTAACTTCTTTGGTACCCATAAAATTCCAATCAAACCATCAATATCAGTATTCAGGACAGCACTGTCCTATTTGATGTCTCTAAGCTTTGGAAGACTTTACACAAAAGAAGAGGCTGACCTTATCTTCACCTTCGGTGCTCTCAAAGGGAGATATCTTACAGATTACTGATAGAGAAAACATTATGTTTTACACTAAAAGGCTAAACTGGAGTACATCTGAAGCAGAAGCTTAAAAAAAAAGTTGCCCAGTAACGGTTCCAAGAAGTAACATTAAATCATTGTGAAATGTTCCATAATGAAACACTAATCTTATTCTGTACCTTTTAGTGTTTTAGAGCAACAAAAATCAAGCTGTCAGGTTCCCATGACACATTTCCAAATAATATGGATTTCAACAAAAACACCTGCAACACGATGTCTTTAGTAATGAAATGTTCTACACAAAATTACAGTGCTCAGTTGAATAGCTAATGAGGCCATTTGCAGCAGGAATTAAAGCGTCAGAGGTAGACAGGGTAGCATTATGTACAATCACAGGACAGTGCTGTGCGCCAGGCAGAACGAGGCTGTTGTTACCTGTCAGTATGCAGCAGGTTCACTCCAGGTGTGGCCAGGTGTGAGGGGACAAGCTGCTCGCATGCAGCTATTTGTAGCGCAGGTGAGGGCGAGCCTCGCTCTCGCCCACCCAGTCACTCCCATGATGTCATTCCCCAGAGCCCTGTCCCCCTCCTTTACCCCGCACCTTCCCAGAAGGCTGCATCAATTTCCCTTCAATCCTTCGCCTTTTCCTCACTGCGGTCTCCCCTCATCTCCACCACTCCCTGTCGTCTAACTACTAAGAGAGGTGGACACTGACAAAAGGGGAAAAAATGGGGAAAAAGTAGATATGTTTCCCATCACAGGAAACAAAATCGAAGTTGATTAAGTTTGCCATTCGTGTTTTAATTGGATTTTAAAGCCAACTTAGTTACTCAGTTTCCATATATAAGTATATAGAAATCTTTTTGTGCAATACCTTAATTGATATTATGTGTCTGTGCTGTGTTAAAGTGCTCTAGATATGCTCATGGCGGTGCTTTTGTCTGTATTTTCCATTTTCTGAGTAGTTCAGTGATGTAAGGAAGAAGGGCAGAGTCGGGTCAAGCGATTGCGGGTTTGGACGTGGTGCTAGGCAGGCTAGGCTGTTTCGTGTATTTACCCTAAAAAGATGATGCTAGTCTAGTCTGTATTGTGTTTAAATGTGCATGTGCCCCACACTATATTGCTTTCATCCGTTATCCCCCCATTAATGTAATTTATGTTTTGTATTAGAATAACCAGACGCATTCAGTCATTGTCCCATTTCCAGTTACGTGCACATTCATACAGCAAAGTCTGATGCTCATATTAAGGAGTAAGCTAAAGGACAAAGGGGGTGAGTATTGCCCCCAATATGCCCTCTCCTGCAGAAAAAAAATCTGGCAATGAATGAGAATTGAGGGGGCATCGGGTATACGAAATTAAATGCCAGTTAATGACAGGGAAAACCACAGTAATGTTCTCCGTTGGTGTAATGGTCCTCAAAATAGATGGGTAAAGTGGAAGCGGACACATTGACAATATTATCCTTGTTCAGGACTAGGTTTCCAGGTAACAAAGCTGAACATTTAAAAATAAAAACATTCTGGGGAGTCGCATTCCTGTGCCATGACATCTGAATTAGCTCTTTGTATCATCTTAAATTCTTTTTATTCCCATCATAATTTTAATGTGATTGTCAGCTCTGCCTGTCCATGACAGATTTTCTTTTTACAGTAGATGATAGGAGACTACAGAACACACCGGCGTGAGGATGTGTCCTTTTTACTGTGCTTAAGTGATAATTAAGCGATGAGATCACCTCATTCAAGTCCATCAAATGCACTTTAGGGATAGAGCTAATCAGCAAGCGCGCAGAGACACACTCGCATTTAACTGACAGAGATGGATGGACGAGGCCAGGTTTTCCAAACGAAGCGTCTGGCTCGTGTCAGCGTCAGGAGAATATTTGTGGCTTTGTTTGGCAATGGTCAGCCCAGGCATTTTGGCCTGGCAGAGGTATCCAGGCGGAACTGTTGAGGTCAATGTCTTTAACGTGCGCTCATCATGGCAGTAAACTGCTCTAAGGGTTTCTTATGGAAAAGAAAGTCTGATGGCCCCCCTCAGTGTATATTCAGCAGAAAAAAAAACCCAAATGTGCTGATTTGCATGCTGGAACTTACACAGCAGGCCATTCATTTGGACTGAATGAGTTATACAGGGACCTTTCATTGACAGTCTTTCTGATAACACAAGCAGCATTCCTTGCACTGTGAGTTATCGATCTCCTTTGCCATTTTTCAGATTTTAACCCATTATTATACACAGATAAACTTCCTCATGAAAAGCTTAGACTCACCCAGCCATTTTCTGAGAAATGCCCTATTCAGGGTCGCATTGGTGTCCAGAGCCTATCCTGGTGGCTCTGGGCGCTAGGCAGGGAACAACCCAGGACAGGGTGCCAACCCATCACAGGGCACAAGGCAGGGAACAACCCAGGACAGGGTGCCAACCCATCACAGGGCACATTCACGCAACATTCACTCACACAGGCACCACTTTGAGTAATTTGGTAACTCCAAGTAGCCTCAGCATGTTTTTAGACTGCTGGGGGACGTGGGGGGACACTGGAGAACCCAGCGGGAACCCCATGACAACATGGAGAGAACATGCAAACTCCACATATACAGTATGGAGCCCTGGTGGAGATTTGAACCCAGGTCCCAGAGGTGTGAGGTGACAGTGCCAACCACAGTGCCAGCCATTTAGACTGACTAAAAATGTCAAATTTACGATACACAATAAGTAACCTTGCTAAAACTTGAATCAGCTTTATCACTGATTTAATACAACACATGAAAACTGACAATGAAATACAATATCATGTCAAGTCAAATATTCCCTTTCTGTAAGTATCAATTCATTTGGCTAACCTGAAGCCTGTTCCATAAAACATCATGGATAGGATGATAGTCACTGCACATAAATGCACATGAACCAAGAATGACAGCCAGGAATAATTAACGATTAAGGGAAATACACATTTTACTTCAAAAGCAGTGCGTTAAAATGTTACCCAATGTGATTTCCATATTTAGATCAAATTATGTGCAGAAACTGACAACTTTGCCTACTGCTTATTTTAAACCTGACACTCCCAAAACAGTAATATTTCAAACACAGGCATAAAGAATGGTAACTTCTTGTAACCACTGAAAAGCTAATGAAGACACTGTAGTTTCCTAGCACAACAAATCTATGTAATACTATTTAGAAACACTGAAAGACTCACATAACATAGTCTTTAGTGCAGTATTTAAAACGCATTATTGAGATTCAGAGGTAAGAAGCTATAGAAACTTGCATATTCGCTGTAAAGAAGTGGAACAGGGAGCTATGCTGGGAGCCGTGATTGAGCAGAGAGCAGCAGGGAATCTATTTCCTCTCATGTCCAAAAAACAGGGAAAATGGAAAGATTTTTCTGGTGAGGAGAAAGTGAGAAAAGGTAACCAATATTACACACACACACAAACAGACACACACACACTATATGTGTGTGTGTGCATGTGTAACAAAGAAGCTTCAATTATTACAATAAAAAAAGAAATATTAGAAGACTGTAATTGATTAAATGCTGACTTGCTTTTAAAATGCATCTCAGGCGATTGGACCACAAGTAGACAGCTGATACACATCGGCGTTTAAACCTGAGCCTATCATGCATCTCCAAGGTGTCCAGCTGACCAATATAAATATCATACACAGTTATTGCAACATCCTTCTCAGGAATGCATTAGCATTTGCGCTATGAAAGATATGCACTCACATGCATCTCAGTCCACCTCGGCAAGTGGTTTGAGTGACCAGATCTCAATGCGTCTTGGTGGCCCTTTGCACTAGACCTTAGCGCTGTCCACTTGTGATCTGATCGCCCAAGAACGCATTTACCAAGAGTAAACAGGGCATTTAAATCAGAATCTTATCCAAGCATTTCAATAAATGTTTTGAATCCAAAAAAGGATTCACAATCATGCTAAGCTGTGATATATTTTTTGAAACACAATTCTTCATTGGAGCTGGAATAGTGAGGCATCTGGGGGCCCAGATGAGGTCACACCCCGACAGCATGCTTAGTCTCACCTGGCCAAGCTAAGCATGAAGGATGTATCGCCGCTCACCGAGGGCCCGGGTGGTGGGGCTTCAGACTCACATGCTTCTGCTTCCTTGACATGCCCCTCTTGCCTCCCCTGCACCCCCTCTGGCCCCTGCCGC
This sequence comes from Stomatorhinus ivindoensis, assembly GCA_019775895.2. Lineage (NCBI taxonomy): Eukaryota > Metazoa > Chordata > Actinopteri > Osteoglossiformes > Mormyridae > Stomatorhinus > Stomatorhinus ivindoensis. The sequence goes on along the minus strand of JABFEB020000002.1, from coordinate 24,520,660 downwards.
TTTTGCTGAATCGCAACCTTATTGGCTAACACAGCAGAGAGATGACTCAGCACCATATGCTTTCTTTCAATGCAGACTTCTTATTGGACAGGTAAGAAAACGAGCCAATGGGAGGTTTCGCTTCACTCATTGTCTCAGTCTAGAGTTGAGTCTCCTGCATATGAGAAGTTACTCACGTACCTGGACTTGGGGGAGTCAGCGCTGAACACGCTGGAAACTGAAGACAGGAAGGGAGGACAGGCTAACTATGGCTGTACTTGCAACAGATGGATTTCCCTATCGTCTATTATTTAAACACTATTGTAGAGAAAGCCCACGACCCTTACCATGTAAAGTGGTTAGATGAAGGATAGAAAAGCTGAATAATGTGTCGGCCTTGTGAACGTGTGCAGTGGTAACAGAGCTGGACGTGCAGGTGAGTGCTGATGGGAAGACAAGGTGAGCCTTTGTGAGGCTTAGAAAGGCTCAACTCACCCACTTGTCAGCATCCGTTGCTTCCAGTCCGTCGGGCTGCGGCCGGGACTCCGTGCGTTTCCCACTGGGGGCAGACGGGGGAGACAGAAGACAGGGCTGTTATTGTGGAGCTACTCGCCGGTGGTGCTCTGCTCTGCCGTGGGTCGGCTCTCTGCCCGGCCATTTCTTCTGCTTGTGCTTTCTTTAAACTCCCTTTCCATCGCATTAAACAGACAAATAAAGAGCTTGACAGCCACATGTTTAAAGGCACATTTGCCGCAGGACAAAGCTGTACAGAGACTCACAGAAATAAGCTTATTGTCACGCGTATACAAGCTGACAAATGTATAATCTCACATAAACACCATCACATGAAAAGTGACATTCAGATTTGTACCCAGATACACCAGCGCGCACACTCACACGCACACACACATTCTTATAGGCATTGTTGATACAACATTAAGTGATAATAGGCAGGCATTTTATAGACAAATTTTCATATCCATCTTCCATTTTTATTTTCCCTGTCTCTCACATACACACTAGATGTATACAGATTCAACAGATAATGAAAGCCCCCTTCAAACATGAGACTCAACAGTTTTTAATGACTGATTACATTTTCTTGTCAATACAACCTTAATGTTTCCATTTTGGAACTATCTCAGTACCACAGAATTACTTTGTTTTATAGATATTTATTAGTATAGCAGCCAAGGCTACAATTACCCACATAAAGATTTTGTAGAAAATTAGTACTAAATTAGCTTTTGAGTTCTGTTCTCTGTTCATTTTTAATTTGCACTAAATTTTTGCTCCACTACTTCTGTTTTTTTTAAGCTAAATCATCAGTTGCGGTTCATCGGCTAACTGACAGATTGACGGAAATGACACCCCGCATTCAGACTGCAGAGACAAAAGCAGCTTGGTTTGCCAGCAAAAAAAAAAAAATTGCTGTGCTTCAGAATTACCTAAAACTGTCCTGCATCTCTCAGCTGTAACTAGAGGTGCATAAAAGAAAATAAATAATGGAGAAAAAAAATTAAATATAAGAAACAATAAGCATAAAAGGATGAAACAGAAAAGCACATGATGGAAAACCAGAATAAAATACCCAATAGATACGTACTAATTTCCGAGATTTATGAGCTACCCCTTCAAAAAGAGGCTGCACAAACTTACAAGTGAGACTCCAGTCCCTCCCAAGCCTCAGGTTTCCAGCAGCTGTGCTGATCTGGGGAGCCCCCTAATGGCTCGATTCGACTGCGCTTGGGGTGATGTGGCGTTACTGTGTCTGGTCCTCTTGCCGTCATCTGTTGTAAGAAACACTTGTTTGATTATTTGTATTTAGGTCTGATTTACTTGCCTTTCATGTCCGGTGTGCTTAGACTTCCCCATGAAAAAGGGGGCATGGGTGTCCGTGTTATGGCAGGATTGCACCACTGTTTCAACCATGAGCAATCTGACTGAACACAATTGCAGAATGATAATTGTGAATTAAAAACCGAGACTGGAAATAGGAGCAATCTAAAGAAAAGGTAAGATGAGCAGAAATGGAAAGTTCAGGTTCAGAAAGTGCAAATCCAGACCAAAACTTTGTTTCGACCAACCAGTTGAGGATAAAGAGTCACAGTCACAGAGTACTCAACTGATTGGTTGAAACAAAATCTTGGTCTGGATTTGTACTTTCTGGACATGAACTTTCCCCCTCTGTAGATGAGATATACTTTATTGATCTCAGGGGGAAATCCCCAAGCACTCTGAATAGGCAAGTACTCACTGGCATCTTGTCCACAGGCCTTTTTGCTAAAGGAGACATGACAGGGTAGTTATTCTATGACATGCAGCTCGCAGCAGCTCATTAAGGTGTATAAATTCACAGGTCAAGAATGTGGAGACACCTGCATGCAGGCGTGCGGCTTCTCGCTCTTCCAGGAACAAGGTGAGGAGGAAGGGGTAAGCGGGGACCCTGAGGCCAGTGTGCCGGGAGCAGAGGTGACACACCTTCTCCCACTTACTCTTGTCTGTTCATGTGGCAGTTAAGAAAAAACCCCACATGGCATAATCACCAATGCTACACAGAAAAAGATCACAGTCTCTGTCGAAACGGACAGGAACTTGTCACTCAGAAGGCAAGTACAAGATGGTGGTAGGTCAGAGCGTGGCGGCAGATTCTGAAACATCTGAAATGTTAAGTACAGTGATTAGGTTCCCATGCTGAAACTTTTTTCTGGTAAGCAATTCAACTGCAATTATACCAAAACAACATTCTCTGACTGATACTCTCCCCCCACCCTGAGACCCTGACCCAGATTAACTGTTTAGAGCAGTTTTTCCAACCCAGTCCTCAGACACCCACACACAGTTGATGTTTTTGCTCCTTCTGGGAGCTGAAAGGGAGCAAAAACATGTGACTGTCTGTGGGTCTCTGAGGACTGGGTTGAGAAACACTGGTTTGGAAGACATTCACCCAGTAAGGTGACTAACACTGTTAAACAGACTGTTAAACAGACACCCAGCGAGAATCCACACTCAGTTCCTACCCAAAACACTATCATTTATTTAAAAATATTCAGTTAATAGCAGCAATGTAATTCTTTATTGACCATAGGAGACTAATGAGTTTCTTATATTCTCATATAATTAGTGAGAATGGTTCTGAAAAAATGAACAGCCTGCACATGTTTTTTAGCAGTGGTCCGACAGAACGCTGTCAGGGCCTTTGCCGATGCTGTCATCCTTAGTAAGGTTAGCTGTATTCTGAAAGCATACAGGGGAAGACATTGAAATGGTTTGTCGTAAAGGGCTGAAGGTGATCCAGGTTTTCCAGCACAACCCGAATAGCATCCTAAAATAAAATAAGAATCATGAATCAACAGCTCTGCACCAGTATTGTAACAGGCATAGACAAGGAAGTCCTATTGGGTTAAAGCATACTGCAACTATGCAAAAATAAAATTTAGGATTCAGCATTTCAGACTAATGACAATAGTTTTGAATGTAAAAACTAATAATGACTCTTTATGAAAAATGCTTCATTTTATTTTCCCAGGGTGTGCCATCAGATTCCATGTATTTACCTCAATTTCTTGTGTGGCTTGAATCTTGTTGACCCTCTGATTTGCCCTGCTAATTACAAGAGCACATCATCTGATCTACTATACTGCTGTATATATGACGTCTTGCACGTTTTATGAACTAACAATCAAGCCACAATAGTAGCTGGCGAGCCGCGCTACCTGCAGCGGGTCCTGATCTCGAATTTGTAGACTCGACATCCTGCCAGGAACAATCGGGTCTCAGGAAGAGGGAAGGCGAAGGCTTTAATGGACATGGTGCACCTCGCCAGACCACTGCTTAGATTCCTACTATAGCAACACAGCACAAGGGCAAGCCCGCTAAAACAACGCGGGAATAAAGGCCTTTCCTGTGACAAGTTTTGGCCCAGGCACAACTTAATTAAGGTATGCAGGGCAAGAGGCACTAGTGCTTACTTACAGTAGCTGTCAACTTTAAACCTAGCTTGTTTGCAAACATACAATCATCTTCCATAACCAGATATCAAGAGCTGGCTACTTACTAAGGAATCGTAAAACTTTAGTAAGTTTAACTAGACTGTGTGTCAATCTATTTAACTTCAGCTTATTTAGCTTTTAAATTCTTTCTGGGCATTCAATTCAAAGACGCAGTTTTATGGAGCAGTTTATGTACTTCAGTTCATATTCTTTTTGGCTCTTGGGTCCTCGGCACTCATTATCGAAGCACTGTTTTACTGTTGATGGTGAAGTACAAATAATCTGTCTAATTTGTAGACTATTATCTACGAGATTTTAAAAATATATATTTTGTTTATAGATGGGATCAGACGAGGTGCCTAACTTTGGCGCCCATTAGCTCGCGCTCGCCAAAGAAAACTGCTTGGTGTTTAGCGGCTGCTTGGTTTTCATGGCGTTCTTTTGTTTATACCTCACACCGCCTGAACATAAAAGTAATTATTTATTATGTGCACTGGTCTATTATTTCCAAACCGCAAGCACGTCTATAACGGTGACAGACCATATACGTAAATCCTCACCGCACCCTTAACGAACCGCGGGTTTGTTTACCGTAATGCAGCAAATACTGGGTCCGCTAATTTAACACGGGCAGACGAGCAGCGAGGCAAACAGTTAAAATATACAATTGGTTATGACTCAACATCACTTCCCGCCTATAGGGTCCCGGCGTCCACGAGCTTACATAAAAAATACTATTGGCCATCAAGACAGCCATTTAGAGAGCTTTGCTCTGCTGTCTCTATGGTGACGACGATTAGGAAAGCCATGCGGTGTGTCACATGGTAAAGGTCATAATATTCGCACGGGAACGACTATACGTAATAGGAAACTGAGATAAACAGCCCGCTCCACAGTTGTCTTAAATTGATAAACAACTGATTAGCAAATGTTTATGTCTGTTTATTTCTAAATAATAGTAAGAGATATTCTTTAATAATTTTAAAACTATGTCTTCTGCATTTGTTCGTGTACCTGGTAGGAAGTTTGATGTAGCGTGACCTCGAGTACTGTAGATGTTGGGATAAATCTAAGATACTTGTAGGAAGAGACTTCTGACCTTTACAGGTAAGTTATTCACCGAAGTCATGGGGATTTAATCATTAAGGCTGTACAGTACTCGCGTTTTGTTTTGGTTTTTTTAAAATAAGGAATTAAAATACTAGTATGGTTTATAGAATGGTTAGCTGAGTTTTTTGGGAAAAAAGTTTTATGTAGTTTTATGCAGTTCTAGAGTTCCGTATCTTACCTCTCATAAAAACCGAAACAAAACGCAAGCGCCGCAAAGCCCTGGTAAAGTGGCATGTACAAATCATGACGTGTCGACATACCATCCCTTATCAGTGTCACAGTGACCCTGCCTTTGTCGTGGTGCTGTACTGTTCTAATGGTATTGGTTTTGAACAAGCACTTCAAAATCTGGAAGTAATTCGTACTGAATCTATCTAGCTTTTACATAAAAGGTTCTAAAAAGTAGGTTTTCACTGTTTTGGGAATATTTTTGTGCTCTGCAGACTAAGATCAGTGGGATATGCCCAATATTTTTGTTTATATTTCCTTGGCACAGTGATTCTTGGTTTCCTGTGTGGTCGTCATGTCCCAGCCGTCCATCCCGCTGAACACAGGGGCACAGATGCCTCTGCTGGGCCTGGGCACTTTCCGGCTGCACGGCTCGGAGGAGGTCCACCGGGCTGTGGATGCGGCGCTCGCTGCCGGCTACCGTGCTTTTGACACGGCTACTGTGTACCGAAACGAGGCTGACCTGGGCCGTGCACTGCGTGAGCTGCTGCCCAAGCACGGGCTAACACGGGGTGACATATTTCTCACTAGCAAGCTGGGACCCCGAGATCAGGGTCTCAGTGCTAGAGAGGGGTGTCTACAAAGCCTCAAACAGCTTGGGTTTGAGTACATCGACCTGTACCTGATCCACTGGCCAGGTACTCAGGGGCTGCCCGCAGGCGATGACCGCAATATGAAGAATCGCACCCAGAGCTGGAGGGTGCTTGAGGAGTTCCATGCCAGTGGGCATTTCCGTGCCATCGGAGTGTCGAATTATACCCCAAAGCACTTGCAGGAGCTTCTCCAAGTCTGCAGGGTGCCCCCTGCTGTCCTCCAAGTAGAGTTTCACCCTAAGTTGGCTCAGAAAGAGCTCAGGGAGCTGTGTGGGACTACTGGCATCTGCTTTCAGGCCTACTCCTCCCTCGGGACAGGGACCCTAGTGACGGAGCCGGTGGTTTTGTCTGTGGCCGGTGGGTGCGGACACAGCCCTGCGCAGGTGCTGCTTCGATGGGCAGTGCAGCAGGGTGTGTCCGTGCTGCCCAAATCCTCACGGCCAGAGAAGCTGCTGGAGAACGCGCAGATCTTTGACTTTGAGCTGAGCGAAACGGAGATGAGGAGACTGTCTGACCTCGACTGCGAGTTGAAATACTGCTGGGACCCTTCATCTGTGGTGTAGGATTGTAGTAAGAGGGCTGCTTTTTGCTCTTTAGGAAGATCTAGTGGTGGCTTATTCCCCTATTTGGGTGTTCAGCCTCAAGACAGGTTTACAACATTTTGACACAGAAGCAAGCCTTTTGTTGGTATTCAGCTGCTGCCTGTATCCAAAAACTAGTTTTGCAGACCAAAGTTTAAGTACCTCAGTCTGAATTCTTCTGGACTCTACAGAAGTGCTGTTTTACTGTTGGTGCTGAACTACAGAAATACATGGGTATATACTTGAAAGTAGTCCATTGTTTGTGATTAAAAACACTAATCACAAAGTAAACCATTTTTGTACAATCAGGATCTGAAAATGCAAAGCCATTTTGTATTTTTTAAAAGTGAAAATAAAGGCAGTTCTTCAGCTTATTTCACAGCTGGTGTCTGTTTAAAATTTCAACAGTGCATGATTCTTCTCATATAAAAAGGAGACCTTTAGATTGAGCTGTGCCTTGTGCAGGGAGTGTCAGACTGAATTAGATGAGCACAGAGTCTGCCTTAAAGGCCTGTAGCTGGCATAATATTATAAACAGAACTAAAAACACAAAGAATATTGCGGTCAGTAGCAACTTTGCGGTACAACCTTTTCACCTACTTGAATGTGCTACATTTTAAAGGACACACTGCAGAAAGAGAATGTATACATCAGTTAAAATTGCTTTATTTAACCATACATTAGTTATCCAGGAAAAAAAAAAAAACATTTACAAAATTTAAAAAAGCAAACAATATTCAAAAGTCTGAGTGCCATACACTCAATTTCAAGTAATACCAGCAATCCATCACAGAGCACTTGATTGATTGTATGAGATTTTTTTCCCCCACCTGTAATCTGCTCTTATCCTCTAAGGAAACTAACAGTAATGGTGCTCCCCATGTTTACACAATAGTGGTTTATCACATTTTGATGCTACACTCAAAATCTGGAGGGGGAACAGCATGTATCCGCTGATTGAAGTCTGGCTTCTTAAAGGCAATTATTCACTTGTCTAGCCTGCACTTTTCTCACGTTAAACATATTTATTCAAATAGTGCCAAGAGTAGCTAGGCTATATGCATCAGAAGGCACATCAGAACGAGCAATGTTGAGAAACTCATGCTTTGCGTTTCTGGAAAGGTTCGGTGTAAAAAGTCAATTCATCCGTAGATTGTATTTCAGACCTCGACACGACGTAAGTCACGCAATTTCAACATATCATCTGATGTATGTTTAACACAGCCTGCCGGTGACCCTTGCATCATTTTTGTTAAGGGACAATCGACGTGGCATAAACAGCCTTTAATAAAGAGAAAAAAAATCCTAAATTCAGGATTAGGATCAGAAGAAAAAGAAACAGGCTTTGTTCCCATCTAAAGGCAAATAAGCGTTTGTGAATACTTCATTTTATATTAATATCTGAAGGGAAAAAAAAAAATCTTTTTACAAAGAACACCACATTTGCTAAGCATCATTGCTATAGAAATGTATCATCTGAAGTCGTACATCTATGCATATGGAGAAAATAAGACACAGGCATACACAGAAGTCACATTTTCATTACAGTAGGTTTCAGTTTCTTATATCAATCATTAAAAATATCAACAATTTATTTACAAGATCTAAACGTTGATCTTCGATAGTGTACTGAATTTTAATCTGGGCGTTTTCCCCAAATGGATCTTATCTTCCTGAAGGTGGTTTTTTTTTGACATCATTTTCGTATAAAAAGGTAGGAATGTTAGCAACCTCATCTGATTACTACTGTAAAGATTGTCACTTTAATGATTGTGCTTCTATTCATTTTAAAGCATCTTTTTTTTCTCTCTAAAAATATATATATTTTAGTTATGCCGTGTGTAAAAAGGCAGGAACTGTAATGAACACAGTTCCACCGTGGCTAAACCGCGTCTCTTTTCTTCCGTTACACGTGTAACTCTTTCTCTCTTGCATAGCTTTTGTTTAATGCAGAGCAGAATAATCAGTGGATGGTAAACAAACGTGCTGATCTCCTGCCCTATTCCCGTTCTGTGGCACACTAAATATCAGCTGGAGGTTGGTTGTTGTCATTGGTTGCACTTGGAATCTACATACAGTTGGCCATCTGCCCCCCCACCCTTACCCCCACCCCACCTTGCTCACTGTGCAGCTCTGCTGTCGGCGGTCGACAAGCTTCCGCTGATCTCCGCGTCGCTCTCCTTGTGGCTCCAGAGAAAGGCGAACCAGCTGGGGGACGCCTGCATCTGTCGGGCAGCCCCGGCACTGCGCACCCTCTTCATCTGCTCGGGGAGGCAGAGAAACACCCGGGGTCTCATTCAAGTGCCTTTCCAGCTTCGACTCCCAGAACAAAGACGCTGCGTAACGGCTATCGGCTAATCGCCGCACAGCGACATCTGCCGTCGGCTGGGTGACCGCAGGCCGGTGGGTGAAGGGCGCGTCGCCTAAACGGGTGTTAAGTGGCTCGGCGAAGCCCGCGGCCGACGCGGCGTCAAGGAGCAGATGGCTGACTGAGCACACATTTCGAGGTGCACACATAGCAGGCCGATGGAAAAAACTGAGGGAAATGGGAAGTGGACCCGCACCCCGTACCCAGGTCTTACCCCATTGTCCAGCAGGGTGTCAAACTCGTCACTCATACGCCGCAGCTGTCGTCCATACCGCTGTGCCGCCCACAGTGCGGGCGGGGCTGACTGCGAGCGTCCTCGAAAAGGAGCACCGTCCCCGGGGTACATGCCTCCGCCCTCCTCAGACGCACCTCCTTCACCAAAATCGAGATCCTCGCTTCGAATCGAAGAAACCTGGGATTCGGACAGCATCCGTACACGACCTCCAGCCTCTCCTAGAGAGGCAGAACAGAGAAACATTCTGTCAAACAACAACTCTCTCATTTTCAATGGTTGTCTGGCAGAATCTTACTACTTTTTCTGCTTTCTTAAATGGAACTGCTGTTGTCTGAAGAATCCACGGTGGCGAAATTGGGTACAGTTTGGTTTTAGAAACTAGTCAGGCGATTGGTTGTTTTTCTTAAAAAACTTCCCAAGCACACAGAATACAGTTATGTTTTGTACACAAATATTGCATCTCTGCTGTGCCTCACCTGGATTTTTCGTTTTTTTGAGGTTATTTCCAAGCTGTGAATTTTCTGTGACATCTGGTGTGTCGGATTCAGAAGTGTCCGACTCACTGCCGGAGATGGTGAACATGTGCGCCATGGTGACACCTAAGAACAGGCAGAAAAAGGGGCAGCCACTGAGCAGGGGGTGGCAAAACCGTAAGAAGAAATACTGCAGTGACAGCTGAATTGGTTACATCACTAAAAATAACCTGGAGGAAATCTATCATGAGTGACAATTTGCAGTCTGAGAAAACTCACGATCATGTCATATCAAGTCTGATCATGATTCAAAGTATGAGATACTTAAGAATTTTACACTACATAGAAACATTGCGGCAAGTTGTGTGTATAAAAAAAAAAAGATCACTTAATTTGCTGTGTACTAGTTTTTGAATCACAGCGGTTTCATGTAGTAAAGAGCCTTTGGCCACCAGCTTGTCGTAACACTGAGGATTTCACGGACAATTGTGCATGACAAATACTGTTTCAACAAAACAAAGCAGAGCACAATATACCATGAGCACGGATACTGAAATTAGGCCAAAATACAACACAATTAGAAACGTGTGTGTACATGCTGGGGTGTCATTTTAATTCAGTCCAAATACCAACTACTGGAAACAAATGACCAGTTTTTCTCAACCGCCAACGCTGAGCTCTCAGAAAGAAAGCCTAATCCTTTGCCCCGGGAATGAAGAGAGTCACCTCTGTGATATAGAGATACATTTCATGCACTTTCTGACTCTCTCCTTCATTATAGCCACGAATTTATCAAAAGCAAACTACAAACGGAGCAGATTCTTTGTTACAGACTAGTGTTTATCAGTGTAAATTATGTAATTTCTGTCTGCTACCCAAAAGTAGTAAATTTTATGCTGGAAAATAAATAATATATACTGTGCATTGAAATACCTCCCAGTTACCAGTACCTTACCATTGGTCTTAATTTTTATAGTTATGTATGACAAAGATTTTTCTGTTGAATAATATCGGTTCAAAGTGACTAGACACTCTCGGTAAATATCCAGGTGAGTACAGGCTGTTGAGGTAATCATATGAAAAAGGTGCAGATGGTGGACAGGACACTGAATCCAAATTCCCAAGCACAGCTCACTATAGCACATAGAAAAGAAAATAATTAACATGTAAGCTGGTGAAATTGACTGCATGACATCCAATTACTATCTGATGATATTCAGTCATTATCACCGTGTTAGCTGTCTAAATGCAGTAAATATTTCATCTCCCATCTGGCTGAACACCTAAGAATCCGATGAACATCTGTAGGTTCTGCAGGAGGAGGACGGAGAGCTGTGTTGCAGGTACGTAGTGTATCTTAAACAGCACAGGCACCTCCTGCAGGTACACACATGTTCTGATTCCTAATTGTGTTGCAATTTGCCTTGATTTTCCTGGGACACTCTCCAAGCAACCTAGAGGGTTTGACCGTTTTCATCAGTAATGAAAACATAATGACGCAAGAAAATCCTGGCATCTTTAAGCGCTCCCACATACATTTTTATTTTGCCATTTTTAAACGTACGCCACGAACATACATATATAGAGACGTTCAGGTGACGTCATTTGTTGAACCTGCACATGGTTCAGGCTGTGATCTCAGGCTTAACACCAACTCTTACAATGATCAACTGCCTTTCTGTGGCTGCTCGTTTAATTTCATCACGTATTATTCACTGCTGTAATATAATAAGAGCTAATAATGACTGATAAATGGATTCCTGATGTTAATACTGATTAATAACGTCATATGAAGTACAGTACTACAAGATGAGGTAAAGTTTATTTATCTCACAAAGGGAAATTTGGTATATTCGCTTAAAGGACGCATCAGATTAGTCTAGACCATTTGCGCGCCTTCAGTTGCCAGTTGTTGATCTTTCCCGCATTGCAAACGGTTTCATTCTCTGGTCAAGTTTCACGCCTTAACCACATTGCGAACGTGCAGTAAATCGCATTTTAAGAAGCTGCCATCTACAACTGGAGATTACTTAATCAGGACACATTAATAGAGAGCCGGCGGCAATTGTCAGTTTCCGCATAATAACTTAACGACGGTATTTGTTTGTAAAGTTCTGACTTCTCTACCTTGCATACTTGACGAGCTCTACCACCCTATTATTCGAGAGACGCCGAGATAGGGGCTAAATACATTTGCTGAATGGTAACTAATCCTGTGAAGTGTGGCATTTGTGGGTTAATTTCTATAGTGTTACCCTATAGATCTGCTCAGTTTTTTATGCTAAAGCACACACATGACTATTGTAGTTAGCTTGGAGAGTGATAGATTAACATTATCTACATGTAACATTAACTGACGCCGAAGCTAAGATTGGTAGCGGGAGCAGATACAGGCTTGCATACATTATGGCACATAGAGTCTGGCATTTTTACGCGCCGTGAATGGTACAGGACCAAACAATAGGTTCCACAAGTCTACATGTCAAGGGAGGGGGGGGTCATTAATCACTTTTGTTTAAATGAAACACACAACAAATTTACATGCACCCAACTTCTCACCCGACATCAGCTCGTTCGCGATGTCCTCCCGGTAACTGCTTAATTCATGTCACTTCTTTCTCCGCTGTTGTTTGGCGTCGTTTACAGCAGAATGTATTTTCTCTTTGCTCACCAAGCGGAGGTCACGTCAATGGATCGCGTAGCTGTTCAGCGCCACTGAACCAATCAGCGACCGCTGCCGGGGAGCTCTCACTGGCCTTTCGGGTGACGTCACTGTTGCGAGCTAGGACTCTTCCCCAGCATTGTTTACTTCGCCGGCTGTCCGTACTCTATATTATATGTGCGCACTCATTTTTAAAAAAAGTAATAGAATGTTTGGTAAGTATTCACTCCCTAATGAGCACTGTTTGCGTTGGCGGGTTTGTCAAGCAAACATTTTCACTCCACCAGCTGTAGACATAATTTCAGTGTAAAATGCCACAGGTGATGTTTTTTGGCGACATATTTCTTCTAGCATTCTTTTATATATCTCAAAATATATATATATTTAATGAACGGCAATGTTCGAATTACTCGAACCATCATCAATATCGTGCAAGCAAGTAATACCAATATGCCAATAATCTACAAGGAATTCGTTTGGAAATTAAAGCATGCATATGAATCAACAAGTATACACGTATATTGATTCATGTAATTATTTGTCTATGGTGACTTTGGGCGTCATGGACCATAGCTAGCTGTTTGCAGACAAGTACGTAGCACTGAGGGATCAAACAAGTTCCCATAATGTC
>JABFEB020000002.1:24487490-24501558 GCA_019775895.2 Stomatorhinus ivindoensis | reverse complement strand
AACCCCCCCCAAAAACCCCTAAAAGCTCAACTTGTCAGAACACTGGCATGCATTCTATAGCAGGGATGCCTTTTTCGGCAGGGATGCCTATTTCGGCGTAACACCTGACTGGGAAACACACTGAAACACGGACTAAATACGGAGGGCTAATGAAAACAACAGAAAAAGCTGATGACACTGGGATCCCACACGAGGCTAAGGAGGGAACGTGGCACATGGAAGCATTTAAAAAAAATACATTTATGGATACATTTATTCTCAAACTTTACAAATCACTATTTTGATATATGTGTTTTGATGTGTTTAGTACAGTATATGCTCTTCTTGTTTTATCCAGTTCGTTCATTTTGAGTTTAAATACTAAAAAACATATTTAGGTATAATTTTAAATTGGTTTCCCATTATTTCTTATGGGGAAAATTCGATCGGAACTTGAACTTTTTAGGATTCGATCCGGAGTTCTGAAAGGATTAAATTCTAGTTCTGAGGTACCACTGTACTGTGAAATATTTTAACAAAAAAGTTGTATGAATACATCCAAAATCTATACGAAGGAGGGGCTTTCACTTATTTTTGGGTGATGCAGTATTTTATGAAATATGTTGAGCTTCTGTGCACATTCTGTTTACAATTTCCAGGAGTTCGAATGCATGCTTTTAGAACTGAAATTATACTATTTTTAAGCAAAGCTATTTCAAATAATATTTCTATCATTAATCCAAGTTCACCAGTAGATGGCAACCTTATCCTGGAGGTATTTCGATTGGAAACGTCTGATGAATAGTGCAGTACTAGAGAGTAGTAAATAGGTAAAAGAACCAAAGATCGGACCTCTCGGGCTTCTTCGGTCTGGTTTAGTTTCTTTTTGGGGTCCCTGGTTCAAAAGAGGCTGTAAACCCATGCTCTACATGTATACGACAATAGTAGGGCTAATGGTAACGCTTAGCATTTACTTTTAGGGTTCTAGTTTTTACAATTTTCTTTACCTTATACACATTCCAGGCTTCAAATACAAAATATTGTATAATTTAGTCTTCCATTTTTGTCCTAGATTATGAAACGAAATATCACAAAATGCAACTCTGGACAAACTTCGCCTAGCCCACTATTCTATTTATTATAACCCATCGACAGGAGGCGCCAAAGAACTTCCTGTCGATGAGGGAAACACCTCTCACACTTCGGCTAGGATGCCCAGAAGGAGCAGCACCACGCCCCTTTTCGCGGTATCACAGCAAGTCCCGTCTTCGCCACTCCGCCGCCGTCTCAGTTGTTTCTACAATATGCTATCCGATCACATATAAGCGGGCGTCTTCCATTAGAGCCAGGTTTCATTGCAGAGCCCCATGTAATTTCTTTCTAAAACGACATAATTTTATTTGAATTATTTTCAATGATGGAAGTATATGTATGAATGAAATGTATGCGGGCGAAAGAAGAGTTTTGTGTGAGCGTGCGCCTGCGTTGACAGGGTAAAATAGCTTCGTCTGGAAGCCTTTCTAGAATATGTTTTTTTCCAGGTTGGTGTAGTCTGTAATTTTTATGGCAATGAAAGGGACAAGCCTATACGAGGTCTGCAATTTTAATGCTGCCATGTTCTGTGGTTAAACTCAAAGGTCTCGCACTTTGCTGCATATAGACACATGCAATTATTGACCATTTATACACATGCTGACTGTGTCCTGCCTTTTGGGGTTTTCTGGAAGTATTTTAAGAAATATGGTTTCATCCTGCCCAAGGTTACTTAAACTATGACTTGTTCTTTATAGCTCTTCTGAATTTAAAGGGGCGAGCTTTATTATTAAAGTGGAGTACATGTTTTCGCAGTTTCCACACGGTATGTGCATTTATGGTCAAAGATAATAAATGCACTGGATTTTTACAGTTAAACAATATCTGGTTATGCCAGTGAGTGCCTTTAACCCCCCTGAAATAGTACAATTTAATGCAAACAACTTTACAAATGTACAAAAGCACTTACGATTCAAATATAATGAAAAGGACGTGGAGTGCATTGTTCCAATCTGTGTTTGCCTGTGATTTAAATAAACTGGATATTCAGTGTTCTAGTTTTTATTTGAGAAGCTCCCCTTCATAATAGAACTGTCAAGTAACTGAACAGGGAGATGGCCATGATAACAAAGACACAGACACTGTATAATGCATCAATGCACGATTACCAGAGATGACAGCAAGTCGTAGATAGAATTTGCTATTGAAGTGGTGTCTCTGCGGCTGCTGAGGCAGAACTAGTAGGTCTGTACAGTCTCTTGAGCTATAAGTGTAGCAGTACATGGTTCACGCTTTGACACTCCCACTCAGACCTATACACATAGGATGTTACATGGGGATCCTTCAACCAATGTCCATGATAAAAGCTCTTCTGCCATTTTAATGTGGTTAGCCTGCCTTTAATTTGTTTGGACTGAGGTAGTTATTACCTTAATTATAAAGAACCAGGGTGAATTGGGTCTTTTGAAATGCAATATAGTAAATGATGTATGTTATAAAATACAGTAGGCAGTCACCTGCAATCAAAAGACAAGCTGTTGTTTGAATACTTTCAATATCACTATTTATAACCTTAACAATGGAAGATCCTATGGACATTTTTAAAAAGTACAAATTGTAGTTTAAAGGACTTGTTTAACCTGATTAAAATACACAAATTCAACAAAATATATGCTGTTTCCTTCCCTAAATAAACACATCAGCAATAAATAATTCATATATATTTTTAGTTCTTGTAAATAAGATACATGTTAAAAGTGTATATACTGTACATTTGTATGTAAAATGACTAATTCTGTGCTTGGAGCAGGTCCTGTATCATCTTGCCCTTTACTATTCAATCTACTGTTTTTCAGCCGTTATAAATATTGGTACAAATAGTAATTACTTGCTACATGAACTATTGAAAATCACAAATTCATCAGCATAATACATCGATAAAGGTAGGCAGTAATAGTTAGAATGTCAAGTTATAGCCATTATCATTAACAGAAAAAAGAGACAAAAAATCTAAATAATATTTAAGCTGTATGATGGATCGTGCTTGGGGTTGTAATAAGTATTGGACTCAAGTAAAGGTGACACTTTATTCATACATTATCTTACCTTTATAGATTAAATGGGAGGACATCAGTGGTTATAAACCTATTACCAGAAGTTCACTGTTTTTAGTACTAGGAGACATTTTCCGTGGTCTGATGGATAGAAATATAATAAACTTGGTGGATGAGCTTCATTGATGCAAACATAATCAATGAGGCTGTTGACATCAATGAAGACAGCTAACTTATATCAATAGACAATTCGAGTGAAGCACCTTACTCAGCAAACTAACGGCAGCTTTGTTCCTGGAGACCCATTGCTTGGTCACTTACACCACTGGAGTGTTAAACTTGGTCACTTACACCTCTGGAGTGTTAAACAGCTAGTGAGAGTTAAGCATGTGTCACTGATGTGGACATTTTTAAAGAGTCTCCACAGAAATACAGGCGTTGCTACATCAACATTACTGATGTCACTGTGCATGTGCAAGAAACCCAGGAAAATGGAGTCACGTGGTCCAGTGAAGGAGCCCCTGGTCCAGGAGCCAGGTCTATCAGGTTATCTTGTACAGTATGGAGTTCTACTGTAGTAACAGGCTGACCAACATCACCATTTTCAGAAGCACATTGTGTTCTACAGGTATTATTTGGCAGGTAGTTTTTATAGAACATGCCCATACAGTATGCCATTTCTGAGGCATTACACTTTCTATACCTGGGTTGGAACTCCATCCATCCATCCATCCATCCATCCATCCATCCATCCATCCATTCATTTATCTTCTATATACTTATCCTGTTCAGGGACCTTTCCGTGCCTCTATTCCATGTTTCCTTTTAAGCCCTCATAAAGGCAACATCTCAGTGCATTGTTTAACTACAAGAGCTTGTCTTCAACCACAATATCCTGCCAAATGTATCCAATGGACGAGTGCACTTTACAGGTAAGCATGTTTCTGCGTGGGAGAGTTGTGCGGTTGGACTGACGCACGTGGGCACAGTATTGCTGCCTATAGAACAAGACTCCACGAAATTGTCTGAGAGAGCACTTCTTTGCATCTGACAGTTTCCTTATTGTATTGAATATTGTATTCTTAGCTGTTAGCGTCCGATATTTGAAATCCGTTCATTCACGAGATACTAATGACCACATTAAAACGAGACAGTGTAATACACAAAGGATTTTACAGATCAATTCTAATGACAAGATAATCAATTATTCGGTTTAATAAATCTACTCTGTTAAGTCTAAATGACCCACCAGTAAATGATGTTATTTTAGGTCGCGGGCTCATAATAATTAATAGGGGTCTCGTTTTTATTTGCGATGTGCATAATGTCTGTGGACTGTCTTAACTGCATTTCTAATCTCCGCGTTTAAGTGATTTAGTTGTAGCGTTTATGTTTGCTTTCCAAAAGCCAGTCCCCTGGGAAATAAACGTAGACAGGGAGAAAACTGCAATTAAGGAGCACGCCGTTTCTGTCCTTCGGCTCGCAGTGGCTCGAAAGGATGCCCCCCTTTTGCCAGCCACCCTTTACAGTCACTTCATGCTATTCTGCTGATGAGAGTGCATCGAGTAGTCTGGCTTCCTCGACTGATGTCTTCCTTATTCTGTCTCCTTCTACATTCCCGTTAATCGTGCTGCCTCCTTCTGTTACACAGATTATACTGAAATACGGTAGACACGTTCAGTTCCTTCATTATTTTGCTGGGTGGGGAAAACTAAGGCATTCGCCATAAGGCTACCCTTAGCCTGCATTCAGTCAACGACCGTGTACAGAATCCTGCGCGCGTCCGATCGGCCTCTGAATGGGAATTTCGACCGGATTCGAAGACTGTGAAAAGAAGAAAGGGCATAAAGCGATTTCCACGTTTTTTCCACGCTTGCAAGAAGTTGTGTCTCGCATTTTCAGACTTTCTTTCGGACGCGCTGTGGCATCGTTGAAGTGGCAAGTGTGCATTATGAAAAACCCAGTTTATTTTTAGCTCTGACTGGGGGAAAATAAATAAATAAGAAGAGGCACTGGTGAAGGTTGATCGAGAGAACAGGAAAAGGTGAGCATTAACTTGAAAAGAGTTGGCAGCGACACAGTATCTGTAGACTTACAGGTGTATTATCCTAAAGCGCTGCTTGTTCTAAGACGCAACCAAGGCTGTGAACATGGGCTGTATTCGTCAGTATTTAAATGTCTATTGCGACTTGCAAGCAGCTTTTCATATGTTATATGACATTCCTTTATTACCTGGTAGAGAGGTTAGGGAGGCGGCAGTAAACGGAAAAAGAGTTACAAGTGGGTATGCGTTGCCACGATGCTTGTTTTGCAGCCAATACTGTGAAGATTAGGGTCATGCAGTGTAAACACCCACTCATAAGAATACATTAGAAGTGAGGTGCACAGCGTGACACGGCCAGTGTTGTCTGAGACACAACGCGGAGACTATTTCTACGTGGTTAAAAATAGACAAAGCGTGCTTTGAATACGCATCCAAAGCTAAGAAGGCTAGTACTATGCAGTTATAAGGCTGTTTGATTGTTGTATGAACTCAATTGTAAAACGGTCAAGCTATAGGCCTGTGTAAACACTAAATTCTATTTCAGATAAAACAGTTTTAATAATATAAGATCCACCTTTCAGAAAGCCTTCTCAAAAACATAATCCTACAATGTAACAATTTTCATCAATGAATGGGGTTATTTTAGGCAAATCCACAAGCAGTAACCTAGGCTACATAATACCGTCCCCTATAACCAGTCAACAGCCTATTTGTTTTCAGCAAATAACGGCGTTATCCGAGCGTAACAGGAATGAAATACTGCAATTGAGAGGGTTCTCCCAAGTCATTTTATAGTATAAATATGAATTCTTTTACGCTATATTGACAGCGGAGAAGCAGTCCTGCACCCCCTCAACTCCTGCCGCCTTCTTTGCATCCCCCCCGCTGGGAATTAAGAAAACACCTTTCCATGTGCCGGCCGGGCACGGCTGTAAGACCTAGACGACGAGGGATCGAGGTGATCCGCGGATGACTGGAAACCCAGGGGAGTCTACCACTGTCGCACGAAGGACTGTCACTGTCGCCCGTAAAGACAATACCAGGTAAGACCCTATTTGTAACGCTGATTATACAGATGCATAATCTATGTGGGTTATATTTATCCGACAAAATGTATATAATTGAACATCCTTACGAATAATCTCATGAGAGTTACGATATACACATGCTTGTAGGATGTTGAGATAAACAGCCAGCACAAACGGTTTTAATTGTACACGTTGAAGTAGTTATTTTTTTTTTTTACCTCATGTTGAAGTTTGATGCATAAACCAATCTGCAAATGTAAAAATAACCGTTACATTTCTATAACAGTAAAATCACAGCGTATAGCCTACGTACAACCCATGAATAATTTCGGATTGCGCGACTTTAAGCTTTAATACATGCGTACACAGGCACACTGACATACAGCTACAATTTGTGGAAAACATCTTTACACACACGATTGGTTTTTCCTGACTAACTTGCTCACAAGTATCAGCAGCTGTCATTATATGATCATTTGATCACTCGTATTTAAATGAAGTCGTTCGGACTAAACGCTTTACTGAAAGGTGCATCAACGAAGCACCTCTTGGGATCTGAGCCTGTAAACACAATGCTGGGTGCTCGATCAGTCTTCTAGCCCAGAGCTGGACTTCTCAGGTAGTAGGTATTGTATTGCCAGTAGGGCTCTGTGTGGCCTGGTCAAGTTCTTCCATACCCAATCATGCATTTATGGACCTTGCTTTGTGCACTGGGGCAGAACAGAAAATGGCCTTCCCAAGCTGTTTCCATAAAATTGTGCAAAATGTCTGTGTATGTTGAAGCATTAAGAGTTCCCTGCTCTGGAGCTAAGTTGCCCAGCCCAACCCCTGAAAAATAACCCCATACCATTATCCCTCCTCTACCAAACTTTGCAGTTGGCACAATGCAGTCAGGCAGGTAACCTTCTCCTGGTATCTGCCAAACCCAGACTTGTCCATCAGACTGCCAGACAGAGAAGCCTGATTTGTCACTCCACAGAACACATTTCCAGTACTGTAGAGACCAGTAGTGGTGTACTTTATACCACTCCATCCGACGCTTGGCATTGCGCTTGGTGATGTGAGGCTTGCATGCAGCTGCTTGGCTATGGAAGCCCATTCCATGAAGCTCCCGGCACAGTGTTTGTGCTGCATTAATGCCAGAGGAAGTTTGGAACTCTGCAGTTACTGAGTCAACAGAGTGTTGGCGACTTTCACACACCATGCACCTCAGCACCTGGTACCCCACTCTGTTACTTTACATGGTCTGCTACTTCCTGGCTGAGTTTATGTTGCTCCTGAATGCTTCCACTTCTTAAAAATACAACTTTCAATTGACCATGAAATATCTGGCAGGGAAGGAATTTTGCAAAGTGACTTATTGCAATGAGACATAATATGACAGCACCACGCTTGACTTCACTGAGCTCTTCAGAACAACCCATTCTTTCACAAATTTTTGTAAACCTGTCTGCATGGCTAGGTGCTTGATTCTATGTACTTGTGGCAATGGATCTGAATGAGACACCTGAATTCAGTGATTAAGAGGCGTGTCCCAATACTTTTGTCCATATAGTGTATATGTGTGTTAGTTTTGCCACAGTTTTAATTGTTGCAATATATATGAAATAACAAAGGTGATATATGTGTGTACCATGTAATTATGTACTCAGGATCTAAGAGGATGTTAATTATATTTTCAGGTCTTTGCTAAATGTGAATGGTGAAGAGGTTCCTTTTTGCTTCTTTTTTGCATAATCTAGAAAAAGTCTGTTTCCAGTTGCGTGGTCAGACAAATATTGACGTTTTTGAATTAAGAAATCCCCTGCTGCCATTGAGAAATAAGATCATTTTGTAAAAGGGGAGAGAATTATAAACAGGGAATCTAGGCAAATGGTTGACTAGAATTCAGAAAATTCGCATATTAAAAATGGGAACAAGTAGCACAGAAAATGGGAAGCAATTAAGAAAGGAAATGAGTAATAGCAGCGGTCGGTCCCTCTTTGAGCAAACTAAACTCTGGTTAGACTCATTTAGGTAATCGATTCTCTAATTGGGCAGTTTGTTTTCCAAGTTGTCTATATTGGTCTCAAACTCCTGGACAAGTGAAGACTAATCTGATTATGTTCCTGGTTGAGTAAGAGTACCTTTTTTTCCCAACATGGGTTAGTTTTTGCTTTGTGACATCAGACTAAAAACAATAATGTAACAGACATTGATAATGATTGTAAAGTACTGCAGAGGCACAGGGCTCCATGCTAGCTAAACGAATGGAGGATGTTTTTAATAATGCTGTTATCCCTGTTCCCAGGTCAGAAATGCAGTAGCATTAGCCGGCTAACTCTAAATGGCACTCCCTTGTGCTGTTGCTGTGCAGAAACATTTGAATAGGGAGGCTAGCTTTGGTAGAAGCTAATATTTAGCTACTGCTGTGCTTTTTGGAAATGGAATTGCAAGAATGATCCTTTCATTCTTTTTGTAGTGAAGTCCAAATTCCACAATCATTCCTGTTTTCATACTCATAAACACTTCCCAGTGTTTGCGAGGTAGAGTATACGCTCACTCAATTCACTGCATTGTTCCTCAAAGGAAACCGTGTGTTGTGATGTCCTCATCTTCATTTGTGTCGGCAGATGTGGCAGGATATAGGTAAGTGTTCTGACCAAATCTGACTGTGCCAGCAATCTCATCAACCCGGAAGAAATAAAAATTCACTTGCATCACCTTTAATGTATATGAGCAACTACCAGAGATAAAAGTATGATTATATAACTTGGCTCTATTTGAATGGCTAAAAGGCTCAAAGCAAAAACAGACTTTGCCTTTAATTAGGAGAAGTAAAGGAGTCTGTTTGTGAAAGATGTAATTAAAATCGCTTAAAATGTGCCAGAAAAATTCAATGCAATCATCCAATGAAAAGTCGTAACCACAGATTAGCAAATAGCATTGTGAGTAAACTGCATCCAAGTGGATAATTATTCATTTGCTTGTTGAGATAGGGTGGGACAGGAGTTTAGCGAAAAGCATATCTTTCTAAAAGAAGTGTCGATTTTGTTGGAAATGTCAGCTGTTGCAGCTTGTATGCGCTTGCCAAAAGGCGTTTCTGTCACACTGTAGTTTGTCACACTGTCCAATGATTCATTTATTGTCTTGTGCTACTTTAGGGAGGAAGCAGATTAGTGCTTAGTGCGGAAAACTGGTACTGTTTCACATTGAGAGCATGGTGAAATTTATGGCTGAAATGGGGTTGACATGCAGGATGATCGGCCCAGAAATGGTAAGGATGTCTCACCTGTACGCTGTCATCGTTTTGTTGTAACAATGTCCTGTGTTTTTGGCACAAACATGTTCCCCTATGTCCAGTAGCAAAGGACATACCAGTGTGGTTATGAAAACATACGTTTGTACCAGGCCAGCGGAGAGGACGCTGAAGACGGAAGGCTTCCAGTTGTATTTAAACACGTGTTACAAATAGACCAAACACAGAAACACCATAGTTAAAGATTAATGCTGGGATTTATGGCCTAATTTCATTATCGCCGATTTATACATGAAGCTGTGATAGAATATTTTCTGTATAATTGCAATAAAACCAGAGCGGTTATTTCAGAATTTGTGTGTTTTGTAATCAGATGTGGGTTTTAAACACTCACTTACTATGATCAAAGGCACGGTTCTGCTCGGCCTGTTGCTATCAGGTCTCTGCAGCTTCACAATCACCCAATTATAGCTTTCAAAGAGGTCAGACAGAGGAAAAAAATTCTGTGTTGTCTGTATGCTCACAGTGTTAGCTCCAGGATTCGTTCTCCAAAACGCTGGGATATCAAAAGCCTCAAAGGGTGCCATCAAGCCTGCGGCGCTCCTGTAGCGCGTGTTGGTGTGTGTCGCCTAGACGGATTTTTGCTAGCTTGTTCCCTGGGGGGCCTGTCTGATTTGTGGGTCCCAGGACGCGTTCCTTTGAGTGTTTTAGCCATATCCTCTCAGGGGCCGATGCCCCTTTTTCGATTGAGTGCTATCCCTCTTTTTTTGTGTTTGTACTGCGGCTGAGACACTTCAGCCATTCGGCCGCTATTGATGTGTCGTCTGCAGCTGCCGTGATCGTTTGTATGTTGTCGGTGCCTCCCCCCTCCCCCCATGTGCCTAATTCTGAGTGGGGGTTTTAAGCAAACACGCTAAACTGTTTTATTTACAGTCCCAAATTTAGCTCCCTACCCTATTTTCTCAAGGTTGTGTTGATACTCTTAAGTAATTGTGTTGTGTACATACAATAGTACAGGCAAACTGGCTTGACATGCCATTAGATCATACTCTTTATTTATGTTATGTATGTATTCTTTGTACAGTTTTTGATTGCCCAGTCTCTCTTAACCTTACACGTTGATGAAACTTCAATGAAACGTGCACCCTATTCAGTCATCTTCCACCATCTTGTCTAGACCATGGGGAGTGTAGAACCTATCACAGTTATCCATGGTTTCGGTTATCTGTGTTTCACTACGATGTGAAAAAAAGCAAAATATGTAACAGTATGTTTTTTCAATGTTCCCTCGTCCTTTGAGGCGTAAAAAAAAAAGCGAAGATGTTCAAGTGCTCCGTAATTCCTCGATGCTTGATACTTTTTCAATGCTCTGTCATCTCTTGAGAACTAGGCTAAAATGTCAGAATCCCTTTCATTCGAGAGAGTACAGTTGTACATCACTGAATAATAATGTATAATGTACTTTATTAATACTGTGTTTAATGTTGGTTGCATTTTACTTTCCCTAATTTATCAATTATCATAGGTAAGTACTGGAAAATAACAGCATACATGGATGTTTCTGTGGATGTTTCACTGTTATCCACAGTTCGAGCTATTTGTGGTTAGGTCTTGTAGCGCATCACCCGCGATACGCATGGACCACAATAGCGGGATGGGGGAAGCCACTTATTGCAGGGCTTACACTCATACACGTTTGGACTGCGTGAGGAAGTGCGCACAGCAGAGGGCAAACATGCTAACTCCACACGTAAACGGGGTGGGGGCAAGATCTGTGGCATCAGCCCTGGGGGGGGGCGAGATGGCGGCATCACGCTCCGTGCCGTCGTGCTGCCGCTGCTATATTACTGCTCGTGTCTAAAAATAATGTTGTTTTTGCTCCATCCAAACATCAGCTAAACAAACAGCAGAATAGGTGCAATGTGAAGTTGTCCTGGCTTTCTTGTTTATTTTATAACCTCATGTCCATGCAATATGCTTCTTATGTCTAAGGGAATTTTCACGCCGGCGGTTTTTAGTCTGGTTAACACAGGGTGTGAGAATGCCCTAAATTCTCATTTTTTTCTCATTTCACCCAGTCAGCAAATTCCGATTCCTTTTTCTTGGGTCTTGTGGCCTCCCTACTCCTGCCCCCCCCGAAGAGGTAATACCAAACAAACCGGCGTTCCCTTCTGGGCTCCCAGAGTCACCTGGTTCTCTGTGCCAAGCCTCTCAGGGTCTCCTGCGTTAATATAATACTGTACAGCTGGTGAACTCACAGGTCGCATATGCTCAATACGAAAACATCCCGGAATCCTTTGTTTATTATTTAACTCTACGCTTTTGACACACGTGCGTTATGTGTGCTGAAAAAATACAATATTTCTTGGAGCGTGTGGGAGGTTTCACTATTTGTGAAACAACTTCAAACCAGCTACCTTTTCAGTCACGATAGTGTTTTTTTTTCATTGTGGTTGAAGTCTTTGCAATCTGCCTCTGGCTGACACTTTGGGGGTAGGGGTTTGGATCCGGTACTTGCTGCAAGTGTGCAGAATTTCTTTTTCATGCCAGTTTCCTCTGGACACACCGTTTTCCTCTGGTTGGCTAATTGGTCTCTCTAAACCACCTTCTGTGTGAGTGTGTGTGTGTAGGTGCCCTCTGATGGACTGTCACCCAGTTGGGAGTTGACCCCAGCCTTGTACCCTGTGCTGCCTGGGATTGGCTCCAGCCCCCCCCCCTGACCCTGCTTGGGATAAGCAGTTGGAATATAGATGGATTAATTCTGACCCTGTGACACAGGCCAGGATAAGTGGGTTTTATTTTAATTATAGTGAATGCTGATCCTCTAATCAAACTCTACTGCAAGTGTTAAGGCTATAAATTTTCAGGAAGTCAGCTTTTTAACTGTAAGTGTTTTTAGAAATGGAATTGATCCATTCATCTATCTTCCAGTTGGTTGTTCTGGTCAGGGTTGGGAGGGATGGGACGGGGGGGGGATCACAGCTGAAACCTCTCATATAGTATGAGGCTAGGATGCCACTTCCAGAGTTTCTGAAAGATGTAATGTTTAATTACACTGTCCATGTTTAATTACACTGTCCATCTATCTTTCAGCTGCTCACCCATTACATGGTCGCAGGGACCTTAGTAGAGAGACAACAACTTGGATGGATAGATGTATCAATATGCATTTTATTACTAAATGATTTGTTTATTCAGTGCTGGATTATCAGTATTTTTGATTAGATTTCTAACCATGTCATGAGTCAGAGTCAGAGCTTCTAGGTAAAAACACATTTATTTGCTTTTTATGCATGTTCTGAAACCGAGCATCCCAACCTGGCCAGTGCTGCTGTCAGGCCAAGTCTTCTGCCCACTGGTCCCTTTGTCCGTAAGACGACTCTTCCTCTGCAGAAAAGAGGTAACCAGTGGGGCTCGGGGACGCTGACTGGTCTACGGCTCCTAGACGAGGTGCAAAAAATGCAGACTAGGGCACACCAGAGTGGAAAACCAGAAATAGGAAATAGGACCCAGAAACAGGAAGTGAGGCTGAAGCACAGAAACCAGGATGCTCACAGAAAAGCCGTGAACAAGGCATCAGTCACCCAACACAGGACCATGAATCGGGATCAGGAATCCAGAAACAGGAACAGGATCAGGAACAGGACATTAGCCACCCAGGTCCTGAAACTCAAGACAAGATGCTAGTCAATAAGAACCATGATTCATGGAATATGACAACAAGACTCCAAACCACTAAGCCAGGGATCCTGCTGGGTACAGAGAAAAACAAGAGAGACACTTCAAACCCCACAGACGAGCTTCCGAACTGAAGGCCATTCTGAGCCTGATGCTCTACGAGCATGACGATGACGGAACAGCAGGCAATGCTTACTGCTCTGTTTAAATAAGCTTCAGATCTAATTGCCACTGACTCAGAGTGCCATCCCAGAACAGGCTCTAGTACTTGATTACCAATCAGGACAGGTGCCCTAATTCATTGCTGAAGCATGTGGCACTATTGTTTTGATCTTCCCTTTGGTTAGTTGAAGTACTAGGAAGCCAGAGACCAGATCAGTGAAAGTCTTGATGACTCTCTGTTTCCTGAAAAATCTTAGTGGTCATTGAATAGTCTTATTAGGTTCTTGATTTGTTGCAAGCAGAGCAGACTTACCATAAGGCGTGGGCAGACAGCCGCCTCGGGGCCCCGAAAACGAAGCCCCCCCAAAGTTGCCCCAATCCCAGCTGTAATTTAGTAATGATTATTCCATTATTTTTATTCCATTACTTTAAGATTGCAAGCTAACCAGCTTTCTTTTAACACTGGAGACTACTGGTTGTTCGCTGCCAAGCAAACTGGCAAAAAGTAACAAGAATAAAACAGCACATAGATACAAGACTGACATTACGTGTCCATTGTTCGACACAGTTTCGCTAGAGTGGTTCACAACTTGTGAACGGATGCGGAGAGAACACAATTAAATAGGGATGCACCGAAATGAAAATTCTTGGCAGAAACCAAAAACCAAAAAAGAGGAAACCAAGGCCGAAGGCCGAAATCCGAAACACCGAAAGAAATGATGGCAATAATTAGTACCATTGCATTTATGGCTATGACTGTGTACTAACCTTACTAAAATCAAGGCATTGCATAAATTAATATTAAAGTTTCAAAGAATAAATCAGTTACAAATTATGAAAATATTTATTTTCC
>JABFEB020000002.1:24427463-24439386 GCA_019775895.2 Stomatorhinus ivindoensis | reverse complement strand
GTTGGGTCCTAATACCTTGTTCACTTTTGCCCCCCCCCCCCCACCCCCAGATACTTTTGCTAGCAAAGTGGCAGCCATACAGGACCAATATGCCGACGCCTCCATTGGCAACGTGACGGGCAGCAATGCCGTCAACGTGTTCCTGGGCATCGGCGTGGCGTGGACCATCGCCGCCGTCTATTGGCGCAGCAAGGGCAAGGAGTTCCGCGTGGAGCCCGGCTCGCTGGCCTTCTCCGTCACGCTCTTCACCATCCTGGCGGTGGTGTGTGTCTTGGTACTGCTGTACCGCCGAAGGCCCTCCGTGGCGGGGGGGGAACTGGGGGGGCCGCGGACGACCAAGTTGCTCACTTCCCTCCTCTTCTTCTCCCTCTGGCTGATCTACATCCTGTTGGCTTCACTTGAGGCCTATTGCCATGTACCTGGCTTCTAAGGGGACTAGCGCGCAGCAGCTCCCACCCATACTGTCCTCTCAGTCAGTGATATCAGCAAACACACCCCATCCCACCCCCATCCAAATGCTCGCCTACTGACCAATCAACTCTACTCAGTGTATTTTATTTCTGGTGGTACTTCCATTAATGGATTTTGTTGGATTAACTTTATGATTTTTGGCAGTCTTACCAGGATCAGTGAGATCCTACTAGGGACATAGTTCCTGTCGATTATTATTTTAATAGTTAAATATCCCTTCCCTGCTTCATCCTGGGTTATGCATTCAAGGAAATTTGATTGCCAATAGGAGAAAATGAATTACGATTCTTCCTGTACCGCTAAGAGAAACGAGTGTTCCACCACTTACAGAACAGCTTCTCCACTCCACAGAGCGGAGTCACACACCCGTGTCCTGCTGGTGTGAGGACATTTGTGAGGAAAGCCGTGGAGAATTGACAGAAGTGAGGATTCCTAGGAAAACAAGCTGGTCACTCACTCAGAGAGATTCACATTCGTCAAGGGCATGGATGTGCTACCAGGATTTCAGAAAACATGAGAAGACACCTTACCGTGCAGGGAGAGAACTGCAACCTAACGTGACATTATTCTGTTCAGGAGGAAATGCGATAGAGACAATAAAAGCAGAAATGGTTTAGTTTAGGTGTGAACTTTAACTCAGTGACTGAAGATGATGTTGGTGTTTTGCTGTATATTTTGTGTGTTAAATGTGCTTGATTTGTTGACGTCGGTAAGAAACACAAGTGAGGTCCGCTACGTTCAACGTGAAAAAACCCTGTATGATGTTAGTAATACTTAAATTCCTCATTGGCTCTGGCGTACATAAAATGCAAGGTACGATATTAATGAATATCTGCACTAGGAACTCCATTTTTTTAAAACAGTATGTTGCCTTCATGAGCAAAATTTGATGTCGGCTGTTCCTGTAGAAGGTCAGATTGCTGCATCAGAAATTTAAATGTGGGAGCAATACAAAGCTGAACAACCAATCAAGCAGATAATGGTCTTCTGCTCTTAGTCCTCAACTCCATCAAAAAGATAAGACTTTGGTTCCTACATCCATACTCCGAACCCGGACCAGCTGTAGTTGTAGTCTCTAGGGGTCACACCATCCCTGTCACCAGTTCCAAGCTAGAAATCATTCTCTCTCTGCCCTGCCCAGGATATAAAAAGATTACGGTGATGTTATAGTTAAAAACTAAGCATGAATGCTGTGCTGTGCGTCTCCATTGTGGAAGCTGTATAGGGTTGCAAAGATCAAGGAGGGGCTGGGTTCTATTTTAAAAAGCAGTAGCACATAATGAAAAGTCAGGAGCAACTTGAAACCAACACGGTTCTTAAGCAGGTTCCAACAGCCATGCTGAATCCACATCCACATTCGACCGTCAGTGCGGATGCTGGGTATGGCTTTCATATGACTTAGCAACCAAGTGCTGGCACCCGACCCATGGTGCTGAGTGCTTATGGGAGTGTATCCGTATTACAGTATGAGTAATGGGTTTGACTGAACGAGTGGCCGGTCAGGGGAGAATGACATGCTTTCTGCTGGATGGCTGGAAGGCTCATTCTCTAGCAGTCTGCATGTCAGACTGACGCCAACAACGCTTACTGACACCATTCAGAAAAAGCATGAAAAGTGAATTTCCTCAGGCTTTCTGGAATTTTCCAAATTTTACAGAAGGCCCCACTGAGACTGAAAGCCCTGTGGTCAACTGACTAGGCGCAAATATGTTTTATAACCGCAAACAGTGTAAAATATAAACACAGCAAAACCACAATGTAGAGCCATGAAGTGGATGTGAACAGCATATCTTGTACACATTTACCTTTGCATTCTCAGTTAACAATACAGACGCTGCTCACTTAGCGACCGAGCTCCATTCCTACAACTTGCTCATTGAGTGAATCGGTCAGTAAGCAAGGAACTGCCCCTCGCCGATATCTCAAGCGTACTGTATGGGTAATGGTTTTGCGTCAACCATCTTTAGATATTGTTTTAATGATGCCTTTGCACCATTTATAATATTTTTAGTATATTTGTAAATGTTTACAGGTAGTGGGAAGTCGTTTTTATTTATTCTAGCTGACATCCTGTGTTATGGGGTGTACAATAAAGTACAAATTTATAGACAAGAAGTGCAGTCCTGGAGATTGCGAATGGTAGTGACTACGGAGTGACTCTGGGAGTGAGACTGCGACTGAGAAAGGGTGACGTGAGGTGAGATGTCTGGTACTGAGACGCTGCACTGCTGTTTCCATGACCAAAGTTCTCGTACAGTGTATAATACTGACCGGCCGGAGAGTGGGTCATAAGTCCGGGCGGTACAAAAACAGGTAGGTCGTTAAGTGAGGGGTGTCTGTAATGTACTGTATAGTTTACATTTAATGTGTTGGGAATGGAGATTTATCTCATAAAGGTAGATTTAAAAAGACCAAAAGACACTTTTAGCTTGAGTATTTATATTTCTAAAGCGTATTTATATACCGGTACTATTTATTAAGTGTGAAAGTGTGCTGTTAGCATATTTTTAGTTCTCGGGTTGCTAGGCAACCATCTCTAAGAGTCATTATCTTCTTGTCATTATGGTTGTCTGTTTAAGTAGGGAGCAATTGGTAGCTGTAGTCTCCTTATAAGGTCATCCAGCCTCTATTTTAGACTCACTACAGTCATTCTTAATGATATAAAGTGTGTCCTACTGAAGACAAAAATCTGCCTTAATTGGTATCTCCACCTGCTTTTAAATAGGGTGGGGGGAATTAAACGTGACCTAGGAAAGATTCTGTCCTGGTAGTTGGGCACAGGGGGGGGGTCACACTGAAGTCTCTTTTCCTAAGTGAGCCTGCCCCAGCATTTCCTCCCCACCTAGCACCACAAAGTGATGTTATATAAGATTATGAGTTATACATGGCCTGAGAGCTGACTTGGGATCTGGCGTGCATCACAATGCAGCTCTCTTACAATTAGTTTGTGCCATTGCGTGGAACATACTTCCTTATGGATCTGATCCTAATGTAATGTCCTATCTGGCAAAAGTTCCACTTCCCTAATCCAATCAGCCAGAATTTAGCTTCTCAGTGGCTCTCGGCTGATGACCGACAACTGCTGGAGGAAGAGGGTTGGGGTTAGTCCCTTAGCCCCTCCAGGGGTGTGCTACGCACTGAGATATAAACACGCTGTGGTACTGACACAGCTCCCTCACTCCTTTCCTTAAGTGTGTCATAGAGGACAATTGCTCATCAAAACCACAATGTAGAGCCATGAAGTGGATGTGAACAGCATATCTTGTACACATTTACTTTTGTATTCTCAGTTAACAATACAGACACTCGTCACTAGTCTGAGGGACCAGATGCAACTACTAAGTTCAGTTTCAGAAAGTACAAATCCAGACCAAGATTTTGTTTCAACCAACCATTTGAATATAAGGAGTCACATTCACAGAGTATTTAGCTGGAACAAAAGTTTGGTCTGGATTTGTACTTTCTTGACCTGAAATTTCCACCTCTGGACTGCTGGCAGAAGTGGGTTGGGATCCACCTCTGGAAATTTCACAATATAACTGACACAGTATAAATGGCTGTTTAAATGTGTTAAATTGTGCAACCATTACATTTATAAGTCATCCACAGACTGAGATTCATCCTGGGTAAATGTCTTTTATGCAAGCATCAATGAGTACCATTAGGGTTGTGTGAAAAAAACATCAAAGGTGGCTATTTGGCTGAACGGAATCGATATTGTGAATGTAGTTCATTTTGTGGAGTTAATGGCTCTGTGATTCTTAAAGCGCCAGCAGCACATCCTGCGTTTATGGTCAGTGTTGGAAGAGAGGGGCGTCATCATAAAAACCACAACCAGATGTGAAATACTGAAATACTGTGTCTCTATTTGAACGTGATCCGCTAGCCTATAGCCCTGTGATGGACAGCCGTGCTGTCGATGTGACAGATGTTTATCTTTCTCGGACATTAGGATTTTTTTGAATAATAGTAATTCTTCTGTGTCCAGATACCAGTGCCAGGTGGTGAGATTCTGAACAGAACTTTTTCATTTTTGGCAAAGTATGGGACCTATCACATTCCACACACAAAGCAGACACTCTTTTTGGTGTTGAATCACATCTTTTACGTGCAGTTATTTGGCTGCCGTCAGATTATGTTGGAACAAACAAATTAAAAAATTGATGTGCATTACCAGTGTCAGAGCTTTTGAAATCCTACATCTGCAAAAAAAACTGCTTTGAGGTTTATAATTTGCTTGTTATGCATGCCTGCTTCATTGAAGTATAGAGGTTTTGCATATGCCGCTAAAATGGAATGCTAGCAAAAACATGCAGAACACATAGTCTCCGTACGGTCACTTCACTTTTATATCATTACGCTTCAATGTCTCTATAGTGTTGACACATCCTGCTTTTGTTTTTCCTGTACATGTTCTGTCTAAATTTTAACCATCTGATATCAGCATTTGTTTGAATTAAGTATACTTGATATTTTGTTTATAAAATCAAAGTTTGTAGCCCTGTTTTTAAAAGACTCACTAAGTGCTTTTAAAAAGTTTGTTTTGTTATATTCTTCTTCTGTTTTTGATTTATGTGTGTAGGTTTATTGAACATTTAGAAACTTTGTTTGATGTCACAATAAGTCACAATAAGATGTTTTCAGTGTGTTAGAGTCAGAGTCAATATAAATGTATGAGAGTATGTCAGATTGCATGCTTCCCAAGTCATTGGAACCTTTAATGTGATGTAAAATTATATTTTCAAAGGTGGAAAAGGACCTTTTGTTTACAAAGTAACCATTTGTCTTTATTTTGTCTATTTATAAGTTCATTAAAACCCCGAAAGACAGCTTATAATTAAGTGGATCAGAGTATTATTTAACATTCAATTAAAAGGTGTTTGTTCTTTTTGGTGATACGTACATTATCATTATACATGAATGGAACATTACAGAGGATGTTTTAATAGCCTATAATCCATCCATCCATTTTCTATACCCGCATATCCTACTGGGTCGCGGGGGGTCCAGAGCCTACCCGGAAGCAACGGGCACGAGGCAGTGAACAACCCTGGACGGGGGGCCAGCCCATCGCAGGGCACACCCACACACCATTCACACACACAGGCACACCTACAGGCAATTTAGCAACTCCAATCTCCTCAGCTGTGGGGGGGAAACCGGAGTACCCGGAGGAAACCCCATGATGGCACAGGGAGAACATGCAAACTCCACACACATGGAACCCAGGTCCCAGAGGTGTGAAGCAACAGTGCTAACCACTGCACCACCATGCCGCCCCCATAGCCTATAATAAAACAGATTTTTAACACACAGATAAACACAAACACACTGTATGGACAGAAGTATTAGGACACCTGGCCATTACATCCACGGGAATTTTAATGACATCTCATTCTAAATCCATAGGCATCAGAATGGAGCTGGTTCCCCCTTTGCAGCTGTAACAGCCGCCACTCTTCTGGGAAGGCTTTCCACAAGATTTTGGAGCATGTCTATAGGAATTTTTGCCCAATCATCCAGAAGAGTATTTGTGAGGTCACTGGAACTAAGGGACCCAGCCCTACCCCTGAAAAACAACCCCATACCATTATCCCTCCTCCACCAAACTTCACAGTTGGCACAATGCAGTCAGGCAGGCTTTGTTCTCCTGGTATCTGCCAAACCCAGACTCGTCCATCAGACTCCCAGACAGAGAAGCATAATTTGTCACTCCACAGAACACGTTTCCATTGCTCCAGAGTCCCGTGGCAGCCTGCTTTACACCACTCCATCCAGCGCTTGGCATTGCGCTTGATAATATAAGGCTTGCATGCAGCTACTCGGCCATGGAAGCCCATTCCATGAAGCTCCCGACACAGTTTTCATGCTGGGGTTAATGCCAGAGCAAGTTTGGAACTCTGCAGTTACTGAGTCAACAGAGATTATTACGCACCATGCACCTCAGCACCTGGCAACCCTGGGGTGTTAATTTACATGGTCTGCCACTTTGTAGCTGAGTTTCTGTTGTTCCTGAATGCTTCCACATAGCGATAATACCGCTTTCAGGTAACCATGAAATATCCGGCAGGGTAGAAATTTAATGAACTGAAATATTGCAAGGGTGTCAATACCACGCTAGAATTCACTGAGCTCTTCAGAATGACCCATTCTTTCACAAACACTTGTAAACCTGACTGCATGCCTGGGTGCCTGATTTTATACACCTGTGGTAATGAGTCTGACTGAAACAAGTAAAAGGTGTGTATGTATATATGCATATTTTAATTTACCTGGTTAAATCAGATGAAGGACATACCCCTCGTGACAAATGTCTCCTAGGGCAATGACACAGGTGGTCACTTGAGTAGAAGAAGGAGAGATGCCCCTGTGTTGAGATGTTGAGAGACCTGCAGACCTAGGAACAGAGACGTTTCATTTAGAAATCAAGAAAGGTCATTTTGAAGGGGCCTTGTGGCAGATATTAGAATGTTCAATATAGGATAATAACGATTTGCTTTGCTTAATTATTAGTACTTAAGCTTTCAAAAGGCACAGTGATAACAGCCTCGACCTCAGTATTTGCATACAACCACAAGAACACCATAAAATCATTTCTGCACAATCAGCTTCAATGAATGCAAGAACACCTAGAGCTGTCTGCTAAATACATTTAGCCTAAATGATTTTCCATGCAAGGTTTGAATGCACTATAACATTTTTAGAATAAATGTACACTTGGATATACAGGAGCAGGGGCGTTGTTAGGCCTATTTAAGGGAGGGTAGGGCTTTAGCACCCCTAAAATATTTTTTAGCTCCCACAAATAAATATGTATTTATTGGCTTAAGTCATGAATAGCTTTTTATATTATATATAAGGTTGGCATCAACTCCCCCCCTCCAACGAGTGTGTGTGTGTGTGTATATATATATATATATATATATATATACACACACACACATATATATATATATATATCTAGCGGTCAAACACATTCCCTGTACCTGGAGGCATCATAGCGCTTAATTGACGGGACAGATGTAGTTAGGTTACATACTGCACGAAACGTCACTTGTCTCTTTTAGTTGCTGAGCTCCGATCGTGGAGACGACGTAAAATGGTGTCGGGAGATCAGCGATATTAGTTTGCAGCAGAGCAAATTTGGAACAAACGGTGTATTGATAGGATTGCAGCGCTGCATGCTTCGGGAGCATCATAAGCGCCACACTTGCCGGTTAGGAACGCACCATTACTGAAGGCGGCAGCGTTTAACGGGTTTCCGAGTACTTGCAGCGTACATCTTAAAAGAACCACAAATTACCAAACTCAGCTCCAGGCTGTTTCGCAAATTATGCGCAAATGCCTCCAGTCACGTAGATCTCAGATCGGTGAACTTGCATCATTAGTGGGGTTGAATTACAGCATACCATGAGAGGGCATGAAACGGGGGGGGAAGATTCAAAAAACGAGCTCTATTTTGAGCACTACTGGTGAAGCACTTGACAGTTCATCTGCCACAACACTTTTTTTGTGTTTTCCATTTAAATACTAGCGATCAAACGAACTCCTGTGCTATTCTTCAGTTTGTTAGGTAGGTGACAGAAGTAAGCAAACTCCAGCAGATGTAAATGAAACCTTACTTTCCACAGGACTCCTGCTTTGCCTACCGCACATGTTCCTCCCATGTAGTCCCTTCTCATAGTGATAGGAGAAACAAGCCCCTAGAATACCCTGCATGCTCTGGGTATGAGCTGTCAATCACTGCCTGCCCACAACCAATGAGAATCGCTATGGTACCCAAGAAACATCCCATTGAGGCTATTGGTAATTGATGGCACATATAAATTCACCCACCATGGATGTCCTGATAGATGCTTTAAGATATGCACGTTTTTATATCTGAAAGCAAGCAGGCAGGTAGTATGGTGGTTAGTGCTTTTACCTCCCATCTCTGGAGACCAGCATTTAAGTCTCCGTCTTGCTTCATGTGTGTGGAGTTTGCATGCTCTCTCTGTGTTGTCATGGAATCTCTTCTGGGTTCTCCGATTTCTCCCTACAGCCCAGAACCATGCTGAGGTGAATTGGAGTTCCGAAATTACCCAAAGGTGTGAATAGTGTGTGATTGTGCCCTTTGATGGATTGACACCCAATCCTGGGTTTTTCTCCCCTCGTACCTGTAGCTTCTGGGATAAGATCTGGACTCCCCCACGACACTGAACAAAACTGGTGTGTACAGAAAACAGACGGCTGAGGCTATGTGCTCTTTGTCAGTGTGATGTTACACAGCTGACCATAAATACTTTTCAAAAAGCCGATGCCTCCATCAATGCGCAGGACTCTCCCTAAGCCTTTCATTAATGTTTACTTTACTCCACTCCATGTTCTCGGTAAGCTTGCAGTCCCGGATATTCAAACGGGAACTGGAATTAATCTGTGACTGTTGGGTTTACTGGGAGCTGTCAGGAGCTGGCCCGTGGCTGACCATTTTGCAATCTTTATTACAGTGCCATGTGGCCAATGAGAACAGCGTCAATGACCAGAACCTGAACTTCATGCCACTGCTGAAACTGCAAGACGTGTCAAGCTTTTTTTTTGTTTTGCGTCTTCGAGGAGAGTCGTGCACTGGAGGCTGTGCAATACCGAAAGTATGTGACATCTTCTTATAGGGAAAAACTACAGTTTCTCTATTCTGGAATTGTTATGGTTTTCATGCTTACGTTGCCAAGCAGTGCTCATCGCCTGTGCTCATCGCCTGTGCTCATGTATGAACTGCACCTGCTCACGTTTCCTATCCCTCTACGCGTCGGAAGACTGACCTCTAAGGCAACGGCGCAATGAAATCAGACAATACACAAAATTCCTGCATTTATTGAATGTAGTTTATATTATTTTTCCAGACAATAAAAATTACATCCTGAATAATTTTCCCTTTCACAAGACGCACCAATAATTTCTACATACAGTGTTAACATACCAAGTGTCTCTTTCTGATGTACATGACAAGGTAAAAAGCTAAATGCAAGAATTAAAACAGCCACCAAAAATGCGTACAATTCAGACAACTGCTTGTTTACAGACCACACATTCAGTATTGTAGGACAGGTACCGTGGAAATGTTTCAGCTAGAACAAAACTATAATAATAAAAATGATAAAATAATAATAATAATAATAAAATAGTAAAGCTTGTCCCAGCATTTGTAATACAAATCATAGCTCTACCATTAATGTTCAAAGTCTGTAATGAGAGGTACACAATCCTAATTTAATATTATATATATATATATATATATATATATATCATCTAGAATTAAAGAATCCCTTTAAAGCACCGCCCAGTTTCCAGCCACTAGTCATTTGTAAATGTCATTAAACACCCAGTAATTATTAAACACCCAGAGGACACTGCATTCCTTACAGTTGTTGAACAAGGCTTGACCTTCCTGGATTCAGTAAATGTCAACGCCGGACTTCACGCCGTTTAAAGGCCAGCGGTGGCAAACCCTTGCACCATTTCGGTAGGTCAGCCAATCGAATGTATCTAACAGCAACACATACCTCTCAATTTGCACAAAAATTAATTTGGATTTGGATAAAGAACAGCAATCTCCTTTTCAACCAGTAGAGGCACTGCTGTCAAACTGTGGTACGGATGCACTGGCCTGGCTGGGTATTCTGGAGCTACAGGATGAAGCGTGTAAAGGTGCGTGTCCCAAGTCCAATAGCACGCACTGTCTGGAGGCCATCTGGTGGCACGTAAGGGTGAAGAGACATGGCATTACAGTGGTGGTTCTAGCATTTCCTACCATAGACAGGACATAGTTGTTTTTTTTTTAAGATTTGGGGACAAACCACACACATTGATTACACTCTTAGTCTTTTAAAAAGAAAGACGACAGTTTAAAAACTAATTTACAAAAAGAGAACATGTTCCCTTCTCCCAGAGTTAATCTGGAAAAGCACTTTCAGTGACAAACGTGACAGTCATGCAACACGGGACAATAACCTTTAAATCAGTGAGTCTCATTCCGGTCCCAAGGGAGCCCGAGATGATCCCTACTTCTGCTCCCAGCCAGACTGTCCACTGGACTGGAGCTGGACCGCCCGAGGATCCCCGAGGTTCGAGAAACATCGCTTTAAATGAGCTAATGGCAGAACATGGACGACAGCATGGCGGCACTCTGCTTTACACGCTACGCCCCTCCTCCGTAAAGTGGAGGCCGGACTACACTCCTGACACCAGTTTCCAAACCAAATGCCAGTGCAGAGAACGGTAAACATCAAAGGGCAAATAACACAAGACGAACTTTTCCAGACCCATAGGTTAGCTTGTCCAAATTGTCAGTGTAATCTGTTACCCAAACGCCGCAGCTGAGTGCGAGAGGAGCCCGATGCAGCGGGCGGCTGCAGGACAAACACAACCTGACGCATCTCTAAATAACCACAACGCACGTATTTCTGTCCCGAAGAGGATTATGTCAGATCTTTCCACCGCTAAGTAACTTGATAGATAGACAGGCAGCAGGTGGCATGAGGGGGTATGGGGATGAGGATGCTGCGGTTGAGACACACTCTGGGCCCCCCCCCCCCCCCTCAGCCCAGCCACCCCCCTCATTTCCACCATTAGTCAGTAGTAAAATTCATATTCAAAAACCAAACAGTCAGATCACATAAAGACGTACAAAAAAATTTTTTTAATCTACTCCGCCTTCTCACTAAATCAGGCACTAATTACTCACGTCAAAAACGAGACAGAAGTGATGGATCAGCCTCTGCTGATACCAATGGAGAGAGGGACCACTCTACGGCTCTCCCCGGCTCCGCAGTGCATGTCACATGGCCCTCAGGAGGGCCGTCTGGAGCTGTATGTCGTGGGGCTGTGTACGTGTGTGACGTCAGCCACGGGGGGGGGGGGGGAGCAAGCTGCCAATACAGTCATTATTACTGTATCTACCATCCGTCTGACTGGCGTGCAGCTGCGGACCAGGCGCTGCTTGCAGACTGACCCTGTTCTAGCGGGCAGCCTCTTCCAGCAGGAATACACAAGTCCCGATATCTACCCCATAGCCCCCGTGGCGGACAGAGGTCGACAGCAGCCATCGCAGCTGCATGACGGGGGGGAGGGGGGGGGGGGTGATTATAGGCAAGATGGTGATCTGGTTAAGCAAACTAATGATACAAAAAAATATCACTGTGGTGAAATGGGATGCGTGGGGTCCGAATGACATCATCGGTATGAGGTGACAAGTCAGGAAGGTACAACGCTACGCTGGCCCCGGGGGAGGGGCCACGGTCATCCGATTATTTGGGGGTGGGGCCTGTCTCCAGGCCATCAACACAGGAATACATTATATACAACCACAGACTTACACAGCAAACCCCAAGCCCAATCTGGACAATACAGAACTGTTACATTTATACTTCCCAGGTGTATGAATTTTAGTACCAAGATAACACACCTACAAAACACA
>JABFEB020000002.1:24407104-24427394 GCA_019775895.2 Stomatorhinus ivindoensis | reverse complement strand
TTAACTGCTTGAGATTGGGGGCCATTTCATTTTCAGATCCACTGTCTAGTGACAACTACAGGACCGTTTTACCACATCAACAGCATTAATGCTTATTTGTAATGTTTGTTGACTGCTGTCAGAATAACTGGATCACTGTCTTGGCTATAAAAGGATCGGGGTGCAATTTATCATGTAAACAGGTTCTTTCTATGTTATAATATACAACGCAGCCCGGCACTATCGCAAACCTAAATCGCTAAATTGCAGTAGCCCACCACCTGGTGGCCAGATTTACACACTACACACAGGCAATTGCAAAGCTAATAAATAAATACAAATTTACCTCTGAATTAAGATGTGCCCTTTATGTCCACAGTTCTCACCAAGATAAGATTAGGCATGTCTAACGAGTTAAAACATTCATAGAAACCCATACCAATAAAAGAGCAAAAAGCTTTGGTAAAAATTCTCAGAAGATAGCGACAGCCTGATAAGAGACTAGGGATTAAAAAAAAAAAACATTTAGATACTTAAAACAAAATTAAGTAATAGTACTATTTCTAGGTCAGTGAGCATATGGGAGGAGGCATGGAGCAAAGTGTAATGAGGGGATTCTGATAAGTTACACCGACGTCAGCCGTGCCTCTGATAAGACTGGCGTCTTGGAGGACGAGTCCGCCAGTGAGGCTGCACTATTGTCCAGGGTCTGCCCTTCGTGCCAGCTGCGATTGTGCGGGGAATACGGCGGCGTGCTGCTGTTGGAGGGCGGCCCAGAGCTGGTGCTGTCATTGTTGGAGACGGAGCCCAGGTTCATGTCTAGCTCCCCCTGCAGGTACTGGCAGATTTCCTCCGGCAGTCGCTGCAGCTCGGCATCCATCTCTCTGTCCAGCCGGGCCTGTTGCTGAGGCGGAGAAAGAAAACGGAAGCGTCCGTCTCAGGAACAGCAGCGCGCGCGAGAAAAGCAACAAAACAGTATTTTGTATGGATGGGTGTGTACAAGGCGCCTAGAACAGTCAACGGGGAAAAAAAAAAATCACATGCTGAACCAACTGCACAAAACACTTAAGGGCAAATATTTTAAAGCTGATAAAAGAGAAGGATGTGGATGGAGGAAGAGGAGGCAGGGGCTGAGGCGAGATGGGAGCACGAACCACAGGGAGCTCCTCCTCGAAGTGCTGCAGGACCTCCCTCTGCCGCAGAACCAGCTTATCCTGCCGCCTCTTCTGAGCCTCGTCCAGCTGCGAATGGACAGATGCACAGGTCACAGTGCCACTTTTACCGACTGCCAGTTGGATGTCTGCAGGACAGTGTGACTCTAACACAGAAAGGTCACTGCATTAGCGCGGGGCTTTGAAGGCCGTGTCTCCCAACCCGCTCCTCTGGGACTCCCTATGGTCCACGTTTTTGCTCCCGGCCAGCTTCGTGCCAGACAGTCCACAAGCAGAAGCAAAAATGTGGACTATCTGGGGGCTCCCAAGGACTGGATTGGGAGGCACTACTTTAGGCGACCAGCTGCCTGTCACCTCAGATAGAAGATGGAGACCCAGTGCTGTATTCACAGCGAAACACAGTATAAGCAGAGACAGACACACATTTTTTCCTCGATTCTAACAAACCGCGAAAATATGAAAAATTAGATAAAAGCAAGAGACAGACAGAGGGCTTTGTGAGCAGAGCTGGCCTCGGGAGGGTCCAGTGCGCAGCGCTAAAGGCCACGGCCAGGCAGAGGCCCGACAGGACCAGCTCGCCCCGGGTTCGGCTAACGGGACTCACTTTGCGAAGTGAGTTGACAGACTCTGTGATGTGTTTCCTATTGATCTCATTCAGCTCCCTGGAGGAAGAAAGGAAAGAAACGTGTCTGTGAAACTGGCAACAGATTGTCATACAGATGGATGGGGTGTGGGGGGGGAATGAATAATAAAAAGAGCAATAACAAGTGGATGGGAAGGATATCACAGGGAAGGCCGGCGAGATTAGGGCCTTGTATGAGCAGAATGAGACACAACAGCTCAAAACCAGGATGCCAGTGTGGCACAATGGTGTGTGGCCAGACCAACACGTGGCTCCGCAGGTTAGGACTTTGTGCCTGTGATCAGAAGATTACTAGTTCAAACCCCTTGACTGGCAGAGTGATACTACAACTGGGCTCTGGAAAAAGGCCCTTAACCCCAGTTACTCCAGGGACCCTGTTTGACCCTGATCTCTGACCCTCACATGATCCCTTGGGACAAAAGCATCTGCCAATCAAAAGTACGGAAGCCCAGCAGGTGCACGTTGCACCAGGCCACTCAAAGAGCCGCGCATGCCTGACATAGTTGCCCAGTTCCAACATCACAGCGGATGTGTTCTGGGTAAGGTCAACAATCTCTGACCTCAGGCAAAAAAAAATTCAAACAAT
The DNA here is from genome assembly GCA_019775895.2 of Stomatorhinus ivindoensis. Taxonomy (NCBI): domain Eukaryota; kingdom Metazoa; phylum Chordata; class Actinopteri; order Osteoglossiformes; family Mormyridae; genus Stomatorhinus; species Stomatorhinus ivindoensis. The sequence continues at coordinate 24,425,014 of JABFEB020000002.1, read as the reverse complement.
GAGCACACGCAGGAGTGAAAAACAACCAAAATCTTAAGTTTTAACCTAAGACGTGGAGCATGACAGTCATGTCGTGACTGCAGCATGGCATTAAATAACCAACAGCTGTCTGCTCCCTGCAGAGTAGGGACGTCAGTTCCTGGTGACAGGAACCCAGGGGGCCGTGCTGCTCCCTCCCACTTCTGCTGGACTACAGAAGGGTGACCTGATACTCAGGCCCCAGAACTGCTTAGAATGACAACCAGTTCCAGACCTGGATTCTCAGTGGGGTTTCTGTAACTGAAAATATTTACATCATCTTTAGAGTGCTTCATGAAATACTGGATGACACTCCTGAGCAAAAGCCACATTTATACATGCAAGTAGGGAAGGATCATGTAGTAGGTCAAAGTCCAGGAATGGCAGGATAAAAGCAGGAGCGATTACAGGATTATTTAAGGTGGGGCATAAGAGGAGCCCACCTTATCATTAGCCAATGAGATGCTTTGAATTGGTGAGTGACAGGGGAGGTGGCACAGGAGGAGCCAATCAGCTTTCAGGAGGACAATCAGCTTTCAGGTGGAGCAAGTGCCCTTGTGATCCTGCTTCTATATGAAACTAAGGGCGTTTTTCCACCGCACCAAGTACCGTACTTTCAGTACTTCCATGAAGTGCCCAAAGTATGGTACTTCTTTCGTGTCGGTTTTCCACTGGCGTAAAAAATGGTACCGGTGCCAAATGACATCATCAGTGACCGCCCCTGACTGACATTGTCACAAAGCGCAGCTTAAATCATAATTTAAAAAAATAAACAAACAGCCCAAAATTAAAACTAACAGTTTAGTCTGGAAAATGCGGTTTATTGTTGTCATGCTTATGTCAGTTTCTATCACAGTATAAGATTTAGTAATATCCAAAATGCATGAATGCTGCCATCATTTACGTAGGTACGCTTACTTTGGCTAAGCCGATCAAAGCAGTAAGAAATAGCTAATTACTGCTAATTCAGTCTTTTGAAAGCAAACAAATTATTTAATTATGTTTTTTGATTTTCAAGCGGCATTTTTCGGTGTTTCGCGTGTGCCCCATTTCTTCCAAGCGGCTTGGTATTACGGTGTTCCAAGCGATTCAGTTTCCCTATGTCTCTCCTGTCTATCAAGAAATAATGTTTCCCCTAATATTAAAGCAAAGAGGTATGTGAAATGTCTGAAAATCACTCAGGCACATTATTACATGTGAATACAGTAGATAGTCACGCATAATATAGTCTTATCTAAGTAATACTATACCGTTTTCATCAAGAAACATCGAACAGCGAATTAAATCATTTCATTTATTATCTGTAGAAATGAAAAACATTGAAAAGGCATGTGATGTTATAAAATATATGGCTTGTTTACCTCAAGAGCTTCGTAAAAAGACATGAAAACAAGAGCGAAACCGTGTACAAAGTGTGTGATGGGAAACATAAGGAAACTGAATTGCCCAACACGGCAAAAACTTTTTTATTTCAAATCGTGCCGTCCAAATCCCATTGGATCCGTTCATCCAACCATATGGCGATTAAAGCCTGTTTCCTCATTTGTCCATCCTTCCATTTTACTTTTTAATATTTTTGTTTCTACTGCTTTTTTGTTTCTCACTGCTTCCTGTAGGTTGCAAAAGACGGCGGTTGTAATTTGTGTTTCAGCGCAGGCTATTTGAATAACCAATCGACAGCAAATACGTTTGCAAGTCCCACCCCAAAGCACCGAAGTACCAAAAAAATACCCCAGCTGGTCTGGCACTTTCGGTATTGGAACTCGACCGGAAGTCAGTGGAAAAGCGAAAGTACCGAAAGTACCGTACTTTGTGCGGTGGAAAAGCGCCCTAAATGGAAGAAGGTTCTGGAGCTGGGCTGGTCCACCTAGACCCCATAGCTGATGTCAGCTCTGGGTTCAGGGCGACTCCCACATAAACTCACGCGTCTGCCTTCTCGCGATCCTTGGTCTTGGCCTCACTTATGCTGTTGTGTCTCTTCCTGTCCAGAATCTTCTGCAGTTCCTTCTTCTCTCTAAGGCAGAAAGCAGAACCACATTTCAGTTTCCCATCAAAGTATGGAACTATAAAAGTGGAAAATTTAGGTGAAATTTATCATTATTTCACTCCAATCATCCAAAACGATCCAAATTAGCAGCTGCTCTCCCAACTGAAATCACACCTCAGCAAACAAACAGCTTTATGACAATTTCTCTGCATGTAATAGAACCTGCAATCAAAATTTAATGTAGATTTTCACCAGTCCCCTAAAACCTGAAATGGCACTCTAAGGTCATTTTTCTGCCTGCCTAATATCACTCTCTCGTTTTGACGTCTAGATTGTATCTCTTTTAAAAACCCAAAAATAAACATGAGAGAAAAGGAGGGATAAAAAAAGTAAAAATCTATTAAAAAAAGCCTTTCGATAAAGAGACCTACTGTATCTCTACCTCTCTATCTGCAGTGCATACATCAGGGTTTAACACAGAACCATTCTGCAGTGAGAAGAATGTTGCTGTTGCTGGTAGTTTATAGGGAAAGGGGAAAAGGAGGAACTATATATGGATATAAAACATATCGACAAACTTAAAAATGTATAATCTGATGTATACATAAAATGTAAAATGTTTTATACAAATATATTGCACAGAATGAGGCTGCAGCCGCGTCGGTGGGCTGAACACGTGGCTGCTGCTCCTACTTCTCGCAGATGTCCTTCAGCTTCTTCAGCTGCGTGACCTGGCTCTCCTGTGCCGTCTCCTTCAGCTTCTCAAAGGCCTGAAGTAAGGAGGGGGACCGTGATACATCTGCTGCCAGACGGAGAGGGACATGTGGGGATACGGGGTGGGGGAGACCCGCACCTCTTTGAGGTGAGCTGCTTTCCTCTCCCTCTCCAGCTGGTGCTGCGTCTGGCGCAGCTGCAGCAGCTCCTGCATCTGCCCCTCACGCAGCTTCAGTGTCTGCTTCTTCAGCTCTACCTCCAGGGCCTTCAGCTCCTTGGGTTCCTGGGGCACCCTGAGGGCCCACAACATAGGTCGCATTAAATGCTGGGGGCCATGTGCACAAGGCTGCTGGATGACACATGAATCTCTCTCTCTCACACACACACACACACACACACACACACACACACGCACACGCACACAGGCACGCTGGCACATGCACAAAGACATGGACACCGGAGTGTGGCAGCACTCACATGTACAGCACGCCTACCAGCCCTTGATGAGGCCCCGCCCACCCCTGACAGGCCCCGCCCACCCCTGATAGGCCCCGCCCCATCTTACTTCTTTAGGCTGCCTTTATATTTCTTCTCCATCTGGCTGCGCCGTCTCTGCGACTCTGACTCCAGCTGGCTGCTGCGAGCACGCTGCTCCTTATTGAGGGCACCCACCTGTGCATTTACACACACACACACACACGCACGCACACACACACACACAAATGCACACATGTTTTATGGGTACTCTCCGTTCATTTCTACAGGCATAACCCTAATCCCAGCAATGACCTTAACCCCTCTACCGAGCCCTAACCTCAACCATAAGTAACCAAGCATGTTCCCACAATATAATATATACATAACTACAAACACACAAACATGCAGACAAACACACACACAGCACTTGGCTATATCTGCCAGTTGTCCCAGTGGGTTGATGTGTATATTTGTGTGGGCCTCCAGTATACGTGTTTGTATACCACATTCCATCCATTTTCCATACCTAATTGTCCTATGCAGGGTTGTGACAGTCCAGTGCTTATCCAAGACATGGACGGGCAGGGCAGGGCACATCAACCAATCACAGGGCACACACACACACACACACACACACACACACACCATTCATGCCAATGGACTATACTGGTAGTTTCAATTCACCAGCTCAGAGTGCCCCTCCTTTCCGAGGTGTGAGATAAGCAGGCTGACTATGGCACAGCCCCATCCAGCCCCATCCAGCCCCATCTACGCAGACCTGAGCAGACCACCTAAGTGCCTGACCTTCTTGAGGTGTTTTTTGCGCAGCTCCTTCAGCTCCTTACACTGTTTCTTCAGCAGCTTCAGGTATGACTTGTGCTGCTTGAGCTCCTCCATGGACTGGGGGGGGATGTCTGAGTAACACACACAGGATCCAGTGACCGGGGGGGATAGAGAGGGGTGGGGTGCCAACAAGGTAGGTGACGCACCTGCAGGAAGCGTTCAAATGGACTGAGCGGCGCACGGTCCGTACCTGCCATGACGGTACCAATGAGGTCTTCTTTCTGTCCTGAATTAACACACACGATCATTAGCATATTAATATAATAAAACCTTGGCACAGGGGGGCGCTATAGAGCATAAGCAGTACCTGCAGGGGGCAAGTCGGGAATGGGCTGAGGGGTAGGCTGAGGGAAGAAACCTCCGTCCAGCTGCGGGGGGGGCGGTTCACACCGCTCTCCTTCCTCTCTCTCCTTCTCCACCATCTAAAGAAATTAAGGACGCCATTACAGGACACTCACAAGCCGGTATTGCCATCGGACGTACGCAGAGATGCAAAGGCGGGTCCTCCACCTCGTGGCTGTCCTCGATGAGGGCCGCCAGTTGCCTCTCCCTCTGCTGTAGCAAGCTGACGTGCTTGATGGGGTTGGTGAGCGCCTCTGCGTACTCTGGGGACAGGCAATGGAGGCGGGTTACCGGGCAGGCGGCACAGACGCAGACGATATAGCCGGAAGGGCGGAGGAGGCCTCACCCTGGTGCTCGTTGGGGATATAGTCCTGGGCCTCAGTGTAGACCAGCAGCGAGGCTAGCAGCAGTGGCTGGTTCAGATCATTCTTCAGGTTGATGTAGTGGTATCCTGAAGGACACACAGGATATAACCAGAGAACAGGCTAAGAGCGGAGGGTGGAGCACGGGTGACGGAGCAGGCGGAGTAAGGAAGCAGAAGACAGGACATCCAGGAAGGGCGCCCACCTGGCCGTATGGCAGACACTGGCAGGATGCGGTGGCCGATGAACTTGCCGTTTTCCTCGTACACTGCCACCCTCAGGGATGCCAGGGTGGGCAGCACTACCTGGGCGAGGGACATGAGGAACTCGCTGAACAAGCAGGAACTGAGGAGCCACGCAGAGTCAGCGGGATGCCAAGGGGCCAGGGGAGAACAGGCAGGGTCCAACATTAACTCTGTGACTCATCGGTCAGGGTGGCTGGTAGATGGAAAAGCTCCACTGGGCGTCTGTGTTACTGCTCAAATTAATACATTGTCGGTTTGAGTCACACATATTTCTTTTCGTTTTAAAGGTTCTCTTACTCCTTGTAAAGAATCGCCGCAGCATTTTTAATTAGCTTGATGTTAACTAGCAGCAGACTGGCGCAAGTGACAGTTACTCGCATTCTGCGAAGACCCGCCTCTAGTCTGCCTCTGATTGGCTGCGGATTGTTTGGTTATGTTGTTTGGTTGATGGTTGGTTAATAAGCTTAGAGAAAAATTGCCAGGCATAGATAGGGAAACAGAGGCAGAGGAAGGGTAGGCCTTCACAGAACGTGACTTTTGGTACAAAGGTTTACTGGCCAGTGTGGTGGATAGTCGCCCGGGATTTACTTGCCAAATGGAAAATCTACCCACATTTGGTCCCTGGTGGGTGTTCGTGTCAGACTCTGACTGCTTGAATAAGCAGGTGTAGGTACTGTGTCACTGCTGCGGTATCTCACTGGGAAGGTTTCAGGGGAAGCATGTGGTATACCAGCCTAACCATGCTGGAAGAACACAGCATGCATGGTGACTGCATTCAGTACCGATATAGTCAACCTACAGCCTTCTTGATGGGTTTCACCGTCCGTTTAGAGCTACTGCGTGTCTGTGTAGGGAGGAACATCACTACCTTGTTGAAGACGGTCTCTTCATCCCACACTGGGTCCAGGGAGTTCCCGTTGGAGGTCTTGGTGCGGAACTTGCGCTTGGTGTCGACGGGCAGGCCGAACATATCCACCTCCACGTACACGCCGACCTTCTTATCACACAGGAACTGGCCTGAGATCACCTAATAAGATTGACACACCGAGAGGCCAATGTAGACAAAACAAACAGGAGTGTAAAAACATGGAGGGATTATGCAGCCCAAAGCTACCCAGCCGCAGGCCTCACCCTGATCTTGACTGTGTTGGCGACGATGCCGTCCACGATGTTCTCGGTGAAGGGGTCAAAGTGTTTATCGGTACGCCGCATGAACTCTGGTTTGAGCACGTAGCCACAGCGACCATTATACTCGAACACACCCATGTTCAGCTGCATGGGCAGGTCTGAATGAAAACGGTAAAAATTCTTTAGACATGGAGCGCATAGTGGCATAATAAGCGAATTACATCAGGATCGGGGACACAAAGCCTTCGACATCTTAAAATCAGCTTATTAATTGAAATCATCCCCTCAGGAATAATATATATGACCTCAGATTCCTCAACTCAGATATGAGTTAGAGGAGCAGGAAGAAAGGACAATGACACTCTGAAATAGCAGGGAAACTTTAAAAAGACAGCTTACTGAACTAGGAGTGGCAATACCGAAGTACAAAATTAACGATCAGTACTCACCAAGAGTCTGGAAGTTGAGTGCCACCATCTGGCAACCCATATTCCAAAAGATCTGAGGCATGTAGTTTGAAGAATCCACCCTGGTCCCCTTAGGGTAGATACGGCTAAGCTGCTTCTTATTGTATCTGTACAAAAGCAGCTAAGGGCCCTTGCAGAGATGCACATCAACACACAGAACACCTTCGGAGACAGGAAGACGCACAGAGGCACTGAGAAGTCACGCTTCCTAATGGGAAGGTAAAAACAGACAGGGAATCATGACGAAGAGGTGAGGGATGGCCAAACTTCCAACCAGAACTGCATCTGAGACATTTTAAGGATACTCCACAAATTCAATCGGGGAACTTTTGAGTGTGTCCATGCCTTTGGTTTCCACGAAGGAGGACATCTCGAAGAACTTGTTCCTGTCTGGGGAATGTAGACATAGTGATTGGTATGCACATCAGGACAAGGACAATACTTCATACTTATCTTCTAAGAATCAGACCGAGGCAGTTTTAAAGACACCAACTGGTGATCGGGACACATATAAGTATTACAAATAAACATGAATGTAGGCTGATTTACATATATCGTTACGACACTGCTTAAATGAAACCTCCCCCTCAGTATGAAGGAGCAGTAAATATTAAATCATACCAGTAATCCCACAAACACTGGCAACTACAGGAATAATCAACACTGACGGCTGAATATCTTCTTTTAATACAAGTAGCCGGTACCCAGCCAATGACAGCCAATGACAGCCAATGACAACAAAAACATACGATAGGAATATAAAAACGATTCAGATCGCACACATGGAGGGAGCATCCATGGTCTGACGGCGGGGTCACATTGCTGTTAACGTCTGTGTGACGATTAGGTGACCCATTTTGGCAGCAAATATGAAATATGAAAAATGACACTTGGGGTGGGTGAGGAACGAGGTCACCGGAGCAGGGGGGGTTAGGGACCAGCCCGTCGCGAAGGACTCACTGCGCGCCACCTCGAAGCACTTAAACTTCACCGGCTCTATGTAGTTCACCAAGTTCGACATCTCTTCCGTGGCGTTGACCTCACTACTCGCCGTGCCCTGGGTTCGAGAGAGACGGAGACGGGGAAGGAGAACAAGATTATCTGCTTCTTTGTGATTTATAACAGCAAATGGGACTGTAATTTAGCTGTATTTTTGGTAACATAGACTGAAATGTTTTTGAATGCCTGTTACATAAAAAAAAATACCTGTCAGGATTCTTACCTGTCAGAAAACATACCCGTGAGAATTCTTACTAGACTGCTTTGAGATCCAGGTCACACTCAATGACAAAGGTGACAATAGGAGCCGGGGGGGGGGGCTCCAGCAAACATCACTCTACCTCGTCAGGCATGCTCTTGATGTTCTTCAGGTCCATCACCTCTTCATCTTCCTCTTCTTCACTCTCTGCGTAACCTTGATCGTAAAACCAAAGATCATTTCTTCTGCCAGTCCCACAACAAACTCTACAGGCACCTCACTCTGCAGTCTGACAGCCCCCGTCACTCTCAGCTACGCACCAATCGACTTGTGGGGTTCGCTATCCTTGACCATTCCCTCAGCCAGCTTCTCCTCCCCATTGGACAGTAGCTGACCCGCCTCCCCATCGTTCAAAGACCAATCTAGAGACACAGGATGATATGACATAATACAACAGCATGACATTTTGAAAATCGATATACTTTGTGGGATAACATTTTTCACGTTCATGATAACAGCTAAATAATATTACCTTTGCGTTACAAATACACCAATTAAACAATGCATAAAATTAATCTTCACCTTGGCTTATTTATGATCAGTGTGGAGCAGAATATAGCCCGATAAGGAGGAGAACCCGGGATCAAAGTACTGCACAGCCAACTAAACAGGAATGGAAGGCAAGGCCGTGGAGGAGAAGGACTCACCATTGCTGGGAGAGGCCTGTTCGGCCGTCTCACCACCCTCTTCTTTGCGCCGCACGCTGCCCCTGCTGGATGGCCGGTGGTGGTGCTTCTTCTTGTTCTTAATGAGGATTTTCCCCATCAGGTCTTGGGGGGTTGGCAGGGGGTGACCTGGGACCAGCTGTGGGTGGGGAGAACAGCACAGCATTACCATGAATCTCTGAGACAGTGGAGAAGAGAGTCACTGCTCACCTTAAATCCCCACACAGCCAGATTAAGTTCTGGATTGTTTCCCTGATGCTGTTACTCAAACGTCAGCTCCGACCGCCTTGCCCTGATGGTACGGCGGCCAACTCACCGGGTACTTCTCCAGCGGATCGATGAGCAGCGCATCTCCAAATATCGTGCGGCAGTACTCGGCCATCTTTGCCTGTTGTTTTGCACTGAGGGCAGAGAGTTGGGCTGAAACTAAAATCCGCATCATCCCACCCCTCCGTCAGCCAGGATCTGTACTCACGAGTCCACGTGATTCTCGAAGGAGAGGATGAGAGGATACTGGGATGTCTTAAAAGCACTTTCAGCGATTGCCTCGATCACCTCCTGCAAGAGGGGGACACACGTTGATGGGCTCAGACCAGAACAGATGGGCTGTCGGCCACACTTGACCACGAGTAGGGGGGTGGGAGTTGCGGCGGCACCTTGAAGGAGATCTCAGTGGTCATGGTGAAGCCGTGGGTGATGTAGGGCTCCTCCTCCGGTGGCCGGCCCTTCCAGCAGTCCAGCTCGATACAGCGACAGCCGGTGAGCAGAACCTGCCGATACATCTCCACAGAGGACAGCCCCGTGAGCTGGCCCACTGTCGGAGGCGGCGTGTCGTCAACGTCAAAGCCAACATCAACGTCAAAGCCAACATCAACGTCAAAGCCAACATCATCGTCATTATGCAGTCTACAAGCCACACCCACCCTGAGGCTGATCCCGCCCCCAAATAACACCACAAACTCTCCACAATAACTTCAATACTTAATGCAATCCTGCTCAGAGTGACTTATTATTTAACAGAATTTTAACACTAAAAATAACAAAATATGTATTGCTGGTGAAGCTCATCATTAAGATACACAATAATATAATAAATACAATAATATAATAAATATAATCAAAAATATCCATCTACTACTGGGTCGTGGGGGGTCCGGAGCCTATCTCAGAAGCAATGGGCACGAGGCAGGGAACAACCCAGGATGGGGGGGGGGGGGGGCAGCCCATCACAGGGCCCACCCACACACCAGTCACTCACACAGGCACACCTACAGGCAATTTATTAACTCCAGTTAGCTTCAGCATGTCTTTGGACGGTGGGGGAAACCAGAGTACCTGGAGGAAACCCCACGGCGACACAGGGAGAACATGCAAACTCTACACACATGCAACCCAGGCAGAGACTCAAACCCAGGTCCCAGAAGTGTGAGGCAACAATGCTAACCACTGCACCACCATGTCGCCCCTAATCAAAAATATTTTTTTATTTATTATATAATAAAATAATCAAGCTATTGGCTACTCACTGTATTAAGATAAAGAAAAACTCTTGTGCAGTAGAAAAGTGGAGTAAATCAAGGGACCCCAGAGGCTGATACTAGGCTGACATTCAAGATTCTTTGTCATCTCACCATGTAACATCACATTAGCACAAGCATTACCGTGTAACGTTACTTCTCTACTACTTTACCTGTGAGGTAAGTGTTGTGGGAAGAGTTGATGAAGTAGTGAGAGAGCGGCTGAGTCATGTCGTCCAGGATGTCCAACTTCTCTGGGGGCACGATGGAGTTTTCCTCCCCTCCCAGATACTGGCTGAAGCCCGTTAATGAGATCTGGTCTGTGTCGGGAGGGAAAAGCAAGGGTCACGTAGGCACACGAGGCTGCCTGTAATCTGGGAACTGTGCACCATTTCTAAATCTCTCTCAATAAACTGACAAAATCTGACAAACTCAGGGGAAGAAGAATTTTATCTGGAGGGATCACCATAAAGGGCCAGTTCTTCTGGGTGTCCAATTACTGTGGGAGCAGAGCAGGGCATAGCAGCATGTGCATACACACACACGCGCACAAGCACACACACACACAAACACACGCGCACACACACACACATGCGCGCACAAGCACGCACACACACACACAGGCACCTCACCGCGCTCCAGCTGGTTGTTGGTGGTCTCATGCTTCTCCATCAGCTGTCGCATCTGCTCCCTCTTCAGTGGCGGGTACAGCACCTCGTTCAGGCGAGAGTCACGTTGCCGCTTGTTCACAAAGTCCAGGAGCTGGTCCAGAGACAGGAAGGGCTTCCCCTTCGAGCCGCTGAGGGACGCGGGGGAACCGGGCAAGGAGCAAAGATAACAAGAGCAGGACACGCCAGGCTCTCAGTGAGCAATCCCAGCTTAGGGAATTCCAGGTTTCATTTACTTCCGCGAAATATATTTTGTTGTCAACGTACAAACAATCACAAACGCTAAGATTAATTAGGATCTTCTGAGCACATGAAAGTAAAGTGACAGAAGTCAAGTGTACATGCACAAGCGCGTGCACACGCACGCACAGATGCACGCGGACTGGCTCTGACTCACAGCTCCACAAAGATGCGGTCTATCTCGGGCCTCCGGCACAAGTTGTTGATAAAGTTCTGGAATCTGTCCCAGGTAAACTCATCTGCTTTAATCCCCTCAGCCTGAAGAAAAGCCAAGAAATGAACTATAATGTAAATAATACATAATTAACTATACTGTAAATATCTATGATAAATAATGGTTTAAACGTGCTAAATTACATTACACCAGCAGGAGGCGCCATATTCCAATAAAACGCATGTGTACAAGGAAGCTGAAGAGCATTGAATTTCACTTGGTATCCTTGGTGATGGTCTGCAGAGCTTAGAGGGGGGTGATTATGCCTTCGTAGGTTGGGAAGGATTCAAGTTGACTGGGCAAAGCTTCAAGGGTAAAAGGGGGTGGGATTTAACCCACCCCATCTCTCCTCAACGAGACAGTCAGGCGGTAAGCTAACCACATGGCAGAGAGCAGATCGATGGACAATCAGTTACCGCTCACCCGATTAGTTACAAGACCACACTGCTCCAAGGCCATCTCCACGCGCTTCTTATCTGAGAACATCTTCAGGATGCTGGGGCCAGAATGAGAAACGGTCATTAGAAGTGAAGGCGAGGTGAAGTGAGGGAGAGAGAAACAGAAAATAAAGTGGTGGAGGGAGAAACGAAAGTGGGAACGAAAGCAGAAGCTTACACAGTCACACAGTCACAGAGCCACTAAAAGGCCACAACCCACCTTTTCACAGGAATCTTGTTGTCTTGGTTCATCTGTAGTTTTAACTTTGTATACCTGACGGCACAGAGGAAGAACAGCGTTAGTTTGATTTCTTATTGCTTTACTCTGTTAATCATGTCTCATTAGAGGGATAAGGAGACAAACACACACACACACTTACGCTTTGAAGAGGAACGTGTTGCGGGACACATTCTGGGACAGGATGTTGGTGGCCAGTTTAAACAGCTCCTCAGTCCACACCTGAACACACATGCATCACCATCATCATCGTCGTCGTCGTCATCATCACCTACCTACAACCTACCCCATCCTGCACAGCCAAAATGTGCCAAGAAAACCACTGGCAAGAAGTGGCTGCCACATCGACACCACAAAGACAGACGGATGGGTCAGAGGGAGGAAAGAAACCAGTGAGAGGTGAAGAAATATCAGGAGGCAAAAAGAGGAGTGACCCAGAGGGAGAGAAACATAGTGAAGTCACGGCTTTCGGCTACCAAACCTGCGACGACGGTTGCAATAACCCTTCAGTACCTTGGCTATGTCCTCTTGCATGGCCTGGAAGTTGAGGAAGGTGACATTGACAAGGTCAGTCCCGTGGACCACTGTCAACATCTTGCCCTCTACGGAGCTGCCATCCCCTTTACCGAAGCCCAGGACCTCTCGCACCCGAGCATCCTGCGGGTAGAAGGGCCGGCATGAAGAGCAGATCGCATCAGGGCACAGGGCATGCAGAGAGCGCCACGTGCGGACTCCCCCCTCTCAGAGAGGAAGCACTTGACGTTCACCATTACGAGATGCTGACAACTTCTTGCACAAGAGGAGCTTAACGAAAGCAAACAAAACCTCAACTGAACCACCACAAACAAAAGAACCACGTTTTTCATCTGCTGATGTTCTGTCTGGCATGGCTGTGCCACTGGAGCCACACTGCCTTGTCTTCAGACGTACTGTTCATGCTCGATCCTCTCCAGTGCCTTCCATAAATATTAAGACAGAGACGTTATCGATGGCACACGCCATTGCAAAACGGCAGGCGAATGTTGCATACTTCCAACAGATGCCACAAGTCCTTTTGTCTTCCACATACTTAGAGTATGATATTTGAAGAACCAATTGCATTCTATTGGTACGCATATCTAATTCATTGTTGAGATAATAAAGTTAATTAATTACCAGTAGAGGTTTCTGTGCCGGGTGGATTTTACCGTAGAGACTGGTAGAGAGAGAGATGCTGATCAAAGTCTTTACTTTCTCAACTACTCCAGAAAAGTAGGAAGAAAGTTCATTTCCTTGTGTCCTAGTCTATTTCTAAACCACGAGAACTAGGCAACCTTATTAAGTAATTAGTTTCACCGACAGACTATACTGCACAAAGATAGTATGCGGTTAACCTCTTTCCTTTGCCCATGTAAAAGTTAACCCATTAACCCAAAGAAACAACACCACAGCAGACCACTGGTACTGAAAAAGTATGAATGTTCCATGCGCAAGTTGGTCAATCTGTGCTAATATCTGAATGCAAGAGAGGCTTGAGTCCCTTGCAGAGAGAAGGGTTTACCCAGAAGAACACGGTAAAAACCAGGCACCACTACTCGTGCTGTATCTCCTCCTTGCTCATCATCCACATCTCCGCATCTGCGAAACGCTAACACTGTCATTTAGCAAAAATAATCGATGACTTGGAGCCTGATAACCATCCAGCAGCATTTCATGGTCATATGAACCATTAATGAAGCCACAGGTGGTGAATGGAGATGCAGGAGACAAACAATAACAGAAGTAATGCGATTCTCCTCGTCCCTCACCGCGTCAGTCTCAGTCAATCTCGGTTTCTGTGGCAGCAGCCTGATGAGCTGCGCGGTCCCTAGTGCCACATTCCAGAGATAGAAAAAGGCTTTTGTGGTTTTGCATGTTCAGGAGCACATTTTCCAGGCATAGATGGCTGCCACTCATTGTATTAGAGAGGAGAAAGAAGAAGAATTAGAAGGAGTTGGAGAAAAGGGAGGAGAAGGAGAAGGTAGAAAAAGCTCTCTCTACTATCAACAAGACCATCTAGAGCGGTGTTTCCCAACTCAGTCCTTGGGGACGCACAGACAGTCCACGCTTTTGCTCCCTTCCAGCTCTCTACCAAAAATTTGGACTGTCTAAGCAGGGATCTGAGAGGGAGCAAAAATATGGACCGTCTGTGGTCCCCCAAGGACTGAGTTGGGAAACACTAATCTAGAGAGTACACCAATATCCCATGATTCAATACTCATTTCCAAGACATCTCCATACAGTCTGAGTGTCTGCTTGCTTTCTGGGGTCTGGCAGATGAGCAGCTTTATAAAAAGCACCAGTGAGATGGTGTGGAGAGAGATGTTCAACAGACTGGCAGAACAGGACGCAGAGCTGGCGGGCAACTGCCAAATTCACTACAAAAAAAAAAACTCCAGACTCCATACTATACCAAATAAATGTGCTCACTCAGCAAACAAGATCTCTGCTGTTTCCGTTTCATATATTGCCACCATCTCCGAGGTCACTACAAAGTTTTCATTGCAAATGGAAAAGACCCAGAGGTATGATGGAGGAGGGGGGATGCTTGGCTCTTTCCCAAGACACTTGTCTTGACAGCTCCTGCTTAATATCAGCCATCCATCTTCCTTCTGTTTATCCACACTTCACATCATATCGTGATATCATTCAGACAAAAGTTCATGAAATTCAAAAATTTCTTCAACACAGCAGGACTTATAAAAACATCCATTATGACCAAGCAACTGGCCAAAACTGAAACGTCAGCAACTCCACAAACTTCGTTCATATTGGTTCACACACAGGACCCAACTACAGCCTCTGCCCTCCCACATGGATTTTTAGAGCGCTTAGATGCATAACGGTTGGTCTATTAAAACCTGAGGTCATAGTCTTTTACAATGTAGTGCTGCTGTTCCCAGACTTCTCACATTTGACTTGATTCTCAGCAGAATGACGAATGCCCACATTTCCAAACTGCAACCCATCTTAAGCCTTCCATTTGCGCTCACTTGTGCCGAGTGCATTTGACTACATACCGCGAGAGAGCCCATCAGCTGATAAGATAAAGCGAAGAGCATAGACAATAAATACAATTTAGATACACATAATAAGTTGCAGGACAAGCTGCGGAGAGATATGGAAGATGACATACGGCTATTAAGATCTTTCCTCTCCCGTTTAAAGGAATCGTTGGATGTCTAAGGCAGCCAGGATTTTCCCAAGACAGCCTTACAAAAAGGGCCAGACAGTATGGTGGTTACCCCAGAGAGGTATGTCTATGCTGCACAGAACCTGTGGGTATTGGAGGAGAAAGTGTGGGACTTTCTTATGGATCTGTGCAGAGAACAGTCAGTGAGTTAGAGGATAGAGGCCTTAACTGTTGTCAGATTTAGGGTAAAGCTGTCTTCAGATTCTCCTGCCATAATGCTACAGGAAGTAAACCTTGATCTGTTGGATTTCCATGGATCCATGATAGAGGCGTTACCCACTGAAAAAGCTTTCATGCTGTGGATTGCATCCTTATGTAGTATCCTCTGACCCCCATGACCTTTGACCCCAGACCTCATGACAGGGGCCACAGCGTCAGAAATACTGCAGGCCAGTTGCACAGACCCGTCCTCATGACTGAGTGAGACCAGCCCAGAGCAGAACTTTTCAGTCGTATTTGATTTCATTACTTTATAGATAATG
The DNA here is from genome assembly GCA_019775895.2 of Stomatorhinus ivindoensis. NCBI lineage: Eukaryota > Metazoa > Chordata > Actinopteri > Osteoglossiformes > Mormyridae > Stomatorhinus > Stomatorhinus ivindoensis. The sequence continues at coordinate 24,409,501 of JABFEB020000002.1, read as the reverse complement.
GCAGAATTGTTCACACAAAATTCCCCAAAGCAGGGAATGACAAATATTTGAATTATTCTGCACCACTGCTGTTTTGGTCCACTTTTATGGGCGTCTCTCTAAAAAAATTTTCGAGAAAAAAACAACAATAAATGTAGCAACTGGAAATCTTCATTAATCAGCACAGAATGTTATAGATATTATTCCACCAGTTCAGTGAATGAAACTGCAGTCTCCTAGTGCTGTTTTCTACTATGATGCATTTACACATCTCAGAACTAACTATCCATAAGGGCTGGGGGGGGGGGGAAGCGACATTTGTGTTGCATTTATCCAACTTTTCCCTCCTTTGTCCCAGACTGTCTGTGACCAAGATGTCCATCGACATGTAACTGCCTCCCGCCAGACTTGAATTTGAAAATCTGACCTACCCAAAGCTCACTTCCCCATTACTGTATTTTCTTCACCATTGGTCACCTCGAACATTACCTTTGGGATTTTGGCGTACTTTCCTGTCCTGGTGTCTCTGATGTAGCTTATGTCCAACATGTCCACCTCCTGAAACAGAGAGAGACCAAGATCGTCAGCATTAACGAGCCTTTTCTGGGCTCCACTCCGTGCCGTTAAAATCGATCATAAAGATTCGTCGGGCTAATTAACTGTTTCGGCAACACAAACATGACGCAGAGCTGAAAGTGGGAAAAACTGGAAAGAGAGACTGGGGAGGGAGGAAGGGAAGGACAAGACAGAGGTTCAGAAGGTGAAGTCATGAATCATACAAATGGTGAAGGCTAGGAAATAACTGGAAATCGCCCCTATAACTGGAATCCTGCAGCTATAAGAAGGACTTCCTACAAGCATCCTGACTCCATCTAGATGAGAGCTCTAAGCATATAGCTGATCATTGTTGTGATGCTTGGAGGGAACCTGAGAGGGGACGGGTTGGCATGTAGAGACAGCCGGACCTCCTCGATGCTGGGGGGGGGGGCTGAGGCCGGGAGGAGAGGGGATGTCACACTGTAAACACACAGGCAACAAGAGCAGCTTGTTCTCCTTGTGTTCGGCTCTGTATACACTTGGCAGGACAGATGAAGACATTTAGGCAGCACCCCCCTGAGTATTAAATGAGTTAATGCCCCTAATGGTCCGCTGAGGTCCCTCAATCCACAAATAAACCTAGTGAAGGACCAGCAACATGACGCCCCAGACAGAAACGCGCTTCTGGGTCATCTGGCACTTATATTGACTCTTTGAGGTCACCCTTTGATTAAGGCACGCAAACATGACTGCCTCTGCTCTCTTTGTCAGACATGCAATCTTCACGGTATGCTTAGCCGTCGCTCACGCACGCCACTGCCCGACCGAGATGCATCTAGATGTGATGAACCTCAGATGCGAAGTATATCACGTTGCGCCCGTCAGTGCCTCGACGTTGGCAGGCACAAGCTCGAAGTCTCGGCTGAAGCGTGACAGCCCATGGCGGGCACAGCCGCCTCTGCCGAAACGAGAGCCGCGGCAAATCGCGGTAAGTGCAGGAAAAGTCGGCATAGATGCTGCTGGGACTGGCCCAAAGTTGGACCCAGGGAGCCAGTGATACGAGTAAACAGATGACACCAGAAACTAGTAATATTAACTAAGAGAGCGAGAAAGATTCATTCGCCAGTCTAAACACTCAGTTCCAGATCAAAACTTATCTGGCAAGATGATTCTGGCCATCGGACACCATGCTGGACCAGAACAGAAAATCAGAAAAGAGCAGAATAGCAACTGAAGGATATGAAGGACTGAGTGGCACATGGCACAATAGAGAAGTCAACCATGATGAGGCAGGACCCTGGCTGAAATGGGTACGCACCTTCAACCTCACATAATTCAGAGGGCTTTTCATAGGTGACTAGATACATAAATCGAATTAAGTTTTATTTCTTTGAAGCCACAGTCTGAAGCATCCTTAGAAAAGTCACGTTGTCTATATGCTATATTCCTGGAGCACCAATCCAGGGTCCACAATCAAACAGGATTATGTATTGTGGCCGAGCTGGCTGAGAAGCCTATTTTCCTCAAGAGAAAGCAACAAAGGCAATAATATCTGCAGGCACAAAGGGCCTGTGTCTGAACGGACCTCATCATTATCTTACATCATACTATTATTCAGCTGTGTTATTCAGTCATTGAACCCAGAGATCAGGGTGGGTAACCCCATCACTGTGGTTTGGGATCGGACCTCAAACTTTGCTTTTCTAGCTTTCTCAGAACTCAAATACTCCAGAAGCCCCCCCCCCACCCCCCACATCTCCTCCAGGAAGTTCTCGACCTGCCACAAGTCAACCTATTTAACCTACATCGAGATGTCTGAAGCATTCTTGGGACTGGCCTTAGGGGAGGGAACAAAAAAAAAGTGAGCTGGGGGGGCGGGGG
>JABFEB020000002.1:24356364-24372963 GCA_019775895.2 Stomatorhinus ivindoensis | reverse complement strand
CAGGCCGGTTGCACATGGTGTCCACATGTCCTGTAGAAATCCCCCCCTCCCCCAAGGAGCACATGCTGGTCACTCTGGCTTGCTTATACAAGCAAACACATGCACACACACACACACACACACACACACACACACACACACACACACACACACACACGTGCATGAATGCAAATGTTTTATTAGTGTCTTTGTGGGGATTTAATCCCAACATGACAAGTTTGACCCCTACCCAGCTCTAACCTTAACCATAAGTAACCTATTTAGTGTTTTGATTGCATTTACAGATCTTTGTGGTGATCTGAAAAATGGTCCTCACAAAGTCAAAATAACAGGTTTCTATCCCATTGTGGGGACCAAAGAGGAAAATTTTTGCATTTTTAATTTTTTCATTGCAGTTGTGGAAACTGGTCCCCTTAAGGTAAAAAAAAAAGATATTCATCACATTGTGGGGACATTTGGTCCCCACAAGGTAAGGTATACCTGGACCACACACACACACACATACACAGACACATACACACAGTACACTTAATTCCAGAAATATTTCAGTTTCCTAACCACTCACATTTGCTAGGTCATGCGTCATGCCCCCGCCTCCCTTTCTGTCTTTGGGCTTCTTTAAGGGAGTCATCACTGACTCAGGGTTCAATTGCCATTCCCCTTTTGCTCTGTAATCCTCTGTACTGGCATAGGCAGTCTGCTGAAAAGAGCTTGTGCCGGTGTGTGTGTGTGTGAGGTGCTGTGCTGGCATGTTTCTGAGCGCGTTTGTTTGGGGTGTGTGGCAGTGGGCTAGTGGAAGGGGCAGGTGCCCTGACAGCTGCCGGGACCCACCGTTAGCCGGGAGGAGGGGTGGGTGATATGGAAGAGGGGGAGAAAGCAAGGGGCGGGAATGGAAGAGAGGAAAGGAGGAAAATATGGAAGAAATGGGGTCGTAAAGGAGGAGATGTCTCATAAAAATCAGTGAAAAAAATATATTGATGTTTTGTTTATTGAAGTATATTGATTGAGCGGTTGCTGACAAAGAACGTTTCAGTTTGTTGGTGTGTGGAATTTTAAGCACTGGTTTTCAATTTTGTAGTATGTACATAAAAAAAAACATTGGTCCGTAGAAAGTCAAGCATAAAAGGCTGTGTGTTTCTGTGTTACAGAGAGGCTTGAGGCTAGCCAGAAATACTGCTGTCATCAACAGAGAAAGAGAGAGGGAGAGAGAGAGAGAGAGAGAGTGGGAGATGCTCCAGCCTATCGTGTTGATGGGGGGGGGACAGAGTGACACTAATTTCCACACATGAGGGGATAAAATGATAATTTTGTTTTATATGGAAAGTAAAGACAGAGAGAGAGTGACCAAAAAATGGGGGAGACGGGGGGAAAGAGGTCAGTCTTTGCAGCACGGGTAATTAGGGGCTTCGGGAGCCAAAGATGCTTTGGTATTTTTAACTTTGGGGAGGAGAACAAGAGAAGAAAGAGAGAAATGTCCAGCAACACGAGGAAAGACAAAAAAGACAAAAATAGAGGCCCTGACCTGAAACACCACTGTTAACAGCTTGAAGTTATTATCTGTGTTCATTGGAAATGTTTGAGAGTCCTGTCTCTGGACATGAGTACACTTTATAAGTGTTTAAATCTCAAGGCAGGCTCTATGTGCCAAGCCTAATGGGCTGCAGTAATGAATCATTCTGTACTGCTTCTAAAAAGGGAGGTTGTAGAGTCCTATGTAAAATTCAGTGGAGGTGGTTATTTTTATTTTGACTGAAGCTGCTTTAATACAGCTGACGGCACCGCTGTACTCCTCAGGCGTACGACATCAGCATTCCCAGGAGTAGTGACTGAGCTGAAATATGAAACTGTTTACTGGATGTTGTCCGAATGTGGTCTTGCGAACAAATAAAATAGTGTTTGCGCTAGCAGTGCCAGTGATTTTGGGCTGCAGAGTTTGCAGCTGCTGTGTTGTGTAGTTCACCAGTTCAGCTAGAGAATCAAAAGGTCTAATGAAATCAGATACCTGTGTAACTCGATGACTGACGCTTGTATTGTCATCAATTTATGTTGCTTCATAAGTCTGAAATTCTATTCAAAGGAGGGAAGAATTTTAGAAGAAAATGAAATCACTGTTTAAGTGTCATAGAAGCGTTTAAGGATGAGAGAAACTTATTGGACAGTACTCTGAGGTAGGGTCCATAACTGTGTAATTATTAGATATGGTCTGAAATGTAAAGTGTCTGCACTGGCATTCACTTCAGTCCAGTATTTGTACTGGGGACTTGACTTTGGGCCACAGAGACACCATTGTTCTGCAGAAGAAAGCAGACAAGTGAATGGATAAAACCCAATGTTTTGCTTTCCGACCCTCTGTTACTCACTACTTACTCACCCCTCCCTTACGTTCATGTGCCCCCCCAGGAGGAAGCCATCCCAGAGCTGGAGATTGATGTCGATGAGCTGCTGGACCTGCCCAGCGACGGCGATCGGGCTTCCAGGGTCAAGGTACAGTCCTCACGCTGGGATTATGGGAATTCCTGTGGTCACACTGGAATCTGATCTGTTCGCCTGTGGTGGATCACTTTGTCTGAATAGGTGTCAAGTGGCAATGGGCATTTTGGCTTCTGAAAGGCCTCTGTACGCATTGTTATACCCGGGAAGTTTCCTTAAAAGCAGAAGCTTAAGGCACATTGTCGTGAAGCCATATTATAACAATGGATAGCAAAATAACATTATTGTACTTTTCTGTTGCTTTTCAGGACTTGCTGGTTGACTGTTACAAACCTACTGATGTGAGTTCAAAGCCAATGTTCACCTTTTAATGTCTGTTCTGTTCATATGCACTCTACAACATTCCGGTCGTCTAAAGAGAAAGTATCTAATTTAGGTGGTAAAAATAGTAGAGTAGCTGCATCATGGGAAGCGTCCAAAACGCACTGAATCATCATAAAGGGCGTGTACTCGTCAGACCTTTGGGGCTGATGGCCTTCTCTCTGCTGCCCGACTCCCCCTCCCTCCTGCAATCCCACAGGACTTTGTGACGGAGCTTCTGGACAAGATCCGAGGCATGCAGAAGCTCAGCACCCCTCAGAAGAAGTGAACGCCGTCCCTTGCCCTCCCTTTCTCCCCGTGGCTCCACGGCGTTGCCCCTAACCGGGGGGAGGACGGGTGGGCGGCCGGGTGCTACAGTGGTTCCCATAACCCTCTGTACTGAGTGGGAGGAGTCAAGTGAGGAGTCCAGCCAATCAGATATTTTGAGCAGGGTTTTTTTTTTACGTTACCTCGTCTCATTTTTATTTGGGAGTACGATGTGTTTTGATATCTATCGCTATCCTTATATATCTATGTACTATACGTCTATATATGGATGTATATACATATAGATTTTTTATAGAATGCTGACATAAAAGATTAAAGTGTTTCAATGGGCAAAGGACTGGTTCCAATCCATAATTCATACAGTACTGTACAGTTTGCAGACCCAGCAGCCATGATCAGTGTGCTAAAATCACACAGTTAGACTGGGGCATCAAGACTGACGTGGCCTTGTTTTATTTATTTTTGTTATTTTTTAAATTGCACGCAGGAAAGGGCTCCTTAAAGACATGGTGATGTGTTTATTAGTAGACTGATGAATTGCTGGATGGAGGTTTGTGTGTAGCGGGCGTGAGGCCGGGGGGGTCGGTTTCACCTCTCCGTCATCATGGACTGTCGTTGCACCTTTGTTGACGACGGCTGAGGGCCACACGCTCACCTCCTTCTTAACGTTCAGTAGGGATGCTAACGAGTGTGCAGCTGCAAGCTCGACCTGAGTGCCACCGCCTTACCAGGCCGAGGTTCTCAGTCACACCTTTGCTGGGTGGGTTTGAAGGGGCTCAGGCGAGACGGCAGCCATGGTACCAAAACGCAGCCGAACGAGGCCAGGGTGTGCATTCCACAAGTCGCCGATTTTGTCCAGCTGAGCTAAATGCTAAAGGCTAAATGTTGAAGCTGTGCAGGGGGCCACACTAAAGGTACTACAGAGGTGTAGGAATGCACTTCAGCCGTAGAGGAGCCCTGGTACCAGCATATGCAGTCTCAGGTTCCAGAAGATAATCAGACTGAGTTTGCTAAAGCACACAGGACTCACCCAGAACTCGCAAATTTCAACATATATTCACTGTACTAATATGAAATACAACTTAAGGAGTATATTTAAAATAGTGGTCCGATATAACAAATATATCCATTATTATTTATGCAATTCAATACATGCATTAAGATACAGAAATCGAGGAAGCAATAAGAGAAGCTTATGTTGAATTGCATGTTTTGCATATGTTTCAAATATAATCCTTACATTTTTGGTTTCATATTTTTACAAATGGATGTGTGGACAAACATAACAGTGGTATAAATTAGGGGACTGTTATGACCATAGACGCCGTGTGCACATTACGATTCTGAAATATCATGCTGGTCAATGGATGATTTCTCTACAGTTTCTAAGCTTGTAAACTTTCTTGTTATTTTTTTAACATATTTGGTTTGAAAGAAAGGCATTAGAACAAATGGTATAATCTAAATTATTACACTTTTTTATTGAGTGGTTTGTTCTATTCAGATTCCATTATTATGTTATTTGGCATTTTAAAGACAAGACAATACTTATAGTTTTTTTCTGTTCTAATTCAATGATTTTACTTTTTTTCTTTTAAAAAACCATCTGTGGGGGGGGGGGGGGGTGTTATTATAACTTCAAAATTATAAATCGTATTCAACAGTAGCTAAGGCAATTTGGAGCTGAACCTGCTTCGTTGTGCCACCTTTCGGTCTGGACATGTTTGTGCTGTTTGTGATATCAGGTCCTTTGAGAAGAGTCTTGTTCATAAATCGCAAACAAAAACTGCCAGATGAAATGTCCCGTAGTATCTGCAGAGCGCTGAGAACTGCTATACGTTTAATACTGAGAGTACGTACCTTGGTGTCTGCTCAATAGTGCCACTGATAAACACATCCATTGTTTATTCTTCTCCAGTTATTCTGATTTGTAGCTGGCCTGATCCATTGGCTGTTTACGAGTCAGCTGTGCTAAATCACCCAATGGCTTCAGAGGATGGTTGTGAAGGCACATGTGCAAGGTCGCACGCTTATAAACACTCAGGGTCTTTGAGGGTTCTTGTGTTCCTTTGCACACATAAATCCCCGTCCCGTTCATCCCAACTCTTTTAAATTGGCAAATAGCAATTGTGCTATTTTATTCTTGTGCCCTAATATACATGCTTGAGCCAATCAGAGATGAACACGTGCATTAACAGTAACCAGAAATAGCAGTGTGCCAGTATTACACCTTTGCAGTGTCGTGGCCTAATCCCAGCCAGTGTGCCCTGACTCAACCCAATCCATGATCAGAACCAAAGGGGGTCTCCATGGTGATATTGAGGGAGAGTAAACTCACACATGCTGGCACCTTCCCGAAGGGCTTCAACCTCCCCTAATCAGAGATACTGATGTCTAACTGGTGCTTTGCGACTAAACAGGGGACCAACTGCAACCTGAAGCAGAGATCAGTGCCACTGAATGGAGTGGAGCCATCTGAAGAGCAAAGTTGGAAAATGTATCAAGACTTACTCCTACCTTCTCTCAGGCCGCCCGCTGGCCACACCTACCCTCTCTGTTCATCTTCGGTCTTGCTCTTGTTCCAGCACTCTTAAACAGATGTTGCCTTAGGTTTTACTGGTTTTATATATGTTATGGAAACCAAAAGGAGCAAGACATTCATCAATAAATTGTAACAAAAGGAGAGGCATACATGGTATTAAGGAAGCTTCTGAAAACAATCGTCACTCTTGTTACCAATGCTTGTGACAACCTTTACATTTTTAGGAGAATGGATAGAGATTAGATCTCTTTACAGTTTATTGTTAGGTGCAATTGTTCACGATTTATATGAATTGATCAGTTTTTCCAGTGTTTTCCAGATAGTGCTGTCATATTTTTTTTAATGTACTTCAAAAACAAACAAAAAAATTAGCACTGCTGTCTAGGGTTGTGTTTGAAAAAAAAAACATCTTCATGTAGCAAAATTTACTGTCCTGTTTCCCAGTTTTGTTACGATTTTATGCAACTTTAATAAAAAAAATAAGATGCTGAACTCTAGCTATCGTTCTTGTGTTTCATTGTAAGCGAACGTGGTATGACAAATAGGAACTACTGGCTGCCTTCTGATGTCACAGCTTTTGATATGATAGCGACAGAGATCCTTATTCTAATTGAAATTCCGGCAAACCGCTGGAGTGCGGTGAGTGTAGTCCCATACAGTGTTCCTCAAACTGGTCCTTGGAGACCCACAGATGGTCCATGTTCTTGCTCCCGCCCAGCTCCCTGCCCGACAGTCCACCTTTAGGAAGATGGGATGAAGCAAAAACGTGGATGATCTGTGTGTCCCTGAGGACCAGGTTGGGAAACACTGGTCTAGTGCCTGTCGGGTGAAAAAGTCACGCGGAAAATGTTTTGGAGATAAATTTTTGCCACATTGAATGGCCAAGCCCAGCTGAAGATTAAAAAAAAAGAAGGAAAACATTATCACAGATGAGCTTTGGGATTTAATGACAAGTGAAAGGAAAATAGCCACATGACACCAAAATAAACACCATAAACTGACAAAAAAACTCCAGTGACTGTCTTGCTACGGAAACGATGTGCTGGGGAGGTAGCTGGCCCAGGACATATGGCGGTCCTAATTAGCTACATGCTGCCTCCTGTAAGACGCCAGTTAATGAAAGGCAGTTGGGAGGTTCAAAGCCTATTTATCTGAATGAAGTCAACAACTGGACAACTTCAAGGCCAAAAATCAGCTAAAAATATTTTATAATGCATGCTTGATTGGATTTGAGAAACTGTCAATCCCTGCTTTAAGTAAATAAAAATATAAATTATTGTGTTTAAGTTTAATCAAGGTTAATGTAATGATGTAGTTCAGAAACCATTACCGAGTACAGCTTCAAAATTCTACTTTAAACTTTGCACCGTTTTGACAGAAACATTAGTAGAAACAGTTTCATGTTATAAAATAAAATTAAGCAAATATAAAACGAATTTAATTAGATTACCCAGTTTAGTACAACTGAAAAACAGCTGCACACCAAAGTAAAAGTAAAAAACTGGACTACTGGAGCATGTTGTCTTTCTTTTCAGCTCTACTATTTGAAAATGAGTATGGCGCCACCTGCAGGAGTGACAAAAAACAGCAATTGCAAGGTTTCAGGAACTACATTAAGGATTGTAAATAAGACCATAGCTTATAAACACTGAGCAGTAAACTTCAATAAGTGCTCTTAAGAGCTTAACTTCCTGTTTAACTCCATCAATGTAACTGAACTAAGAGGCACATTGATGCAATACTTTATGACAACAATATATGGTGAAATGGCAACAGTAACTATTAAACAACATAATTTAAACAACTGCTGCAACTACAAAGGTGTTTACTTTTCATATAGATTGTACTGAATTAAGAGCTTTCACAAAGAGTTGAACGTTACTTCCTTCTAATTGTCTGGCAGGCAGGTGTTTTATTGCATTTTGTACCCTGTAAAGGCAAAGCTGGTGAACAGAAATTCTAAAGCAGAGTTTGTACTATATGGGCTAATACAAATGATTAACCATGCAAACTTGTCTTTCCAGTTCCCCTCTCACAACACAGCTTCCGCTCAGGAACAAATGAGTTAAAGGACAATACTCAAAAAGCATCTACAGTTCGTTTTGTACACAGATAGAGTGCTACTCTGTGATGGAAACAGGATGCAGCAGAAATACAGTGACCACAGAAAGTTTTGGGACACTTGCTTAATTCTGTAAAAATGTTGCAAATGATTTCATAACAAAAGTCCACTGATAAATAACATTTAACATATCTGCACATATTGTCCTCTTTTCATAGTTTTCTCAGCCATTCAGTTCTATTCTTGCCATTTCACTATTAATTGCAATTGTATTCACCGAAATTTTGTTTCAAAACACCAGTTGAGTACTCTGGGCTCTTTATGCCCAACTGGTTGGTTAAAACAAAATCTTGGTCTGGATTTGTACTCTCTGGACCTGAAATCTCCATCTCTAGTTTTATGTTATTGCAGAGGTGTTACTAATTAAAACGTACCCAATAAAAGACTTGTCAATAAACTTTCTAACTCAGTTCAGAACTTTAATTTCAGTTTCAATGTATTAATACTTGAAAATAATGTTTTACTTAGGACTACTGGTTGTTTTTAATGTGATATTGTGTTTGGAAACATATGAATAAAGTAATGATTTTTGTCATTCAATTAAATTCATTTTTATATGGTGCCTTACACAACAGAACTGCTACAAGTAGTGAGGAAAAAAAACTTCTGGGGGTCCAAGGTCAACTGGCTGCTCAAACCCCCCCAGCATGCTGACATTATGGAGAAAGAAAGAGGGGGCTTGTTGCTAAAAGCAAGGTGTAAACCGTGGTCAAGGTCAAAGCCAAAGTCCATGAATGAGTCAGTGTGTTTCATTTCCCTGTTCCTTTGTCACATATGAACGAGTTTGGCATCCTGACTGCTTCCATTGCTGGTTGTTACTCAGTCAACATTCTGAACTCGATGGAGTAGTGTTTTCTTTGCTCGGTGCCAGCTATGGACCTGCAGAAAATGCACAGCTATGGCAGATACTTTGAATGAAGTTCATAAAGACTAAAACATTATTGGTCAGATACTGTCGATTGCTGAGGAACCTGGATGAATTGCTTTCTTTATGCATGATTTGCGTGTGAGCATGTGTTGTGTATGAGCCTTGTGGACTGCAAAACCACTCGAGATGTATCCCAGCACTGAGTGGCTCAGGATTGGCTCCTGACCCCTTTTCTTCCTAAACCTAGAAGGTCTGCAGACCTGGCAAACTATAACCAGCACTTTGACTCAACATGACCTTCTCAAAATGGAGGCTCTTTTAATGCTGAACCCATAATAACTTCTCTTTTTCAAACATATACGGCTATTAAATATTTTTGGACAAATGAGAGAGGACAAATTACCATGTAAATAAAACACAGAAGCTCTTTTTATAGTGACAGCTTTCAATTTGATAGATACTTGGGCCAGAATTTCTAAAATACAGCAAGACTCTAAAATACTGCAAGCTGCTTTATTTAGTACGACAGCTATGATTAGGCGTGCGATATGAGAGACTTTTATTTTGAAAACGGGACCGAGAGACCGGAAGCTATCAGGAATAGCGAGAGAAATCTCGATCCTGTTCGGTGAATCGATTCCGTTGAATTCGTTGAACTACTCATTCGCTTCCGTTCGTCGGTGTTTATGGGTTCCACTTAGATATTTCTCCGCTGGGAGTGAGGGATTTAATTTTAATAAAACATATGTATTACATTTGAGTTTTCTTAAACAGATTAGATATTTATTGCATTTATATTCCATTCCAGTCCGTTATAATGATATTATATTAAAAATGCAGTAAGTTCCTTATATTTCATATATCATATTTTTATACATTAAGTTACAATAAGTTAATTGTATCTCGTGTGCGGACTCTTCCAGGCATCTCTACATCATTGCGCCAGTAGGTGGCGAGACGGACTCTCGGAATGGTGTATTCCACTCATGAATGAACTGAACCACGAATCACAATCATTAGAACAACTGAAAAAATCCGCGCAGTGACCCAGATTTCTTTGACTTAAAGGTTCGATCAAAAACAAGAAGATATGACAATAAACTAACGCTTAAGTGTTTGTGTCTACTTTAAATAGCATTACAAACCGACGGTTATTCTATTCAGAGCGTAAACATTAACGTATATTTTGTCCAAAGCCAAACTGCTACAATCTTAATGATAAACGAATGGACGCAAATAAACAATGGCCAACTTACACGTAACTGGCTGGAACGGAATGTTTGCAGGTCCAACAGCGTTCCTGGTGTTATCAGTACTGGTCCCTGTCGATGTGGCGTCCTAGACGAGCATTACCACCTGCGTCCCTCGCCCAAGCCAAAATGAAATTAGCTAGCAAGTCGATTGGCACCCTCTCAGAAGCTGGCGCCCTAGGCGGTCGCCTATGTCGCCAATAAGATTTACTGGCCCTGGGTGTCACACTATTGTGTATGCTGAACTGAAAAAAATCCAATACCGCTCCCAAAAGTACGCAGTTAGCAAACCAAACAATATATTATACGGACGAAATGTATGGTGAAACGTGAATGCAACAAAATAGGCCTAAAATGTTTTTGTTTGTTACATATATTTTTCCTATTTTGTCTAGCAAAACGACGAAATGCACAGCATGACTTTATACTAAAGGTTAACTGACGTAGGCTTACTTCTTATGTCTTCGGAGACACCATTACTCTCATCATTACGTATACGTAAAAATAAGTATAACTGTATTTGGTTTATTGGTAGAGTATCAGACAAATCCCTCCTTAAAACGATTGGCCTACAGAGCATAATAAACCCATAGGCATGTTCACCTGCGCTGTGGACGCCGATTGTGTCACGTATCTCAGTGAGGGACTTTTACTGTTTTACTGGGCATCAGCGGTCGCCGTTGATTGGTTACAATAACGTGGTTAAGAGTCCAGTGAAGTAACATTGTAACTGAGGAAGTAAGAGACTTTTATTCCCGAAGAATTCATCTATACACTGGTCTTTGTAGGCACATTCCTAAGTTAATAAAGGTAGGAGCAGTCGGTGTGTTTATATACTTTGTATAACCTATGGTCACAGTTTTACCCGTCGTATAGTAATAACCCTTGTATAATGCAAAATGGACATTAGCATTATTATCGCGAAATGTTAGCTACTGTGAACTGCACCGTCTAGCGTTAAGTACATTAATAAATGTGAGAAATTCATCCCCAGTTTATTGTTATCACTTTGTTTCGTTGTATAATCAAGTCGGAAATATTTCTCAATAGGTTATACTGTTCCATATGTGCAAACACGTAAACGAAAGTACATGTATCCGGCTGATCAGACGGGCTGGTCACTTTTCGCTAATCGCTTGTTCCAGAAGCGCTTTAAACAAATGAAATATATTTAAAATTTCCATAAATGAAGTTGTGACATTGCGTTTGCTCATGACCCTGTTTTCTGTTAGCGGCCCTACGGAAAAGGGACTTTTATTGTCATCTCAGCAAGGAGTCAGATCCTGTCTGTAACGCAGTACATGGTGCAGTCAGATGCCGGCAGTAAAAGTTAGTTTAATTATAAAGTGTTTACCATTCTTGCGGTACACTTCAGAGGTGATTTATAATCATGCATAGTCTCGCATCTCTGGTATATTTGAAGGGCATCGCGGTACATACCGTGAACGTAGGAGGAATTTGGCACTGGCGCATTGTTATAGTACTTCGGTTTTGGCCTGTTGTATAATTAACGACGCATGCGTTGCTTTTTAAGAACCATATTAAATATAGTTACAATTCTGCTAATATTGGTCATTTTTATTTTTGCGTTGCACCGCAGTATGTTATGGCGTATTCATTTTATAATTTTAGGCGAACTACACTTCTAATAGTACCTTGTCTTGTGATATGTTTTATATCGGGAAGGGGGGGGCAGTGGAGGTTTTTATTGTAAAAACGTTTTAACAGCGCAGTACCTACCCACCACTTCCGCTGCCACTCACCTTGTCCTACTAACAATGAATCTCTTCCTCAATTTTTTTTTAAAGAATGTCAGGTTATTCCAGGCCAATTTCTTCTCTGTTGATTGCGATATTGTATGTTATATTCAGTTAAATTAAATAAAATTATTTCTTGTATAGCGCATTTTCGCAACATTATATTGTCTTAAAGCGTTTCACATCATCCCCGCCCAAAGTCCCCAGTGACTAAGCCAGAGCGACAGTGGCAAGGAAAAACTCCCTAGAAGGAAGAAACTTTGGGAGGAACCGAACTCAAAGGTGGAGCCCATCCTCCTGGGCTGGCAGGGGAAAGCTCAGTGAAACAAAGTTTCAGTTTATAAAGCAGAATTATGGATAGAGATGTAAGGAGCATGCCCTGATTACAGTGCATTGCCCCTCCCACCACATGAGAAACCCTCCCAGGGATGAGAACCTGAGTGCAGCTATGTGGCAGGTGACACCTCAGCACCACACTAAGCTAAATGAATCAGTGTCAGAGGTATTTTTCTGCATCTGGAGTGCCAATCCTGCCACCAACCCCCAAGTTTTTCCCCTGTAAGTTGGAGGACCTGCTTATAGGGCTGGATGCGGATTAACATCATACCCAGGATGAGGCAATTGCAGGTTAAGGGCCATGCTCAAGGGGCCAATGGAACAGAACTGTGGGAATTCATGGGATTTGAACCAACAACCTTCCAGTTACTGGCACAGATCCCTACCCTCAGAGCCGCCACTCCACCCATGGGGACGGTCCGCTGGAGTTATGGATGCTGATTTCTGGAGGGGTGGTGTGGTCCAGCGACTGTGCAGTTATAGTGTTTTATAATTGTATTTTCTCTTCATAAGTAAAATAAATGTAATTGATTATATCTGAACATTTGCAGTGTTGGATATTGTGATTCTAATGGTACCATGGAGTTGATGCTGGTATGTAAGCTGCTCTCTGTGTGGCGTACTGGTAGCTGGGGGCCCCGTCTGAGCTCTGTCTCCTGTCTGTAGCTGTGCTGCCATCTGTGCTGCCATGCCGGCACATCCCGCGCCGAGGGAGCCCGAGCAGGAGCTGGACCTGCAGCAGGAGGTGCCGGAGGCCGACGGGGAGCTGGACGAGGAGCGGGAGCGTGAAGGGGGAGAAGGGGAGGAGGAGACGATGGAGGAGAGCGGTGAGGATAGGGAGAGTGAGGCGGGGAGCAACTCCGAGGACAGCGAAGCTGAAGAGGAGGAGGAGGAGGAGGAAGAGGAAGAGAGCTCAGGTACTGAGTGTGTGGTGTATTTTAGGAGGCTCTCCTTGAGTATGGGAAGATCTAATACTTCACCCAGACTATGGAACTCCATGCTGCCAAATATTAGATTTTCCCCATCTGTCTCAGTCTTTAACAAAAGGCTTAAAACTCATTTATAACTTATTTTTCTATTGCATCTTTTACTCAGGCCTCTGAGTGAGTACAGCTGAAAAAGGCAATTTACTTGGTCCCTTTGGAGTGTAAATGTTTTCCCTTTGGGGTGTTTTATGTCTTATTTAAGGCAGTTTAATTTTTGTATCTATTTGTTTTGGTGGTATGAATTGTGCAGCCCTTTGGTGAACGTGAGGTGTTCTTGAAATGTACTTTATAAATAAAATGTATACTGGAACCAAAGGGACAATCAGGGTAACTTCTGGTGCATCATTAAGGATGCAGTGATAAACAAGCACAAAAACATCCCTGCAAATAATCAAATAATGTAACATAAATCAATAACAATTTACTTATGAAAGCCTGAATTGTATTAACTTTTTTATTTGAGGCAAACAAGGTTAGTTACTTACTGGGTAGTACAATTTGGAATCTGCCAATCACCTGTGGTTTTACACTGTTCAATGTTATGTCATCAGTAGCATTAGCTATATCTTAACATGTGTTACGAGACAAAAAAGTATTGTGAGGGTGGGTCGCTCAGCCATGCTGCTTAATGAAATGACAGACGCGGTTCTGGGATTTAGCCACAAGGTGGCATTTATTGCAACCGTACCAGGCTTACTCAAAACACATTCGCACAGCACACCGTGCATGTCTCTCCGCTTTCTTCTAACACACACACACACACACACACACACACACACAGACAGTCATGTAATCTTACCTTTTTGGGGACTGTTCATTCATTCCTATGGGAAAAATGCTAATGCTAACTATGACAACCGTAACCCCTACCCAGCCATAACCATAAGTAACCAAGCAAAATATGAGTTTTTGCATTTTTAATTTTTTCATTGCAGTTGTGGAAACTGGTCCCCTTAAGGTAAAAAAAAAGATATTCATCACATTGTGGGGACATTTGGTCCCCACAAGGTAAGGTATACCTGGACCACACACACACACACATACACACACACAAAACAGTATGCACTTAACACTACACTTGACACAATAACACAGCACAATTACGTTACACACAATGGCTACAGAGAATTATTTACAAAGCTGGCAGCAGTCCAGCCTGCACTCCTGTGCTACAGTATTTTGAGGTGAGCAGGCTTCCACAGTTTAGAAATAAAATGAAGAGGCAAAGGGTTCTTCAGAAGCAAACAGATGAGTAGGTACAACGTCATGCCTGCTTGATGGCCCACTCATGTTCTGTGGTCTGTATCATATGGAATCAAAGGAGACTGACAATTACAGTAGGAATTTCTTTTATCTCCCAGAGATGGACGACGAGGACTATGAGAGAAGGAAACTGGAGTGCCTGGATGAGATGTCGGATCTGGAGAAGCAGTTCATGGAGCTTAAAGAAAAGTAAGCGGGACAGAGAGGTAGGGCAAAGTCTTGTATTTAACTAAAAACACCTAGTCGATTCCATTTGGCCCTTGAACTCCATATCCATCTTTCCAAAGCCAAATCACATTTGTCTAGTAAAAAAAACAAGGTTCTTTAGTATCTCCACTAGGCATGGCAGGAAGAAGTCTCACGGTTGGAGGGGATTATTGTACATTTGTAATCACTGGTTAGACTAACCCATTCTAACCATTTTTACACTTTTTAATGCTTTCCACTGGGTTAAACTGGTGATTAATCTACCTTTTGTAGCTTTCAAACTCACAAGTCGTACATCACAAATCTGCAGTCTTTTAATGATGCCAATTTTCACTTAGGAAGTAAACACCCATTTATGGAGTAATGTTAAAAAAATGTTTTACTGCAGGAAATTCAGTGGTAAAGGCCACGGTTATCATCTCATCCATTAACAGTGCCACGTTTTGAAAGAGGCATTGCTTGCACCTTAGTCAACCGTAGTGGTCAAAGAAGCTGGACTTGTGACCATAGGTTCTTTGCAAAGAATCCAAATGGTTGATAAGAGCTTGTATGGTCCCTGAAACAAGGCACTGTGACGTCTAGCAGGCTGCAGACACAAAGAACGCCTTCCTATCTGGCAGCTAAAATGACTACAATCATGGTAATCATCTGCTATCAGCTGTAAAGCAAATAGTCCAACTGAGATCTATCCCTGGGTTTCAGGATCAGTCCTCCCTTTTCACAGGCTGTTCCGGGAGAGGTTAAGCCAGGTGAAGCTGAAGCTGCAGGAGGTGTTGGCAGGCCACGCAGGGGAGTACAAAGAGCCACTGGCCGCCTTGCAGCGGAACATGCAGCTGCGCACAGAGGTCGCCGGTACGTCCGATTGGACGAACACACACGGGATGCTGGGCTGGGCAGCACCAAAGACACAACCAGTGATGCTGAGTTCTCATTTCACAGTACAGGGAACATTAGGGCTACGATTAAGTAACAGAATGTGAGAGGTCATTACACAGACCTGCCATGCTCTCCATATATAGTAGGGTAATAATGAAGTCCTACAGACTCCCTATGTACTCTTTCACATCATGTACTATCATATTTTTGCTTGCTCAGGTTTTACACTAATATTTATGCAGTTTATTTATTAAGTACGCTATATAGCCAAAAGTATGTAGACACCAGCGTGTCCAGCACCTCATTTTGAAGCCAAGGGAATCAGCTGAAGTCAGTCCACTCATTGTTGCTATATTAGCCTCTAATCCTCTGGGTAGGTTTTCCATTAGATGCTCGAACATTACTGGTGGGATCTGCGGCCGTTCAGGTTGGGTATTGATAATGGGTGATCAGGACCCTTTCACAATTGAACTTGATCACAGTTATTTTGACCTTCACAGTCACTTCACCTGCGGTCGACTAGGGCAGTTCTAGAAGGGCAGGAAAGATGGCATCTTCTGGTAGAAAGTCACTAAGCTCTCCTGTACAACCGCTCTGCTGCTAATGTTCGCCGCAGGAAATTGCAGGAGTGATCTGTAAAGTTCAGGTCCAGAGAGTACAAATCTAGACCAAGGTTTTGTTTCAACCAACCAGTAGAGTGATTGTAACTCTTTATGATCAACTGGTTGGCTGAAACAAAACTTTGGCGGGGATTTGTATTTTCAGGACCCGAACATAGGTGTGGATTAATTGGGCAGCTCCTCTAATTAATAGGGAAGTCTACATACCGTATACTGTAATGTACCTTGCTTAGCTGACAATTGCTACTAAGAGTATGAAAAGGGGATCCTTCTTATCTAACTTACCCGTAGTTACTGTAGCGCCTCAATCGGTCTGCTTATCGTCTGGCAGGGGTCTACAAAGAGCTGTGTCTGCAGGTGATCAAGCACAAGTACGACTGCGAGCTGCAGGGGGCCCAGCAGCACCTGGAGGTAAGCCCCCCCCCCCCCGTATGCACCGGGGCCATGAGACGGGGGGAGCTGTGCTGAGGTGTGATCACTCTGCCCTCAGAGTGAGCGCTCGCTGCTGCTCGACACCATGAAGACGGAGCTACTGGATCAGATCCATAGACTGGAAGAAGAGAGGCAGAGCAGGGACATCAGTTGCGGTACCTTCCCACTCGCACATACACACCCTGAGTTGCGGTACCTTCCCACTCGCACATACACACCCTGAGTTGCGGTACCTTCCCACTCGCACATACACACCCTGAGT
>JABFEB020000002.1:24311013-24321923 GCA_019775895.2 Stomatorhinus ivindoensis | reverse complement strand
CCCAGTAGCACACAAACAGATAAGGAATACAATACAGACAGGCTTAATGAGAGCCGGTGGCATCAGACGAGAGGCAGCCGCGGTCAGCTACAGCTGTTCAGCTGGATAAACTGACAGCTCCCCGACAATTCAATTTACCTGACAAGCGGCGCTCCAACGTCACCATAAAGAGAGGGAGACCAAAAACAAAGCCGAAACTTACACACAGGCAAACTATTAACATGGAGCCATTCCGACACGGAGCGCAGTGCATTGTGGGTAATCGTGGTGTGTCTGCACACGATATGCTGCCGTAGTCAGTCCCGTGTGAACGCAGGCGTATGCAGAGGAGAACGTGACATGGACGCTGGTCCACATAACTTGCATATAAGCACGCACGTCTATAACAGAGTGATCAATAACTGGTCAATTCGAATCGATATCTGTGTTGTGTCGCGAATTGGGCGGGGGGGGGCGCACTGCACCCCGCACACCCACCTTGACAACGGCGGGGGAAAGCAAAACAGAAAAACGGATGTTACTTCAATCTGGGCTCTGCACGCACAGCGTGTTAAGAGACACTGGCTGGGTGGACGAGTGGGTGTGTGTGTGCTGGAGGAGACAGACAAGCGAAAAATCAAGGTGCTGCCTAGTTATTTATGCTTTGCACGGCCACTGGGTCACTGCGTAGGAGTTCATCAGGAGTGTATAATATTTTGTAATAAGTTGTATAATAAACAGCATATCTCAAGTCCACTAGGATGTGTTCTATTGGATATACAGCAACGAGTGAGAATTGCTTTATGAGTAATAGCAGAAATTAACACTTTTATGAGCTCTTTGTACCTTAACGTAGTGCAGTTAGGCTGGTTCCTATACGGATACCCATCATGCACTGCTGCCCATTAAGGACCTGACTCTCCTTAGGTACACAGCTATCCGGAGTAGCACTGACCTGGCCATGGGAAAGCACCACAAAGAAAACCTCAAAGAAAGAAGGAATCAGAGACAAGCAAGCCCTCGGGGAAAGATTACGGAACAGAGTGGCTGAATTTCAGCGTATCCTGTGAGCCCCTGTTACTTCACACCAGAATCTGGATGCACTATCATTACCAAGCACCGTTGGGGTATTTGAACAATTCTCAGCAAATCAGAAGGCAGGACTGTGGAGCCAGTGTTTATATTTAAAGGCATGAATTGGAGGCCAGTGATGCAATGTGACAACCTCCATCATGAAATCCAATAAGTTTCAGCACCACACAGACAGGGAAGGCGCCAGCAGTGGCTAACGCTACCCTTAGCCGGCCAGAGGGAGCTGCATTCCACATGCTGGGAGCCGGTCACAAGATCCATTCTAAAGCTTTAAACCAGTCATTTCCTCCAAGCACAGCTCTCCCAGGGAATCCGTGTCAAACCGAAGCAGCTTCCAATCAGGGCTATGGAAAATGATGCTAATGACTGCTTTGGAATAAAATTTGCGCTGAAGTGGTTCAGAGGTGTGCTGCAATCTGCGCTGTGAGTGCCGTGGAAATGCAGGAATGGTGTTTCACGCGCAGACGGCGATCACCGCGAGAGCCTTTCAGGGATGAACCACAAAGCAAACCCGTAATATATATTAACCTCGTGCTTCAGGACGAACCGGAAATATTTCAGTGATTTGGGTGCCGTGAGTGAGCTTCGATACTGAGCACATTTTTTAACACATGTTTCTTGTGTGGAAAATCAAAAAGTCTTTTTCTAAACCACATGATTATACATCATACTTTCCCCAAATCAATTGTCATTACCCAATTATGCATTCAGAGGCAAACAAATATTACCAAAAATTATTTTCATAGACACTGCTGAACTTGCTGCAGGTGTTTTTATTTCATCTTTGCTGTCCTGATGCCTTGCTAACAGATGGGGGTGGTCACCTGTGTGGAGATCGGTGCCCTTGGTGCAGGCCACGACGGCCCCCATGCTGGGCTGCGACGTCATGCCCGCCATGGAGTCCACAGCCACGTCCACAACGTCCGCCCCGGACTCGGCGCACGCCAGCATGGCCGCCACGCCCGCCCCTGCTGTGTCGTGCGTGTGCACATGGATGGGCACTTCGGGGAAGCGGTCACGCAGGGTGCCGATTAGCAGGCGGCTGGCCTCGGGTTTCAGGAGCCCGGCCATGTCCTGCCGAGAGGATGGAGGGAGGACAGAGGGAAGGGCGGGGGGAGGAGGACAGAGGATAAAACGAGAGGGAATTTATAGAGAAACTCCCTGGTAGCTGCTGGTCTGTTATTTATCTACAATCCATAAATCCAGCTCCCTCTCGCCTCCTCATCAGTAAACCCATTCGCTGCTCTTTCCTCTCCATCACTGTGTCTGCAAACTCCCCATCCATCCATCCATCCACCCAGCCAGCCATCCGTCCATGTAACCATCCTCAATCCCGACCTCCCTCTCAAACCTTAATGGCCAGTATGTGCGTCCCAGCCTTGACCAGCTCATCCGCCAGCTTCAGGTAGTAGTCCAGCGAGTACTTCTGCCGCGTGGGATCTGACACGTCGCCCGTGTAGGAGATGGCGGCTTCCACCACGCCCCCCGCAGCCCCAGCTGCTTCCATGCCCAGGATCATGTTGGGCAGGTAGTTGAGGGAGTCGAAAACCCTGAAGATGTCCATGCCGTTCTCCTTGGCCACCTCGCAGAACCTGGAGAGACGGAGGAACGTGGACAGGTGGTCAACGGGTGGGGAGGCCATTGATGGGGGATGAAGGAAGAGAGAGAAGAAAGAGTGAATGTAGGAAGAGAAAAGAAGAGAGAAGTGGAGGGAGATGAGGCAGGCCACGTTTATATTACTGTCAAAGTTCGAAATGGTGCACAAGTAACAGGTTGACTGTAGGGCGTTTATGCACTAAGGAGAAGCAATTGTTTTATGAGCTGTTGTACCCAAGGATGCCATAAAGAGGGGAGTTAGGATGATTCCAAGGGCCCCCAAGTGACAAGGGGTCTTAAAAATTTGGAGCATAACTGGTCTGGATTGGGGGCCCAATATGAAATGCTTTCATGGGGCCCAAAAGCTGTAGCGGTGCCCCAGCCCGGCATGCCACTGACTTGTAGACGGCGTTGTCGGGATAGTTCGTATAGCCCACGGCATTGGCACCCCGCAGCAGCATCTGGAAAGGCACGTTTGGCATCAGCGCCCGCAATTCCTGCAGCCGACGCCACGGACACTCAGACAGGAAGCGCATGGCCACATCAAAGGTGGCACCTGCAAGTGGAACAGGAAGATGGGTCAGAAAAGAAGTTACTGTTCATCAAAATGAGCATTCATCGGTTGCATTCTCTCCGAATGAGACCAATCCCATGATTCATTGCAGCCCAAGTTTGTTCTTGGAAGGCAAGTTAGCAAGACCGGTCTTGCGAAGAGCACAAGTACAGTCTTTGCATCCTTGGTATTGAGAAACACCCATCTTCACAGGAAAGAGAATATGCACCTTGCCTGTGAGACCTCACATGGCACTCCTGAACCAAGACACACTTTGACCTCTCTGTTGCTTCCAGATGGCTATGGGGCTGAGGAACATTTTTTTCAGTGGTGCCCTTTAATGGAGAGGCACAGCGGGGCCCTGTCAGAGAGCCCGACGAGGGCTGGCTAACGACAACGTAACTGCAACTGCACTTGACCTCAGTGGCGCCCCGTGGGCCAATCTGAAGGTGCGCATACGGAAATGTGGGGAGAGATGAGGGAGCCCTCTAACGCAGGACCGGAGGGAACCGGGCTGCCTGGGACACTCACCGCCCCAGTTCTCCACGCTGAAAAGGTTGCTGAAGTTGTGGGCGACGAAGGGCGCGATCTTCTTGAGGTCATGGGTACGCACGCGTGTGGCCAGCAGCGACTGGTGAGCATCGCGGAAGGTCGTGTCCATGAGGAGCAGACCCTGATGGGCCCGTACTGCCCGGGCGAAGCCCTCGGGACCCTCCCGCAGGAGAACATCCCGGAAGCCGAGAGGTGGCTCGCCTGCGGACCGGAATATGAAGTTACTGCACAGTACACACACACACAGACACCCAGGCACACACAGATACCCTACATTTACAAGGACATTCTAAAAAGGGGTTTAATGTCCCAAAATAATTTAAGAAAACCAAACTTCTCTCATACTTCAGTGGTCATAAATACTGTTTACTGGCAAACACATTAAACTGTACTCCAAGGACAATTTATAAAGTTGGGAATTGAATATATACAGCCTACAACGTGCGCGCACACGCACGCACGCGCACACACACACACACACACACACACACACACACACAAAGCACTACAAGGAGAAAACAAGATGCACAAAACAAAAACTTGCATTAAAAAGGGTGAAGAGAAAACAAAGGAAAGACTGTCACCAATTTTTCTGTCTATGGAGACTAGATTGTAAAAATACAGTATAAAAAGGCACAAAAAAAACAGTACAAAACAGAATAAACACCAGCATCAGCAAAAACACATGTTAGAAATGTTTCTTCAATTGAAAGACAGAATTGATTTTAAAGAAGTTCTGTTTTCCCAGGGTGCAGTGTTTTCGATCAACACCCTTTACAGCATCGGGACAGTCACACACGCACGCACACACATATACTTTTCCCCTTGGCTCTTTTAATACAATTAACAGCCCAAATTTACAAAATAACCAAATTCAGAAATATAGGAATATTGATCAGAAACTGTGTGCAATTTTGTATTATGTTTGATGGCCACATCTCAGAAGCTGTCCCCAGACAAGGAACGCAAACACACACATAGACCGTGATGTAGCACAGTAGCTAGGGCTACCTGGCTTCCACGATCACTGCTACACATCTCATTGCTATCAGAGCCTAGCGTCTTGCAGCTTCAATACTAATGACTCAACCGCTAAATTTCTTGTACAATGGTACCTCGGTTCTCGAACTCACTAGAAATAGAATTTCTTGAAAGTGGAACGTTCCAGTTTGACCTAGAACTTGATCTGAATATCAGAAATCGAACTGTGAACGCTGACCTTTTGTACGTGCCAGGAAATGAGTCATACTACAATGCAATTCTTACTTGAATGCCTTCCTCACCGATTGGACGATTAACGAATAAAGCAGCACAACAATTAATAAACCACTAACTTACTTGTACTATTAGAGCATTTATGTTATTTATTTAAACTTTATTTTACCAGGTAAATTAACTGAAAACCAGTTTTCACTGCTTTACGTGACATTCGGGAGAAATAGCAGATTTCGCATCGGAACTGCCTGGGATACAAACGTCATGCATGTAACTAAACTCTTCAGGCAATAAGGGCAAAGGTGTGTCGTCACTCAGGCGGTTCCAGTTTGTGCAGCCAGGTGAGAGGTTGCAATGCATCTAACCGTAATGCATTGCGTCAGGATCAGAATGCGTTGCTTTAAGAGAGAGCTGTAAGAAAGTCGAACGCACCCAATGACCGGACTGGGGAAACAAACTGAAACGTAGACTTAATACAGAGGACTTATGGGGATCCCACACGAGGTTAACGAGGGGCCGTGGCACACGGAAGGAGCGGACGATCGGGGCAGGACAGGGGTAATGTTGGGATAAGATCTTTATCATTTTAGAAGTAATAAAAAAAAAAAAAGAAAAACATATTTAGGTGTAATTTTGGGGGGCCGGGAACCAATTAATTAGTTTTCCATTATTTCTTAAAGGAAAAATTCGATCAGAACTCGAGCTTTTTAGGATCCGATCCGGACCAAGGTACCACTGTATACCACTGAATTAGCTACTTAGCAACAGCATTATCAAATTGCATACAGGGTATATAAACAGCTGGATAAGAGTGAGCACAGCACACCTCCACCCAACAGCCTGGCCTACAATTGAGTGATAAGGCAGGGCACATCTGCACCTCCTCCGAATCCCTCTATCATATGAGAAAGGGATATAGGCACCCCCCCACCAAATCTCATTACAGGGATTCAGGTGCGTGTTAAGCTCATGCATAGATCTCATCATTCTATTTCTGGTTGTGTTTCAATGCGTGCGTGTGTGTGGGTAGGGCGTGTGTGTGTGTGTCACATCTTCATTTCAATGAATTCTTTTATTAATAGGAACATAATCCCAATGCATACTGTGTGTATATATATATATATACAGAATATTAAATATACACTATATGAATTTTAGTTAAAGAAGTTAATGTGTCATCTCCCGTTCTCTCTCACTTACCATCTCACAAATGCAGGTTGTGCTCTATGCATCTCTCCTGTCACTGTGATTTTGAATTTAGTGGTTTTAGCTTGTGCTGTTCAAAGTAGTATTGTTGTTGTTTTGTATGTATGTACCTGATGGTGTGTGTGTGTTTTTGTAATTATTATATTGTGGGGACCCAATGTCCCCACAATGTGATAAAAACCTGTTACTATTTACTTTGTATGGCCATTTTTCTGGTCCCCACAAGGATAGCCTCAATTTTACAAAAATGTGTAAATGTAATTAAAAAATACAATAATACAAATGTGTGTGTGTGATGCTGGTGCTAATGCAGACTGTAGGATCAGAGTACCCCAGTGAGAATGTGCAAATGTGCATGCATTTATATTTGCTGTTTGTGAAGATAATTTGTGAGAAAATGTGCAAATCAAAATATCAAAGTTAAAAAAATGTTGTGGGTACATCTGCAAAAAGAGCATTTTACCAACCTCATCAATTTCAAAAAGATGCAAAAAAGCCTATTTGTGGTATTGGTTTTGTTGAATTGGGGCTGAAGCTAATATTATGAGCTGTTTAAGGTAGCGGCCGGGTCCAGCTCTTCCCCATTACCCAGAGGAACAGGAGGGACGACAGGATCAACGGAGGACGGCTTGGCCTTCACCGGGATGGGGGTGGTGGGGCCGTTCACCATCACGTGACCTGAGAAGGAAACACACAGTCAGCCGGGTGCATTAGCAGCCTTAGCGGGCTGTCTGGAGTGAGCGAGCCGTCGCACTGACCCAGGTAGTGCAGCAGCTTCTGGGCCCGGTTCTGCACGGGTTTCAGGTTGAAGAGCTCCTGGTTCTCGTCGATGAACTGGGTGTCCACCGTCCCATGGAGAAACTGGTCATTGCTCAGCACGTTCTGCAGGAATGGGATGTTTGTCTGCGAAAACAGCAGCGGCAACATGAACGGACCAGTGGACGGTGATGCAAGAGCAGCGTGTCGCTACTGGAACCTACGCGATTCGTAATCAAAGCGGGGAAATCAATCTTTTCCTGTCTCTTACTCAGAGATGGACATCAAATGGATGTATCAATGCTTCTGAATATGTACTCATAAATATCGCATGGAGGCAAAGGAAAACGGCACAGCTGATATTAACTCAAACTGCTTCGATTTGTGCCAAACACATCCAGCGGGGGATGCAATGTGATAGCTTATAATGAGCTGCCGTCATATTGCCACGAGCACAGGGACGCGTGACAGGGACCTGCTGACAGGCGTATATAGCAGTGGCCCTGGTAATACCCCCCCCCCCCCCCCCATCACCCCTGCCCGAGTCTGGCAGGCAAACATAAATCATCAGATCTCTTCAGCAGGGCAACAGTGGCACACTGAACCTAGGATGCACTCATTCCAACATCACCCCGAATCTCAGCCTGTCAACAGCATCTGTGAAAGAATCAGAGAACAGTAGAAACCAGAACTCCAACCATCCATCCATCCATCCATCCATCCATCCATCTTCCATACCCGCTTGACTTGTGCAGGGTCGTGGGGGTCTGGAACTTATCCCAAAGGCTATGGGCACGAGGCAACAAATAACCGAGGATGGGGTGTCTAGTCATCGCAGATTAACCACAACACCACCTGATATTTTTGGCCTTTCTGATGATCCTTCTATAGGTACAACAAGGTAATTAAAATAACCCTCATGTGATATGGAAAAAATGGCAGTTAGTCCTGTGCTCTACGAGGGGTGACCACCGAATCCATGTCAGGACACTATGAGATACTTCAGGTTTTACAAACTACTTTAAAACTCAAAGGCCCCCATGCTCGGCTAAACTGTTTGGTTCATCTTGTACTTTTACTGGTTTGTTTCCTTGATTGAAAGACTCATCTGGCTGTTTCACATTAACATTAGTGACGCATGATTATAGCAGACTGACCAATCAGCACACAGCAAGAACTTAGTGCTTAAGTGAAATCCAGGTCTTTTTAATTGAAATGGTAGTCAACAAACACCATCCTAATTCAAAGTGTCCTCCCTGACATGGATTAGGTGGTCACCTTAGCTCTATGTGACATAGCAGGACAGGTCAAGAGAAACAGCCGGTTTCATTGCAGGGAAAACAATGCATTGTGGGACACAGTGTTACCACCCACAATTGTTTCTTTGTGCTCTCAATGAAAACACGGTATGTTCCCCACATGCGATTATTGTGACTCCTATTGTCCTGTTAATGGGCCACCCTTTAACTGATGAGCTTTATCAGTCTGGGTCCCGTGCCAATAAAATAAATTAGCATTAATATTTGAGAAAGAGAGAAAAAGGGAGGTAATTCTCAACAGTGCATGATAGCAAAAAATTAAAAATGATCTGGGAATAAAAAACATAAAAAACAAAAATTGAGTTATACACGGGCGATGTTCTCAAATGCAATAGTAACAAGGCCCCAAAAATAGTAACAAAGTAACATTTTAATTTAAAAGAACCAACACATACAGTCAGCCATGTCTGTGGCACAAAATCAATGTGTCTGCAGCGGTTTGTGTGAAATTAGAAAGTTCACACTCCACTTCTCATACGGCTCCTGTGGCCAAAGTGAGGTGAAGATGCACTTTACCTGTCAACTCATAAGTGGTTTTATGCCCAGGTCATTCTGAGTGGTCAGACTGTAGAGAGATGGAAGGGAGGAGACTGATCTGTCCAAAAGCCGGGAGGAATTTTCCACACAGCCAGGCTTAAAGCTAGAAATATTTGTTCCCAAAGCCAGCTGGCTTGAGACTTTGAAAACCCTATCCCTGCCACGGAGAAGAAAGAGGCACATCCAGCCAGTAAGGCCTTTGTGTGAGGGGGGGCCGCAGGGAGGGTGCACAACGGTACTGCCGAGCTCTGGGTGTTATCAGAGAACAAAATGTCTAGTCACGCTGGCTTTCCAGCAGGCCGCTGCAACTGCAGCCAAGTCCAGCACAAATTCCCTCCCCACGACCTCAGTGCGTAACGCAGGAGTAACAAAGCGCCAAAGCTCTCTCGTATATTGACTGCGCAAAGGCAATAAGATCGATACGTCTCTAAGGGTTTCTTCTCATAAACTTCTTGAAAATGAAGTCCGATGTCGCGAAATCGATGCAACCGAAAAAAAAATGCGTCGAGGCCGACTGTGTACCGGCTGACATCGAAATTGACTTCCTGCCTCGCAGAAGGACTGCGCTCCGCGGCCCTTTTCCTTTTCCCAGTGTCGTGCAAAGAAGCAGAACCAGAGGGTTGGGGGGCGACGCTGGCATTTACACACTGCCTAGTGTAAGAAGCCGGGATCAGGGGATTAGCAGGCCGCGCCTGGCACAAACTCGGCCTTCTATTTATTTATGTCTGTTTGTTTTTACAGGTTCAAGCCTGCTGTAAAGACTCGGCTGAAAACCACGGAAAGCCTCATCCAGCTACTGGATACGTCAGTGCATCTTAAACGCTGCCAACTGCAAACATCCGGGGCTCGGTCTACATTAATCCACACGGCTGCTGGGGGGGGGTTTGAAGAGAAAGCCGCTTTGCTGAAAGAAATGAGATTAGCTAGAAATGGAGGGAAAAACACACAGAAATACTGTAAGTAATCTGGGAGAAACTGACCTCAATAAAATAAGTCACAGACATAAACTGTGGTGTAACTCACAGCAATATCAGTAAGTGTGAAACGGCCCAACACACACAGCCAATTGGCTGGAGGAAAGCAGCTGTCCAATGAGGGGGCGGATGGCGGCCAGAGCTGAGGAGTACTGCAGAATAATGGGAAAACTTGAGTCAGGTGACCCAGTTTCCACACCTGTTTGGCCCTGAAAATACTGCATGTCACACCATGATAGGAGGCTGAGACAGCAGAACAGTCACATGAGCACCGTGCATTTGCCTGAGAGTACGCACACCCTCACGGCTTTATATGTGAGGGGGGCGGGGTTTAGGCATCCAGGATATCCTTTGTAGGAGACACAGAAAGAGAGACTGATTTTATGTTCAAGCGAATGATTTATGCAACGCTTACATGACTTTTGAACCGATATGTTAACTACCTAGCGGTATAGATGATTCTGGCAAAGAGACTGTGGAGGAAGGGACAGCCCCCCCCCTCCAAAATAATGAATCTGTCTAGCATGGTTGATGGGACCAAATGAGGCAATGAAAAAAGACAAACAAATGGAAAAACTAATGAGCACAGATCCGGCCATGACAGGTCAACGAGAGACATGTGAAAAGCATTTTAACACAATTTAAGAGGTCTGTCTAAACCGAGAAAACACAGGTCTTCGGAGCAGAGATGACATTCTCACGCCAGATCTGACAGTGTTCTAAAGCAAAATTGGTTTGGTAAAATTACAGATTGATTTCAGAGCTGAATGTCCCTCTTGGGAAGAACAGGCTGTTGGACAGCTGTAGCTGAGAGCAGAGACCCAACACTGAGAACCAGTCAGTGGATAGGCAGCCTGAGAGCAGAGACCCAACACTGAGAACCAGTCAGCGGCTAGGCAGCTTGACAGCAGACACCCAACACTGAGAACCAATCAGCGGATAGGCAGCTTGACAGCAGACACCCAACACTGAGAACCAGTCAGCGGATAGGCAGCCTGAGAGCAGACACCCAACACTGAGAACCAGTCAGCGGATAGGCAGCCTGAGAGCAGAGACCCAACACTGAGAACCAGTCAGCGGATAGGCAGCTTGACAGCAGACACCCAACACTGAGAACCAGTCAGCGGATAG
>JABFEB020000002.1:24295451-24307461 GCA_019775895.2 Stomatorhinus ivindoensis | reverse complement strand
GTTGGTTACATACAAGCAAACGGGCCACTAACCCCCCCCCCCCCCCCCCCAAGAAATCACATTCACATGCCTAGAGAACCTCACCAGCCCTCAAGAAGAGCAGGCGTTGCACGAGTGCTTACATAAAAGACACAAACGAAAGAGCGTCGCACAGGGGCAGCACAGACAGAACAGGACAACGTTTCCATTCGTTCACAAGGGAGTCACTAACAAGCATAGTCCAAGAGAGGAACTGACTGGGGGGGGGGGGGGGGCAGGCAGGCAGGAATGGGGAGGCACAAATGGGAGGAGGAACTGGGAAACAGAGGGGAAATAATCCTGGAAAAGACAGGAAAACAAACCAAAAAAAAACAGAAGAAAACAGACCAGTCCTAATAAAAAATAGCATATTTGTTTGGGAATGTGCCAGAGACACTAACACATGCTTTGCTCCTTGTCTTTGTGCCCTGGGCACTCTGAGGTGTGTCAGGGTGGTTGGTGCAGAGAGCAGAGGGCGGGGGCGTTTGTCCATGCATGGATGTAGCACCCCTCTTCTTTCATGCGCCCCGCTTGGCGCCCCACCCCTGGCAGTATGTAAATGTGATGATAAGCTAATTATACTGCCCCCCCCGACCCACCACTGCCAGGGAAGCAGGAGCAGTGCTGCATGCATGCAAACCGTGCCGCCTACTCAGAGACGTAAGCGGGTGCGGGAGCAGTGAGTCTGTGTGTGTCTGAGGTTACCCTAAATACATGGATCTGGACAGAGGCATCCCTAATTGGCCACTCACAGGTGTAACAAATTCAGCTGCGACCAATCAGTGAGAGATGTGTGGAGGGAGGTCCCGTTATTCACTTGCACTGTATCTCAACCATCCCATGGCTATAGTAGGACTGTCCTTGGGGACTCGACCCAACAGCCTCTTGGTTATACAGCCACACTGTCATCCAGCATGTTTCTGCCTCAGCTACAACAGCAGATGAGGCTAATCTGCCTCTCAGGGGGAAAGAGGCGATGACGGCATTGGCCCGCTAGAAACACTGACGAACTGTTTTTGCAGTCCGGGGCTGTGTTTGCGTAAACGAGGCCCACAAAAGCCCAGGCACTGACTTGCTGGCATGGTTAAAGTACAGCCACTGCTGGTCTAATGCTTCCCCCCACAGTGCAAGAGTCTCTATTCAAGCCTGACAGGTGCTGTGCAGGTTGGCGCTGCCAGCTGACCGACGTCTCTCCCCAGCGCACTGTGGGTAGGGGCCCAGTAACACCATGTCACGAGACGGCTGGTGGACGGGCTTTAGGGGAAGTGAGCATGGATGCAGAGTAAGAGAGAGGAGCAGGGGGAGTAAAGAGGAAAGGTGCGAAGGAAAGAAAAGATGGATGGAGGGATGGAAGACAGGTGGAGGGACGAAAATAGAAGAATGTCGCTGAGGACGTGGAGTAATGATGAGCGTTTATTTAAAAAGATGATAACGTCCCTTAGAATGGCCTATGGTTAATTAACCATTAATTATTAATTTCTTCATTTAGTGCCAACTTTTGAAATACAAAACAAGCCCCGACAAATGAATAATTATAACTGCACAGCTCTGCTGAGGCACCTCCCAGCACCCCCCGCTGCAGTGCCAGCCTGTCGGACCTGGCGGCGAACTCTGCAGGATATTCGCAGCTGCAGACGACTGCAACGAACGACAGAAACACGGGCACACACCACTGCTGCCCTCAGCAAAAGAGCACTTCTGTGCGAAACACGTAATCGTGCATAATGACAGCGATGGCGAGGCCAGACACGGACGCGGGGTCCACGGGACCCCCGGGCCGGAGCTCCAGATGCACAGCCGATCCGGTCCAGTCGCTCGCGGCGATGCCGCTGGTCTGATCGGCTGCTTTGGTGCCTTTCGTTCCAGCGCCCGGCTAGAAAGACCTTCCAGTCAAATGAGCTCAGTGCTCCCCCTACTGTGCCCTGGCAGAAAGCCAGCCCCCCCCCCCAGCCGGCCACCACTTCCTCACACCTGGCCAAACCAGACCGATGAGGCCACCAGCCGAAGCACATGGCACTGCGTTCCCCCGGATGGTAACCCTCCCCCCCATTAGAATTTGTACCCCCGTCTCAGATTTTCCTACTTGGGGACAGAGCACCCCCCCCCAAGGTGGTGTCACAGATGCCCCCCCCAATCCCACAAAGCCCCCGCTGTCACAGGAACCGTATCCTTCAGGGAGCTTGTGCTTCAGCTCCATCGTCTGCAGAGCAGATGCCAGACGGCCTCCAGGCTGAACCTGAAACAGCTGAAATCCTGCCAGGATGGGGCAGACACCCACAAATCTCAGGGAGTCAGGGAGGGACCCCCCCCTTACAGCTGTTAGGAATAGACACCCAGTGGAGGGGATGATCCCCTCTGACTGCAAGCTGGATCAGAAGGAAGAACAGGGCTCCGGGGGGGGGGGAGACGGGGAGGCTATTTTTATAATCTGGCTAAAGTGCCAAACTCATTAAAGTATTCAAACACAGCCTGCATCCCTCCATCTGCAAACAGCATCTCCCTCACTCCCCAAGCACTCCATCCTGGCCTTCATCTCTAGGTTACACTCTCCCAGCCGCTCCCTGTCTTCTCTAATGTCACGGACCAGCCTCCCTCTGCCTCTCCAGATCCCCACATTCCCCCATAGGACTTCTCTCCAGTCTATTCCTGGTGTCCTTCACACGCTCCCCATCCAGCCAGGGAGCCTGTCTTCCATCCCCCCACAGAACACCGACTGACACTATGCTGTTCTGGATGTATCCCGTTACACAACTATATACCCCTTCAGGTCCAGCATACCGGTATGCACACAGCACGTTGAAGTTCCCAGATACAATCTTTTTCTCCCGCCCTACCGGGATAACCTCAGACTCATTGCTAACTGACTTAGCGCTGACAGGAGAATACAACAGCCCTGACAGAGACAAATAGGCGTAAATAGGCTGTTTCTGAACTGGGGGGGGGGGGGCACAAATGTAGACAGCAGGTGAATACATGTGTATGTGTGTAAGAGCTGCCGGAGTGCTGGTCAGTATACACGTATGTATGTGAAAATAAGAATTATGTGTGTGTGCGTGTGTGTTTGCAGAAACCCAATCAGGGGCCAGAGGTTAGACTGAGGCGTAGTTGATCTCTCCAGTACTGGGAACAGGGACCGATTGTAACCAATCCATTCCCAGCATGTTCAAAGACAATAATAAACTTACAAAATGAATGCACGATAAAATACATCATTAGCTACCAATTGCTTTTATTGTCGATATCCTGAATGAAGCATTTGTTGTCTGCAAAATGTGCCCATAAGTGATTTAGCGAAATTAAGCTGCCATAAAACGCCCTGGTCTACAGTTACCAGCTTGCTTAGCACATTTCCAAACAACGGGAGATATTGTCATTTTTTCTTTCCTGTTGTTCTCTCGAATCTGATCTGTCTTCCCCCACTGATTACTCTCAGTCTCTGTGCCGGCAAATCCGATATCCAGGGTATTACCGGCAAAGAAACAAAGCTATGAGAACTTTCTAGAGAACGGAGAGTACCGATGGAGGATGAGCACAGCTCATAAGGCTGTCGTTGACGTCTGAGCTCCTGTGGTTTATCTGTGTCTTAGTTTGGGTTAATACACAGATATGCCGGTACATTATTGACCTGCATGTGAAGGAGCAGGGGCTCCAGTTTCATTTGACCCCAACAATAACACCTTCACGATGGGGCAGGGGCATACAGTGCTGACTGAGAATCATGCGACAATGTCTGTGGCTCTGATGCAGCATAAGGCCTAAATACACACATGTATGGAAATGGTCATGTGGGAGGTGGGGCCAGGAGCTAAGGGGTGGAGCCAGCAGGTAAAGGGGGTGGAGTCAGTAAGTAAAGGGGGTGGAGTCAGTAGGTGAGCTGGGGTCACAAAGTTGGTATATGCAGAAGGTAAAGATGGACAGGAGGCTGGGTGGCTGGGATTGATGACGGCTGCCAGGCTCGTTTTTGGCACCATACCCCAGGGTGGTATCTGGTTTCAGAATGAAATGAGGGCACTGCCTGGGAGCGAGGGGGGAGGGGTGCATCAGTGACTGGAGTTACATCACCGGCAGGTTGTTTCAAGGGTAGCTGAGAGTGAAAGGAAAGAGAGAAGAGATGCAGGGATGGAGAGAGGAGAGAGAAACTGAGGCAAGCGGAGGGCAAAGTCAGGTATAATGGGAAGGGGGAGCGGGGCAGCCTGGAGTTGAGGGGCAGGGAATTGCAGTGGAAAGGTGGATGTAATGACACAGCAGGCCATGGTGGAGGTTCTCGAGTGACGGCAGGCGGTGGAGGATCAGCCACGGCCGCGATTAACATCAGCTCCGGGTCCTCATTTCACAGTGGGAGCTTCTCACACCAATTCACACAGCCCGCCTCTCTGCCGCTCTCTCGCCAGCGATCTGAACCACTCTCCATCCGTCGCATCCATCCCCATCTGCTCCTACAGCAACGCCGGTCTGTCCATCCCCTCCATCTCAATCTGCCCACCACAGTCCCGCCTCTCCTCCTCTAATGCCTCTCCCCATTTCTCACGCTCTCTGTCCCCTGCCGTTTCTCTGACAGGCTGCTTGCTGGTGCAGTGCATCTGACTGAAACACGACAATGCCTCCCCGTCCCAGTCACACCTCACCCACACATGAACTTCTGTTTCACTATCCTCCCCAGTATGGCACAGGCCTCCCTCACTGTGTTTACACTGTGCCGGTACGGCCCAGTACACCACAGGGGTAAAGCCGCTGCCCACAGCCTGACACAAACACAAATACACACTAACCTGCCCACAGAGACCCCAGATTTCAAAATAAAGACAGCACAGATTTTGATGCTGAAATGAAATCAGGCTGGACAATCTTTGTGTTCACGTGAGCTAACACCATCTTTTCCTCATTCGCAGGTCTGTGAGTAACCCCCATCTACAATGCCACAAATCTCACCTCAACACCCATCCCATAAGCCAAGCCCAACCCTCACTCAGCTGCTGCCTCCAGCTGCCCAGCCTCCGAGTGCCTCACTGCCTGACGACTCCTCCACGAAGCTTCCAAGTCCCAGCAGAACTCTCCAGCCATTTGTGAAGCTCCAGCTCCACATCTGCTCTGCCTCAGCAGTGCGTGGCTCTGCCCTGCTTCCCTTTCATTGGCTGGCCTTGGTCACCAGCACCTGCCTATTGCCCGCCCTGTGGGGGAGGGGGCTGGGGGCGTCGGCAGGTGAGACGTGGGGCATGGTGTCTACCTGTCCCTTCCACTGCGTGTGCCGGAACTTGTCAGAGTCGCTGAGCACCCTGTGCGCTGACAAGGGCCTCCTGTTCGTGCCACCCAACGTCGACCGGCGCACCGTGGAGCTCCGGCTGGCCGACAACTTCATCCGCGAGGTGGGCGGCGACGACTTCGCCAACATGACAGGTCTGGTGGACCTGACCCTGTCCCGGAATACTATTCATGCCATCCGGCCGCTGACCTTCGCTGACCTGGAGAGCCTGCGCTCGCTGCACCTGGATGGCAACCGGCTAACAGTGGTTGGCCCACGCGACCTGGCGGGCCTACTCAACCTGCAGCACCTCATTGTCAACAACAACCAGCTGATCAACGTGTCACCCGATGCCTTCGATGACTTCCTGCCTACGCTCGAGGACCTGGACCTGTCCTACAACAACCTGCGCAAGGTGCCCTGGGAAGCCATTCAGAACATGGCCAGCCTGCACACACTGCACCTTGACCACAACCTCATCGACCACATCATGGAGGGCTCCTTTGGGGAGATGTACAAACTGGCTCGGCTGGACTTGACATCGAACCGGCTGCACACTCTGCCCCCCGACCCCCTGTTC
Organism: Stomatorhinus ivindoensis; assembly: GCA_019775895.2. Classification (NCBI taxonomy): domain Eukaryota; kingdom Metazoa; phylum Chordata; class Actinopteri; order Osteoglossiformes; family Mormyridae; genus Stomatorhinus; species Stomatorhinus ivindoensis. Next base: position 24,301,624 of record JABFEB020000002.1, on the reverse strand, counting down.
GCCCGTTCGCAGATCGGTGTGATAAGTCCCACCCCGTACAATGCCGTGGTCAGCCTGACTTTTGGTGGGAACCCGCTACACTGCAACTGCGAGCTGCTGTGGCTGCGCCGGCTGGTGCGGACAGATGAGATGGAAACATGCGCCACCCCCGTGCACCTGTCCGGCCGCTACTTCTGGTCCATCCCTGAGGAGGAGTTCATCTGTGAGCCCCCACTCATAACCCGGCACACACACAAGCTGTGGGTGCTGGAGGGCCAGCGGGCCACCCTCAGGTGCCGTGCCATTGGCGACCCTGAGCCGGTCATCCACTGGGTGTCCCCGGACGACCGCATTGTGGCCAACACCAGCCGCAGCCAGTCGTACCGCAATGGCACGCTGGACCTGCTGGTGACGCGAGCTCGCGATGATGGCGCTTACACCTGCATTGCCATCAATGCCGCCGGTGAGGCCACTGCTACAGTGGACCTGAAGATCATCCCCTTGCCTCACCGGGGCAACAGCACTGTCCCGCTCGTTAACAGCCGGGACCCCGGCTCCTCCGATATCACCACCGGGAAAACTGGGGGTGGAGGGGGAGTGAGTGGCAGTGGTGGCGCACTGGCAGTCGACGCGGACACCACAGGTGCGGAGGACGATGCAGGAGAGGGTGTTGCAGGAGGAGACCCGGGGGTGGGGGTCCAGGGAGTGACGTCCACCTCGGCACAGGTGCACTGGGACCAGAGCAGCGCCTACCTGGTGTGGATGTACCAGATTCAGTACAACTGCACTGCTGACGAGACCCTGGTTTACAGGTGAGCAAACCCACAATTGTCCCACCTCACAAATACCTGACTGCATCACTGGCTTTGGCGAGGCTCAGTAAAGGAATCGCCAAGGACAGAGCACCAGGCAAAGCCGCGATTCCCGGGGGGAACGACATCACTCTCCCACAAAACCAAGGAACCCAGCAAGATCAATATAAACACAATAATTAGACAAATTCCATTACGCTAAAACAGATGGCCTTTTGCATGATAAACACCATTTGCAATTTCCTAGAGCGAAATTTCCACAACGCAGCCAGTATGTCAGGAGAAAACAGATCTATTCACTTAGGTGATTGACAGCTAACTGGAATGCATAGGCCACAAGAACAAGGTCACAGAAAGCCAGAATGTGCATGACCATCAGTCAGCAACAAGCTACTGGCCTGTTTTGACATATATCTTCATTTTGGGGGTGGGGGCACTTCAATGAAGGCATGTTAGAGGGAGGGAGAGCTGAAGGGAGTGAGGGAGACCAAGGGAGAGTTTGACAGAAGACTCTGTGTGAAGAATAATGAAGTCCTTAAATGAGCCTAAACTGTAGAGTCAATACGTATGTCACAACCCATCGTGATGAAGGAAATGGAGTCATCTGGAACACAGAGAGGGTTACGGATGGGAACGCAGGGAAGGGCACCCGGTGGCAATAAGCTGGGGGGAGGGTGTCACTGTCGGCTCGCTTCTTCATGCTTCCATGCTCCCCGTCTCCGCTCACATAGCCTTCCTAATCTGATGGTGTCACTTGTCATGAGAGCGTTTGACCAATGGTATCATTGCATGCCCCATGGAAACTGTTTGTGAGCTGTTTGCAATTCGGAGACTGACAGGTGAGAAAGGCGAATAGTGAAAAGGGGGAAGGGGTGGGTATAGAGAAGGGGTAGAGGAGGGAATGGTTGGAGAGAGGGATGGGATTAGAGACGGGGCAATGGAGGGAAAGGGTGGAGAAAGGGATGGGTATAGAGAAGAGGAGGAAATGGGTGGATAGAGGACAGGTATAGAGAAAGGGAAGAGGAAGGAATGGGTGGAGAAAAGGATGGGTACAGAGAAGGCGTAGAGATGGGAATGGGTGGAGAGAGAGGTGGATATAGAATTTTAATAGAATCAGCAACACAGAACACAGAGACAAAACTCTTGGGCTGCTCCTCCTAAGCTCACCCCCATCAATCATGTTCTCTGTGGGGTTTAAAATATTGCTGTGCCATGCATCTCGCACACAAACAACAACACAAACAGCAATGGTGAAAGCAACACCGCCATTGTGGGGAATAACAGACAATGCACTCATGTTGCACTTCAAATGCAAAACAAATGCAATATATAAAGTGAACTCAAAGCACACACAGTGCAGAAAATTTTTCCCTTATTCAGAGCTGCCACAAACGTAACAAATTAAATCCAGAATGGATATGTAAATGTGTTAAAAACTGACCTTGATTCTCAACTCATAATTTACAGCTAGGAGCACTTAATAGAATTCAAGCACAATGACAAAATTACTGAGGCCGTGGCAGGTTGGGGGGCGGAGGGGGTCTCAGTGTGAAGGAGGAATGGAAAGAGAAATTAAGTGATGTGTGACTAAGAAGCGGAGCGGAGGAGGGGCTAACGGCAGGTCTAAAATGGGATTTAGAAATGACACACCGTCATGGAGAGCAAGCAATTACATTTCAATGACAAACCCAGAATCACGCAGTATTGACCAATACATTTTCATTAGGTTTTATATATTGATATGGCATGGAGGATATTCTCCGTGTCGGAGTGCAACATTTAGGAGTGTTGCATTTAAAGGAGCTAAGTGCTTTTGAGGAAGAAAAAAAATCGGCTTCCCAAAATTTGTTGCGGAGAATCAGATGGGGGAAATTCAGTGATAAGATTAAGCTCGTGTAAAGAGCTGGGCGTCTAAACGAGAGAGAGCCGGTAATCTCCTCCTGCTTCTCATTCGTGCTCTATAAACATCTCTTCTTCTCCGCTTCTGCATATGACTTAATCTTTCTTTGGTGTCATTTCTTAAAGTGAGTAATTCTATTCAACTCATATCAAGCTTATTTAGCCTTAATTACGAGCTATTATTATTATTACTTGTTTTCCCCGGAAATCAAGTCAACCTCCAGTCAGTGTGGTGCCCCAGGCCACAAGACTGTTGTTGCTCCAACAGGGATCTCCACTGTTCCGGATGTCTTGATCTGTTTCTCCTTTTCCTTTCTCCTTGGCAGGATACTGCCCTCAACCAGCAACAGTTTCCTGCTGAAGAACCTGGTTTCTGGGGCGGATTACAACCTGTGTGTTCTGGCCATCTTCGACGACACCATCACCTCCCTGGCCGCCACCAAGGTGTTGGGCTGCGCCCAGTTCAGTACTAAGGACGATTACCCAGAATGCCGCTCACTACAGGCTCACTTCCTGGGCGGCACGCTGACGCTGATGGTGGGCGGGGTGGTGGTGGTGACCCTGCTGGTGTTCACCGTCACCATGATGGTGAGGCACCGGGCATGCAGCAGCCACGACAGCCCGCATGGTGACAGCGAGGAGGCCGGCTGTCACGGCTCGTCCTCGCCCCCGCTACCCAAAGGGACCAATGTGTACTCACAGACCAATGGGAGTGGGGGGGTGACCATGGTGGTGCTGCCCCAGCAGGATGAGGTCAGGGGGGCTCTCCCCAAGGTCAAACCTCCAACCCTCCCCAAGCCCAAGCTCGTCCCAGAGCAGTTCTGTGTGGGGGCCACAAAAAACCGCTCAGGGGTGACTTTTCCAACTAAACAGCTCCTGCCTTACACCCCCGAGGCTGAAAAGGCTGCCCTGTGTCACAGCCCACCTGCTCATGCCTCCACGTTACCCAAGCAGCTCAAACGACGCCCCCTAGAGGAGGGCGACACGATCAAACGGGCCAAACTGAGGCTGCCTGTCCTATATGGGTATGACGAAGGCATGATGGAGTGCAGGTACGGTACGGTGGGAGGGACAGTGGTGAAGCGGGGGGGAGGCAGCAACTGGAGGTCCTCCAGCGCCTACCAGAGCCCACCCCCCAGGAGCCCCTCCCCCAGCCCCAGAGTGACAGCCGGCCGATCCAGACGCAGCTCTTCTCTCGATATGGGTGAGATCGCCACCAGCGCCTACTACAGCTATGCTAAGCGGTTGAGTGTCATGTGGACGCGGCGGAGCCAGTCGCTGCACGGCATGCTGGACCAGTGTGCATCCACCCCTGCAGAAGCCCACGCCGCCCGCGGGTACCGACGCGCCTGCAACACCAACAACTCCAACTGTAAGGCAGGCACTGAGGCCAAAGCCAGGCAGCTGGAGGAGAGCGTGGTGTAGCGGGGGGGGATCACAGGTGGGGCCGGGACAAGCAGGACCTAGCGTGCTCCTCACCCAACGATGGAAGTCACACTGGATCGGCATGAAACCAGCACTGGATTGGTAACAGGAGAGGGGATCAGCCAAACATCAATAAATAAATCAGTAAATAAAATGAATAACAGAGCAAAGCTGTTGTTAGAGACTTGGATTGTCATGATGACGCATGGTGTGCACCGCACACACAAACACACACGTTTGTATTCATATCACTGTGGGGACCGTCTTTTCATTTCTATGGGAAAAACCCTAATCCAAATAATGACAACCCAAACCCCTACCCAGCCCTAACCTTAACCATACAAAACCATACAAAATACAAGTCTTATGCCATTTTTTTGTTTTTGATGGCAATTATAGGTTTTTAGGAAAGGTTTCCCTTTGTGGGGACCAAATAAATGGTCCCTAAAACGTCAAAATAACAGATTTTTATCACATTGGTTGGCAATGTGGTTAGACATAAACCATGCGCGCGCACGCACACACACACACACACACACACACACACACACACAAAGACAGAAAAAGGAAATTAAATAATAAAAAAATGAGAAAGCACAGTACAAGAAAAGTAAGGGTTACACAGACACTGCCTATGTGTTTGCAAGATGGTCAAAGCAACATTTAGCAACCAAAACTCAAATTACTGCCACTAACACTGAACATAAACCGAAGGGTAAATGTAAAATTGAAGCACTGACAGGGCTGTGGTGGAAAAGAAATGCAGAGTGATGCGCCTGGACCTGGACTCAGAACTGGAATGAGGGTCCAGGAAGATGGCTCAAGCATGGACCCAGATATGGGTGGACAGAACCAGCGAAATCAAATTCAGAGTGACCATCTGTGACAACAAAGAAACACGGAGGCAGGAAGGGCTCAAGCAGGCGGGGAAGCTGCTGCAGACACTGATTATACATGGCGCTGACACTGAAACCTCAGTGCATAACAGCTATTTCAGCAAGGATGGAAGCTCCCTTATTTGCGTGCGTAACCAACGGCGACCCAGCGGGCGCAAGCCAATCACATCTGTCACAGGGCCAGTGATGCTCATTCCTGGTTTCACCGCTGGTCGCGGTTTCATTACGGAGTAAACAAGAGGGTGTGACAGAAAGCGTCAGCCTAAGGATGTGTCGGGGGAAGGCGGAATGCCACGTGTGTGTGTCTGAACCTACAGACCTCACACGGACTCGTCACCCTGCCAAGTGTCCGACGTAGGATATGTGGGCTTAGTGAACACCAAGCCCCCCGCCCCCAAATCCCATCCAGGTATTCTTCTAGTGCATTTTTAAGGAACAGACTACACTACAAAGAATGATTAAGCGCCCTTAAGCAGAATACATTAAGGATTCCAAAGGTTTCTGAAGTGGATATGAATGGCTGAGGGTGGACTTGATGGTTCCTACAAAGCAATGCAATGAATGTGGAAAGATGGAGAGACTGATGGAGATACTCTGCACGGATACATGATGGAGCACTATAAACACTACGTTAATGTATGTGGTTGCTATACATTTTCCTGTTTTCAGATTTCATTAGAACAAGATGAAGTGCCATTTTGTTTAAATAAGCTTAAGTATTATGATCATTATTGCTATTATTGAGGTTATATAATTATCAAATAATCAATAATAACGATGATCATCCTAATAATTGTTCATGTTTTACCTTATTTTTCCAGAGTAAATATTGTTACCTCGACTTGATATTCTGATTAAAATATGAAAAAATCATGCATTACAAAGGATGCATTCAATGTATATGAATTAAACAAGTTCATGCAGCTACCTTTCCAACTCCCCCTGCCATAGCTCACATTCCTCAGTGGATTAAAAAGAAACGATGGCACAGGCCGAGGCAAGCAGGTGTGAGGCTGTCGGGTCTGTTCTGCGAGCCCTGCACGCGCATGTCTGTGTGCAGCAGTGCAATAGCAACCAGGTGTGTACTGCGAGCCCTGCACGCGCATGTCTGTGTGCAGCAGTGCAATAGCAACCAGGTGTGTACTGCGAGCCCTGCACGCGC
>JABFEB020000002.1:24274809-24291454 GCA_019775895.2 Stomatorhinus ivindoensis | reverse complement strand
TCCCTACTCCGTGTTCCCGCTCCTCTCCCTACTCCGTGTTCCCGCTCCTCTCCCTGCTCCGTGTTCCCGATCCTCTCCCTGCTCCGTGTTCCCGCTCCTCTCCTCTCCCTGCTCCGTGTTCCCGCTCCTCTCCCTACTCCGTGTTCCCGCTCCTCTCCCTGCTCCGTGTTCCCGCTCCTCTCCCTGCTCCGTGTTCCCGCTCCTCCCCTTCTTCTTCCTCCATACTCCTGTGCCTTTCCCTTGCCCACTCTCCTTCCCTCCCTCCCTGCCTGAGTTGCCCCCTCAGTTGCCCGTCGCAGCAATCTGAATCATACGGGCACAGCTGAGGCTGTCACCCGTGTGCAGTCACACCTGCACCGCTGCGTGTGTGTGCGCAGCCAAAACACAACCTCATCTGAAGATGCAGTCGATGCCCAGAAACATCCCAACCAGCACACTGCATATTAGACACAAGTAAATATCTATAATGATAATAATGTGAAATGTATTACAAACACATGCAAATACCCTGCCTCCACCATGGCTGCGTATGGGAGAAAAACAACAGGTTAGTGAATCCAGATTGGCAACTGGGCCTGAGTTTCGATTAAAATCCAGCCCCAGGCTTAATTCCAGCAGAGAGCTGCAATACAGGCCGTATGCAAAGCATAAATCTGGGCTGAAGCATGCCCCATGTTTCTCGCGAAGCGGGAAGGTCATCACAACATGACGGAGAGGACGGGGGGCGGTTGAGGACCAGGAGGCTGCTTCCACATACCTGACTGACACATCATTCCCCCGCACAGCAGCTATCAAGCGGCTGGATATCGGTGTGAAAGAAACGGCTGCTGCAGGCAAAAGACATAACAGTGTCTGACTTTATGCTGCTCTTCTATGATATATAAGGTACGTTTGTCAACATGGTTCTTATTATGTATGTGTGTGTTTGTTCTGGGTGTTCTGGTGCCTTAGGTGTGATTCTGCTGAATGTGTGTGTGGTGTATATATTACATTGTGGGGACATTTGGTCCCCAAAATTTGAGAAAAACCTGTTATTTTGGTCCCCACAAGGAAAACCTCAATTTTATGAAAATCTGTAAACTCAATCAAAAACCTAAAAATACTTATGGCTGACGCTAGGGCTGGAGTAAATGTTAAGGTTGTCATTGCTTGGATTAGAGTTTTTTCCCCCATAGAAAATAATGGATAGTCCCCACAAGCTATAGACCTGTGTGTGGGATTTTACACATATGCAGCCTTTTGTACAGCCCTCTAACACCCAGAACATCACCACCCAGCTCACTGACACAGACAGTGTCACGTTCAGTCCAGGCCTACGACTGTAGCTAATATGCTTATTGTTACTAATACCCATTCAGGCTTCCCTTTCCTTCATTCATCTCCTGTAACCCCTCCGCCTCTCTGCTGTTCAAACAAACACGCCTGGTCCCATTCTGCATGTATTACCCGATGAAATGATGTGTGTATTTAAATAATGCAGGAGGCCCACGGCGTGCGTGAAGCAGCGGCCAGAGTGGCGAGCGAGTCAATAAGAACCGGTGCTGCGCAAACAGAACTAGTCAGAAAAGATAAAGCAAGCAAGGCCTTCACAGCAGCGGGGAACGAGAAAGGATGAACGAAGGAAAAATGAAGGGAAGACAGGCTGGGTACCAGAAGCAACCACGACCAGAAGAAACCAGACGGCAGGAAAGCAGAGCTCATAAAAGTTTTACTTACACAAAAATATTCTGAGGGTAGAATGGTTATGTCTCTGAACCAATCATTTTTCAATCAGAATGGAGAAGAGGTGGCTCCACGTAACTAGAGAAGGTGGAGCCAATCAATCACATGTCTTGGTCTAGCATCCTCTAGTTACTTGGACCAACCTCCTGTACAATCTGTCTGGTTATCTGAATTTTTGTTCTGTTCTCAGAACATTTTCATACAAGTAGAATTTCCACAAAGGAAGCCAGAGGGGTATGAGAAGTGCATGGGCAGACAGGCCCCCTTGTGGCCGATCAGTACCGGCCTATTGATGGTCTACTTCCCTACGCAGGGAGCAGCTCCACTTAGAAGCGCCATGTCGCCGGCACTGTGGCTATTCTGTGATAATGCACCATGGGCAGGCTTTGCAGGAAGCCAGACTCTTTCATTTTTATTCTTTCTTTTTGCTTTAAATTCTCTACCCACCATATAGTGCCCAGATACCCAAATGGGGCGGATGTGGGAGGCTGGAAGACAGAGGAGGAGATCTGCAGGAAGTGTTAGCATAAGGAGAGCGGGGAGAGGGGACATCAAGCTGAGTGTTTACTACAGACTGGAACACAGTGAGTATGGAGGAACGGGGAAGCGTGTCAAGTCAGGGATACCCCTGGCCGGCTCTCTTAGAAAGGACGTCACCGGCATTCTAAGTGCTGTCTGGATAATATTCCCCTGAATTGGCTGATGATGCATTTAATGTCCTGAGCTTAACTGCCTTGGCAAGGCTGCCGAAAGCCAATCCCAACGGAAGAAGCGTGGAAGGTCCGTATGCGCTACAGACACAGAGGGCGAGAATGAAGGAGAGAGAGAGGGAGGAAAAGAGAGAGCGGCCAGGCATGACTGAGCAGGGGAAGACGGGCAGACAGAGAGGGGTTGGAGGGAGAGGCTGAGAGGAGGACATGGCGACAGACAGCGGATGTGCGGCAGCCATGATCAGAGAAGCGTAATGATGTGAAACATTAACAGGCTCCCTGGCCATTCTTCAAAGTCCCGGGTCCACCACTGTGGGGGGGGGGGGGGGTCGCTCTAGCAGGTCTTTCTGTTCACTCTAACCATACGAAGTCATAACCCCCCCCCCCACCACCACCCCACCCCCTTGGCCACTATTATAGTTTTCTCAGCTCTAATCTCTCTCCTGCTCTCTGCATCGACTGCTTTGTTCACAGAAATTTTTGCACCAGCGGTGCTGTGGAAAAATAACCATACGAGAATAGATGTGCAAAGCAGGCATGTTGTGTAAGATAAGGCCTAAATTACATATAGACTTTCAGGCCATCTTAGTAGATGACCAGTCCTGTTAAATTACTGCGCTCCACCTCCTATGCCTCAGTCACTCTCTGTTCTTCATCCCGCACCGCACTGCCATTATTCTGCGTTTTCTACCTTTGACCAGTTTTTTTTTTTTTTTTTTAAGATTCCAGTTGACCTTCAAAATTATACCCCTGCCTCCCAAGTCAGTGTCATTCAATTTCCTGGCTTTTGTTTGAGAATTTACATTCAAAAGGAACCTATTATATATGCATGTGTGTTTGTGTGGCGTGTGCGAGACAGCTGGAAGAGGGTATAAAATAAGGATGGTATGTGGACAGATAGACATGGCTAAGCTCACAAATGCAGTCAGACACACAGCGCCATATCTGTGAAATAAGATGCAAGCGCTGGTGACAGTTGCTATAGGCGATACCACCTCACTTGTCGTTGACTGTTACCATCGCTCTCTCTTTCTTATCATTGTTTGTTTTCCCATGCTCCCGTCCATCTTTTTCTCAAGACTTTATATCAAACTTGTACTGTTCTTATGTGGTGATTTTGCTGCAGTCCAGGCAGGACACCATAGGAAAAAACTACCAACTATAAAGCCAGCGACATGCTCTTCTCTATAGGGTGATTGTCAAATATGTGAAAGCTATATCAATCCCTTGAAGTTTCCCTCAAAACACAGCCTTGAGCCAAATCAAGGGAAATCTCTCACTCTTAATCACTGCATGGTTCATGCCCTTAGCAAAGTCAAACCCAGAGCAACATAGAAGTGTGGAAAAAAATGTCTTAAGTATTCACAGCTATACTTCTGCTAGATTTTTGCAGTTGCCTACTACATCAGGCAGTTGGGAAATTTTCCAGGGCAGCAAAGAATTCCCATAAGATTTCTGCCTGTTCACAGCCAGTCAGACTTAAGACTTAAATAAGCTAATAACTGCCCCATCGACTTGTGACATTAGCAGACAGTCAGTCTGTAGAGAGGCCATGACATGGCCAGAGGACCAATCAACAAGCACTAATCATTAAGTACCCTTTAACATGGACCAATCATCCAAAACCAGCCAAATCAGGCGGGCACCACTGACCAAACCAAAATAACAGTATTTTAGCTTATTGCTCAATTAAGCATGAATATAACACAAGACAAAGATACATATTTGATTACCAGGAGAAAAAAAGTACACTAATGCTCCTCAACTTATGATGGGGTTACGTTACGATGAAGCGATCATAAGTTGAAAATATCTTAAGTTGAATATGGAAATGATTATGATACACTTGGACGTTTAGTAGACATAATGAGCTTTGGAAAATTTGGTGAAACTGTATGATATGCTGTTTAACACTATGAAATTTTTAGGCTCGCAATCGCTACAGAGACCGGAAGCATGTCTGGGTGGATGCCGCCATCCTCAAGCATGAGTAGGAAGCATCACAGAGTGTCTCTCTAGCCTGAGAACAGATCAAAATTCAATGTTTGATCACTGTTGAACATGTTTGGCTCTTGCACCATCGTTGAGTCGAAATATCCTAAGTCAAACCATCGTAAAATGTGTAATATTTACTTATAAACTGATTTGTACAATATCAACTGATCGACAAAATGATTTCCCAATATTCATGAGTTAGCATCTACGTACTTCTATGTCTTCAATGTGCCAAGGTGTCGAAGGTCTAAGCAAGAGGAGACAAACATGAAGACCTGTGGAAAAGCAAAGGATAGCCGACAGTCCAACCTTGACGCCACGGACACGGAACTCCGCAAGGGCACGGCTCATCTTGGTGGCTGCGGTTTGGAGGTCCTTGCCGCTGGCGATGACCTTCACCAGGAGGGAGTCATAATGGGGCGAGATGACAGCGCCCTGGAAGGCCGAGGCACTGTCCAGCCGGATACCCATGCCCTCCCCACTGCGGAAGACCTGAGAGAAAGACAGAGAAGTCAAGTCTGATTACCACCATAGCAGAGCTGACGGCAGCCCTCAAATCCTTTGGAGACAATCAGCTGAAGGATACAAAAGATCAGAAAACTTACTCCCCGAGCAGTACACCACCTAACATTACTCTACACACTCCAGGGCAAGGGAAGACTTGTCAGGGAAACGTAGATGTAGGGAGTGGAATGACAAACAGGCGTCCCTGATTAAAACTGCTATGTCGGCATTTTTGGGAGCCGCATTCTTTTAAAGATCCCTCCATCTCTTACTTGCCAGCCTGACTGCGGAAAGTTAATTTGCCAAAAGAGAAATTGATGGGGCGGTGGGAATACTGAAGGTAAACATGAGAAAGAGGAAGTCAGATACGACGTGAGGAGGCTGGTCCTGCTCAAGCTGTTAGTAATAAAATTAGTAAAGGATTTATTGATGACCACTAATCCCCCACCATTTATGTTTTTTTTTTCATATTAATTAATTATATGCTGCCAAACAACAGCCTGCGAATGGTTAGAAAGCTATTGCAGCAGAATGAAGTCATTAATTTCTTTATTATGTCTTTGTTGCACTCTCACATAATACTAGTCAGTGAGGGATATTGATAAAACAACAGACTGAATGGATCTAGATCAGTGTTTTCTAACCCAGTCCGCGTGGAGCCCTAGCCAGTCCACGTTTTTGCTCCCTCCCAGCTCCCTGGCCGGCAGTGGGTCTGTCTGGACTGTCTGTGGGTCCCTGAAGACTGGGTAGGGAAACACTGGCTTATGGGGATTTCCCAAAAAATGGGCTTGCAATCCCAGAAATCACTGCAGCACATGTGGCAACGAATCAAATGAGCAGCTGTCGTCTTGTTCCAGCACTTTGCTGGTACTTTGCTGCACAACTGAGAGCTCTTCTGAAAAATAGAAAAATCAGACATGCAACCTTCGCATTTCAAATCTGTACTCAAAAAAAAAATCACTCCAGTAGCATTCAATCAAGAAAGCAAGTGATTCACCATTTTAAAGGGGGTGAAGACAAGGCTTCTGACTACTGACTCCCTAGCAGCTCAAAAACTGTTATTTTGCAACTTTGTTTATTTCCCTTGCTTAAGTTTTCATCCAGATCACTACGTATGACTCCAAAGGTCCTACTGGAGGTTCACCTGATTCATATTCAGCATTAAGAGCCTGAGGTCCTTTTTTAACTCACTCCTGCGGTCTGAAGACTGATATGATCAGAACTGTCTGATGACACGTGACGGGCTGTCAGAGGAACCTGCCATCAAGTCCACTCACATAAACCTAATTTTATTTGCTGACAAGTGATTATCGGATTACCTCTCAGGGCCACAGACCATGGAATAAATGGGCAGAATGAGATCAAGGCCTTATAAGGGATCCATTATGCTGCTTATGGCAGAGAAGGTGAACAGAAAAGGGCGTGATGTGGGCCCGGAAGAGTCAGTGAGGTAGAGCGACTCCACACAAGGCTGGCCCGATACAGACAAACAGTCAGAGCAGCAGAACGCCTAACCCATCACCCGTGACCCCTTCTGTCACATACGTCTGACTGCTAGGCTGTTTTTTGGACAGTCTTACCCATCGTTCTAGTGTTAACACCGTGGGAGGGCCCTAGGGAGATTTCCTGTGCCCCCCCCACCCCCCCACAAAGGATCACCCAAATACGCCAAAAAGGAACAGTTAGGACATATCACGCAATCACAGGCGGTGATGTGTTTTCTATTTTTTGGGCTGTGCTACTGCTCGACAACTTTTAGTCACCAGTGCCCCCCCCCACCAACCTGGCAACGCCATTGCCCCCCCACCTGTGCTCCCCACGGCCAGTGAACATCTTGGGCTTCGCTGTCATATTTCTTCTGGCACAGACACTGTGTCATTCCCATGAGCCTTTCAGTGTTTCACTCAGTCAGAACAGCCAACAAGAGTGGAATTTGTGTGCGGGTGAGATGGGGGGGGGGGGGGGGGTGGACCCAGCTATAATTTTATAATCGTGCTTCTTGTTGAGTGTCACACTATTCGATGCTAATCGATGCCACGTCTTCATAACATAATGAGCCTTTCCCGTGTTTCATCTCTCAGCATGTGATCCGGGCTCTGGGTCGATTGTTTTATATAATTCCCGGGATGCACTACCTACACGACCATTTACCTTCTCACAGACCCAAGGGTTGATGGGAATTAAACAGCGGACAGATGATTAAAATCCACGGTAGGTTAGCAAGATCCGCTGCCATAATGTTAACGTCACCAAATTAAACACATTGGTCGACGATAGCTGTTGATTTTGAGATTAGAAAGAACACTGAAAATATGCAGGGAGTATTGAATGCACTGCATACAGATGTATGACAAGTGGGAAATGTCGCTAAGTGACAAAATGGAGGATACTGCCATGTCTTAGGGCTCACAGTCAAATGAGGGCCTCTCATCTTGGTTCCTAACCCCCCTCCTGTCCTCGTTTCCACGTTTCCCTGCATTTGTCATTCCCTCGCAGCACCAAAACCCAGATAGGGGCGAAGCTGCGCTGAAAAAACAAGCCAAAATCAGCCCCTCTCAGGCAAGTTCCATTTATTGAAATAGCACAACCGAAATGTGCTCTTCCCATTCCGCCGTTTCAATAACACTCCCAGAAGAGATACAGCCTGCCACACAGACTGCTCCTGCTATGTCCAGGGTGACCAGATAATCCATGTCAGGGAGGACACTGAGCTAGGACAGGATTTGTAAACTACCATTTTAATTAAATGGACCTGCATTTCACTTAAAGGGGCAGTTCAGCCCCAAAATGAAAAAGGTGATACGTCTTAGAGGGGCGTTAGCGCTGTCTATCCACCAAGGCTGGTCTGCTGGGATATCAGCCGTAGAAACACACGAGCACCCTGGCGCAGTCTTCTGCGCAGTGGTACAACTGGTGTGTGGAGTTTGGTAGATGAAAACTGAGTTCTTACATTAAATTGCATTAAATTGCTCACTGTGAAGTCTGTGGATTATCTTTAGTAACTGGGTCATGATTTCTGGTAAGCGACCTTGTTGAATTTTTAAAAATGTGTTTGTTTGGTGCTTTGATCACCACAGAAAGAACGCCAGTCAGTCCCATTATACCCGCGAGAAGCCTGACATTTCTACAGCCAATATCTCCAAAACTTGGCAACTTTTTTGCCGTAAATTTTTGCTGTTTTGGGGTGAACTGCCCTTTTTCTTGCTGTGCTCTGATTGATCGTTCACCTATAATCATGCGTGTCCCAAATGTTATGTGGATGATTGTTTCACTCAAGGAGTGAAAAGCACAAGAGGAACAGGAGCCTTTTATATGTTAAAGTAATTTGTAAATCCTGAAGTAGCTTCAGTGTCACCCGAGCCGTACCTGTCCGTGCCGAATGCTGCTGTCCACCACCTGAAATCAAAGTTCAAGATGCATGCTAGGCTGGACCAGCTGACGACCCGAATCCTTTAATCGGGAGAAGAGCCTAATCACAGCACCTGCCAACACTTCCCCAGCCCCTCCTTTTCCCCTTATTTGTACGACAGTTGCCCCTACATGAAGATCAGTTCATTAGGAGTTTTGGGCCGTCCGTGCTCCCTCCCCCATGGCGAGTGTCAGCGCTCTCCTGCTGCAATGAGTCACATCATGTGTGACTTTGACTCATCCTCCATCCTCTCGTCATCCAATTAAAGTGGATTATTGAAGGGGGCCCTCCTCTAATGAGCGGCACTCTGCACGACAACCTGCCCTTTGCTCGTCATCCTCCTCCAGCGCTGCCTGATAAACTTCGGTGGACCTTCCAGACTCACCGCCTGCCCTTCCTATCACATAAAAGGCACTGATGGCGTGGTTATAATTGCATTGTTTATTTAACGTATGCTTTTATCCAAAGTGACATACGACTGAGCAGGCGGGGACTGTCAGTCGCAGAAATAATGGTGGCATTTTTCAACCAACCATGAGATTTGAACCAACAACCTTTTGCATCGCAGGCAAAGCGTTCAAACCCACTGAGCCACACAGCACCCGCCAACGCATTCAAGCTAGAGGAAATACAGCTGTTTCTGTTGAATTTCTATTTTCAATGCCGACTGTTTCTGAGCATACACGACCCCAACACCACCCAGGATTTGTTGTTTCACAGCCTGAAACGTTGATGGATGCGTGTGGAATTATTTTCCTTCTTTTACGACTGAGAGAGAAGCAGTAAAGAATAAGACTTAATTGTCATGGTATTCATCCCTACTGATCAATAGAGTTGCTTTTGCCAGAAACCGCACCCAAGTTTCTGAGTGTGCCAGTCTTGCAGAGTCTGCACAGTGCAAATCTGATAAATTGGCGAAATAGTATTGATGGTGTCCAAAGTTGCAAAAGTCTGGGAATTTTCCCATTAATTCCCAAATAATCCTGTAAATTCCCCTGGAAAAGTTTCCAACTTGGAATATTTCCAGAATTCCCCAGCTTAACTTCACATGGAATAAAAGGTTTCTGGTAAGTTTCTGCAAATTTTATGCCTTTTTGCAACCTTAATGGGGTCAGATTCAAGTCCAGCTTGACAGAAAAGTTCTTGATGGATGGTCATCTCTTTGGTTTGTAGGCATCTCTGATGCATGCAGTTTCTTTTTTGTTTGTTTTAATAATTAGTGTCTTCTTGCTACACTGCCAGGCCAGATTTGAGCCACTGTTGCTACATGGCCAGTTTCACCCACACACAAGAAATGTTCTCCTGACACGACAGCGCCGCCCTGCTGGCCCATTGGCCCCAAGTGAGGTTTAGTACGGCAAGCAGCTTCACAACAACATTTAATTCCTTTTGCATTCTCCTAACCCCTCCCTTAATCTGGGCCATGTGAAAAACATTATCCCAAAGTTGTTATAAAAGCTTCTTAGCCTTCACTGTAATTACTCAGTTTTTAAAGCTGAATAGGCTTACAGAGGCAGGTATGCTTAACATCAAATAATGTGAACCACTCATACCCAACACTCGGATTTAAAGAAGTCGTCT
The DNA here is from genome assembly GCA_019775895.2 of Stomatorhinus ivindoensis. Classification (NCBI taxonomy): domain Eukaryota; kingdom Metazoa; phylum Chordata; class Actinopteri; order Osteoglossiformes; family Mormyridae; genus Stomatorhinus; species Stomatorhinus ivindoensis. Next base: position 24,281,533 of record JABFEB020000002.1, on the reverse strand, counting down.
AAGGGGGGGGGGGCTCATATCTTTTTAGATCCTTTATTTTTTCCCTTTCTTAAGCACCCCTTTATGTTTCTTGTGAAAAAGCTCAGAAAAAGGAAAATCTAATTTAAATGCAAACCAAGCATGATGTTTAAAAAAAAAAAGTGCAAAGGGGGAGGGGGTGGAGGGGTGACAGACGTCCTGTGGGCTCTGAAATGAACGTGTTTAATTGTCATGTTTGAGATATGCCGCTCCCTCCATGGTGACGCTCCCTTGTCAGTGAACACGAATCAGCATGGATTCTTCTTGGCAGCTTCTGTCCCCACTCGCCCTTCAGACCAATATCGGATTAGACGCTATCAGTATATGCACTGCGGCTCCAGTGAACACGGCTACGCGAGGGTGGGGTCCCCCCCCCCCGTGCACAAGACGCACATTTACACACGTCCTCGTCTACGCTCCATCTCGCTTCCCTCATGTTTGCTCTATGTTCTTTATGTTTGTCCTCAGTATTCACCTGCAATTCGTCTAAGACAAATATCAGAAGTAGAACCACCAGGGGCGCAGGAACCAGGGGGTGGGTGATACTTTACGCTTAAATTATTCAGCTGTGCCCCCCCCCCCCCAATTTATAACTCTCTTATGCCATTAAGTACTACCAATTTCTGCAGCTTGATTTTACATACTACTTTCAATCATTAGTAGTTTTGATACTGTTACTGTTTATTACTATTATTTTCATATTGTTGTTGTTGCATTTCTTACTCCTGTGACTCTGATCAGGCCCAGAATAGCACAGGGAGCCAGACTGCCGCTGTTCTCCTCTGCAGGAAGGTGCCAATATCAGCAGCTGCAGGCTCAGTGCTCCTCAGCATAAGGGCACCAGAGCCCATCTATCTATCAATGAAGACATTTCCAACAGACATTTCAAAGAAAGGAATTAAAAAAAATTTAATTAACAAAAATGTAAAAAGTTTTTAAAAATCAATTCAATCAATCAATGGATAAGCAGATAAATAAACAAACAAATACAACTTAAATCCCACCAAAAGATGGGACTTCAACCACTCACGTTCTCAGTAGGGGAATTTAGACCACCCTCTCTGGTCCTCGAGCAAGGGGACATAAACCACTGCCACAATGAGACCAAACCCAGACTGATCAGGAGAGAGAATGCTGACAAAGAAGGGACTCAAACCCACCTTCTACTCATGGTACACAACATTCTCATAACTTGCAGTACCACTAGACAACCCCGTCTGGCCTTTCACACATACCACGTACAAAGTACCATCCCAGCAATTAGTGCCGATCGGAGCCCATGTGCATCCCTGGGCGCCGGGGCTGTGCCAATTCGGAGGCCCCCCAGAAGAGGGCACCCTAAGGGGCTGCCTGACTGATTGGCAGTAACTCCAGCCCTTTACTCTGCACTCATTTCTATAACTCCCCAGAAGTCCGCCTACAGCGGGTCAGTTGGAAAATATTGAGGAAACGGACCCAGTGGCCATGGCCTGTTGCCGGGTGTCCTAGAAACAGAAAGGTTCTCACTTGTCACGCTGTTGCCCCCCCTGTGGGTGAAGTTCCGGTCTGCCGACAAGCTAATTTACGCTGGCAGCGCATCCTGGACCCATTGCCGAGGAGGAACGTGTGAAATCTTCTGTTCCGGAAGCGCGCATGTGACTAAAGTTAGCGTGTGCACACGTGTGCTCCCTGCAAAAAAATAAAAACCAACCTTGCCTTACTCATCACCATAGCAACCAGACAATCCAAAATGGCGGCCTGCCAATTCCCCCTACCCCCTCGCTCCCCTTTAAACAATTTCATCCCTCTGTTTCAAAGTAGGTCACTACAGCGCCTTCTCTCCGCAGACCCTGTCTAACAGCACCGAGTGCCTTTCTCCAAACCCATCTCCATCTCGCTCTCTCTCTCTTTCCCGAATGGCGCTCACTGCTTCCTGTGCTGCCCTGCTCTCCTGTTCACGTTGGACCTGGCCTGCCAAAGCCTGAAGGACGCTGAAAAATATATGAAGCCCGGTTGCCATGTGACTGACCCTGCAAAGCCAGGCCACCCTGCTGGATTATGCGAGTTCACGACTCCAAGCGCCATGTCCCCTTCAAGCTCCGCGGTCTCCTGGTACCAGAGCCCGCTTCGTTCAGCCCTCCCGTCTCTCGTTTCATACCCCCAGTCTCCTGCATAATTCAGCTGGTCTCCCTGTCACACAGCTACTGCCTGTCTGCCCTTCTCATTCTCAGCCCAGCCGTGTCTCTCCATCCCTCCACTCTTTTACCCATAATGAAGGGCTCTCCGGCACCGGGGCCACAGCCGGCAAACCCCCATCCCCATCCCAGCAGTGATCCGAGCGGCTCTCGGCACGCCGTCGCTGAGCATTCCTGTTGCCGGGAAGATTTCACTCTTAATGTGAGGGGATAACCTTGCAGGCATAGAAGAATAATAAACAGGGGAAAAAAACAACAAATGACATCAACAGAAATCATCACGCGCCAGACTAAAGTGGACGTGATTCAGATGTTCCGCAAAGCCACTGAGAGACATCTGGCCGAGCGAGCAAGCGACTGCTGAACACTGTCCGTGCAGACAGGATGGCCTCTCACTTCAGCACAACCCCCCCACATACACCCACACCTGTTTCGTTTGGGCGCTGTGTAGAATTTCTTTACAACATAATTCAATCCAAGTCTAAACCGCAATTTTGTATCCACTGGGGAATTAAGGGAGATTAATCCCCTTGAGAGTCTATTTTCTCCTGCCCTCATCCGTTAATTCCTTCAAAAGTCCATTTTTTCCTGTCTTCCCTTCCCCCTCCCTCTCTCCCCTCCTAGTCTCTCTCTCCTGCTTCTCTCCATTCACTGTTTTAACTCTAAGCCACTCCGTCTTGATCTGACAGCAGTTTCACTGACTTTCTGTTGGCTATATTTTTCAAATATGACAGGACTCCAGCCCTCATCCTCATCTTTCTCTATCTCAGTTTTTTTTTTTATCAGTTCCCTGCCCGTCTTCCCTTTTTGACATTACCTCCCTTTCCTGAAAATCGGTCTCAATCAGTTTAGGATGGGCAGAGTGGCAAACCATCCGTTTCCACTAACGACAGCCCTTCTCCGTCTGCCACGGACAGAATTCACAGCCCAGCCTAACCCTGCTATCCAGGAGAGAGAGAGACAAAGGGAGGGCTGGGACAAGAAGCAGGGAGGCTTTGGACAAGAGCAGGCCCACTGGCTAGAAACGAGAGAGAACGAGACCAAAAGGGAAAGATGGCACTTCAGCATGAAGACGCGGCTCCTGCGGGGATTGAACGGCTCTTGCACATTGTATTTTCATTACCGTTATTCCATTTTGGCCTTAAATAAATAAAAGAAGAGAAATAGAGTTGTGAACAGTTCTACCCTTACCACACCGGCTCTAATGAAATGCCACGAGTGGTACTGACTCTTAACTGTAAATGATTCATTTTTAATGAAGAGCAGTGAGTTCACCTTTTGGAGGAAGCATATTCTTAGAGGAGCAGCACTTGCTAACTATTAAGAACCTCAAAAGATGGTGCTGCTCTAAAATGTGTATAAATTAAGGCACTTAAGTGAATAGCCGTGGCCCCAAAGCCGGCTTAGCTCTTGCTGACCCCCCTGGGTTGTGACATCACCGGCTGTCAGTACCGGGGACACCATGACCCCGGTGCTGAATCGTCCCCAAGCTTCACTGGGGAAGCCTGGAGTCGGCAGTCACAAGCCACGCTGTCTCACAGCAATTAACTTATCGACTAGGGGTCACCCACAAGAACCGCTGTTACCACACCAGTGCCCCCTCTTTCTGATTCCTTATTCGTCAGGTTCACGCATACAGAGGTGACTGAACATGCTGTTATTTTTACCAACAGACAGCTGAAGTTAGAGTATGTTTGGGGTGAAGCACAACATGTCAAACCATCTCCCTGTAGATTTCTAATGTATAAGAAGTTTATGATGAGGACACAGTAAGTACAAGAGAATAGAATTTTACATTTCTATACTGTACATATAGAAATACGCAGATCACTAATACAATACTATTACTAAAGCATCTCAAACTGATTAAACATTTTCATATTTTAATATTCTGTTGTTAAATTCTATTTGTAATTTCCTCCCAATGTGTTTATGACACTTTTAATATTCTCTGTATGAGTATAAATATAGTTTGCTCTTTTAGTTACAATTTTAATTAACTGTTTGAAGTTAACCATTATGCAAATTATGTATTGCTTTTTGTTAAACAGCAACCTACTGATAAATGAAATGCTGCATTGGAAATGTCGCTTCATCTTACCTATAATTTGTTAATGACATAGCATAAAGGGACGCACACATACATTTGTAACGTGTAATGAATGCTTTATGAAATCAGAGGTGAGTATACAAAGCATATAAAATTGTACACAAAACCCTCCCCTTCTTGTTGATGGAAATAATTGTTCTAGACTGTGAATTGACATTACCAAACATCATACAGTAATTAAATCCATAACAATATGCCACTGGCTCCTCTAATGGAGATGCCACATAGCTGACCATCCTGAGCAGTGCCATACAGAGATTTCTGGGGCACTCAACTGTCAAAATAGGGGCACTTTCAATCACTCAGGCAAAATGGGTGGGTACTCAGGCACCCTCAGCTCCACCCACACATGCCCGTCTCTCAGCACCACATACCTGATCTCCCACAATCCTGTGCATCCACACCACTGACCTTTCACATCCCTGGACATCCACATCCCTGGACATTCACAAACATATCTATCCACATCCCAGACCATCCACATGCTTCACTATTCATTTCCCAGTCCATCCACATTACTGATCACCTTTCTACATACACTGCCTTCACTGTGCCCCCCCTCTCAATCACCTGCCCAGTGCTACACGCTTAATCATTCATAAACACCGTTTTCACCCCATCATTTAGCTTTCATTTGGAAATGGGCTGTTTATATAGCAGTGAGTTTTAATCAAAAATGGGAGATTCATAGTTTTTATTAGCAAAAAAAAAAAAAGTCATCATGCTATTCTCTTAGGAAATGTATGGTTATTCTAGAAGGTGGACCTATGTGTTTTCTGTAGTATTAAGTCTTTATGTCTGGAACAAGGAAATATGCAAAAACAGAGATTATCAGAGGCATTAAAGATTCCCTCAAAAAGTCTGTCATGAGGAAGTGAAGTGATACGTCTGCTGCAGAATTACTAACTGGGAGGGAAGAGCCAATGGGCTTTGAAAACAGTGGGAATTAACCCAAATTAAAGGGTGCGGCTATGCAGGCACTCATACTGTAGCATCAATCCTGTAGGGAGGCACGGGGGGTAACAGTAGATCCGGACATGGGAAAGAATGGACAGGCACCAGATTGGGCGGGGGGGAGAGATGACAGGAAAGGGGAAAACAATAACATAAAAGGAAGTGCGAGAAACTGAGAACAGGAGGGTGGGGCACAGATATCCAGAGAGAATGACAGACAAACGAGCGAGTGAGAGGGAGAGAGAGAGGTGGAGGGAAGGCAAAAAATAAGGGAGATATATTGAGTGAGGAGGAAGAGTGAGAGAAACAGAAAATCTTGTTTAGAATAAATGTGTTAGAGAGACGGAGAGAGGCTGAAGGGATGGGAGAGAGAAATGAGCAGTGACACGTCGGGTAAGAGGAGGAGATGAGGGGAGGAAGGAAGGAGCGCAAGAGATTCTCAGATTAAAAAACAGGATGAAAAAAACTAGTCGACAGGACAAAGGAAAAGAAGAACAGGGCTGAGAGAAAGAGAAGGAAGAAAGAGGAGAGAACGTGGTCACAGACGTCAGAAAAACAGGCCAGGCGAAAATATACAGACCGGAGGGAAAAAAACCCTGAATGAGAAAGGAGGAGAAGGAGGCGTGGGGGGGGGGGGCTTAAAACAGGAGGCAGGGAGGTGGATGAAGCTGTTCATTACCGGGATGGAGGGCCATTGCTGCAGGAGGTGGTGAATTACAGCTTTGACACAGGGGGGTAAAGGAGGACAAGAGGAGAGGAGAGAATGTGAGGAGGAGAGAGGAGGCACTGGCCATTTCAGCACATCAGCAAATAAAAGATTTCCAACTTATCTGGGCACATGAAGAAAGTTCTTGGTTCAGGGAAGATGTGAGATGACATCCGTAAGCCCTACCCTTAACCTTAGAGGAGGGTGTGGAACCACCTGCACCTGCAAGTTACAATGAGGGAACACACACGTCTCCCTTCCAAGGAGCGTGGCTCATTTTCTCGCATAATTACTACTGAAACTGGAGAGCCCAGACTCCATCATTCTAGCCCACTCCCCTCAAACCCCCTCATCAATGACGGGGAGCAGAGAGTGACACAGTGAAACTCCCAGCATCCATCGTCCTAATCTGTGCCGACAAGGCAGAGTAGATGCAGGCGGCAGATGTAAACAAGCAGATAAATATCGAATTTAAGACCCTCCATCTTCATCGTGGCACATCTGAGGCCTGAGTGCCAAAAGTGAAAAATGCGGAAAGGAGTGTGAATGAGTAACGGGAGTAAATGGGAAAACTGGGAGAGGGGAGAGCTCAGAGAGGGGGGGGCTGGAACTGGGAGAGATTGGCAGGGCTAGAGATCAGAGTGATGAGAGGAGAGATCAGATAGAGGAGATAGGAAGCTTGGAACAGGGACAGATCGGAAAGGGGAGAGAAGGGAGTGGAGAGGGGAGAGATCAGATAGGGGAGAAATCGGACAGGGGGAG
>JABFEB020000002.1:24240121-24261659 GCA_019775895.2 Stomatorhinus ivindoensis | reverse complement strand
AACTCAGGAGTGGGGAGCACGCAGGCGAGGGGTGGGGGTTGTGACTCCTGTGATTGGAAGGAATAAGATGTGAATTGGAAGGAATATGTGTTAGTTTCGGGGTGGAATGGCTTCATGCAGGACATGGTGAGGGTAGCAGAATCGAGCCCTGCGCCGTGCTCCCATTGTCTCCCTCTCCGGCTTTGTCATTATCACTCTCGCTGTCGCTCTCTCTCTCCCCTCTTACTCATACTGATCGGCCTCTATTTTCATACATACAGAGGAATCAGCAAAACCTGCCGTATCCCCAATGACACATATACCACGCCACAGCAGGGATTTACATCCAGGTGGCTCTAAGCGTCACCAACAGGAGTACGAGATTGGATATAAAATTTAAGATAATGCGGCCGCTGTTTTGATGCAATGTCTTGATGTACCTTACTGTGACAGGGTTCACACAGAGTTAGCTGGTTTTTTAATATATGACATAAAAAAATATTCAGATTTTGGTGGAAGCTGGCTTTGGATCTTGTTCAAAGAGGCCTAGAGACTGCAGGCGTGAGAATCTACAGTCCCAGAGGACCCAGCTTGCCATCACAAATTCCCATCTTTCCCCGGGCATCTGATTCTCCTTCTCCATCATCCACATAACTCCCCTCAATCTTCCACTTGGTCCAAGCCACCTCGGACCCCCCCCTTTCTCACCGTGACACTCTCTGACAGACCACAGAAATAAAGACGGACGGTGGCAATTTATGGGCAGTAACTCAGGGCAATTAGCCGCCGTGTGCTCCTGCGAGAAGGACCAGAACATGAGGCAGAGATAATCGCACACTGATGTGCAGGAGTGAAAATCCGGCCGTCACATCGTTCAGACAAAGATAATCGCATACCTACACAAACTCAAAAAATGATCCAGACCTACTCCTTTCCATTCCCCGATCATCTAACGCAGATCCAGCTCATCATCTTTGCTGGTCCAGTCCCCAGCACCACATGCTTGTAAGGCTCCCATAAAGCAGGGGCACTGAGATCATTATGCCTTTGCAGCTCCTTCATATTTGGTACAGTGGGAGCAAACTTACATTTTTATTTCTGAGCGCCATTTTTGTAGCTCCCAGTTTTGCAGTGATTTTTTTCATTGCTACTAAACCCAGATACATGCGAATAAGACAAATTCGGCTTCTGCACTGTCCGGCTACATGGTAGTGATGTCATCTCTAAGCGCGGCTACACGGTAGTGATGTCATCTCTAACCGCGGCTACACGGTAGTGATGTCATCTCTAACCGCGGCTACACGGTAGTGATGTCATCTCTAACAGCGGCTACACGGTAGTGATGTCATCTCTAACCGCGGCTACACGGTAGTGATGTCATCTCTAACCGCGGCTACACGTAGACAGAGGGAGAGAGAAAAAGTGGGTGCAGGAAAATGCTGAGGTCAACAAGTAAACCCTACTGTACTCTGCAGGCCCACATGAAAGTGACAGGGTCGTAAAGAGGGGCAGGCCCATAATGCACTACTCCAGCTGAAAGCTCATTGGCTCCTGGAGTGCATCCTCCCCTGTTACTCACTGATTCAGAACATATCATTAGTTAATGATAAAGTTGACCTCTCTGTATGAATTTCAGCCCCTCTTATGCTTCCCACCTTAAAAAAATTGATCCTCGAATTGCTCCTGAAAAGTGAGGGACAAATTGGTCAGATGGGAGGGAATTTAAAGAGTGAAATGAGGGATATGGAGGTTCAAGGAAAGAGATAAACATGAGGTGAGATACATGCTTAAGAGAGAAAGATAGGTAGGTCACAACAAGTTGAATCGGGAACAGCACAGACGGAGGGCAGTTCTCTCCATAAAAGTGAGACTTCAATGGCATGAGGGGAAACAAATAAATAAATCAGTGTAAGGGAGACAGCGAAGGGTAATTAGTCTAAATAGCTGGGACACACTGGCAGCCAGGTAATACAAACATAAAAGATCAAGAGCAGAGGTATTGATCCCATCTGTACCATTTTTACCACATAATCCTTCCCATTGAGAGCAGCACGTGTTAACAATAGCTAGAGACAGTGTGCAAGAGCAATATGAAGACCATTGTCACATAAGAGAAACGGATAATGGATTCTGGATGGGTGTAATGTAGACACACAAACACACCCACACATATTTTAATAATGAGTGCTAAAAAAAATAAAATATGGCCATAAAATAAATACACTCATAAAATGTCTGGCTCATTCATATTTATGTAAGACTTGTGCTCCCTCCACATTTATCAGAGTAGTGTAGCCAGTTCATTCCAGCAGCTGTCTGACAGCATCAATTCGTGATGACAAGTCTTGATATTTATAATGAATTAGCCAATATCTCTATACTAACTGCGAATTGTTCTTGTGAACTTGCGTGAAAATGACAGGAGGGGGTGTGTAGCTGAGGGAAGAATAGGGACCCCCTGTATTGGTTGTGTGTTTTTGTGGGGGGGGGGGGGGGTTAATGTACTGTACATATTTCATTGTTACAATATGATAAAGACCTGTTATTTTGACCTTGTGGGGATATTTTTTCGGTCATAAAACTCTGACTGCAATCAAAATACTAAAAAGGCCAAAAGTGTTTTGTTTGGTAACCTATGGTTAAGCTTAGGGGTGGGTAGGTATTACAGTTGTCAAACCAAAGATTAGGGTTATTCCCATGGAAATAATGTCCACACAAGGGTATAGATACATAATCCGTGTGTGTGTGTGTGTGTAGGCTGAAGTGAACACATGCATATGTATGAGTGCTCGCATTGTGTGCATAAAGGGTTCTATACAGTCTTTGTTTCTCTCCTCCTTCTCCAAGGCTCCGCACCCCAAACCTCTATCTATCGCTGTCAAACTGCCTTTTGATCTCTCCCACTCCGCCTTTACATCCCCGAGCAGCAGCCATCAGTGTGATTAAGCAGCAGACCTGGCGCCCGATAGATGGAGCGTTCGAGGCCCCTCGCGCCCGTTTCCTCTTTACGCCCCCCTGCCCACCCCGAATGAAGACTGTGCCACACCTGAGATTCGCAAAGGCACACAGGAAAACATCCCCAACCTGCAGGCCCACAGCAGACAGCTGTGAATTAAATTACATAGATCTGCAGCTGCACACCTGACAGCAGTGTCCTAGTTAATGCAGATATGCAGGTATATAACGGAAAAGGTGCATATTAGATCATGCAGGTATATAACGGAAAAGGTGCATATTAGATCATGCAGATATGCAGGTGTGTAATAGAATGGGGTATATTAAATCATTCAGATATGCAGATGTATAACGGAAAAGGTGCATATTAGATCATGCAGATATGCAGGTGTGTAATAGAATGGGATATATTAAATCATGCAGATATGTGGGTGTATAACAGAAAGGAGTACAGTAGACCATGCAGATATGCAGCTGTATTACAGATATGCAGGTTAATATATTTTGATTGGTATAAGCATACACAGGCTTGGTGAACTCACTCTGTAATTTCCTCAGTGACGGTGTGCTCCACTTGCAGGCGGGAGTTGACCTCGATGAAGTAGTGCTTCCCATGCTTATCCACCAAGAACTCCACAGTCCCCGCATTTTCATAGCCAACCTGCAGGTCACAGGTCAAACAGTAGGGGGCATCAGCACTGCATCTACACAAGACCACCTTCAGCCCCACCCAGTTCAGCCTCCTCCATATCCCACAGATGCAACAGAAATGGTACAGCTTCAGGATGCCACACCTTAACCAAAAAAACATAGCTGGTAACTAGAGATACATACGAGGTCCTCAGCCTTGAGCCTCGATCATACTCAGACTAAACTGATTGCTCATCTATCAAACAGCAGCCTAACTGGATGCTAAATCTGCTCAGATATGACCATGAGCTCCGAGATCCCAGCACCCGTAGAGTAAACTAATTAAGAAAACAGAGTAAGATTAGTAAAATACACATTATCACACAAAGGCGTGAGGGAGGGATAAAATAATGCAGCGGTTTGCAAACACGGGCTTAACTGACGACCTCGGGGAAGTGCAGAGTACCCATTAAGCTTCTGTAACTGTGAGTAGGGAGGCCACAGGGAAGACACCCCAAGCTGGCGTAGCCAGGGGCCTGTTATTTATCTCCCCCCCATCCCCCCATCCCTCCCTCCCCAGTAACACAGCAGGGATTGGAGATAATCCTGCGCCAAAATTCACTGTAATCTGATCCAATTTTTCCTCATGCAATTCATCTCCCCCCCCCCTTAAATTCTCTCTCCACCTGGCACGGTCCAGAGCAGATGCTTGGACACACAAAGACGAGGATGCGTGCAGAGCAACAAGCAGGGACACACACACGCACGCACGGATGCATCGGGATCATGGGCACACCAGAATACAAGCCAGGGTGCACGGTAATGAATGCAGGCACCCATACAGACAGACAGAGAGAGAGAGAGATAGCCACAGAAATATACACACACACACACACACATCCACAGAGAGACAGACCAGCAGACTGATATACACAGAGACAATATATGTATAAGAAAATAAATAAATCAATTCCTAGGAGAACTGGTTCATTAATTCATTTACCATCCCTCTCTCCACCCATTCACTCATTCATTCATTCATTCATTCATTCGTCACTTCCCACATTCACCAAGGATTTAATTCCTTAATCTCTCATACAAAGCTGGCAGTTCCGATTAGCGGGGGCCATGGTTGGCATCTAGACCTCTGCTCCTTGAACCGTTTCACATGATGGCAGGCAGCAGGGTGTGGGCTTGGGACAGCGACTGCCAGAGCCAAGGAGGACTGGCTGGGGCATTGCCACCAGGGCCGGGAAGTGCTGGCGGGGGCATTCCCGCCAGAGCCAAGGAGGACTGGCTGGGGCATTGCCACCAGGGCTGGCCGAGGCACTGGGGTATTCCCTTTAGAGCCAGGGGGGGGACTGGCCAGGGCACCGGGGCATTCCCTCCAGAGTCACGGATCGTGGCATTCCTGCCAGAGCCAGAGAGGAATGACCGGAGCACCAGGGAAAACTGGCCAGAGCATTCCAGCAGATGCTGGTCTAGTCACATGCTGCTATATGCAGGGACAGAGGGACAAATGGCAACAGGGAAAAGGAGAGCGGAACAACTAGGAGACAATGGAAGATGAGGGTCAATTTTGGCTAAAAATGTAATTGCTGCAATAGCACCGGGGCACAGACCTTTTGTCTGTGTACTTATCCTTGCTGGAGATTGTATTATGCTAATCGCGACTTTATGTGTGACGCCCAACGCATAGATGATACTGCCACCGTGTCTGATGCTATTTCACATTTCGGCAAAGGGGAAAAAATATGTATAAATGAAAGGGGCTGGTGATGAAGGTAACAGGTAACAGGCTGCGTGAGATCGTACACGGAGAGCAGAGACACCTGAAGCCACTGGGAATACTGGTTTAGGCTTTCATGTCTTTATACCAGAATTTTGTCTGTGAACCCTTGGGGGGATGAAAAGAAGAATGCAAACGAGGAAGGAGAATAACGGAGTGGGGGAATTCAATCAATTCCATGATCTCAAACTGGTGTTTAAGAATCTCTGGGCAAAATCGCTGTCACCATGGAAACAGCTGCTATAAAATAAAACAACTTAAAATACAGTTTCGGCAGGGACAATATCATTATACTGCACTTATTCGTCCCTGTTCTCCATTTGTGCCTCTGTATGGGGTCCATACCTCCCCCCCTCCATTCCGGCCCCTCTTTAATAATTCCAGAAGTTTGTTCCGCCCCCTCCTCAGCAAACATACCAGTGACTCAGGGTTTGCCACTTGCCTTGCGTCGTGCGCACACAGGAAAGTAGCACCCACACAGGGCCCCATTCAAACGGGCCCCTAATGTCACAGTGCCTCCCCTGACCATGGACACAGACAGCGGATGACAAAGAACAGGATCAAAACTACAACGAAATCATTGGTGACAGACCTGCCTGCCTCACCTTCCACCGTCTCCTGAGCCCCCACCTCTAGCCACACGGTCACCACAGCACCCCCCATGTCAAGGGGGGTGGTTCTGAAACTACCTACTCCGTGACTGACCCCCCCATCCAAAAGAGCCTCAGACACCCTCCTAAAGACCGGGCAGGATTAGAATGGCTGGTCTGTGCTGGTCCCAGCCCCATCGCCCTTCTGGTTCCAAGCACAGGATGAGCATTTAACCCCAAGCACCCTGTGTGAGGATATCATCTCCCCACCTGGCAGAGCAACAGCTTAATTAAGCTAGGAAAACAAAGCAGGATGTGAGCAGCCGGGCCGCTCAGCCACCAATGGCACCCATCCCGAGTCCCGTGGCCAGAGTCACATCGACACGCCGCCTGCGGCCTCCGCAGCAGCAGACTGTACACGGCCGCGGCCCTCCGCCGGCAGAGAAGCTGCGGTCCCGCCAAACGGCATACCCTGAAATCCAACCCACTGCCAAACCCAGCTCGCGACGAGCAGCCGCCATTGAGAAGCAGCCATTCAGAGAAGGCGAGAGGAAATAAAGGAAAAAACCGTCCTGGGCCGTGATGTGTGACGCGAAGAGAGGAGCGCGGAGAGGACGAGGAGGACAGCGCACAAGGGCTATAAGGGAACAGGAGAAAATGGAGCGAGGAGCTACGAGGGAACAAGGAGAACAGAACAGATGGACAGGGAATTTTAAATGGGTGCAGAGAAAAGAATGGAGTAGGTAGACCTATAGAGGAAACGGGGTAATAAATAAAATCCTGTACAGGATAAGGAGTTTTAAATGGGAGCAGAGGGAAAAGAGGGAGACGATGGCTATAGAGGAGAAAGGTGTTTATAAATAACACAGCCCTGTCCCGGACAAGGAATTTTAAATGGGAGCAGAGGGAAAAAAGGGAGAAGATGGATGTGGAGGAGAAACGTTTATATATAACACAATCCTGTACAAAGAACATTAACTCGAAACCTTCCTAAAATAAAATTGTGCAATTTATAGTGGGAGGGGGGTCCAGAACAGGGGAAAATGATATGCCTCAGACGCGTGTCAATTGTTCATTTATTGGCTTATGTGCTACTACCCTGATCGGCGCAGGATTCCAGCAAAACACAAACATCTTTTCAGGCTGCGGGGCCACTGGGCCAACAGATGGAGTGAGAGACCGGAGGCAGCAGAGAGCCTGTGTCAGAGTGCTAGAATGACAGGGAGGGGGTCTGTCCGCGTGACACGTGCATGTGCGTCTGTGTAAGGCTGCGTGTTGGTACAACCGAAAGCAGGACTCGGAGTCTCTCAGCTTCAATAAGTGAGGTCATCTGTACGTGTGAGACATATATGCACATCTGTTGGCTCGTGTGGGTGAACATAGGACTCAAGAGTCTCTGAACCTCTACATGTGTGCTGAGGGGGCCTGATAGTTTAATAAGACACGCATATGCACATGCGTAACGCAACCTATGTGTGTGCTTATGCAGCTGTATGCTATGTGTGGAGGTGGGCTTACCGTGCACAGCATGTCAGCTCTGCTCATCGTTGCTAGCGTGCTTTTGTCTTACATGATGTATTTTGTGTGTGTGATTATGTTTATATTACATTGTGGGGACCAAACGGCCTCCACAATGTGATAAAAACCCATTATTTGAATGTTGTGGGAACCATTCATCAGGTCCCCACAAACATCTCTGAATTCAATCAAAAAACAAAAAATGCCAAAATGTCACATATTTTATTTGATTACTTATGGTTAAGGTTAGGGCTGGGTAGGGTTAGGGATGTCATGCTGGGGTTCAATTTTTCCCCACAGAAATGAAGAAATGAGTCCCCACAAAGATGTAATTACAAACCTGTGTGTGTGTGGGTGTGTGTGAGAAAGAGATAGAGTGTGTGTGTGTGGAGCGAGCGCAATCCAGCAGCCATCCGAACGACAACCACACTCCGGTACAGCGCACAGCCCCAGGGGGTGGGAGAGAGGAAAGCAGAGCCGGAGAGTGGCGAAGAGATGAGGGGAGCCAGGATGGGACAAAAGGTCACGCGATTAATTATTCTTAATGCGCTGTTGTTATTAGAAAACATGCTGACTTCATTTATATCCTTTATTTGCTCCTGTTTATCCAGTAACCTTGTTACAGCACAGGGAATGGGAAGCAGAAGCTGTATAATCTTTTCAGCACGATACAGAGGGCTCCGTCCGAGACCAATCTATTGAGTATGGTGGATTTTAAAGCTTTCACACACACCACCTGCCATATTCAAAGTGTAGGGATGCCATTAGCCCACACCACGCAGACAATGTGCCTCCAGAGGCCTCTGACAGACCCGCCCACCTCACCAGGTGCACCAGAAGAGGGACAGTACAAAACTGGTGCTGTGTCAGTAGGGTAGCGTGACAAAAGGAAAGGGGGATGCGGGAGGAGAGTAGGAAGAAGCGATGGAGGGCAGCCTGAGAGGGAGTGAGAGAAGAGGGGAAGAGGCGGAGACAAAGTGCTGATGGTGAGGAAAGGAACTATGCAAACGTATAATCACTGTATTTTTAATGTTAAGTGCGTTTAGTGTGTTAAACTTCTGGGGGTGGGGATGGAGGGGGGAGAGATCAAAAGGAAAGAGGGAAAGAGAGAAATGAAATCAGCAGACTGATAAAGCGGAGGGAGGGTAGAGCGGGGCGGCACTTGAAGGGAAGCAGAAGGCTCCAACGATGGAGTACGATTAGGAGCGTGACATTCCTCAAGAGCCTCCAATCCGACACACCGACTGCGCTGCTCACAAAGATAAACACAAGCGAGGAGCCCGCAATACAGCCACAGCGTCTGTAGTATGGTGACACTGTCTGCAGGGTGTCTGTAGTATAACTACAGCGTTGAAGTTGGGTGTCTGCAGAATAGACATGACGCCTGCAGTATAGCTACGTCGGAGCTGGGCGTCTGCAGGATAGACATGGTGGCTGCAGTACTGCTATGGCATCGGACCTAGATGTCTGCAGGGCGTTGTCAGGATAGACATGGTGGCTGCAGTATTGCTATGGCATCAAACCTGGATGTCTGCAGGGCGTCTGCAGGATAGACATGGTGGCTGCAGTGTTGCTATGGCATCAAACCTGGATGTCTGCAGGGTGCTTTCAGGATAGACATGGTGGCTGCAGTATTGCTATGGCATCGGACCTGGATGTCTGCAGGGCGTTGTCAGGATAGACATGGTGGCTGCAGTATTGCTATGGCATCAAACCTGGATGTGTGCAGGGCGTCTGCAGGATAGACATGGTGGCTGCAGTGTTGCTATGGCATCAAACCTGGATGTCTGCAGGGCGTCTGCAGGATAGACATGTCTGCAATATAGTTACGGTATCGACCTGGGTGCCTGCAATATAGCTATGGCACTGGACTTGAGCATCTGCAGCCCATCAGCAGGATATGCATGGCATCTGTAGTAAAGCTTTGGTGTAGGACCTGGGAGTCTGCAGAATCGCTACAGCATCGGGCCTGATCGTTTGCAGAATAGGTACAGCGTCAGACCTGAGGATCTGCAGGGCATCTGCAATATAGCTACGGCGTCGGGCCCGGGCATGTGCAGGGCTTCTGCAGTGTAGCTATGGCATCGGAACATGAGGTCTGCAGTGTAGCTACAGCATCGGACCTGGACATCTGCAGTATAGATACAGCATCAGACCTGAATGTCAGAGGGATAGACAGAGTGTCTGCAGTACAGCTATGGCATCAGACCTGAGCGTCTGCAGGCTGTCTCTGGAGTGTGTCTGTTTATAAATGGCTACAGCCCTTTTTGCTGAGGACTTTACACAGCTGCCAAGCTCTAGTCAGTCGTGAAGGCTGCCTTATGATGGGAGGGGGGCTCGATCACTCCCACAAACCCTCGAAGGGCCTGAGATCCCACCGGACGAGTGACAGAAGTGAGTGGAAAGAGGCCAGACCTGCAGGCTAGCAGTTTCATTCTGAGGAGAGCAATTTGGAGGGTAAGCCTGAACCATCACTCCACTTCGCTGTAGATGGGAACCACCTTTACCTGGCTATGGATGGACCTTCTGCATTGGTGGATTCCTCCCTAATTTTTTGGCTAACCACAATCTCCTTTTTCAACTCCCCACCATCTCTCATTGACCCCCACATAGATCACTCCTAAAATTTCCTTCACTCTTTCAGTTCATCAACCTCCATGTCTGGTGTCATGTACTATCCCCACCACCCCAGTAGGGGGCCACAAAACCCCCTTTGTGGGCATCACTGAAATGAACTCAAAGACAGCAGCATTTCACAGCCAGGTCCTTACTGTAATGCCTTGCACGAACCCCCCCCACTCCCCCGGCACCTCCCATCCATCTTTGTAGAATCAATAACATAGCAAGACAGAAGACAGAGGGATAAATAAATAATCTTGAGCACAGGGGTGGAGATGGACCGGTAGGGAGAGTGGAATGGGTGAAACAGACATAGACAGAAAACTAGGAAGGTATAGAAAATGAAAAAGATCAGCTAAGCCAGGAGTGGGAAGAGAGGAATGGCTAAGGCACTGGATGGGAGAAAAGCCCATAACACTATGGAAGTAGATAAGTTAAAAACAAACATGGAGAGAGGAGATGAGTGGACTGACTAAGGACCAATCAGCAATCATTCACATGCTGCAGAAATCAGCTGCCGCCTCCTACGTCCTACTATTCTCCACTCCAACGCCTCCGGCTCCTCTTCACCTGTGAGAGAAGCACTCCAGGGCTGTTCCAGACAAGGACCCCCAAACACACATGCGTGCATGTACACACACACACACACACACACACACGGATACACAGACCTGTACACATATCTTTGTGGGGAATGCCCATTCATTTCTATAGGCAAAACCCTAATCCAAACAATGCCAACCTTGACCATAAGTAGCCAAACAAAATGCAAAACTTTTGGCATTTTTAAGTTTTTTGACTGCAGTCAGATTTTTAGAAAACTGAATTTAGAGCCACTAGACCCCAATAGGACAATGCTGCTACCAAATATAGGTCTGTCGCCATTGCAATACACAGCATTACAGCCATACATTTAACATACTTAACCATATAGTAGATCAGGAGTGGCCAACCCGCGGCTCTTTGCCTGGTTTCATGCGGTTCTTACGGTGCACTCACACTAGGGCTGTGCCCGGGTACAATTGGGGAGAGGTCTGAGTCCCCAGCCGGCCCGCGCTCTCACCTGCACGAACGATCTGTGCCGTGGCCCGGTTACGTCATCAGCTCTGAGGGCGACAGACTGCTACATCATCGGTTTGATTACAAGCCTAACACTTTTAAAACGAACAAAAGCTAACGCCTTTAAAACCGGCGTAGTGGAAAACGTGAGACTAGCGGCATGAAGTATCTGTGCTATTGTGATTCTGCTTTGAGTCTCGTTGGTGAGACGCGGTCTTCTGTCACACGTTTTGGAATAAACCACATACGAGGTGCAGCAAAGGCACCGCAGATGACAGAGAGGCTTCAAAACTACTGACGCCGTCTGTTCTCTTCTTCCTAAAGGTGAGCGCAGGTCAGTGGCGTTGTAACGAGTGTTGATAACAGAGTTTATCCACTTTTTACCAAGAAAACAACAGTTGCGTACATAACAGAGCTCATAGTGAGCGTGCGCGCATGCATGAGCAACTGCGCCGTGCCGTGGCCCACCTCCTCCAACCGCGCCGTGCCGTGGCCCACCTCCTCCAACCGTGCCAAAGTCCTGCAGCATATCAGGCCTGGGCGCCGTTTGGAGCACTCGCATTAGCCAACCCTGCCAAACGCGCATGTGCGTAAGAGGAAAATACCGCCAAGCTTCCCAGGGAGGACAAGATCATTTCAGTTGAACTGAGCAACATGCACAGTAAAAGAAAAACTATTAAATTATTATATTTTTGTTTGTGGGTTGTTGAACTGAGAGTTTGTGTATGTGTGCGACAGTGCACACAATGTTCATTGTTGAAAATTACTTTATTATGTTTGTGTGTGTGACATTTACAATAAATCTGGCTGAGCAGAGGTCTGTGTGTGTGTGTGTGTGTGTGTGTGTGTGAGGGGAAGGGATGGGTGATGTTCATGTGTGTGATGTGTGTGATGTGGCTCTTGGTCTCTGACGGGTTGGCCACCCCTGTAGTAGATGCTTTTTTATCCAAAGAGACATTCATTTAGGGAAAGCAGGGAAAGTATCTCTGGAGCAATTAAGTGTTAAGAGAGACCGTTGCTCAGAGGCCCACCAGCAATAACCCTCTGCCACCTCTGGGACTTGAACCAGCTACCTTCCGAACACAAGCACAGCATGGCAACCTGCTGATCCACACAAAACCCTAGAAATCCATTAATGGCTTAACCAGAACTCCAAGGAATGGTTACATCCAGCCAACATGGCAATATTGGTATATCACCAGCACAGACTAGATGGACAATTCCACTCTGGTAGTGAGGCTGGGAAATCACTGCTGAAGCATGTGTGTGTGTGCGCGCGTGTGTGTGTGTGTGTGTGTGCACCAGCGTGTATTACGTGTCAAGTTCCCATGTGAAGCCCAACTTCAGCCTAACTGCAGGCCACATTTAACCACGTTTAACTGAACAAAATGCAGAAAGCGGAGCGAGCAGAGTGTGTCTCACAAAGCGTGCTTTTATGACGAGATTCCCACGCTAGCCTGTCATTAGCGATCCCCTGCCTAATTAGTGATTGAAAGCAGTCTAGCCCTCCTTAGCTCACGCCAACTCCACAGCAGTAATGATGCTGGTGTAGCATGAGCTATGACGGTGCTGTCCTAGTCCCCACCGCTGCATGTGTTCCTCTTCAATGCAACTATAATTGTGTCTCGGATTAGCATCACGAAAAAAACAATATAGAGTGATTGCAGTTTAACTCCTAAGCAAAGACCGTAATTACGCCGTTACTTACAGCCTGTTTCTGACGTCACTGCATAGGTGCATTGTACGCACACACTGGCACTCTCTGGACCTGAACTGCAACCAGTGTGTGCGTATGACGCAGGGTCGGCGGACACTGAAAAGTCATTTAGATATGAACAGTGGTGCCGTTTCCACAGCAGACTACCAGATCGTAAAATGCACCCATACCTCGTTCTGTATAAAGCAGCTCACAGAGATTCACAGACCAAATATGTAAGCATGTGTCAGCTTCACCTTAATTTATTTTAATGATGTTTCCCTCTGTATTCCTGTGTTTAACTTACTGTCCTCCATTAGCGTTGCACAGTACTAAATCTAAATTATTGTGCAAACAAAACACTATTCCTGGCTTTTCAATTGTGCAAAACTGGTGCATCTTTGTATTAGATACCTGAGAATGTACCCATAAGACTCACCCCTGAAAAGTGTATTTCATGCGTGTTGTTCTGAAGAAAACAGTGCCATCTAGTGTACATCCTCATTGCTACTCAGCCACAGACTGCATCTGACATTACATTCCTCTTCCACTACACTGGCTACACTTCACAGCTGACAGAGGTACAGCGTTTATAAAGTAAGATTCGGGCAATATGGGGTTTATATTAAAATCTGACTGCTGCCCCCTCTCTGTAACACTCCCTCTGTGACACTCCCTCTGTCGGCTCCACAGAAACGGCTGCATTAAAAAGCTCAGAAGAGCCTCTTCACGTGAGGCAGACCGCGCAGCGCAAGACACCTCCCTCCCCGATCCTCCACTCGCCCCACTCAGCACAGACTACAGAGCATTTCAGAGCAGAAGAAAGCAGGCATACCCAATCTTACACAGATTTCCACTTCAATGCATTTGGTACGCCCTTGAAATGCCCTTAAAACACCCAGTAAAATACAAATGGCGTTCTACGTGAAGCAGAGTAACAGATAATTAAGCATTCGCGAGTGTGCCTGTGGCCAGGTATTGTAGGCCAGCAGACAACATGCTGAAGGTGACCCCAACTGAACCAGTAACTCAGTTTTAACTGGCAAGGCCCTCAGCCCCTTAAGCCTCAGCGGCAAAGAAATTCTGCCATCACTCCCCCCCCCCCCCCAGCTGCACTCACTACCTTAAAAAACCTTCATCATGAGTCCTGCTGTCTAACAGAAGCTGAAGAACCTGCGGGGAGAGCCACAGCCGCAGTGACCTCAATTAGCAAACATTCATAAAACCTTAACCATAACATTCATCGCAGAACAATGAGACCTAGATTCAGATAAGCGGTGGGGAAAAAAATGAATGTTTGAATGAATGAAAAAATGAATGAATGAGCACTACAGAGTAACTAACATGAATGATGTTAGGTCTACCCTCCTGCGCAGGACACAATATGAAATAAACCATAAAATAAATTAAAACAAGCTCCAAACACATGGCTATGTGCATTTTTTTGTTTATTAAGCAGATTCTGATTGTGAAGCTGCTTCTGGGTCAGCGTGGCCGGAAATAGGGCCGCTTCAGCCCGTTTTAACTGCGCGGCCTGCGGCACTTCGTCTTACAGGAAGCAGCAGAGAGACAGTGTGGCACTTTGGCGTCATAATGGCTTCCGGCGCATATTGCGAATGACCTCAACCAGCTGGATCCAGGGTTTAACATCTGGGTCACTCGGGCAGAGAGTCTTCTCTCATGGGGAAGGGGCATTTGAGGCAGGGGAGGGGCATCGCACAGCGGCTGAACAGCAGATCAGGGAGGGCTGTGCGAACTTTGCTGGGGATACACTGGGGGCTGTGCACGCTACACCCAGGACCATGTGACATGCGGCACCTGTATTACCATAATACCCCACACAGTCCTATTCTTAGGGAAAACAATTCTGTCACTGCAGACAGGAAATAGCTTTTCTGACCTAATAGAACAGGATGCTTTTATTGTTTTTCTATAAAATTCTTTGCTTATCCCATCTCGCTCTCCTACAAGACACACACATACAAGTGAAAGTAAGGTTAGGGTCCGAATTCAGGGTCAGCCATTTATCCAACTCAAGGGCCCAACGGTGATGCGACTCCTCTGTCAACCACGGGATTTGAACCAGCAACCTTCCAATCACAGTAATACAGCCCTAAACCACAGAGCCGCACTTTGAAGTTGATTAGTGGTGTTCCCTGACTGGGAATCAAACCTGAGCTGTAGTAACGAGAGCCCCGAACCTAGACCATTATTAAATGAATGATACTTGTAATTAATAATAAATGTAAAAATAATTAAGTAATATAAAAGGCAACAATCACAGTTAGCACAGTTACAGTAGCTCCAGAATAAAAAGCAGCAGATGTCAGCATGAATTATGTGGGGTTCCATGTGTCAGATGCCTGACGTAGCACTGAAGCCCTTTTGTTATTAATTATTTACTGCTGCGATCTGACCATTCTACTCACAGAATGGCTTTTTCTTCTGTTCAAATTTCTCAGCTGAATTAACACATCTCCGGTGTCGCATTTAGCGAGACGGGAAGCACGCACCTTGAATTCGCCTCACGGCGGGCGCGCCTTATTGCTGGTGAGAACACGGTGCAGTGGAATGAGCCGGCCTGCTTCTCCTCTGGTATTTAATGACTGCGCTCAATATCCAGGCCGGGAGAATTAAAAAGCTGCCACATTTTTAAATTTAAATGCTGCTCCTGGTTTTTAATGGCAGCAGGGTTATGAGGTGGGGGTTGCTTTTCCTTAAGCTCCCCCACCCCTGTTATAAACGTATTCCTCATTAAGGAATAGAGTGAATGATAAAAAGTAATAAAACAAATAGGAACCAGACTGCAGTTATACAACTTAGGTCAGTGTGCCTGGCTGGGCAACACAATAATAAAAAAATGAAGAATGGGAAGAAAGGCTTTTAGGTAAATCCATCCATCCATCCACTAACTGTGTCCAGTACACAGTCACAGGGAGCACAGAGCTTATCCCAGGCAATACTGAGCACAAGACAGACCACTGCAGGGCACAATCACACACAAGGGGCAACTCAGACAGTTCACCTACTGTAACTGAATGTTTCTGGGAAAAACCACAGCACCTAGGAAAACCCACAAAAATATCCAAACTCCACAACGAGTACCAGAAGCCAAATCCTGGAGTTGAGAGACAACACCTCTAACTGCCAAGACCCCGTTCAGCCCAGAGCTCCAGGAAAGATCCATGTCACGGGCTGTTAACTTAAGGAACAGGAAAACAAAGAGCCAGCTCCAGTGCTGTCAAGTAAAATATATGTCTACTTTGCAGAAAGAGGCCTCTTTCATCTTAATGGGGATTCAGAAATTCACTCCTTACAGCTTTAACTGCATCCAATAAAGTCTGAGCTCATTGTCAGCTTACTCCTTCTTCCTTGTTCTACCTTTTCCGATATTTACTTATATTTACGATAATTACCCACAGCAGAGATTAATCGCTGTTCTGTAACTGTACTACAAGCATGTTCTCGAAAGGGCACCTGTGGTTGTGTCGTCTGGTATTGAATTGAATCCTATTTGTTTCTGTTATTATTTTTCCCTGGGGAACGGGAGCTCATCTGCAATGTCACAAAATTGCCTTTGGATAATGTATGTATGCAGCACTCATAATTGCAGAAAAGGCTGTTCCACCAGCTTCTTTAACAGATCTGTGCATAAATCTTGCAGGTCTTGCATATTTGTGATACTCATACAAGCCACGACTGCTCCATCTGCGCACTCCCTTGTGCCCCACAGCTACCTGCTTGGCCAAGTTGACGGAGTCGGCGGTCAGCCTGTCCCTCAGGTGTGTGTCCAGCTGGGCAGCTGGGGCGATTTCCACCACCTTCTGGTGCCTCCTCTGGATGGAACAGTCTCTCTCGTACAGGTGGATGACATTGCCGTATTTGTCACCTAAGGAATGACAAGGAAACAGGTCTTTATAATTACCTGAGATCCACAATACTCAGAGATCCTGTTACCATCAACAGGGCAGTATGGTAAAAAAAAAAACAATTTAAGCAGAAATGTACTGTTATATAACAACATAAAGTAGTTTATAAACAGGAATTGACATAACTGGTACGCAGGAGTGAGACTGCAATAAAGGTAAAAATGCATGGTAATTTCTTACCATAACAGCTGAAATCTTCCACGCATGAGTTATGACAAGAAATTATTGCTCACATGAACCTTTAAACCACATATGCATACAGTTATGTCAATACCTGCATATAATATACGACCCTCTGTATTTTCTTTATTTGGGAAGCCATCATAAATGGGCTGTAGATGTCATTTTTTTATCCTATCAAAAGAAATACCGAGGACAGGCAAAGCAAGATAACAAGTAGGGAGAAGGAACATTAGATAACACGCACATCTACACATAGGTCCACACCTCTTGGGGAACCGTGTACATTTCTTGGCTTTCATTATATTCATGTGACCAGCAAACGGTGGGAACGCAAGACAAAAGTTCTTACAAGCATAACAGACGGCCTGAACATCTGAAGTCATTTATTCCTGAGACATTTATTACAGCGTGACATCCCACCCCCAACCACAAGAAACGTATTTACAGATGGAAACTCAGCTGGCTCGGAGTCTGCGCCTTTCTGGTGGCACACGCTCTCTGCCGCCTTTCATTCCAGCCAAGAACTTCATTAATTTACCCTGATTGAGCTTAATCACTCGCGTCAGGACGCCGTAGGATTCCTCAACTGCATCCGACTGGATCTGTGCTGTTTTGAGAATCTCGCTTCCTCATTTCCAAACACTAGTAGCGGCCAAAAGATTAAAAATTGTTTAATTTTTGCGTCAGCGATTACATCTAAATTTAGCTTTCATTATCACAATATATCAGTTCATATTTAATTAGTATTAGTGCTCAAACAATCAAATTTCATCCAGATTATGTTTAATAATAATGTGTTGAGCCTGGAGAATGAAAATGGGATAAAGGCAACACGGATTAGTGTATTTATTATCACAAAGGCTCCATTACGGCACTTGTTTTCTGAAAGGACACACAGCTTATTAGTACTGACAAATCCGCCAAATAAATCGGTATTTTATGAGAATTCCGTAATACTTTATGACAAGCAGTCTGGCACAAGTTGTAACCTTATGGTCCATGGCAATGGTAGAAGAAAATGTGTCAGAGCGAAGATTTATTTTGAAACACCATAATAATTGCTTTATTCATTTATTTATTTTTCAATGCTGAATATCACCATGTGAATTGTTGCGCGGTGTGGAGCACGAATTAGTTTTGTTATTTTATAGGGATTTTTATTTTATGGTGAACATGTGTCTGCTGTGAAGCCCTAGCGGGTTTTGGACTCAGTGGATCGGATCAGGAGTAACAATACTGCCATAATAAATACTACCAGTAAAAAGTTTTTGCACATCACATGTTTTTACCACTTTTCCATTTATTTCCTAGACTGCATGTTCATTCTTGTTAAGCACTGGAAAGTTGAGAGAACTATAAATGAAAATATAAGAAAAATAAAACTTTGTAACATGGAAAGAGTAAAACAGTATGTAACACTGCATGTCAGACCAGTTAACTGGTTGTGTGGAGATGACATAGTGAAATTGTAGGTTGTCCTTTAACTACCTACCCGTTTCATCCAATGAAACAGCAATATTTAATGTCCCATATAGAAAGAATGCCTTGAATTTACTGTGCTGTTATAACTGCTAGGGCAGGATACTGATGAACAGATATGACATTTTCTTGCTAATAAAGGTACTCAAATGGTGAACATACTATAAATCTGACAGCAAAGTATATTGAGTGTATTTTTAGTAAATAAATGCTAAGTAACATGCAAATGTGGAAAATCCCCGTGTATACAAAACCTTTGACTGGTAGTGTACAGAATCCACATTGCATAAGAGACTACCAGAAGCAGGGCCAAGGAAAACCCTGGGTGGAACCAGTCCATTGCACGGCACAAACTCAGGCATGCCAGCACAAACACTGGACAATTTCACATACCTGCATGTCTTAGGATTGCAAGAGAAAAAAATATCCAGTGGAAAAGAGGAGAGCAAGCAAACAACACACAGAACTAACCCACAGCCCCAGAACTGTAAGGCAAAAATATTCACTATTTAATTTATGCATGTTTTAGTTAAGTATACATATGTTATTGTCCTTTTCCACCAAGAGGGAGTGAAAAGTTATGCCAAGAAATGCTACCAAGGTTTGTAGAACCACATTTTTTTCTGTGACAAAGGAAGGGATCCATCTGGACTAAAGGTCGCCATCCAGAAGGTCCATGTTACGTCACATTAGCCTTCAGCCGACATAGGTCCTTGGCAGATCATAATATACAAAATCAAGATATTCCCACATATTTTCAGCAAATGATTTAAATAATCAAGGTCATTTATGGCAAAAGTATCCCTATACTTAGCGACTAGGTGCACTTTTGCATCACACCAGGCACCATGCTTTTGGTACGGAACTTCAGGAACTCACCTTTTTCTATTGACTTCTGGTCAAGTACCAGCACCAAAGGTTCCTAAGCCCTGCGGTACGTTTTTGGTTCTTTGGGGTGGAACGTTCAAATGCTTTCTTGGTCGATTGGTTATGCGAATGCCTTGCCTCCAAAACACATACAACCTCCATAGGTTCACATTCTTTAAGTACCAAAAGCACACTACCTAGTGCAGTGGAGAAGAACCATAGTACACCCTCCCTTATTGGCAATAATCCCAACTAAACCCTTTCCGCAGCTGCTGCAAGGATAGGGGGTATTTTGGCACATTCCTACATACAAATCTTTTTTCAGGCCATTGATATTTTTGGGACATCTTGCTCGAATGACCCGCTACAGAGTTTCTGTCGGACTGAGATGAGAACTCTGATTTGGCTATTGTCATTGTTGGAATGACTTCAGCAAGACACCCTATTGTTAACTAAGACCCAAAGCACAGCAGCAAATCAAGCTGCATGATCCAGGTGCTCCTGAGTCTTTATCAAACTCACAAGGGACACCTGCAGATCCTTAGCTGTCATCTTAAAGTTCTTGTTTGAGCTCTCTACAGCGAGACCTTGCACTCAGCTTTGTAGGAGACCCACTCCTATGGACAACACAAACAGTGCAAAATTTATTCCATCTGTAAAATCTGCCAGACTCTGACCAGACAGAGTTTTTATAAACCACTGTAACCCTTTTTGGATTCACCAACTTCAATACCACCGAAGTCAAGATAATTCCAAAGAGTTCACAAAATTTTGCCTGCATTTTAATTCAAATTTTAATGCAATGCTTTGAGATCCAGCTGCTAAATGTAGTTTTTTATTGTCATGGAATTTGAATTTATACCTCATAACTAATGATTTTAAACAGGATAAATAACCTGCAGCTAATGGTGCAGTCTGGTTAACTGATCCTTACACCTAGCGGGGACTCATTTTCACAAAGCACAATAGCAGAAAGCAGATACCACCCACCTCATTCCTCACCATAAGCGAATATAACCGGTCTCATAATTTGACAGGCAGGTAGCTATATGGTGAAAAAACACCATGTGCCACATTAAACCCTGAATGTGATTACTGATGGCTACTTAAAGTCAGGTTAAAGTGAACGTCAATAGATTAGACTGGAGTTATTGGGTCTATACAGTACTTCTTAAATTATTTTCCCCCTGTATCCCATGTCATTGTGGCAGGAAATCCTATCACTACCCGGAATGTTGGTGTAGCCTCTGATGGGCCTCAAAAAACCACCATTGTTATTGAACAAAATCTAACTGATGCTGAAAAAATCTCTCTGTGCAAACGACATGAAGTACGACTGTACAAAGCCACAGAGCTGGCTTTCTTAGAAAGCAATGGCTTTATTTTGTACCAGGTCCAAGGCTCAGGTCCATAAAGTAAAAATCCAGACCATGATTTTGTTTCAACCCAACAGCTGAGTGTGGTGTCACAGCTGATAGGTTGAAACCAAATATTGGTCTGGATTTTTACTTTATGCACCAGAAATGTCCATCTCTGCATTTAGTAATGTGGAACTTACCCAGGATCTGCACCTCGATGTGTCTCGGCTTCTCGATGAACTTCTCCACGAAGAGGGCACCATTGCCAAATGCTGCCAGTGCCTCAGAGTATGCCCGCTGGTAGTTCTCCTCCAGCTCCTGCACACCCACAAATCAAATTCAATAGGCCATTACAGAACCATTAGGAGACAGTCAATATGTCTCAGGAGAATAAGCAACACAAGGTGCGAGATGTACGTAGCCGACCTTTCCATATTTTTTCTAAATTACACAAATTGCTTTCCTTTATTAGTAAAAGTATTTAAAATGCAAGTATCTTACTGCTTTACAAAAACAAAGCACTAGCTAAATTTAATTAATAATTGAGTTATGATAGAAATAAGGTCTCACACTCTGTTCTTTCATTACAAAATATCTTAGTTGAGTGAAAACGAAACCAAATTATCTTCCTTCTACACAAATACAGTAGGTGGATAGTCAAAAAACTCTGAAGCCCTTTTTTTAATTTCGATGTCAGCATAGTTGCTGTGTTTTTCCTGAATAAGGCAGTTTAGGTACCATATGCAGAAAGCCATGACTAAATGTTCTCCATTAATTTAAATAAGTCTATTTTACATCCCTCCACCAGACGTGCCGTTGGGGGGGGGGGGGGGGGGGGGGGGGGGGGGGGGGGGGGGGGGGGGGGGGGGGGGGGGGGGGGGGGGGGG
>JABFEB020000002.1:24222529-24238300 GCA_019775895.2 Stomatorhinus ivindoensis | reverse complement strand
CCCCCCCCCCCCCCCCCCCCCCCCCCCCCCCCCCCCCCCCCCCCCCCCCCCCCCCCCCCCCCCCCCCCCCAAGCAGGATAAGCAGAAGAACGGAAAAAGGTGGAAACATACCTGAGAAGGAGGGCCTCGGTCAAATTCATATTTTAAATGAAATGAAAAGGTTAATGAAAGAGCTGATGCCAGCGTGGAGTATTTTTCAGAGGGTTAAACGGGAGAGGAAGTACTAGAAGAAATAGGTGCAGGGATTATGTAGATGGCAAGTTCATGGTAAACATGGTCCATTTAACATGAACTTTATTAATATCAGACTTATAATAACAGAAGCAATTACCAATGCATTATTCACTTAGGGCTGTTCAAATCAGGGTCCTCAAGAGCCAAGCACTGCTTTTGTTCCAGGCATCCTTTACTTGCCAACCAGGTGTGAAGCATCTGGCCAGTCAGAATCAGTCATTATTAAACTATCTATCTGAGAGAACCAAAAACAAGGCCTGGATTTGGAATCGAGGGCCAGACTTGAAGAGCCCTGAATTACATTAAGCAATCCTGCAGGCTTCAAACTTGGATTAATCAGTTAATACCCTGTTTGAAGGATATTGTTCTCACTAAAACGCACATATTACAGCTTAAACCTGTGCATTAATAACATATACTGGCACCCATACTGTCAAGTACAGATCTTTGATCAGAAGTTAGAGAGGGATTTTAAAACCTTTAGGTATTTAGAAGAGACGGCATGACCTAGATTAGTTTTATTACTTACGTATGGAAAAGCAAGTTCATGCAAGCAGAAGCTGATCAATCACAGCAAATTACATAGACTGGAATGTGTCTGCACCTCCCAGAAGCTCTTCCTGTTTGTCTTGTGATTTTAGCTACAGCTAAGCTACTAATTAGCCTCTCTCAATCTGCGATAACTCTGAATGAATCCCATGATTCAAATGACATTGAGCACGTTTGTTATATTTTCAATTGCATTGAGACAAACATTCATTAGTTACGGAACACCCCAGTCGAGAAAGATCATAAAAAAGCTACAAGTGTGTTTATGCTAATTAAATATGGTCCATTTACCATGAACTTTCTTTTCAGATCAGACTTACGATAACAGGAGCAATTACCAATGCATTATTAATTTAGATTAACCAATCCTTCAGGCTTCAAACTTGGATTAATCAATCCAGATTAATACTCTATTTGAAGGATATGACTAAGCGCTTCATTGTAATCACTAATTAGCAGCTCAAATCAGACATAATTGAAAATAAAAAATTAAAAAGCTTGCTTAAATATGAACGTCTCATTCAATGAGGTATTACTTGACAAACAAATATGATACTATCCATCCATCCATCTCTCCGTTTTCTGTCACCACTTATCCCACTCAGGGTCATGGGGGGTCCGGAGCCTATCCTGGTGGCTAAAGGTGTAATGCAGGGAACAACCCAGGATTTGGCGCCAACCCATTGCAAGGCACACTCACACAGGCACACCTACAGACAATTTGGTAACTCCAACGAGCCCCAGCATGTTTTTAGACTGTGGGAAGGGAAACCAGAGTACCAGGAGGAAAGCCCATGATGAGCGAGCTTGATGGGCCGAATGGCCTCCTCTCGTTTGTATAGTTCTTATGTTCTTATGACACGCGGAGAACATGCAAACTCCACACAGGGAGCTATGCCGGGGACTTGAACCCTGGTGCACCACTGTGCTACCCCTAATATGGTACTAACAATGACTGAAAACGAAATGTCGTGATTTTTCCAAGTCTGCGTTTGTTCGATCCAACTATACGCGTTAGTTAAACCCTAAACTAGCTGTTTCAAAAGCTAGAAGGCAAGAGGACACCAGGACCAGGTGTGAGACTAGCAGAAACCCCACAGAAAGAAATGTCTTAAAAGGAATATATTGTACTGGAACCCTCCCAGTACAGCTTCGTCGTGTTGCAGCCTGTCCTTCTGCTTCACATTACCGGCATTTCATGCACGCCTGCGGACACTGGGAGTGGGGGGGGGGGGGGGAGCACATAATGCAGGGGTTTCTCCACCCAACAAGCTCTTACAGAGGGAAACTTGGCTTCATCATTTGGCAGACACCCTCGCTGTAATTAAAGCTTTTATCTCCTGGGTTTCTGTACTGCATCCATCCCCTGCAGGACAGTTTGCACGAGAATGAGCATAGTATGGTTTCTGAAGACCTTCTTAGGGTAGTGTGAGATTCAATTCACTGTGAGGAGTAAAATGCTTTTTGGGTTAGTATGATATGTCAGCCCTGAGAGAAGGTCCACAAAAACTCACGCTGAGACCAAAGGCTGCAGTAAAGAGAGCTCACAATCACTGTTGTGCTGAATGGCAATAAAATAAAAAGAATACATGATTAAGTCAGTTCTCAGACAAAGAAGAGCTACCAGGAGTTCAACAGAAAAAGTACAGAACTGCAAGACACTTGGAAGGTGCTAACCGTTAAACAGACAATTGAAGTATAATCCCCCCACATTACTGGAGGGTAAATCCAGCAGAACCTGGTAGGTTTCCAGTCAATAAGGGTATACCATTTGCCCGCGGTTCGGTATGCATCACGGTTCAGTATATTATCAAGCTATTTGGTACGCCACCTGCTGTTGTATAATGACATTTAAATTCTAGCCCTCAAAAATAAGACAACCTCAGACTTTAAGATGTATTTTTTTGGAAAAAACACCATCACGCAAGTACTTACAGGAAAATGACAGGCGTATCGTAATACCACAAAATATTAGCTAATAGTTCGATAATATACCGTGTGCCGTGACACCCTACTGAGTAAGTAAACATCACGCTAAATCTATGGTTATTTGGAAAAATAAAGTTTGGTGTTCAATTAAATGGTGATGCGTTTTATTTTCTTAAATAGAAGGATACAGAAATCTTACTGTTACCATGGCCCCAAAACTGCACTACTTACCGAACCTTGGGCAAACGGTGTCGTTATAGCTCTACCAATCGCCATAGCAGTTCCAGCATTGTCCACAATGCAGCCTCACCTTGGCCACTTTGATGATGTCAGGGATGTGCAAATAGGCAGCCACGGGAGTCAGCCCCTTGCCAATCAGGTAGGCCTCGTCAGCCTTCTGCCGGTGCATCTGGCCCGTGTCCTGCTCCGAGTAGACGGCCACAGTGCGGATACCCAGCTCTGTGCAGGCCCGGAACACACGAATGGCGATCTCACCTGCGGAGGATGGAGAGTTTCCGTCAATGACAAGGAGCCATATTGGAGCACTGCATCTAAAGGGAGGGTCACTGACTTTTTCTTCTCGATTTAATGAGCTGCCCAAACTGGGATGAAGGGTCACTGACATCGTTGACGTCAGCATTGTTGACTTGATGCACTCGTAATGATTGTCAATCCAATGGGTTTGGTGTGACGCAATTTCAAATTGGGTCAACAACCAGTATACAGATGCTTTCTGGAAATCCGCTTCCATGCCCCAAAAATACGAAGCAGAGAATTGGGTCCCTGGTGTAATCATTAATTTATGAGCCCGTCAAAGGCTTGGAGAAGCACTATACAGGTTAGGTCAGTTTCTAAATATGAAAGAATGTTGGTGCATTTCAAATATCAGCACAGAGGACTACTACACCGGTTAGTTCCCAAATTTCTAAGGAGGTAGGTATGTCCAAACATCTCACATTTCTGTTTGTTAGCAAATTCAATCTCATCATAGATTGGGACAAATACCAAGGGAGTGTGACACAATGTCCTACGAGATAATGTCATGTGTAAGAGAAAGAAAAGCCAGACCTCTGTTGGCCACCATGACCTTCTTTATGGGCTTGTACTCCACCTTCTGGGCAGCGGTGTGAGCAGCTCGGGGCAGCCAGCGCAGCTTTCGTGCAGCCAGCAAGCCAAGCCCCGCCTGTCCCAGCCTCAGCCTAAGCAGCATCTTCTACGAGGGAAATACGCATGGGGGAGGTTAGTCAGAAAACAAAGTATCCATTTGTTCCTATGAAGGTAGAATTACTTGTCACTGGAGCTGTACTCTCCAGAGTCTGCCGATTGTACTCTAGCTGTAGGGAAATGTACCTGTTTGAAGGTACAAAAATGGACTTTAAGGAATGCTTTTGTACCACTGGTGGTAACTTAATGCTGCTTGTACCTTGGGGAACAAAACTGTACCACCCCTGTACCCTGCAATAAGCATTCAAAGGTCAAAAAGTTTTGCGGTCTTAACAACCAAGCAATACGAAAAATTAAATAATTATAATCAAAGGAAGCTAATACAAATTTAGAACCACAATTAACTACCAGCTCCAACAAAACATTGTGCCACCTTAGGCTTCTCAAGTAACGTATATTTATTCCTGAATATGTAACTCAGAAATATTATACATATACATATATAACAACTAAATTGTGAGGCAGTTCATTTTCATAAGGAGATGAATAAGCAGCTTATCTACCATACTTTTTGTGGAAAAGTTATTGTTGTTAAAGATGGTAATAGCCCATACTGTAAACTAGTGCTGTCCCAAACGATAATTCTTTGAACAATTAATCTCGCAATTATTTTTTTCTGATTATTATTAAACAATTAATTTTTCGATTGATCTGATAAATTTATTGATAAGCAATTATTTTCAAGTTAGTCATTTAATGCCCCATCCCCCCACACAAATCTGAAATTCTCATTAACATTTCAATTTATTGAAACATTTCTTAAACATTAGAGCATTATTAACAAAAAAAGCAAATCTTAAGCAATTCAATTGTATATATGCTAGATTGAAGTTAATCACTGAAATAGTTTTTACTTAATTATTTCAGTACAACAATTTGACTTTAAGGTTGAAATAGATGGTATTTCACAACAAGAGAAACATGCCTTTAACAAACACTAGCAAAGGTAGCTTAAGTTTACTTCAGTGGCCAAGGAACGATTTAGGCTACAGTTTTTAGTCATAAACAATAATTTGTCTCACTCTTACATTACAGAATAAGCAACCAGAAAATATGAAACGGCTGAAACAGTGTCATTGACGTTAGCTACAGTAGAGGTGCAGAAAATGTGTCATGACTGAAGACCGCGTGCGAGCCTTTTTTGTGGCGTGTTTCTCCAGAAGCTCCTGAGCTCTGCTGGTAGATGCAGCCATGTTGTCTCATGCGCAGGGGCGCGGGGCAGGGCGGATGGCAAATTTCCTTTTTGCAGGGTGGTAGGAGATATCTCATTAATATTTATGGAAGAACTGCTACATGATTGGCCAGTACATGCCATACAAAATAGTGTGGCACTGCTGGCACCGGTGATATTAGACAAAACTATCAGAAGTCTATAATTGATATGGTTAACAGTGCCAGCAGTGAAACAACCAGCCAACTTATTAGCGGAATAACTTTGTATTGTAAATGAAAACCATGCCCCAGGTCTAATAAAGAAAATATTGATCTCTTCACCACTCGAGAGCTACATCAGGTGGGCAGTGAAGTTCAGTTATTAGCAGACTTTTATTGCGCGATTCTTAAATGGACGGCATTAACGTGCTCCCGTGGGGATGAAGTACTTCCCTTACAATACGTTTAGCTTAACACTTAGTGCATTGCAGTTACAAGACATTTACATAGTTTTACACAACGCGTCTACATTAAAATTCCAAGTCGACGCATTTATATAAAATCAACATCATTGATTACGACAAATAATCGTTCCAGCCCTACTGTAAAAAAATGCATGGTAAAAATGCATGGTACATCCGAATTCCACATAATACAGTACCTTCAGTCTTATGAATCTGTAACATTTGCAAGAGGTTCAGACCAGAAACTAAACCAAGTCATCATGTGACATCATAAAATAAAATACCAGGCTTATTGCATTGTTAAAAACTGGGGATCAGTTGACAAATACTCCATTTAATATTAAATATTAATACTGCCATTAAACAGTATTAAAAAAAACTAAATCCACATTGAATGGGATTACTACGCACTGTTAAAACATTGCCTACTTTAACCCACTGGAATCATTTAACTTACTGTGGGGAACGAGGTTAACGTGACTGACAGGGCATGATAATCCCACCGACAGAGTTTCAAGGTCATATTTCTCCCCATTACTATTCAAACATCAATCAGAGTGAATGACATCTCTAACTGATGTCTAAGAAAAAAGTGCTCGGTAGACTTGGAGGCTGACAAAACAGAGAGAGCAGATATCTTCTAATCTCAAGGAAGCATCCTTTGATTGATGTTTAAAATATTTTTAATTGTTGCTAAATATCTCTCTCTTGATGGAAACGGATGGATTTATTGTAAAATAACCATACAAGTTCCAACTATTTGTCCTGAGCTGGGTCATGGGAATTATTTTTAAGGGGGAGGCATAAAGATAACCATAATTCATACATAGAGGCCAATCTTATTAACCAATAATACGTTTTCAAATCTGTGAATGACATACGAGGTGGCACTCTGGAAGCCAATCAGCTTTCAACTGGAGCCAATGCCCCTGTGGTCCCACCTCTGTACACACCCCTGGCCAGGAGCCACTCCCAGACCGTACAGGGCTGGGGTACGCCCTAAATGTGATCAATTACAGGGAGGGCTCGCACACACACACAGGGGGCAATTTAAATGTGCCAAGTATCCTAACCGCATGCCTTGAGACTGTGGGAGGAGACTGGAGCACCAGGAGGAAACCTGCATGACATGGGGAAAATATGTGAACTCCGCTCATGCCAAGGAGGTGGGACTCTGTAGATGTGCAACACCAGTGCTTTGCTTTTTTACATTCATTGCAAAAGTAAGGCAATAACCAATCATTAACATTACATCAACATTAACATATTAAGGCTACCAATTGAGAACTGCATTAAAAACTCCAAAACATAAAACTTCATCCAATCCCATACAAGCCAGAAAGTGGCACACTTTGCTAATGTCCTAAGTACTGGTCATCAGAAGCAGTTCATGTCAGGACTGTTTAATAAGACAAACATTTTCTAAACATACTAAGAATAATTTGTATTTTTGTATGTACATTTTATAAAATGAGAGCATATTATTCTACAGCAATAGTATTACAGGTTACATTTTCTTTCACAGCAAGGAAAAGGTTCATAGATGTTTAGAAATACACATCATAAATTAAGATAAAAAATATCAATTTAGCTATCCATTGTCCACAATTTGACTATACTTTCTGCCAAAGACATCCAATTTACTGCATAAGTTAAGAGTTAAAGAATGGTTAAAAAAAGTTAGCTGTATGTAAATGGACACAATATACTCATGAGGGAGTTCACAGTGTTCACTGCCTGACAGAAGCTGAAATGGACAATGCTGACAAACGCTTCCCACCCACCTCTCAACCTCGGGCCAAAACAACCTTTCAGTTCAACAGCAGCAACAGCCACCCTTAATGATAAATACCCTCTGCAGCAAGTCTCCCCCTTTCCCTATTTTGAAACCTGAGGGCTGGATAATAACTCCTGAATTTTTCCCCCCGAAATAGAAAAGCATTTCTCTTCCCTCTGTGCTGGCATACTCCCCCACAGAGACACATATAGACAAGGCGGGAGGAAGACACAGCACTTATTTTGTACTTGAACGCCCATGCTGATGGGTGAAAAAAATCACCATGGCAAGTAAAGTCTGAAGAATGACCTGTGCCACAAACACAGAGGCCTTCTGCAACACCATTCTGAATATAAACTCCGGTGTACAACCAAACAGCAGATATGTGATGACACAGTAACCTTGTTCATAACAGACTTAGCCAATCTAGCATGCTTTTTGCCGTTTAGGCAACAGGAACACTTCCATTCCAGCCACTCCCCGTACCGTTACGCTGGAAGTAAACATCCATATATGCCGTGCAGCATATTGTAACAGATAACTAGTTAATGGTCAAAGCAAAAGGAAGGCTAGTTACAATGTCACTGACTTTCTGGTTCACAAAGTGGAACTTTGTACCAGACCAGTAATACATCACCACTCTTACAAGGAGTTTTCCAGGGCTCTTCAAGACACAAGTGACTTCATGAGGGTTGTACAGGGCCTGACAGGCTCATAAAACTTGGCTTCTACAGGATCATAGATGTAATGAATCTAGGGTGACCAGATAATCCATGTCAGGGAGGACACTGAGCTTGCAGTGTTTGTAAATCATTTCATTAAAAGGAGCAGGATTTCACTTAAGCACAGAGTTCTTGCTGTGTTCCGATTGGTCACTCTCCTATAATCATGCATGTGTCACTAATGTTAATGTGTAACAGCTAGACGAGTCTTTCAATCAAGGAAACAAACCAGTCAATGAACAAGATTGTACAATGTAAAGCCTGAAGTAGCTCAAAGTGTCCTCCCTGACATGGACTATCTAGTCACCCTAAATTAATCTAATTTAGCAGTAGGCAACCCAGAAGCTTAGATTAGATAAACACAAATGAGATAAGAGCCATGAAACCATAAACCCAATGCCCTTTACGCTATACCACACCAAGGGCCTGTATCAAGATGATTTGTCAGTTAGCTAGATAACTTGTCAGATTTAAGGTAAACTGGGCTAAATGTAAGTGAATGAAGATAAAGTCCATTTAATCTGGAGTATGTTCAATCCAACAGGTTATCCAGCTAAGCAAGACATCGGGCTTCATCATACAGGCCCCAGAAGATATATCCCTCGTCTCCCTGTATTTTTATTGTACAGATTTTTAAACTTGTGCTGGGGACTCTGGTGTTGAACTTTGTTGGCGTTTGTCATGGATCGGTCCTTCAGATGACTACTTTAGAGAGCTTCCATTTGTCACTACAGGGTCCATGCACAGGTCTCTCACAGGCAAGAAAGATGATAGCACATTATAAGAAATTTGGTGCACAGACTCACTGGACGGCAGAAATCCAGTTCAAAACACAAGACCTTTTTTATTTGTACACCCAACATATGTTACAATTTGTTTCAAACCAAAGAACACATTACGGACAATGGTTAAATGTTTGATAACGCTTTACATTAACGGCATGTTCACGATGTATTTACAATGTATTCATAATCATCATGCAAGTATACCATAACATCCCAAAATAACTTAATAGCATTAATACACATTCATATTTTTATATGATATGGATTTTTGTTTGTTTTGTATATTAGAGCCGCAATATCTTTTAGTTTTATGAACGTAATGCTTCAAAATATGTTAAGGTATACTTACATGCTGCTTATGAATGTCCTATGAACGCATAATGAAGGCGCAGTTAATGTAAAGTGTTACAAAATGTTTGTTCTTAACCACTTTTAACACATCTGGCTTAAACTTCCCTACACTCAAAATCCAGGCTCTGTTCAGCTGAAACCTTCATACAGTACATCTGGCACTTTACCTAAGCAATTTAGACTAAATGGCTATATTTAGTCCATTTATCAAATTAACAGCCTTGGTTAAAAAGTAACGTGATAATCGGTCTAGCGTGACTATTAGAAGAAAGTTACTTAAAACAAACAATGGATTCTAAGAAGTTAACTGTACTTTGCAGGACGGGCTGCTAACTATTTCATACTGGGCATGATATTATCTAATGTTAGGTATGTTGCAATTTTCTTAGAAAGCTATCAGTTATACAAAACATAGCATTTAAAACTGATCAGAATACATTCTTCTAAATTGTATTTCATATGTGCTTACAATTTACATTAATTACAGTTACGGTGCTATAACATCAACTCTTCCCCTTATAGGCGATAAGCCGCAGGGTACTGGAGAGAGATGCTAATGGTAGCTATAAGGCAGCATTTTCAGGAAGCGGCAGGCTGTGGAATCGTGTGGATGCTGTCAGACTGCGTTGCCAGGTCCCCCAAAAATCTCCGGGGAAAAGGTCGGCTTAAAATACGCCCAACAGAAGCTGAAACTAACCCAATATCTGAAATCCCAGTATACTGTATTTCATAGAAACAAACCAATATTTTGCATGCTGATGCACATTCGACTGTTCATTTTAAAACCATAGTTAAACACAATGACGTCACGTATGCCGACGCATTCTTTTCCCAGAGCTGCCAACTCAGCTGATTGGACTGAGATTTTCAATTCGAGACTACTACACATTTACATGAATGTAACTGTTTTATTACATTGCAAATCGTCAGTATAGGGTTTACAAACTACCTCAACGCCTCTGATAGAGCTAATTTTAGATTTCTAATGGAATAATAATAATAATAATAATAACACAGATTTTCCGTAAGACTGCTTGCCTGAGAGTCTGACAGTGTGAGTGTCACGCCAAACGATAACATTACTCGGTCGACCCCGAGTCTGAGCAGTCAATATAGCTTAGCCATAGATATGATAGGGGACCGGGGCTGAATTTAAGAAACACTCACAGTCTCATCGGGGTCACGAAGTTCTTGGACGTCCAATTTAGATAAATACCATTTACCATTACTATCACTAAAAACAGCTGACCAATAGCATATCAGACGGACACGTTAGCTATAACCTATGAACATGTCATGCGATGACACGCTCAAATATTCAACGTATAGGCCACCACTGCAAAAATGCTTTTCATGGAGTTACATCAATGCCAGAACTCGAAAGCGCTAAAACACGACGAGAGAAATATCCCACTTGCCAGTGCAAATGCAAAACCCGCGTGCACAGAAACAAGAACTGCGTGTGCGTCTAACATATTATCGAAACAATATCGCACTCAGTCTGTTTTTCCCTCTCGACTTAATAGTTTCCCTCACGCGCGAAGTGAATTACCTTTAGTTGCTCCCCGTGCTCCAACGAAATTTTGGCGCCCAAGTTTCGGCGGTTGGTTTTGACAGTTTGGGGGCGGACTCGTGGCCGTCTCTGTCGGCGAATATCATTGGCTGTTGGCTCCTAGCTTTGTGATTGGCTGCACACCAGGAAGCGCTTTTCCAGACGAGCTGTTAGGTTTTCTGTCCTATAATAACAAACATGACACACTTTTTTGCACATAGTAATTTATTTTTTATTTATGGCCCACACCATGTTCCATTTTGATTGAGATTTTGTTTGCGATGGTTTGTCTTTTTGATAGTTTATTATTTTAAAATTATTCTTTTTTATAAGGACATCACAGTAACGTTAGAATTGTAGCATTTATGCAGAAGGACCAGATACACTATTCAGTGTTTGTGGCGAAATCGTAATTTACATCGCTCCTCTGGAAATGTTCAATAGACATGTATAATTGTCTTTGTTTTTCATGAATGTTTTTATACCAAAAAAATATATAAATAAAATAAATAATGGTGTTATGGAAATTATAAGGTTTAGTACTACATTGAAGTGATACACAGCTTATTTGTGCTCACCAGTGGCATATTTACGCAGGTTTATATTTTTCGCATTGTGTTTTAGCGCCGTCTAGTTTTGCTATGGAGGTGACGCCATAATTTGTTATACTATTTTGTAAAGAATTCGAAAAATAGCTGTAGTACGTAAGACTGGATGATGTGCAATATTAATACCAACATGGAATGTTATGCACATGTAGTTCTTACTTTGCTAGTCAGATAAAAGTGAGAAAAGCCTTATCTTAATCTAGTATACGGGCATTATAGTGCAGGAGGTCAAAGTTTCGCTGAATTATTTTTACCATGTCACTGTCATAGGAAAAAAATAGTATGCTTTGAAATTTTAATTATTTCTTTTATAAATTATCAATTATATGTTTAAAAATCAGTTTAAAGTTTACCTCCGCTGCTTCAGCATAAGCGCTGCATGTGTTCTCCGAGACAATCGTAATCATTTTCATCCTTGTTTGTTTAAATCACTTGAAGATGGATTTGTGAGAAAAAAAATATTTTTGTTTGCTAAATTCCCCAATATGTATTACAACAAAATCACATCCCTATATTTACAACAAAATCACATTGCTAGTCCTAGTATATTAAACAAAATTAATGCTTTATTCATTTCTTGTCATGTCACAATGGTCTTTTTTTTTACTTTGTTTATCATTCTGAGAGGCAGCGTTTGTATTGTATTTAAGGCAGGCTATTTGGATAACCAATTGACAAAGAAGGCATTTCAAGTCTCACCCCAAAGTACCAAAGAAGTACTCAAGGTAGTTTAGCACTTTAGGTACTGGTACTCAACCGGAAGACAAAAGTCCTGTACTTGGGAGACTGAAAAGACGCCCTTAAGTCTGAGACTCAAATAGAATGGCTCACATTGAGCTGATATGCTTTTAGGCTCATGTGATCTTGGCCATGGTGTACCTTTGGGTCATGTGATCTTAGCCATGGTGTACCTTTGGGTCATGTGATCTTAGCCATGGTGTACTTTAAGCTCATGTGATTCTGGTTATGGTGTACTTTAGGGTCATGTGATTCTGGCTATGGTGTACCTTAGGCTCATGTGATCTTGGCCATAGTGTACCTTTGAGTCATGTGATCTTGGCCATGGAATACTTTAGGCTGATGTGATTCTGGCTATGGTGTACCTTAGGGTAATGTGAGGTACATACTGTACAAGGAGTACCATAGGTGTGTAAGGACAGAGGTCTTTTCAGAGCCTTGGGCTGTGGCTTCCATTGCTTGATGCTCACATCTGTGTACCTCAGTTATTCTCATGACAACACCAGTACATAAGTAAG
This sequence comes from Stomatorhinus ivindoensis, assembly GCA_019775895.2. Classification (NCBI taxonomy): domain Eukaryota; kingdom Metazoa; phylum Chordata; class Actinopteri; order Osteoglossiformes; family Mormyridae; genus Stomatorhinus; species Stomatorhinus ivindoensis. The sequence continues at coordinate 24,225,697 of JABFEB020000002.1, read as the reverse complement.
CCCCTGAGGAGCAATTAGTGCTTTCAGCATGCAATTCACTGGTTTCACCTTTGCCTTATTTGTGCATGTCAGCACACCACAGATGAATGAACACACACGCTACAGTGGAGTCACAGCTCTGGACAAGAAGGCCATGCAAAGGCTCACCTAGATGATTATTTAGATTAAATCCATTGTTCAGATGCACCTTGATCACCAGCAAATCAAAGCACAAAGTATTCACGGGTCCCAAACCATCCGTGCTGAGGTCTTTTCAGCCGAGAGTCTAATAGGAGGCTTTGCAGTACCAGAGCGCCAGCTACTGTACCTGATTCAAAAACAATTTCTTCCCCCAAGCCATCTACATAATCAACAGTAACAATACTCCTCACACCTAGACTTTATATAGATTGTAATGTCTTAAGTGTTGTTTCACTGCATGACTGCGCTAAAATAATTCAGGGGGCACTTTATTACGTACACCTCCGTAGTACCAGGGACAACCCCTTTTTGTCTCGGACACCTCTTCAAGGAGTTTCAAGTTGAGTCAAAGCGATTCTGTTTCGCAGTGTTGTACTGAGCGGGTAGTTTCATATACGTGCCCTTTCTGTTAGCTTTAACAAGTTTGGCCAGACTCCCTTGACGTTATAATTAACACGGTGTTTACAGCCACACAAAAAAGCCACTGACTGGCATTTTTGTCCATCACACCATTCTCTGTAAACTGTAGACAGTATAACTGTTGAGATGCTGGAGCCAATACATATGGCACCTGCAATCACACCACAGAATTACTTAGATCAAGCAGCCTAATCATTTAGTGCTTAGCTGCACAGCAAATGAACCGCTTGACCCTGTTGGCATGCTTTGCATAGTTAGTTGTAGTCACATGATCTTGTATTTGCAGGAGTAGGCTGTCTGCATTAGCAAGCAGGTATACCTAATAAAGTGGCCACCGATGGTATACTGTGTATTATTTACATACTGATAGTAGCTCATTGTACTGGGTGTGGCAGAAAGAGAAAGCATTACAACACACTTGTTGCACACAGCAAATAAAACCTTATATCTTGAATACGGAATTCACACCGAAAACATCTTATGGACAGCAATAATCATTAGGTATATACTTACTATAATTTGATGCCTATATATGCAAAGCCTCTGGCATTTCATACACGTTTAGGAAAAACCTGTTTTTTAAAGAATTCATTATACAGCACATAAAAAGAGGGAAATGTTAACCAGCATGATAGAGTACCTGGTTTTTCAACATAGAACTGTGCAACAGTGGAATTACCAAATACAACCAAAGTTGTAGAAGAGGAACAACACAAAAGCAATGGCAGTTACAGAAGTGCATGTTGCGCAAGGCTGACCCATGAGCACTCCAGGGCTCAAAGGTCCGCAGGTGCTGGGGCAATCACACACAGGGGCACGGGGCAATCACACACAGGGGCACGGGGCAATCACACACAGGGGCACGGGGCAATCACACACAGGGGCGTAGACAGGAGTGCATCAGACATGCATCAGGAGTGGTACAGCCAGGTGCTCACACCTCAGAGGAGATCAGGAGAAACGTGGTGGAGAACAGCCCAGAACGATGGGCACGGATCACGCACCAGCGTACGCGTGCATTAACAAACACATGCCAAATGCATCCAAGCGAGAAACAAGTACACTTACTGCTTCCTCGGTCCGATCCCTGCTGAAAATGTACGGTCCAGACAAAACATAAAAATGTAAACAAACGAATGAGATGAGAGTCTCTGTGGCGGCAGCGAATCAGAGAGCAGAATGGCAGGGATGCGCTGAGGCCCACGGAACGATTCTGGAGAGGACGAGCTGTCTGTGCTGTGCCTTGTGCCAGGAGTGGCGTGCTGTCAGCGGCCCTGCGCCTTTATCCAGCTGGCCCTTCCTGCTTCGCTGCACTGGAGACGCCGAGGCCGGATTTTAGCACAAGGAGCTAAGCTCTCCCTCACTCCCCCTCGAAGGTTTCATCCCATTCAGTTACGCAATCATGCCCGCCCCTGTCGTCAGCTCCAATCAGATATGGCCTCAGTGAGGAGTGCAGACGCGCCAGGATTTAAACTGGAGAAGGAGAGAGAGAGAGAGACGGAGGGAGGGGGAAAGAGGGAGGGAAGGTTTTAATGAGTGAGCAGCCCTTGCTATTCTGTAATACATTCAGTGTGAAAAAGGTGCATCCAGTAGGAGAATGATTTGCTTCGACTACTGATTCATTTATTAACGATCAAAATGTTCAGTTGTCTTTATGCACTTCAGTTCCATTGCATTGCTTAATATATACATTTTTTTCGTGAATGTAGCTAAACTTAAATTGCATATTAGGGAAGGATTCTGCATATGGTGAATGTTGTGAAAGTATTGCATTACTGCCCAAGACAAGGAAGAGTGACGACAGGCGATCTAGATAAAAAGGAACTAGTCGTGCCACCCCATCACGGTGGGTAATGAAAGAGCAAGAAACCAGAAGCAAGACCTCCTGGATGATGCAATACGAAGCTGCTGGTCTGTGACAGAGCCGTCCATCGTAGAAGAGAGAGTGCCAGGGTGAGAATAGTGGCGCAGAGACCTGGCGTCAGCACGAAAGGTGTGCACGCGGCTGCTAAATAGGAGTCGCTCATGTTTGCGTGATTGCGGGGACTGTGTATTGACTTTCTACTCATCTAGCGCTGATAGTGGAGGTTAAATTGTCAAAGTTGGATGCCTGCTCTTACAACACTACTTCTTAAAGCTGCTCTCTCTCTGGGAAGGAGACTAACTGGGGTGGGGGGGGGTTTCAGTCAGACATAGGTTATGCAGAATGAAAATTCATGAGATGCTGAGACAGATAGCAAAACAGAAACAAAACGGCAAATACAGAGCTGAGGTACTAAATGCCCCAAATCCTCTCCCAGTCCACTTCTAGTTTCTATGCACCAGCCTTACAAACAGAAAGAAAGGTATTTCCCAGGCTATCAAATGGCTGCTTTATTCAAAACTGCATGGCCAGATGCTATGACTGGGACTGTAACCTTACACGTCTCCATTCACTCCGCCTTCTCTCTCTTTCTACTTGCACTTCAATTCAACCTCATTCTCTGCTGCACTCGATTCAAACCATAACATGAAAATACACATTCAACACAATTTTAAAAAGAGGAGTTGGGGGGATAACAGGGGAAT
>JABFEB020000002.1:24210338-24221544 GCA_019775895.2 Stomatorhinus ivindoensis | reverse complement strand
GATGGATGGATGGATGGATGGATGGATGGATGGATGGATGGATGGATAAACTGCTGACTTGAAAAAAGTTACAAGGCACATAAAAACTGATGATTTCCTCATCCGGTGTTTGAGAACAACTTACGAATGCAGCCTCACAAAACGATGGTCCCTGGTTTCTTGTTCATTTCTTTGGTGACGTGCCAAAAATCAGGAAAGAAAAAAGCCAAAATACAACAGATTGTTTTATGTAAAAAAACAGTTGCCAAAACTCTATTAATAGAGAAAAACCAGTCTTCATTTTTACTACAAATAACAGGGTCTTTAAACAAACGGCTCCATGAATACGGAGCTCTGAAAAGAGTCTCGGATTCACTCCAGCGAGGCCTGCCTCCCACATGTGCTGCTTCCCATCGTGATTTAACTTGAGGACTTCAGGGTTCAGCTGCAGCCCTGCTCTGCCCCAGCCAGCATCGCCGGTAATCTGGCACACCAAGATGGGAAGCACTGCTTCCAGTCTCACTGATCGCAGCTTGACGGTGCTTTTGTTGCTGGGCAATTTGCAGATTGGTGTTTTTGTATGCTCTCTGCCGTTTTCCCCTTCACCCTTCATCCCTCTCTCTATCTCTCTCCCACACACACTCTTAACTTGGATGACATACTTTAACTTTGATGACGCTGCTTTCAAACTCAGCACCAAGCAAATTAAACTGAGCCGGTTGCAAGACTACACGCTTTCAGTGTCTGGTCTACTCTAACCCCACATGACAAGTACTCCCTGTCACCATAAAATGCTTTCGTCTGTCTCTCCATTCTCTCATTTCAGTCACTCCACCCCTGGCATTCCAAAACACCATTTCAGAGGTATTTTCTTCCTTTAGGCCTGTCGCACGTGTGAATTAGTCCTCTCTCCTCCTCAGCAGGGCTACCACAGGAATGCTAATCGACATCGCGGGACTCAAACCAAGAAAGGCGAGCTGCAACACACAGGCGAAGGAGGAAGGGCCAAGGCAAACGTTTATGCCGTTCAAAGCCATGAAAATACCCTAACCCTGAAAAGCTGTCCCTGTCAATGGGGAATACAGAGTAACAATCCCTAATGTAAAATGAAGGCTTTTAGGCACAATGAGGGCAAACACTCAGACATGTAATGTGTCTAATGGACAATAGTCAGAACCAGGGGTGTCAGAAGCATTTTGAATGTGCGGGGGACACGCTAGTATAAAACTAATATTTTATGTTAATTGTGGGGGGGTCCAAACGAATAACTGTAAAATGTGAGGGGGACACGTCCTCCTCAGATTTAATGGTGGCGACGCCCATGGTCAGACCATGCAGAAGCTTATCAGTACATGTGAAGAGAGCTTAACAGAGGTGCCGAAAACATTTGACAGGACAGCAAGAAAAATAATAATAAAATAAAATAACCGCATACTTTTTGATTTTAAAGGGGACTTAGATGCTGTTGTGACAGCTTATAAATTTGCATTCACCACTATATAAGCTGCTACAGGAGCATCTCCGCATTGAAGCCTGCAGAGACGATGATGCCTCAGACCCTACAGGGAAGCCAGAGCTGAAGCAAAGCAGCAGGACACAGTGAAGTGCATGTCTTCTGCACGGCTGCTCACGGACATGCAGGGAGCACGGCAGGCGTGAAGAACTCTGCCCTAGGCCCTTAACGCAGGTTAGCACAGGTTCTCATCAGCGGGGGGGGGGGGCTGGCACAGCAGAAACAGCTGTGCTATACAGACGAGGGAGTGCTCTGCTACAATAACCAGACACCACAGCAAACTGGTCAAACCAGTAACGCGTGAAAGTAGTAAGAAATCGAGCTGCACTCATGCGCAGCTGAACTCTGCTAAATAAGTATCCAGACAAAGGGCAGGAATCAGTGTGAGAGGAGTGTGGGAGGACCAATGTAGTGGCTTAGGCAGAGAGATTCATCAATCCTCAGTACTTTATCTGACTACAAAATCTTATTTTGTAAAAAAAAGTGGTCTTTTTTGGTTAATCGCTTTCTTTAACCAAGGAAAACACGACACGCTCGCAATTCTGATATTAGTTGGACATTGCCAAACTACACTATAGTCCACTTGTGATTGATGAGTATTGTGGAAGATGATCTGAATGGATTTTAATTAAGTATTTATAAGCAAACACCACAAACGTGGAGCTGCTTAAAGAGTGACACTTTTAAAGAGAATTCATCTTACGGCCAACGCGCTTCTCAGTTAGGCTGTCTTCATCACACGAAATGGCAAAATAAAAACATGATGTAATACACAATAATCGCTTACTATTCAGGCACACCCAGTTCGTGATTGGCCATTGCTTTTTAAACTTATGTTAAGTACAACCAAAGAATTAATAAGTATTTTGTTGCAATTAAAAGCCTATATAATATTTTCCCGATCTTTCTTTTACTCATATTTTTCCACTAAAAAGAACCCTCTTCTGGCTGCAGGTAGACTCCACAAAGTGGTAAATCAAGAATATATTTAATTGTAGGAGTAATATAATTAAATTAAACCCAGAATTGTAAAATATAAATTGTGAAAACCAAAAAAGAAGCCTTCTATTAAAAGTAAACAACAACAATAATAATAATTATTATTATTGTTATTAATAGATAATTATTATTATTATTATTATTATTATTATTATTATTATTATTATTATAAATGAACAGTGGTCTGTCTCTGTCTCTTGGCTTTGGACACCCATTAAAGAGACATTCATCAGAGTGCGCATTTTATTAAATAACTTAGATGTGTGGAAATTAGTACCAATCCAAGACATTAATTGGTTTCTATAATTTCATATGCTTTTAAACTGCAATGCTTTATGCAAATTATCTTGACTTTTAAGCGTTTTTTTATCTGCCCCGTCAAAACTTTACGGTCGTTTAGAAAATGTGAATCTGCGCGCACAAAACTTAACATTACTTTGCAAGTTCACAGCGAGGTGATCCGCTTTACAACATTTTACCGAGGACTTTTAACATCTTGGGTTTCTCGCCCTAAAGATTTTCTGTTCATACACGGATCTTTTTGAAAACACAATTAGCGAAGCAGTAAAGCAACGGCGTAACATAATTAAGGCGATTTACAAACGTGCACTTTGGTTTACATTAAACGACACCTCTTTTGGAAAGTGTTCAGAATTTACTCGGTATTTTGATGTAAATGCTGTTTTTAACAAATAAGTAGGGATATGTTATAAAAACAAATAAAAATATCCGTTTGGGAAACTTCAAAGCATAAGTAATATATTCCATCGCAAAATCCCAGTGCTATTGATAGAAGGCACAGATCTATTCAAGTCACTAAACGCAGCAAGGCTTCCATGATTTGCGTGTATGTCCGACCTACACCAAGCATAGAGACTTACCTTTTTGCCTTTAGCTTTCTAACGGACGATGAGCCACGCTACCCTTTAGATGTCTGCCAATAACCAGCACGATTCAGCTATTTTGTAGCAGCTGCGAAAATAGTTTGCCAATGTATATATATATTTTTTCAGTAAAAAATTAGCATCTGCCAATAAAACACAGCCTATACTAATTTGCACTAAGCGGTAAAGCCATTATAGGGCAGCTAACATTTTTCCCCTATAAAATTGTTATAAAACTGGATTATGATTAACCGCACTTTAAGGCAAAGCATACAAATAACCATTTTTCTTCCTACACGACTGTGGACTTTACATAAAAGGTAGACAGCTCGTGCACGTTAGCTTAGGTGACGACTGCAAATGCACTGTACCACTGGTTTATTTATTGGATAAATCTTGTGTAGGTGGATCTACTGTTGAGATATTTCCCCCCCCCCAGTTCCATGAAACGTTCTCGTCGCAAGGAAGCCCTTTCTTTGGGACCAAACTAAACACATTAACCATCAGCGAAACATGCGACCTTACAAGCCTAAAAAACATTATGACAGTGCAACGCCCACCTATCGATTCTGACTGCTCGTCTGCGGCTGAACCGCACCGCCCTGTTCCTGGATCTGAGAGATCCGCCCACGTTTGCATACGATTGTGACTCGAATAGGGGGAAGACGGACTTTTCAGTGAAGGCCGGGGCTGAGCGAGCCTCGCCGGGCAGGGATTTCAGGAGGGGAGGGGAGATGGTTGGTGGGGAGCGTCCCGGCACCTGGTTCATTGGTTCTCCGGTTTCTGTAAAACTGTTGCAAGGAACGCTTCATCCACTCCAGTGCTGTTACGGCAGATGCTGTGGCTATTACTCAGAAAATGATTGGTGGAGCGGAGACATGTAGCCTCTTATTCTTGACGCAGAAATTTGGGATGCATTTAATCTCATTGTAATACTCTATAGTGCGTGTAGTGTCACTCATACAATTTTCAGTGGCAACACAAATATCATAATTGTTGGGATAGAACATTTAATGAATAATTCTTTTCGTAATATGTATCAAAACTTAAAATAAATATTTTTTTCTACAGGTATCAAGAAAATACATGTTCTCAGGATGTCATGTTTAAGGTAAAATACAACCTCTAGTATTCTAAACTGTACATGGTTTTTCTTATCACAGTTATGTAACAAAGAACAAAAGTTTCTTTAAACTTTTTTTTCCACCAACCAGTTGGCAATTTAACAAAAAACACAAAGTAAATGTTTTAAAATGTTGCTATATACAATTTCCGTAATAGGTTTTAAGGCTTGTGCCATTTAAAGCTGCCAGTCAATAGAACATAAAGACAATGGAAATACCAAAATTATTTAAAGCCATCTGTTACAAACATTATAATAAATAATGTAGATACTGAACATAATAATAAGAATTCAATGAGAGTTGGCCACTCTGCACATCAAAATTTTTACCTTTACCTTGGGTCTAAAGCTGCTCTACTAAAATAATAGTAATTAATTTCTGAGAAGGACGGATTGTTCTTACAAATGATTGATTACTATTTCAAGCACTGATCACTTTGAACCTCCTTTATGTGCTGTGTTTGTTATTCACTACCATTTACACAGCACAGATAATACATAATTTATGGTATTTCATAGATTCTGAAGGCTCACATATTTCATATACTACGTCTTTAACTGTGCAGTCTGGAGCGGCTGAGCCACAGAACCTGCCCTAAACTTAGACAATGCTGTTATGAACATGCATTGATATGCATCCCGAAGGGCGTCTGTACCAATGGGTGGTCATTCCCAGCGAATCTGTCCCTTAGCCCCCCCTGTCATACCCAGCATCACTTTCCCCTCTGAGTCATAATAGAAGGTGCTGGAATCGGAGGTGAGATCAAAGGGGTCCCACACTGGATGCGGGGGGCCAAAGAGGGGGACCCCAGAGGAGCTGAGACTGGGGCTGCTAACGGCGCCGACGTGGCTGTTCGGGTTCTGCAGGAAAGCCAGCCGGGCCTGCGTGAGGTTCTGGGCGAACACCGTGTTCTGGTCCCGCTCCCTCCAGTCATCTTGCTGCTGCCTGTGGATCTTCATGTGGGCGTTACGGCTTTTTATTTTATAAAACATTCTAGGGGGAAGAAAGAGAAACATCACCTTATGCTACCTATAACATCTTCTGCTGCTTCACATCACATACCAGCTGATTGATTTAATGCTCACACTACATTACTGCACATTTCCGTTTACAATACCCTCACAATTACTATTTATTGTTTGATATTGTTATCTCTTTACCTGACACTTCACCTAGACTGCTGGTATGATGATTTCGATAAGCGTGATCTAAACAGTGAAACGCAGATGATCAAACCTACTTTCCACACTGTTTGCAGGGAAAGCTGGTGGCCAGGGCATTGCTGGAGACTGTGCCATCCATCACCGGTGGCCTGAGAATCGACTCCGAGATCGGTAATGCCTGTTAATGGTCCAGAAGCATGACCTTCAAGCTCTGGGCCAAACAACATTCTTTATGCTTTACACAAATGGTCTCATGAAACAAGAGCAGCCAGTTACTTGGCCAGTAAATCTGTTTACAAAGCAATTGGAAGTGATTTATGGCTGAGTATGCTGTGCTGTGTGAGGCCAAGCCTGACAGGTTGTAGCTACCAGAACCCAAGGCTCTGCATGAAGATGGAGGCGGTTCTCATTGAAATTCCCGGTGAGAAACGTGATTCCACACACGGCATTAGCATTAGCCACGAGCACGAAACCGATTATTTAAACTTACACCGCTGTCCGCATTGCCACTCATATCTCCCTCTGCCCCTCTCTCCCTCTCCCTCTGTTTCTTCTGCTGTTCCGGAAGCTTCTTGGAGAGGTAGTAGAACTCCACACACTGGGACACACGCTTGGTCTTCACCTGACACATCATGTTCATACATGGCTGAACGTTATATGAGGATGTATACATCACTGGCTCTTAAGATCATTCGAGTCTGAGTAATATGATGTTTGCAGTTAAATATAAAACTGCAAATATAAATTAGGTTCAAGAAAGAAAGTAAGAAAGCAGTGATGTATATGCCACCATTTCAAACCTAACGTATAAAGTCTATGGAAAAGGGAAATTACCATGTTATGTATCAGGTTGAAGTCCTTACTGTAGATGGCGAATGCTTTATTAAACAGTCGTCGCTCACTCAGCATCCAGACGTCACTACCTGGTACGGAGGGCAGCAGGGTTACAGGAGCACAGCATAGCAGTCGCCATTTTCTTGGGTTCGAGCAGTTGAATCACGATTTATTTCAGTTTTTTAAATAAATAAACCAAAAAATGTCACTCAAAAACTTTATTCAGTAACATTAACTCTCCTGCCATAACACTGATATTCAACCTTTAAATATTACCCTGTATTAGGTATGGATGACAGGCAAAGCAATTATCAGTTTGCAACATTGTAATCCCTGTCCCCCGCTTCTTATCTCGCAAATAACATTGATTTTCAGGAAAATATCAAAATTGGATCTTGACTCTTAATTAAATCTGACGTATCGTCTAAAGTACACAGTATCCAGATAGAACAGGGGCAGAATTTCAGGTCATGATAGTCCCAATAGCGGTTTTAGTAACTGTTGCATAGCTAACACTCATTACAAGATTGTACAGGTGAAAGGTTGAAAGGATTAATGGAGAAATAAGAGGTGAATGACAGAAGATTATAGGCTATGTGTTTACCACAGTAATGGTAGTCTCCTGACAGTGAAGGTGTAGACAATAATAGCATCTCCACAGCGGCCTAAATGAAAAACAAAGAGAACAGGGAGACACGGAGAGAGAAACTATATCTCAAGAAGAACCTGGATATTATTAGTACAACGGTGAGAGAAAATTGCAATTTCAGAAGTAAAAAATTAAAGGAGTCTTGGGTTAATGAAAAAAAGCAGAAATGCTAAAAAAAATTATGGGAAATAGAGGTAATAAGCAATACAGCCACATAATGAGTATACATTGAGTGCATTCTACAAGATGCAAGCTAAAATAAATGGATACTGAAGTGACTTGGTAAGTGTTAAGCAAATGAACAGAGAGCTGTTAGTGGGAAATTGTTTTCTTACCATAGTGTTACCCTGACATTGGGAGAGGCAGTGCAAGGCCAGCTCTAAGTTAGTGCCACCTCCTGGCACAGCACTGGAACTGCACAGGTCCAAAAAAATCTCCACTGATAAACAGGAGGGTAATACAGTGAGACAGGTTCGCATGCAGTACTGTACACAGATGAGGCACCATTTTCAAAAATGCATTGCATATTTTCTAAGTGCTTGCTTCATTACACTACCAGAATAGTATTAAAAACTAACGCCAATGTATTAGGTTGTGGGTTCAAGTCCTAGGGAACACATATATATTATGACCCTTTCCTCTTCTGTAAAGATTTTTGGATAAAAGTGTCAGATAAATGAATCCACTGCAATTAAGCACCAGTTTTTACCTTGTTCCGGCATGGTTTCACTCTCCTCCAGCTCTACCCAGGGTTTCCAGAGCAGTGTCTCCACAGGCGTCACAGCAGGGCCGGTGACAGTGTCACCTCTGTCCCGCAGCGGGGGCAGTTCTGTCTGGAACTGCGGACCTACGTTCACATGCCTGAAGGAGAATCAGACAGGTTCCGGCGGCTCATCAGAGTCCAAGAAGAGCAATGAGCTTCTCACCAGTCCGGTAATTAAACTCAAAGAATGATGACACAGATATCAGGTGAGACGCAAGGTGCTTAGTCTAAGTGCCAAGAGTAAATTGTCAAGCTGTAGACACAGGCCTGTCGAGGATAATGGGATAGTTAATGAACAAGCTCTGATGAACTCTTGGTTTGTAATTGTGTGGACAATTACTTGTTATTTCATTTGAAGACCACAAGGGCTTGCAATAGAGCCGACTGAGTATCCAACACATCATGGCACTGTCAGTAACAGGGGTGAATTATATTCATGTTTCCATTTGTGTGTCTCTTGAATTCCACTCATCAGACAAAGTGACTGTCAAGAACCATCGTCTGTTTAACAAGCGGGTTTTCTTTGGAAACAGGCCTAATGCTTTGCATAAGTGTTTATTGCAAGGCTCGGTCAGAATCTGAATCCTTTTATTCGCCATGTACAGAAAAGTACAAGGAATCTGTGTTGGTGGTGGCGGCGGTATACAATTTAAATTGCTACAGACAAACAAAAAAACATAAAAACACAGATACAAAAAAAAAGAACTAGAACAGAAATACAGAGAGACAGAATAAGATGTGCTGCTATTATTCAAACAAATAAACATGTAGTTATATAAATGAGGGTGAAACAACAAGAGGTGGGGTACAGTTTGGGACCGTGTGTGCAAATAAGCGTAGGAGTGTAAAGCACAGTGGATAACCTGGTGTGGAAAGGACCCATCACTTGTGTAGGGTGGCAACGGCCTCAGGGTATTATGGTGTGCCTGTTTTGTAGTGTTTGAGGACAGCATAGAAAAGCAGCGACAATGCAGCAGAAGAAGCAACAGGAGCAGACATGCTTACGGGAGCCGTGGAGAGTCTTCCTCCCTTGCAGACCAGAAGCCTCCCTGGTGTCCTGTTATCCAGAGTGTGACATTTGTGGTTAAGCGCTAGCAACATTACACAGTGCCGCTCCTACTGAATGCACTGGCTGTCACTCCAGGGAGACAATACCACCCACCCTCTGACATCCAGGCTAGCAAGCTAGTTGGGACTTTGCGGAGCTCACCCGGCCGGAGATGCAAGGAGGGAAGCAGATTGCAGTAGAGCCCCGAGCCCCTGCGGAGGGGATTCAGCATGGGGCGGGGGGTGTAGCGGAGGGGTGCCCCAGCGTAGTCCATCTCACGGGTTCTTCCGACCTGGAGGATGCTGGAGAAGGAGAATCCGGTATAGATGCAAGGGGACGTGCTCTGGTTGGACAGAAGGGAAAGGGACATAAGGCAATGTCACAGCCAGCCTTCCTAGCTGGGCGACGGGGGGGGGGGAGTGAGGGGTGCGAGTACCTGAGTGTCCAGGGAGCACTGAGACAAGCCTGCAGTGGACTGAGCCTCCAGATACAGCCTGGCTTCTTCCCCCACTTTAATGCCTTCAGCTGGTGGGGAGGACAGCAGCGGCACTGAGCACTGGCCTGTGGACAGGGGGGCACAGGGCTGCCCCCCCCCTCTGTGTGCTGTCTCCTGTCAGCCATGGAAAAAGTCCTTAAGGAGCATATTTTATATGTATATTCTGTATAATGTATAGGGAAAAAGTTTGTCAAAAGGCAATCGATAGAATATATTAATAGCTATTTATCTCCTTGTGAACATTTGTTTAGAACAAAACATTGTTTAATTCTAGAATATACACAAATGAAGAGAGTAATAGGAATATTCTGTTCTACAAAAATGTACTGATGTCTCCTTAGATGACTAAAACACCAATGCTATGATTCCCAAAGCTCTCCACAGCCATTCCATGTATTTGCTAAATTATACCACCAGCTGAATTAATTCATTAACATTACTTAAATAGCCTAATTAGGTGCCAATTAGCCAGACATGGTACGGTATGAGTCAAGAAATACCTGAGTGTATTAGATGGTTACTGCAAACACTGGGGAGACTTTAAGAGAGGCTTTGAATTGCTAAACCGACACGCTTTGAAAGACAATAACCCAACATAAACCAACATAAATCCAGGAAAAAAACATTAAGATTGTGGTGGAGATGTATAACATAATGAGGATGAGCAGAGGTCAGAAGCAAAATGAAGAACGACAGGTCAAAGGGAAGACTGCAGATAAACAGGAATTATTAAAATGAGCTGGAATAGAAAGCGTCCTGCATGGCTGGACTGAACCCCGGTGCTCCCGGCATGTTGATTCTGTTTTAGCTAAGTTGTCAGCTAATTAGCCATGACTGAATCTTAGATTGAATGCATCACACAATAGGAGTCACACTCACAGACCTTCTATCATTCCCTAGACGCACGGAAGTTAAATTCTAACACAATAAGCAAAGTAAAATGATTAGCATATTGTTACAGGTGCAGTTTGTTCCCTTCAATTTAACCATTAATGACTCAGTTACTCAGTATTGAACTTCCAGCAAACGCTACAAATAATTAAGTAGTAATCATGAATGTATTGAAATACTGGGCACTTCATTTTAATGGCCATTGATCATTTTCAGGGATTAATAAAAATCATATATGCATATTTTTATATGCCTAGGTCGCTGCTCAGCTGGACTGCAGAATATCTGCAAGCTCTTAAGGAAGGAGTCAGAACTGACCCACTTTCAGTCGATTAACCGCGCAGTCAGGCGTCACTGTCTAAGTGTTCAGCTGAGAGTGTCATTTAGCAGAAGCAAGGTCACGGAGTCCTGCCGTAGGAAGTGTACTGACCAGGTGCCAGGCTGCCGAGTTATCAGCAGGGGGCGCAGGGTTAGGATCTTGCAGGAAAGACACACAGGATTCTGGGTACTGCTCTGGTGGAGAACTGAGAGGCGTCTGAAGGTTACAGTGATCTGAGTAAGAGAAAAGCAGAGGGGTGGGTGTACAAAGCTCAACCAGTAACCATACAGCAAAACTAGTACTTTTACATTGGGCTTGTAAAGCAGCAGCCGCTGCATATGAGGATATTAACCGAGTGCTTTCTAATAACAGCCATTGCTCAGCAGCATGTGTCCTTCTGCACACTGATCTCTGCTCAGATTACTCAACCCCAGCCTCAGCAATACAGGGTCTCTTCAATAATAACAGCACACTGATCTCTGCTCAGATTACTCAACCCCAGCCTCAGCAATACAGGGTCTCTTCAATAATAACAGCACACTGA
>JABFEB020000002.1:24158717-24169716 GCA_019775895.2 Stomatorhinus ivindoensis | reverse complement strand
CCCCCCCCCCCCCCCCCCCCCCCCCCCACACGGGGAAGAGTCACAGCGCAGCCGTTAACTTGGATAAGTACCTCTGTAATAAATGGAGATGTGCACGGATGTCTGGATACTCCAGGACACGTGGTGAGGCCTTCAGTGACACCCAGAAAGTGCTATGATGTCTGGGGGGAGGGGCTTGCTTTCTGTGCCGTTTCACACAGACACAAACACACATATATAGAGCTTCTTCACTCTTCCAAGCCAATCATTTTCAGGCAACATAGAACTGACATGCACACGTTTCATCCCTGGCTTCTTAGCCAATCCGATCGCTCTCCCTGCGTGTTCCTCTGCCCCAACTTCTCTCCTGCTCGCATCCTCTCATCTACAGTCCCTCTCTTTGCATGCCCACTCCCTCTCCTGTCACCTTGCCCAAGGCTCTGAGTGCACCCCCGCCCCTCGCCCGATGAGAATCAATGGACAAACACTTTTGCCCCCCCCTCCCCTGCCCACTCCCCCCATCCCTTGATCTCTCCCCCTGGATGCCACTTGCTGTTTGGTTTAAAGCAGGAATGTTATTTTGCTGGTTTTTTTTAAGTCATTTGTATTGCTGTATTTGGTATACAAAAAGCATATAGAATATAGAATATTCTAAACTGCAGTCCGTGCATTAATTAAGGATTTTGACAATTGAATATTTTATGTATGTTTTAATTTCATTTGTATTGTTTTATGAATTAAATTTGAAAACAGCGAAGAGAATAGTAATTGCAAGGCAAAGGATTAGTGAATACAGGTTACAATATACGTGGATTAGTTTTTTAAAACATTTTTTACGTAGTCAAATAGCAGGCCGGCTACATTTGCTGAAGACATCATAAACTGTCATGTACTATACATAAAGCCCATCACAATCTATAAAGAAATGCAAAAAAATCCATCTCTCATGTCATGTGTAATCATTATGCGGTTGAAGTCACATTTGCGGAATGGTTGTTTATCTTCTGTTGTATTGATCATTTCGGCCCATTTTTTTTGAAAAAAAATAAAACCGCTTTTGTCATATGCCGCGTTTCCATAACAACGCGAACACCTTTTTCTGCTATTGCAGTTGTTCTGAAAAGGAAGAATATTGCAGTGAAGTGGGTGAATGAGAGGGAGGCTCAGAGTGGAATAGTGGATATTGAAAGCTTGCATGGGGGGCAGGGGTACAGATAAAAAGAGATTTTAGAAGTGAGACTGTGTGTGCGGAGTGGGGGGGGGGGGGTGGAAGGGGCTGGTGGGGGGCTGGTCTGTCACTGAACAGTCCAAGTGAAAGCTTTGCTAAGTGAACAATGACGTGGTCGATTTGCAGCCTATTACATGACTTTGATATCTGTCATTTTCAGACCGCAAAGTTTCTTTCCTTCGATCAACAACCAGCGTAATTCCAAGGTGTACCTTTGACCGTATACATTTCAGGTATAAAAGCAGAAAGTGACTATAATAATATCGCCGGGGCATAAACTACCTTTACACTTCTTAACCATAATTTTATAATCGCGATCATTTCCCAAGCATCAGGTCGTTGTTGTTATACCATACCTGGTCCTTGTAATAATCTCTCCGTCAGCTGGCTCTCCCGTTGTGTATACACTGTGTGACACACGAGACGCGTATCCGTATGTCGACACGCGGGCAGCTGTGTGACTCCTGTGTGTTTGCATTCACCTCATGACAATTTGCACGGTATGTCTCGGTGTGCTGATGGGCATTTAGCATACGCTAACATAACAGAATAATACTGCAACGGGTTAGAGGCATTGGATATGGTTACACTGCCTATAGGCTACGACCATGATCTATTATGTAACACGGTATTAAACCAAACAACAAAGCTGTTAAGCCTTAGTAAGGCCGCATTTACATTAGCACTCTTATATACATATTAACAATAATATTAACAAAAACAATATCACAATATAGTAATATAATGAGATATTTCTTTATGATATGAAGGATTAACAGTGTGTTGCATGTTAAATTTTTTAGATTAGCTATGTGTATGAAGGTAATTGTGTGTGTGTGTGCCATGCGATGGACTGACATCTAGTTTGGGGTGTCCCCCTGATCCGTGCCCTGTGCTTCCCAGGTTCCATGCTCTACTAGATAAGATCTGAAAAGACAAGTAAAGACAAAGTTTGAGCAACGGGACAGACCATACACCGAACCTACAGGATGCCAGTAACGCTCGATTTTTAGACCAGGTCGATTCTGATTGGAAGTCATTAATTAGCCGGTTCGATGCCCCACGTGGAGGGGGTGGGGATTCCCGGCGTGAGTGACGTGGGGTAAAAATGGGGAGAGGGGGTCGGGGACGGGCACTGGGTACGCTGTTAACTCGATGGGAGGGGCACCTAGCGCACCTCAACGCCTACTGTGAAATTAGTGCGCTCCAGAACAAGGGTGACGAACAGTCAGACAGACTGAAAGCATAGCAATAACGGGAAATGCGTTAGCGTTTGTGCTGGCAGCCATAACGATTAAGACTAAATAAACAAGAGTAAAGTCCCGGGAGAAATTATTATCCAGCGGACATCGAGTAAGTCTGTAAATACTTTTTATTGTATTATTATTTTTAATAACTGTCTATATTCATACGTCTTTGGTCTGTAGATATGTCTGAGCCATGTATGTAATCAGCTGCTGAGTGCTTGTCAGTAAAAAGCTTTTAGAGTTTTTTTGGGGCGAACAGATGTTTCGTTGTTGAGAAACCTATAATCGCATAAAAATAACATTTTTTGCATTTAGTTATTCTGTTTGTGTATTCCAGCATTCTCCCTCATTTATTGTTCATTCCTGTTACGTGTAATATTATTTTATTGCTTAAAAATAAGCTGGTAAATTCACGAATTGTTGTTTATGATTTTGGATACTTGATAACCGAATATTTTTGTACTGGATTAGATCGCTCGTTTTGTAACAGATTTGCTCCATATGTTTCGTTCCTTGGCTTATCGTGTAGAGCGCTTCTGTTATGAGGGAATGAATGATGG
This sequence comes from Stomatorhinus ivindoensis, assembly GCA_019775895.2. Classification (NCBI taxonomy): domain Eukaryota; kingdom Metazoa; phylum Chordata; class Actinopteri; order Osteoglossiformes; family Mormyridae; genus Stomatorhinus; species Stomatorhinus ivindoensis. The sequence goes on along the minus strand of JABFEB020000002.1, from coordinate 24,166,702 downwards.
ATTCATTCTAGTATTCCGTTTACATTACGTTTTTTCTGTTCTTTTATGTTAGATACAATAAATACAGAGACCTATAGCGAAGATGAACATTAAATGAACGTGAAATAGCTGTATAGTGCACGGGATTGGATAATAATGTATAAATAGTGTAAATTCTTTCTCCAAAAAGCTTTCTCGTGCGAACATCTGTTCATTCAGTGGTGATGGGGAACTGAGGTTACGCTGTTAACACAAAACGGAGCAGAATGTCGCTTCTCGTTTTTGCTTCCTCTCCTTTCCAGTATGGTGACAATATTAGAAATACTGTTGGATTTTTCAGAACTTTTATGTGTCACTTTGGGAGTTTCCATAATAAGCGGATGTTCAGTAGTAGCCTATATATCATATATGTGCATACACTAGAGAATTACCAAAATTATTTTACGCTTGTACCCAAAATGTGTTAATGTGTCAATGGTTGCAGAACTTACACATCTGAAGTGTGAGTAAACATAGGTAGCAGATCTAAAAATATGCACATATAAACATAAAGCAGCTAAATTTAGTATATCCAGAATACAGTCGGACAGAGTCAGATACATATATGCAAAAATTACATCAAATACAGCATTACAATTTACTGTATTTCCAGCTCTGAATTGTGATTATTTAATATATATTAAATCACATTGCTTTTCAGTTTAACCACATTGGGTAATTTGATTTATTAGTTGAACTATTTTTGTTATGGATATGTTTTTTTTTTTTGAAGTTCATGTTGTGTGCCTGGGTGTGCATGTGTAAATAGTCTGTATAAACATTGTTACAGCTGTGAGTAGACTGATAACAGACTGAGAGGAAGAGAGGAGGTGGGAAAGGACGACATAAGCAGAAGCCTGCTGTGGGGACACTGATGAACTGCCCATGACGTCATAACCGGCAGTGACTGTGGCACTTTGAGAGTAAATTGTCTATGATCAGTACTTTTTGGACAGTATTTATTTGTTTGTTTGTTTATTCTTGATGGCTCGACTCTTTCAGATCCCAGTGGGCAGGTCATTGGGGCTTGAAGAACCTAAATAGTTGGGGTGATGGATTCTTCTTCTGACCCCCTGAATCAGCAGGCATCCCAGATTTTCCATTATGGCTTATATAGCAGCCCCCCCAGCGCTGTTCCCTCTGCACCCCGCTACTCTGGTGGCAACCCCCCTTCCTACCCCATCACGTCTCACCTCCTGCACTCTGGTGGCCCACAGCAACCAAACTTCTACAGGCACAGCCAGTCAACCAGCGAAAGCTTGGATCCCATACCTGACAGGGAGCATGGAGCTGCGGAGGAGTTGGCTGGAAGGAGAGCAATGGCCCCGGCAGCCTCTCCTGTGCCTCAGTACCCCTCCAGGGGGAAAAAGCGGCCATCCTTTGAGATGGGAGACTGGCCCCAGCAGCTAGTGAGTGGGAAGAGGGTATGTCCTGACAGTTTGCTGAGAAGATCAACAGGGAGAAGAGAGGTTGATGGGGAACGTGGGGGGAGGGGTGCTGAGGGGGTTCAGAGGAGGGTGGGGAGAGGAGAGACTCAGGGGAGGCAAGGTGGCACAGCGATCCGGCAGCGCCAGAGGCAGGAGCTGAAGGTCCTTCTGCAGGAGACCAGAGGAAAGCTGCTGGAGCTGCAGGAGAAAGTGTGCAGGGCATACGGGGAGCGGTGGAACAGCAGAAGACGAGAAGATGGAGAACTGACCCAAGACGATGGGCTGGAGATATTCTCAGAGGATGAGGATACAAGTGACTTCGGCGGGATGTCCCTCAAATGCCCTCTGCATCCTTCAGGAGGCAACAGTGTGGAGAAGAGGACCGATGGCAACCGAGGCAATGGCAAAGCCTCCCAGCAGGGAGCTCTGGGGGAGGGCAGGGTTCTGCTGGATTGTGGCCTGGTCAGGGGTGAGTGGGAGGCTGGGGGAGATGGAGGGCCAAAATTTGCACAGGCCCTGAAGCGGGAGTTGGGCAGTGCTGTGGCCAGGGTCATCGACCGAGTCACCCACCTGTACACCCAATGCTACCCATCCTCCCCAGAGGATCCACCGCCAGCGAGAGGGGTGAGGTCTAAGAAGGAGGAGTTCCCTAAGGTAAACAAGGCCCCGCCCTCCCTGGGGCTACCTGAGCCAGGGCCCTTAGTGCCAAATAGGGTACAAGAGAAGATGATGCAGAACCCAAATGCCAGTCAAAATCCACTATACTCTCAACTGAATTCCAGTCTGCACCCCCTGCCACGTAGTCACATCCCTGCCCAGTTACCCTCCGAAGCCAAGGACCCTTTCCTCAGCTCCTATCCTCCTGCCCCTCCCCCCATGCCCCTCCCCCTCCTGCACTATACCATGCAGCACCTGTTTGCCCGCTCTCTGTCTAACTTCCCACTCCACAAAGACTGCCTGCCTACGGACTCCTTCCTGGATTTCAGCTCTCACACCCCATCCTTCCCTCCCATGCCACTCCTGGGGCAGATGGATGCCTCACTTTCCACCCTCGACAGGGAAGGAGGTGGGAGAGGGCAAGTGGGTGGGATGCTGAGTGGGTACATGGATGGGGGGGACTCCTCTATCTACCTCCCTGGGGGGTCGATATCCTTTCACTTGACCCGGTGTGAGATATGCAAACAGCTGGATATAGTACAGGGAAAAGCAGAGCTGATATTCTCAGTGACAGAAGTAGGCAGACCAACATATTCACAGAGAGCTGAGCTACACCCTGGCGCACATACACAGGCAACAATACAAGAAGGTAAGAATAGAGGAGACTGGAGGAATACTGTAGGACAAAGTAGAGAATGACTCTACGTTAGTGAGACAGAAGCCCAGGGAAAGGGGATTAAAGAGACGAGGTTGGGGAACAGGCTGATTGTCAAAAGCACATTGTCTCTAAACGTCTTTGGAATAGAGAGAAGGATGGAGGTTTGGAGAGAGAGGGTAAGAACATTATTTTGAAGGAGAAGTGGGCATTTATAGTTTGGGCATAGCTGTGCTATCATGCAAGTTTGCTTGTGCTTGTGCCCGTATGAACGCAAGGAGAGGAGCTCCCTTAACTGGCCTCACTCCCAGGAAGGCTTGTCTCCCTGTCACCTGAAGAAGGCCAAGCTCATGTTCTTCTACACACGCTACCCGAGTTCCAACACCCTCAAGACCTACTTCCCTGATGTGAAGGTATCGTCCCTTTCCTCCTGACTGGTCTTAATTTATAGTTGAATGGTGTAGATTGACACGTAGTTGCGTCCCCTACACTGTAGATAGCTGTGTAGTCACTTATCCTATACAGTTGATACCTGTGTATCTAGGGTTACCATGTTAGTGAGAAAAAAGAGGATGTGTCCAAGGATCAGAATATTAATGAGTTTTCATGTTCACTGACCAATCAGGTAGCGCTTTTCTCATGAATATTGATGAGTCCCCTACACTATAGATAGCTGCGTAGCCCACCTTGTCACATAGCCCTGTGCCCTACTCTGTAGATAGCCCTGAACCCTACTCTGTAGAGAGTGACGTAGCCAAAAACCCTATGTTGTAGATAACTGCGTAGCCTACATACCCTACGCACATAGCCACATACCCTATGCTGTAGATAGCCACATACCCTAAGCTATTGATAGCCACATACCCTACACTATAGATAGCTATATAGCCACATACCCTATGCTGTAGATAGCCATATAGCCACATGTCCAACGCTATACATAGCTGCGTAACCACATACCCTACACTATAGATAGCTGCATAACCACATACCCTACACTATAGATAGCTGCATAACCACATACCCTACACTGTAGCTAGCCATATTGCCACATACCCTACCCTGTACATAGCCACATACCCTATGCTGTAGATAGCTACATAGCAACATACCCTAACCCTGTACATAGCCACATAGCCACATACCATACGCTACTGATAGTTACAAAACCACATACCCTACGCCATAGATAGCTACATATCCACATACCCTATGCTATAGGTAGCTACACAGCCACATACCCTACACTATAGATAGCTACATATCCACATACCCTACGCTACTGATAGTTACATAGCCACATACCCTACGCTATAGATAGTTACTTAGCCACACAACTTGCGCTATAGATAGCCATAGCACAATACGCTACTGATAGCTACATAGCCACATACCCTACGCCATAGATAGCTACATATCCACATACCCTACGCTATTGGTAGCTACACAGCCACATACCCTACGCTATAGGTAGCTACATAGCCACATACCCAATGCTATAGATAGCTACATATCCACATACCCTACACTACTGATAGTTACATAGCCACATACCCTACGCTATAGATAGCTACAAAGCCACATACCCTACGCTATAGATAGCCATAGCAACACATACCCTACGCTATAGATAGCTACTTAGTCAAATACCCTATGCTATAGATGGCTACACAGCCACATACCCTTCGCTATAGATAGCTACATATCCACATTCCCTACGCTATAGTTAGCTACATAGCCACATGCCCTATGTTATGCATAGTTACATAGCCACATACCCTACGCTATAGATAGTTACTTAGCCACACACATTGTGCTATAGATAGCCATAGCACCACATACCCTACCCTGTAGATTGCCACATAGCCACATTTGCTATTCTATAGATAGCTACAAAGCCACATACCCTACGCTATAGATAGCCATAGCACCACATACCCTACGCTATAGATAGCTACTTAGTCAAATACCGTATGCTATAGGTAGCTACTGTATATAGCCACATACCCTACCCGGTAGATAGCCACATAGCCACATTCCCTATTCTATAGATAGCTACATAGCCACATAGTCAAATACCCTACACTATAGATAGCTACAAAGCCACATACCCTACGCTATAGATAGCCATAGCACCACATACCCTACTCTATAGATAGCTACTTAGTCAAACCCTATGCTATAGATAGCCGCATAACCTATTCTATAGATAGCTATAGTGCCACATACCCTACACTATAGATAGTTACATAGCCACATACCCTACACTATAGATAGCCATAACGCCACATACCCTATGCTATAGATAGCTTTCAAATGTACACACTCTGCATCCAGTCATGTCAGTGCATGTTCACTGCACGCTCACTGCACTGCACGTTCATTAACAGGGCCTTCGCTTGGGAGATCGGACCCACATGACCGGTACAACATCTACAGCTCAAGACCACATAAGGGCTGTGTCTGAATTCAGGGGCTGCATCCTTTGAAGGACGGGGTCTATGAAGGTGTAGCCTTTTTAGGTGGTGTTCTTTAAGGTTAGACAGAAAATGGGACGGTCTGGCCTACAGATAATTTTCTAGTTGCATCACCAGCTGTTCCTGTCTTTACCCCCGGAGTCACAAAATGCTGCTCCTATGGCCAAGCCGGGACACACCCTTCTTACCTCTGAGCAATGAATGTTATGGGATATGCTGGGCTGTGAAGGATCCATCCGGTGGATCCCTTATGACTCGGCAAAAGAAGGACGCGTTTCCAGGCTGCATTTGAAGATGCCTTCAAAATGGAACAAGCTTGTTGCGCCGCTATGATGGATTTGGTCTGTGAATGTGGCCTTAGAAAGATGCAGCTCCTGAAATCGAACACAGCCAAGGTGTTAGGGAGATGCTTTTTATTAGAAAAAACTGTTTTCTCCAAAGAAAACCCAGCATTATGTCACACTAATATGCACATAGTCAGGAGCGGCGAAGGGGCATGGACACCATGGCCGATTTAAAGGACCTACCGCTTGACATGGGCCCTTGAATATGTAACATTATAGGTAAATTAGGCAGGTGGCCAAGGATGATGTTTCTTCAGGTGGCCCAGAATCACAGGTGGTCTCACTATAGTTACTAGAAGGCTGGAGCTCCATTATGGTGGTAAACTGAAGATTTTGCTTTTCTCGCCTTCCCCAGTTCAACCGCTGCATCACCTCCCAGCTCATCAAGTGGTTCAGTAACTTCCGGGAGTTCTTCTACATCCAGATGGAGCGCTTTGCTCGGCAGGCAGCGCGGGAGGGGTTGACCGGCCGGGGCCAGGGGGCGCTGCGTCTGGGCCGGGACTCGGAGCTGTACCGCATTCTCAACCTGCACTACAACAAGAGTAACGATTACCAGGTGTGTGTGTGTGTGTTTCTGTGTGCGTGAACATGCGTGTGTGTGCGTGTGCATGTGTGTAGGCCGTGTTATTGAGCCTGGAGGGGACATTTTACAGAAAATATAACTTAACTCGGATAATAAACCCTATACAATAGGTGGCGCTGTGTGGCTCAGTGGGCAAAGCCTCTGTGCTTGTGATCGGAAGGTTTGCGTCCGGCCACAGCTGAATAGTCACACGGGGCCCTCGAGTGAGGCCCTTAGCCCCCAGCTCCATGGAGACCACGACAGGTGGCTGCCCTTCACTGCCAAGCTTGCTGTCAACTGCTTGTGTGACCTGGAGAGTGAGCTGAGGTAAGCAGAAAGGGAATTTCCCCACAGGGATCAATCAAAGTGCCAATATTTTTATTATCAGACATTGTGGGGATGTCAAAGTACCTTTATTGTCATCTTCCGTTATATGATCTATGGGACATATGCTGAGATGAAAACCCTGTGCAAGAAAACAGTAATAAGTAGATATAAATATGAATATGAAAGACATTTATGCAATGACAATCTGACCTGGATGTCCCCACAACACAAAATGCCTTTTCTACACACACACCAGTACTTTTCTGTTACCAGTTTCCAGGTCCTTCATTTGATCATAATTATGCAACATAAGAGTCCCTGTATCAAAGCGAAGTCCTCTCAGTGACAGACTAACAAACATGAGTGTGAGTGTGTGAATGCTTGTCCACCCTGTCCTCATTCAGTGTCCATGAAGACATCATGTACACATCTCTCTGGAGAATGACTGATTGTAATCTCTGTCTCTTCCTGCCTTTGGACAAATAGACCAGAGTTAGACAGGGATATCCATCCATCCATCGTCTGACAGTTATCCTGGTCAGGGTGGGGGGTGGACCTGGACCCTATCCCAGACAGCCTAGGGCAGAAGGCCAGGGTGTGTCCTGGATGGCGGTCCAGCCCATCACAGGCACATTCACACAAACTCTCACGGAAAGTCATATATAGAACAGCAATATAAAACCAGTAATTTATCGCAGTCCGAGTCCCCTGACTGAATGCCATAGATGCCTGTGTCTCACATGTGAATGTTTAATTAGCATGTTTAACATAGAAAAATAGGCCCAACTAACAGCAGACTTTGAGAGCAGAGTGGACAAGGGGATCAGTGTAAAATGAAAGAGCCATCCAAGCAAGTAAATACTGTCTGTGTAGCACAGATGAATGAGCACTGATTTCCTAAAATGTGAATTGCAGTATAAAAAAATCCAGATGCCTGCATGTCAGTATATTTCTCATACGAGAGTGATTTGAAGAGGTAAAATAACAGAGAGTAATAGTACCATATTTTCTTCCTGGTCCAAGTGATGTGTGAGGAATTTCAGGTAATAAAACAACAGGACTTTTGTTTTCAACTAAACTGAAATGAACCAACATTTTGCTTTTTGGTGATGATTATGAAGAGCAAGACTCAGTGAATATGTCACCCTACATTCCCAGGTACACTGCGCTGCAGTAGATGTACTGAGTGGCTCAATTCACAGGGTGTGATTGTAGCACAGGACCGGCTGTAGCCACAGGCAGAAGAGACAGCTGCCAAGGGCCCCGAATCACCTGCTTTGTGGAGGAAGTGGGGGCCCCAACTAAAGCTTTGCCTAGGGACCCTTAAAAGGTAGAAGCATGGTAGGAAAAGTGAGGACGATTCCAAGGGCCACTGTCAATCAGGAAGAATTGGAACATAATTAGATTGGTCTGGGTCGGAGGGCCCATATTATATGCTTTCGTGGGACCCAAAATTTATAGCGGTGCCCCAGGGTAGAGTCAGCCTTGTTGTAATGGGATATTTACCCCCTTCATGCA
>JABFEB020000002.1:24120051-24131271 GCA_019775895.2 Stomatorhinus ivindoensis | reverse complement strand
GGGTCATTGTATTTAGTGTTGTTTTCTGTAGACAGTAATAAGAAGTATTTGTGAGTTTCCATAGTCTGGTGGTTATCAAAGGCCTCTGCTTTGAAACTGGATGGAAATGCGTTTGGAGAATTTTACCCAGGACCCAGTTTACCTGATCTAGGTATTTCTTTGTATCCGACGGTTTAAGATTCACATTTACCTTTGTTATTAAGCAATTTCCCTTTAAGTGTCTGTTTTGCAATAGTTCTATCCAACTCTGTATATGGTATAGGAATGATAGTTGGCGAGTCTTAACACGCTCATGAATGGCTGTGATTCTGTGACTACAGTGCACAGACAGCCCCACCTGTCTCCTCAGCTTTAAAGTAACAGCTTTATGCTCTTAAATATTTCAAGATGAGGCAGTTATATAACAAAAGTAACCATGATGACTTGTGGTGATTCTTGACATTAACTGATACTTGCGTTGCCCTCTGTCTCTCTCCCAGGACGCGCGTTTGGATGAATGTGAGTCTTGTGGTGTGTGGGATTTTCCTCTTCTTCCTCCTAGTGTCTGGGTGCATCCTGAAGATTGGGAGAGACCGTCTCTGTGACTCCATATTGCGCAATACCACCATAAAAAGGTGAGTAGCAGGATAGCCCAGCGGCCAAGGGCTATAGCAGGGATATTCAAATTAGTGATCTCACTCTCAGGCTGTGTTAAATAAATAAATGTAATAATCAGGTCTCTGTTATCTACTGGAAAATTCCTTGTGATCAAAGATGATCAAAGCTAATTGATTGATTTTTATGGCTGGGTGGATGGATTACAGTAATGTTTTGTAACTAACCTGTATTACGAGGCCTGCAAATCTAAAATGATTTTTAATTATTTATACAAAGCACTGTGGGCACTTGGCTGTCATTAATTTCACGTTTTCCATTAATTTACAGTGCTTCTGGCATTTAGGTTCATTTGTTAAAGTGCCTTATTGCTCCCAGGGCAGTTTCTGGAAAGCACTGCCGTAACAAAGATGTTTGTGAGCATTGTTGTTGTGCACAAAGTGTTCATGATGATGTGTGTTGCAGTTGTGAGGACGCTCAGACTAAGAGATGGATCAGCCCATACCATGGCGAGCGGTTCTACTCCGGCCTGCACAGTGCTGAGGTCTGTGCTCCCAGCATTCTCAGTGTACAAATGATTAAATCCAGTGTAATTTACCAGCAGGCCTCCTTTTGAATTTTGCTTTTATGGAAAAAAAAATGATATGGTGATGGAAACATAAAATGTTTACTTAACTTTTTTTAACCTCCAAGTTGCCACTCACTTCCCCCCCTTCTCCTACCCACCTGTTGCCCACCTGTTGTTTCTTTTTGTCTCCACTAGGGGGCAGTGTGGGTGAACTTCTTCTTCTGGATGCTTATCTTCATGGTGGTGATGTTCCAGAAGTATCAGGGGTCAGAGTTCACCATAGAAGAAGGAGAGCACGTTTCCTCATCAGAGTCAAACCCTATTCTTGGCCGAACAAGTAGGCACCAGTGACCAGTGTTTGAGGGTGGGCTAACATCCATCATAACACAGCACCCGGATGGAGAAATCCTTGGATGGAATTTTTAACCTAGTAGAACCCATTTCACTTGAAAAAACTAATTAATCTGTTGCCATGTTGACTTAATTTGCATGGTAACTTATTCTTGTTCATCATACTTGGCCTCACGTCCTTCTGGACATCCATTCAGTTAGAGGACCACATATTGAGCTCTCTGATTCTATGAAGTCTTTGTCTCTATGTTACCTGGTCTAAACATTTTCTCCACGGATTTACACTGAATTGAATGGGTATGTTACAGTATTTTCACCACTAAATAGAAATGTCCAATCGTATACATTCATATCTTTAATAATAATTAAAATGTTTCCTTAGGTGACAGGTTAATAGCCTATTACCATTTTACGATGTTATAAAATAACTACAGGTAAGAAATGATTGGGCCCTTGGTGGAATATCTGCATTTTACTTGATACTTTTCAAATACCGGAAAATTATTCTAGGTTGTAAAAGTCCTGATGAGAACACAGTGATGTGACTGATCTTTTGGCGCATTCAAACTTTTACAGAAACTACTAACTTTTACTAACTGCAGAAAGAAAGAAAGAATTTTAAATATGACCTTTGTACTCTTCTCCTGCTGCATGACTTTTGTGGAAAAACAGTAAACTAAAAATTCAGTGTTTTTTCCAACAGAATAAAATTAATCCTAAATTATAACCATAGTGCTGATAGACAGGTACTCGTGTTGTGTTTCTGGTTTACTATATAATCTGCATTCACTATTGCAAACTAGTTAATGTGCTCAGATGTGAACACATTAACGCCATTATACTGGGAGTGTTTATTCGTCTGTGTACCAAGCCTTTTGCAGTTTTTTTCTATACTTCCACTGAGCTTTTGGATTTATTACCTGGGAAATGGATCAGGCTATAAGTTAAGCTGGGCTAAGTTGGGCCCGGACTGCTCGTCTCAGTAATGTTCCTTTTGAAACAGTGGCACTTCCTGTGAGGTCTCCCATGATGCCGGTTTGCTCGTAAGCACATGCATCTGACGAAGCTGCTTACTTAAAAATTTCATTGGATACTTTATTTAATATCGAAATCGCGCAGTTAAGGAGAGACAGCTTAGAGTTGTTTTTCCAGCTAACTGACACTTGCAGGTGTTGTTTGACTTCAAAGGCATGAAACCCATAATCTTTCTTACATGATTTTTCTATAAAGAATGGCAGTATGGATGACAAAGGCCTACCAAGTGCAGCACGGGACTGAATCAGTCTATGTACATTTCCTAATTCTTATCTGTGTGCAGGTCAGTTTACTATAGCACTGTTGACGAGATAAGCAGCAGACAGATGATTCAATGGACATTAGATCAAACTTTTGCGGTTGAAAGTAGTTGACTGAGACTCAGTTGGGCAGGTGGGTGTAAACTTGGGGAACCATTGTTTGGAAAGTAAATGCATATAGAGAAAAACAGCTAAGCCCAATCAGCCTCACTCACAATCACAGTGTTTGCTTCTCTGCAAACCACAGACTAATTTAGTATTGAAACATAATCAATCATTTTTAGAAGTGCTTTTTTTTACTGTTTTTAAAACAAATGTATTACTGGTGTTCCTTAGAGCACTTGTTTGCGTGTGTATGTGATGACAATGAATGGCAATAAATATTTCTCCTGTGTGAGACATGACTTTTTGTGTATGAAGCGAAAAAGAACATTTTAGTTGTGTCTTCTGTTGGGAATCTCTGTCATTCAGCATCACCAACATGCCAAACCAGAAAACTTGGAGCATAAAAAAACAAATGATGGTTACTTTTCAGCTGCCCCCATATCTGAGTGAAAATTTTGATAATCTATCCAAATTAGTGGTTTTCGCTTTTTTGTAACTTTTTTCCCATGCAGGTTCTTATTGGTAATGGTGTCAAAAACATTCAAACATGACACTTTAAGAAATTCACAAATGGCAGTAGTCTTTCGTCACACATACTGATTTCGTATAGCTTATTTAATCCACTCACAATGCTAGTTAACTACACTCGAATAATTAAAATGTGACCCTTTTACAGATTAACAATTCATAATAGTTCTCATTTCCCCCTTAACAACCCCATATGGAACTGTACAATGGGCATTACAAGCGCAAGTATCAGAATATCAGTCAAATCATTTTTTGTTCTGCCCTCAGAATATTTTTGCGTAAGTAAAACTCCCACCAGCCGGAATCAGCCACCTCACACCCGTGTGATGGGCGGCCCAAGGAGTTTGGCTGAGAGGAAGAGGCAAAAGAAGGAAGTTTGGATTCATAGGTCAGTGGAAGGGAGGGGATTTGTGAAAACCTAAAGAGAAAGAGTCTAGCAGACATATCAGTGTAGCATGGGATTCAAAGCTCCCTGCAAAGGTGTGGAATACAACATAGTTCACGATGATGGATAGCTGCAGATGGTAATACAACACTCTCTGCTGTGTGACAGGCGCAAACAAAATAACGTATTCATCTGATAAACGACTTAATAAGGAGGGTAATTATGTTTTACTGTGCTGTAGTGGACAGTGGTGTTGTCTCACAACTCCTAGAATAAGGGTTTGGGTGCTGCTTGTGTGTTTACATATTCTCCTCATATTATGCAAATTTCCACTGGAAACTTCTTTTTTTTTTTTAATGGAACAGAATGTCTTTATTGTCATTGTACAGATTAAATTAAGCACAATGAAATTCAATCGCAAATAGGATATAACCAACATTAGCCTATCACATTGGCTTACCACGATCATGCTGGATTAGGACAACCTAGAGAGGCTTATGAAAGAGCAAGGGGTGCTGCTTCCTAAATGCTACCCAGTGTGTGTTTCAGCTTTATGCCCAGTGTTGCCTGGGATTGGATCCACCCCCGCTCCCCCACTCGGCCCCAAGCAGAATAAGTGGTTAGACTGCTGCACTATACGTGTTGGCTTACCCATGTCCGTCAGCCACGAGTTGCTAAGTGCTGTGGTTCTAGCGCAGTAGGATACTCGACATGCCATGACCATAGAAAACACAGGATATGAGCTCACTGATTACATTTTGCAAATTATCTACAGGCTGCACGAGTGTTTATGGGCCTGATATCTGTTGAATGCGAGTGTAATTGTATCACAAATTGGATTTAGGTTCTAATTGAGTTTTTTTTGTTTGTTTGTTTTGTTTTTTGAGAAGCAAAGAGTTTCAAAATTCCTTTTTCCTTCCAGTGGTACTTTTATTTTGAAATGTTGTTGTATTGAACATTGAATTTAAAAATCAAGATTTCCACTTAAATAAAACAACAAAAGCAGACAGAACACACAGGAGCCACCATGGCAAATCAAGGCAGAATTAATAATAAAATAGATTGTTTTCAGCATTCACTGATACATCCTGAAACAGCAGATTACAGTAGGACGGAACTGGACTAGGGGAGTGACATTTTATTTAGTAGGTTTCAGAAACATTAATTTAGGGCAATGTTCATTTTCATTGTCTCCAGTCTGATTCAGTTTGATCTGTATTTTTGAGTAACTAAATTACTATGATCACCAGTAGATGGAGCTATGTGATTGTTTTGTTCAGTCTGTGGTTGTGATTGAAGAGAACTGCATGTTATATAAATTGTGTTACTAAATTGTTTTCCAAAATATTATTGTATGAGAGCTGGCAGAATATAGTATGTAGGATCATGTGTACATCAGCACTTCACTCTATAAAACCGCCCTTCACCCATGAAAGGTCACAGATGCTAAATGACACTTTAACTGAAAAGGTAGTGATCAGGGTGTCATTCCCGGGAAAGAATGTACTCCAACCTTTCTCCACCCTGGTAGCATTGCTCATGCCGGCCATTTTTTGGGGTACGTTTCTTAAAAGTTCCCATTAGGACCGTTCAGCTGCATAGTTCTAAATACGTAACTATGCAAGTTGCTAATGTTGTTGCTAACATTGTTAGCAATTATGCTTTTGGGAGATGTACCCCTGCTCTTTTCATTAAAGGCTCCACGTTGATCCCCTGGGATGATTAAGAAATTGCTGGAGTGTCAGTAATATGGCTGAAGACAGTGTAATGTTGAAACGATCAGGGTCAATATGGTTGACCACCGGCCAGAGTCGTAGCTGCTCTGAACTTTATCTGTTATTTTATCCCGACAAATCCAACTACAGCTGTTTAGAGTCCACTACGAGAGGAAAAAGGTGAAATACATTTCAAGATGTGAACTTTATTGATATCCTTATCTGCATCATCAATACGAATTGGAGAAGCAGTAATAACAGTAGCAGAAATCGTCTCCGGTGTCAATATTACGACTCAGTAATGTTGAGTTTTCATGAGGTTGCCATCAGTTCCAACCCATCCAGCACAGCACACTTTTTTCTCATTTGAACTTTGCTCTAATTCAACTCTATTCAGTTCATGTTTGTTTAACGCATTTTCACATTACATTGGCTCAAAGCGCTTTACATTCTCCCCATCCAGTACCACCAGAGAGTATACCAGAGGAGAGTGGTAAGAAAACACCCCAAGAAACGACCATGTTATAAGAATAATAATAATAATCAACCCTTTATTTATCCCCATGGGGAAATTCCTTTTATGCCTCCCTCAACTTGCTCTTTGTAGAGCAAGGGGCAGCCACCTGTTAGGGTGCCCAGGGAGCTGGGGGTCGAGGGCCTTGCTCAAGGACCCACAGACAGGCTGAGGCTGGGTTTGAACCAGTGACCTTGTGATCACAAGCACACAGGCTTAGCCTACTGAGCCACACGCTGCCCCCCATGTTGATGAGCTACATACATTCTCTACATGTTTACACCCTCAGTCTTTTCGCTGTCAGTACACATTCATGCTAGTTACATAGAACACTTAGATGCTGCTGTAATTGGGCAACAACATTACTGCAACAGGAACTTCATGGGAATGAGTACAGGGATGCATGCCCTCTTTGCATTTGCATGACCACGGACTGGAGCCAGAGGTGGATAGTTTGGAGCGGAAACCCAACCAGATGAGTATTAAGGGTCACAGTCACAGAGTACTCAGCTGGTTAGCTGAGCTGAAAATGAGACATGATATTGCTATTTTATACAATTTTGGGAAAGGAAAAAAATGCATTAATTTTCAGACAGGATTCTTTTAAACCTGCCCAGTAGCATGTTTTGTATTTTTACCACACATCAAACATTCATTTTTCCAGCTGTTATGCGTCGGCTTTCTTTCCACCGCCACCGAGAACCAAGCCGCACCCCAGCTGTAACCGTTCCGAAACGTGACCGAATCGGGCTGATTCCGTCACCACCATCTGACGGGGTGAAATGCATGGAAATACCAGTGTTCTGCGCATGGATTACCTGTAGAAAGAAAGGGTGTATTCTAATTATGAGTCATTATTAGTAGTTTTGCACACGTACCAGTCCATTCCAGAAATTTAGAACTTGAAAATTTCCAAACTCCTTCTTTAAAAAGTACTATATAACAGCTGAATGGAACGGATTCATAATGCAGATTTACACAAGCGAATGCTAATTCCACTAGCGTTTGATGCTAACATGACACACTGATTCTCACAGGAAATTAGCACAAAGTACATCGTGATGTACACCGTTTGATTAGTAAATAAGTGCCTCGTCGGTTTTACGTCGCTGTCGCTCTCCAATCCCTGAGTTGACCCTTCTGCAGTGGAAAACCAAGCCGCGCTGTAATAGTCTCTTCACAGTACGGCTCGGGTATGGATCGGTTCCTGTACGCCAATGGAAAACTGTCATTTATGTGCTGATCAGCTGCAGAATATCCAACTGGTTATAGCGCTTAAGCTTAGGTCCAGGTCCTTGTCAGAATCTGCAGTGCTTCAGCAAAAGTGAACTATGAGAAACCTCAGCTAAGATTTCCGACTGGAACCCAAGTCTCAAGTGCCTCAGTAGTTAACAGCACTTTTAAAATAAAATTAGACAGCATCTTTAGTCACACTTTTTGGTTCTAGACAAATATTTAACCTAAATGCCTAAGCATCTGTTTACATGATGTTTCTTGATGGTGAAATGGATGACCCAGAAGAATGAATGACAAACAGCAGTAAGGCATCGGTTTGTATAAAAGAAAACAGTAGAAGCACATGCATCCATTCTGGCATGTGACTGAACTGTAATCAACTGTTACTGATACTTGTACATTTTTTAAATATGCACCAAATGAGTCAGCGAAATGGACCAATCACGTGTCTGTAGAGTATCAGGAGTCCGTCCTCTCCACGTGGAGGTCCTCTACAATCAGTCCATTACCCTGAAGGAATGTGTCACCAGGTCCATATGGTGCTGTGGTCAGGATGGCTTGTCCAGCAGACAACAGCGCCCCCCTGGCGCTGCAGTTCACGCGGTCTGAGCTTTAAGAGAATTATGCGACATTAGCAAGCACAATAGCACTGGACAAAATGTCTATGAGGCGTAGATGGTGAGATAAGCACAAGGTGACTGGACAGAGGAATGCAACAGTTAGATGTCTGTGGAGAAAGGACATCTTGAAGGAAGCGAAGCTGCAAAGTCACCAATAATCTTCCATCATGTGCTGCTCCTTCTCTCCTGTGTCCTCTGTCAGAACTGATTCACAGAGGCCGTTCTCTGTTTCTGTTTTACTTCAGCAGCTGAAAAATGGACAGCCAGACAAACCACGGGGCAGTTCTGCCCCCACCCCCACTTCTCACATATCAAATCAATTCCTGCAATGCTAGATCTTCAGCTCAGCAATGAATCAGCAGTGAATTGAAGGCGTGCAGGCATCTGGCCCTGTCATGCAGGAGTCTCACAATGAGAGCACACTCTGCTGTCTTTGCACAGATGAGAGTCCTGTTTACATAGACAAGCACAGACGTCAATTACAATCTTGATTTCAAAAGTGCCGGTCAGCTATGTGTGTAGTCATCTGGATTTGAAGGCAATTTTTAATGGTGACCAGTGTAGGAACAGAGGTTTACAATATATCCAGTGCAAGGACTTTTAATATGTCCCTAGCATCACTGCTATCACACCCAGTCTGTATAAGAGATCACTCACAAATTCCACCTCATTGCTGAATGTTGATTGGTTACTATTGAGGGATGCTGGTAGTGTGATTAATGGTCCAATCAGCAATTGAGCACAAATTCACAGGTGAAGCATTAAAAGACAAATCAGTAGAACATTCTAGTCTTTTCTTTAAGTTTTTTATTATTACTATTTTTGGCTGAAGCAATAAATTCATTAATTGCTTGAAGTTGCTGCTGCAGGTGTCTTTTATGAAGATTATATCAACCAGAAAATAATGAAGGTGTTGTACTAAATTCCAGAGAAACTGTATCCTGGTTACCAGATACCTTTTTGTTATGCTGTTTTTCGTTCACTGCTAAGGTTGTAGGGTTAGACTCTGTGAGCTTGTAAAGGAGTCAAATGAAGATCTGAGGTCTCTTTGCAGACACACTTGCGTCTACAGTGCAGCTGAGTGAAATGATCCAGTATCTGTCACAGACATTTGCTGTGTGACGAGTCCCCCACCCCCGAATTAAAGGGAACGGTACATTCCTCTAGAGCTTGCTCTCCATCCGTACTTATAAGCTGGTATTTGTTGCTGCCTGTGTCTGTTTTCTGGACGAGCCAGCAGACATGGGAAGCACATGCATGTTGGCACCCAGCTTACCCGCCTTCTATTTGCGTTCTTTTGTACAAAAGGTAGAAGGAGCCTCTTGTGAATCCTTCATCCACCTCAAGGTTTCCGCTACCCTTCCATGACGGCCTTTTCTGCTGTTGCTACATACGTTTGTCTCAGGTGCCCTGCGCTCTTCGTTCTGATTGACACCTTCTAGATCTCTGGTCAGAGGTTTCCCTCCACCGACTTCCTGTCTCATATCTCTCCACTGTGGCAGCTCTCTTCTCCATGGACAATGAGCACTGGGAATAAAAACGCGTCCTGATAGGCTGGTGGCCTGTCCCTTTCCCCTTCCGTCGCCTCTTCTTCACACTCTCCTTCCTCTTCCGCCTCCTGCCCTCCCACCTCCTCTTCTTCCTCATCCCCCACTCTCTCTAGAACCCCCCTGCTCTCCTCATCCTGCCGGGACCCGAGACCCAAAAATCCACTGCCCTCGTCTCCCCTGCCCGCGCCGCCCCCTCCCACGCTGTGGGAATGGAAGAGGCAGGTGGGCCGGGAATTCTGGAGCCGCCCCAGTGAAAACCCGCTCCGGCTCAGCACCAGCCTGCCCCCCGCGCCCCCAGGGCCACTTCCGTTAGCCCTCACTCCCACGACTGGCCCACCCACGAGCACGTTCGTCGCCACGTTGACATTGCCCCTGATCCGAGATGGGAGCGAGGTGCTGCTGGAGGACCGCCGGCAGCGGGGGCAGTTCTGGAGAAGGTAGCCTGAGTGAAAGGCTCCGGGGGTGGCTGTGCTGGCCGGAGGAGGGGGGTTGTTACTGGAGGTGTGTTCCATGAGCATGGCCTCAGAATAGCTTGGCGCCATCTGCTGGTTGCAGCGGATGTGCCACTCCAGCTCGGTCATGTCCACAGTGTTGACCCGTGAGATGGCGCGGTAACTAGAGCTGGGTGCTGCTCCCCCGCCCCGGCCACTCTCTCCCTGCTCCCCACCCTCGCGGGTGTCGTCACCGTCGCCGAACAGCTTCTCCACGTGGTAATGGACGTAGGCCGTCCGGTACTCAGCCACCACGCGGACAGGCCAGGAGAGGAGCAGGGCGGATGCCAGCCAGAAGACGTGGTGCCGGGCAAACCAGGGCAGGCGGGCCGGGTCGGGGAAGGCCAGCAGGTGCTCCCGGAAGTCCACGTTCTTTAAGTGCATGCCTTCGCGGGCCTCCATGTAGTCGTCCAGACCCTCGTTCTCGCCGAAGAAGCGGGCGCGCTGAGTCAGGTAGGCGGCCTCGGCGCGGGCGCTGGAGAAGCTGAAGCATTTGGTGAAGCGCAGCCGCACGGCCGGGTGCTCCAGGAGACCCAGCAGCTGACGGGACACGTCCTTCACCCCGTGCCGGGCGTAGTCGAACTCGGAGCTGGCGGCGTGCGTGTTGACGCGCTCGTGGTAGACCTGCGTGGTGGTGTAGGCGTCGCCGTTGCGGTAGCGCGTCACCTGCCGCGTGCGTCGCACGTAGTGGTAGCTGATAGCCTTCCACCAGATGCAGGGCGTGGCCTGTTGGAGGCGCTGCACGCGCTCATACACCTCGCCGACCTCGGCCTGCGCCAGCGCGGCCATCTTGGAGTAGCACTGCCAGCATTCCACCAGGTAGACCACGTAGAGCATGGCCAGGAAGGCCAGCGGGATGTAGACGTAGCCAGTGGAGCAGGGGCTGTCGTGGTGCATCCGGCCCCGCTGGCCGTACTGGAAGCTGGCGTTGGAGTCGTCGGATGCCAGCATGGGCACGCGGCACAGGGCGCACCAGCCCAGCGTGCCGAAGCAGCCCAACATGAGCAGCGTCAGGAGCAAGCACTTCCACTGAGACTCCCGGCACAGGGAGCCGCTCAGGGACTGCTTCAGGGGGCGCTGCTGTGGGGGAGTAAGGCGGGGGAGAAGAGGCGAAATGGGATCGCAAAGAGGGGTACGGGTAATGGGGAAGCGGGTGGTGAATTGTGGGGTGGGGAAATGGAAGGAGGAGAAATGATCAGGTTAGGGTGGGGGGGGGGGGGGTAGGGAAGACAAAGAAAGACTGAATTTAGCAAATTACTTTGTATCCT
>JABFEB020000002.1:24090162-24108998 GCA_019775895.2 Stomatorhinus ivindoensis | reverse complement strand
CCCCCCCCCACCGTTATGGCTATCGATTAGCACTACGGTAGCCTAACTCGATAAAGTTGCTGAACTGGTCAGAACACCGGCCGTCCGCGTCGCTCTTAGGGCACTTGTGTCATCAGCACGCAATACTAATGTTACAAATGTGCAGATATTAATGTCGGAATTGTGCCGACTTTTCGATGCATATAAAACCGTAAAGACTGACCATAAAAGGACCTTAAGTTGAAGTCCTATTTTGTTATAATTATCTCAAATCCACTTGATATTTTAATTGGATTTGAGGGTAACAGGCAGCGATTGAGCTATAATTAGCAGTTTTATTTCCGGGGTAAACAGTATAGAATGCGAGCTAAAGTAGGCGTCCTGTAGAAGCTCATGTTCCAGTTTGGCGCATTGAATTGGGATTAGCGGGTGTTTACTGTTTGGTTTCTAGAGTCGAGTTGGTGTTTATGCATTTATCACAGAGTGGATTTAGAGTCTCTTTATCGCAGAGAGTGGTTCTAGATCTCATTTCGTGCAGCTGTACACCCAAGCGGCCTCACAGATGACACATTTCACCAAAAAATATGAACACCATAAGGAAGGATATATTCACGGCAAACGGACCAGCTGGGGTCACGGTAGAAGGAATGCGAGTTAGACATGAGTATTCAGTCTACATCACGCCAGCTTCTTTAGCTGCAATGCAGACACAAAACGTACGTGTAGGAAAAGGAGGAGAGGAAGAACAGAGAGATGCGGAAACATAGAGGAATGGAGACGATGCATCTCTAGACTGATATGATACTTAGTAAAACATGACTAATTTATGATTAACCATTTAACGCCTGCCGTATTACCGGTACCAAAACAATCACCAAACGTGAAACGAGTATGCCTATATAGTTCTTATTTTATCCCAGATCATCTATCCTTTGAACATGTTCATGTAGTTTAAAACGCGACAACTGTCATCCGTTCTTCCCAGAAAGGACCAGGTTAACCTCTCCGATCTGATCGATGACATGTAAGATCACCCCTCACTCCCCATCCGTCTAAATCCGAGATGCTCATGAAAACAAATCACGCTATCCAGCTGGAAATCCGTATTATTAAACTCAAAACTAACATGAAATAACATGCGAACTGGTATAGTCACATGTCATTTAGACTGCATAATAATATCCTATAAGAATGCTTGCAGGTTTGTAGCTTGCTACCTACCACTGCCTTTGACATCCACGCGTCCTTTATCCAACTTATTCTTGCCTGCGCTGACAATGACCGAAACAATATCACGCCACAATAAGACGATGTTAATCTTAATGCTCGTTAAGCTAATAAGTTATAAAGGAACTACAGACCAATGTCTTATTGTAAATAAATGCATTGAAATACTGAGAACATAAACACGTCAGAAAATAGATTAAAACCCAAATGCGCAGCCCTCCAATTTTTTTTATAAGGTGCATCATTTTAGAACAGCAAATAGCCTACCACATAAGTAGGACTCACCTCTTCTCTCCCATTGCCATTCATCGTTGGCGATTCCTCAGCCATGGTCAGTCCCTGAATCCCACCTAGTCCCCGGACACGTTACACTCCGGTTCGCGCCCCGTCAGCACCGGAGAGCGGCCCAAAGCTCGCACAACCTGGCGGCCGCGTCGGGACCCCTTGGCCGCATAAGTCACCCCATCTGCATCCGGCTCCGTTCCAGTTCTCCGAGAGCAGCGGCCGCGGCCAGCACGCATTATCCTAAGCGAAATACGCTTCCCCTTCACCCTCCCTTCCCTCTGTCTGTGTCCAGTCCTAAGTCGCACACCCTTTCCCCCCGCGTCTTTCCCACCGCCTCTGATGTCAAGGAGAAATCCAGTTCAGCTGCTGTAGGGTGATAATGCGCCTCCAGTATCGCCACAGCTCAGTGACGTGCAGGTACGGCAGCGTACCTCCTCAGCACAGCGTCAAAGACCAGTTATGGAGCTGGTGTGATGTGAAGATGCTTGCGGATATTCGAAATGGTGGGGGGTGGTTTCGCTGTCCGGTCTCTCACATTGCTTTAAGCAGATATAGATAAAGAGATAAGAGGAGTCGACGAGTCACCGGGAACGTGTCCATTCTAGGGAGATCCGCCTTTTGTGTAGGGACTTTTCACCTACACGCTGTTCTTGCAAGGGTTCCCACTGACGTCACCCACCTGAGGACACAAAGACGCGATCCGTCAGTCCCTCCGGGCACTTCGCGAGGCTCTTGGTAAACAGGCATGAGAAAGCCGAATTGGTTCGGCAGCCAGCACGACGGGCTCCGCACCGCAGGAGTATTAAATCAACACCGCCTCTTAAAGACGACGGCTTCAGATACTTCAATAAAAATTAAACAGTCTAAGCAAATTATCGGCGAGAAAAGAAACCATTTCCTCTAGGGGTTTAATAGATTTTTTTATTATTAAAAACATCTGCAAAAAATTCTTTGTATTACAATGATTGGATGCATTAAACTGCTACACGTGACAATATCACAGTAGCTTATTGTGCGTTAAAGGCAAAATTAGCCAAACTATGAGAGGGCGCCTGGGGTATAGTACAGCTGGTAGATGGTGCGGCTCAGGGCAGGTCCGATGTTCCTGAGGGGAAAGCGATTGGATAAACACCTGCTTCCAAAACATTACACATACACGTGACGTCGATAATAATCCCCACTGTGTCTTTATGTAGGAGAGCCTACCGTGTGTAGCTTAGATACAATGCACTGGTACAAGGCAAACTTTTGCATATGGACTGACCTTTTTAATTTTCCGTATCTTACAGAGGAGAGGAGCTTCTCTCTGTCTGCATCACTGGAACACTGTTCATAGGCTTGTAGCAGACTGGAAAATACAGAGGATACGAAATGAATGATTCATTCCTATCCAGACACACTCCTATTATTAAAAAGCGATACTGAAATCAGCCTTTCATATAGGACATTTACAGTATTTACAATGAATACCATTTTAAAATCTTACAAAGCTTTCATATTTGAAACAAAATATGTAAAACAAAGGCACCATTTATTTGTGAGTTTATGAGCGACAGACATCTTGCTAAAAGTGTTTCTCCAGCTGAGAGCAGCTTCTACATTGGAACACAGTCTCTGGAGGCCCACGGTGCTGATGGTAACCAGCTTGAAAAAGCACCAGGAGCATAATTTTTTTTGTGCATAGTCTCCAATATACCTGTAAATTATATTTTAATTGTTTTATTAATGGCTGAACTTATATCACTTGCTTTCTAAAGCTGACAGTTGCAATGACTACATAATTTCATCTCCTATACCTTGTCAGAAAAAAGGATACAACCTTGGTATGGTTTTGTACCCAAAAGTACAAACAACAATAATGTATCTGCAATGGTACAAATACGTTCCTCAAGACATAGATTTACCTACTGTTAAGGTATAAGTGGCAAACCCTTGAGGGTATACAGCTCTGTTGACAGGTAACTGTACCCTCAAAGGTACAAATAGGTACTCTTTCTGATAGTGCATCTATTTGTTGGCAAGCACCATGTTAAAAATTAATGTAGGAATTCATTTTAAAAGCAACTCAGAGGAGCAGTGTTGGGTAATCTGTCGACAGGCTATTTTAAATACATACAAGATGCAGATGACGACTGTATGTCTATGGAAAAGCATGAGTGTTGCAGGAGACTGCATGTAAACAACAGGCATGTAAACGACAGCGGGTGAAAGTTATACGTTGAAGCTTAATGTGTTACCTATTGTCAAACGTATTTACGGTGCATGGTTATATATCCAGAGACCCCACAGATAACATGACATCTGTAAGCCGTTCCAACTCACATGGGGATGTCCACCAGACACATATGAAATTAAGTTTAATTATAAGACGCAAGGGTCTTGGACCTTGGACACGCTTCCTGAAGGGCTCAAACATCAGTAAAGATTTATGGGGCTATACATTATGTGTTAAAGATATATTCAATATACTTTTATTTTGCCAAAATATATTGTCTGGAGTGACACTTTACATTTAACATTGAAAATTAGATGAGAATTCACCAGGATTCAGACTTGATCAAATTCACCACTAATTCTCCCTTGCATTAATATGATTATCATCTGGTCACTTTCCCCCAAAACACAGGTAGATCAGGAATGACTAGAGCAATCTGACTGTTCTGTCAATGTAGTCTCCTGTTTAAGTTACACAAGGGTCAAATATGATGCTTTTTTGCAACAGACTTCACTTTCAGCGAAATACACCTTCGGTTGTTGTTCGTGTGCAACCTGTAGAGGTTTACACAGCAATTTATCCCAGAGCAGGACACCTGTCAGGCCTGGAATTTAGAGTTGAGAGCTATAGCATCCTATCATCAGACTGCTAAGCAGATTAGCTTTAGTTAATAAACACTGTATGCTTAGGTAAAAAAGCGGCTGCCAAAAATGATTTTGGAGGCTCAGTAGAGCCATAATAATTGCCGGGTGACTTACACATTTATAATAAATTTTATTAGCAAAAACAAAATGCACGTCACACACACACACACACACACACATACACGTTTATATTAGGGATGCACCGAAATGAAAATTCTTGGCCGAAACCGAAATTGCATAAATATATATTAAAGTTTCAAAGAATAAATCAGTTACAAATTATGAAAATATTTATTTTCCTTTTCTGCGCTGCTTTACTCTTATATCCAGCATGGCGATCGGGATGTTTGGATTTCAGGTGATAAATTAAACCCGACGTGGAGAAAGTCTTTGCAGACGCACCCACTCTTGAAATTTCGGCACTGCATGTTTTGCAGATCGCTATCCGTGGGTCTTTCTCAGATAGGCTATATTGAAATACGTCCACACCGCAAACATGCTGCTTCAGACAAGCACGTGCAGGCCCCGGGTTCTGTTTGCGTCATCACAGCGTACTGTTTCGGCCGTGTTGTTTCGGTGATAAAAATCTTTCGGCCGAAAATTTTCGGTGGGCGAATATTCGGTGCATCCCTAGTTTATATCCATATATGTGTGGGGACTCGCCTTTTATTTCTATGGAGAAAATTCATAATCCCTAAAAAGTGAGCAAATTACAAAACTTTAGGCATTTTTATTTGTTTCAATTGCAGTCACAGATTTTTATATAACTTGACGTTTATATTGTGGGGACATAAAGGTAAAAAGCAACAGAATTTACCCCCATTGCGGTAAATACAAACCAACACACAAGATGAGTGATGTGGCACAATTAGGCTTTTCTGCACCACCAAGTGGCTGACGGTAAACTTCTCCACTTCCCCATACAATACCCCATGTCAGTGAAGTGCAGTATAATACAAAACGCATAAAATGGTGATGACTCCTAATTAGCACAGCACACCAGAAAACAAATGAACCACAGAAAATGGCGAGAAATTTTATTCAACCAGGACTTAAGTTAATCTGAAAAATAACTTTATATATGTCAGACATGTGGGTAACCAAAACTGAAACTAAAGTAATGCTAAGACGATATGAACGATTCAGTACTTTGCAAAGGTCTTCGGCAGGCAAAGAAAACGCTTAAGGCTGTATACCTGGGTAGTAAATTTATATTTGCTCAAAAAAACACACCTTGGATGGTTAGAAGTCCTTCCCTGTGGTTCCCCAACTTTTACTCGTGGGCACCTCAACCACACCATATACTTATTTAACTTAGCTAAACAATACAATGAGGTATTGATTTGCTAAACATGGTGTGCTTGTGGTCCGTGGGTAAATTGAACGGTTGCTGAAAATAATGAGGTGACTTTCAGAGTGGCTTTTAAATGGCTAAGCAGACAAATTTAGAGACCGCAGGAAAATTTCCAATTTCACTCATTTCTCAATTTATAGTCATGCACCTGTGTAAAATAAACATTTTCTGCAAACTCCAGTCTGGCTCTTCCCTGTTTCTCATTTATGAAGGGCTTCTTCCTGGCTTTATGGGTCTTCAGTCCTGCTTCTAGGAGCCTGTTATGAACTGTCCTAGCAGTGCTTCCCACCACTGAGTGTTTCCTGTTGTTTTTAAAGGTCATTTGAGGTCATCCTCTGATTTATGAGGCACTGCTGGATAAGTTGACAGTCATCGCTGGCATTAGAAAGCTGCTTCTGCCATCTGCCTGGCTGGTTTTTGGTCAGTGACAGTGTCTCCTGCTTCCCTTGTTCTTGTGTACTGCTGTCTTACAAACTGAGCCTGGAAGCAGCCTTTGCCTCTCAGTGTAGCATCCTGCCAGCAGACCCAGGGTTAAACCACGATTTAAAAATTCCGATTTTTTAAAAATATAGCCTCATAATTTTTCTAGAGCTGTATAATCAGTTTACCAACATGAAGATCATTTAGACAATTTTGTTTTACTGCCTAAGACTTTTGCACAGTGCTGTATGAGAGAAGTGAGGGATGGACTGAATGAAAAAAGGCAATCAAATCAGCATGCAGTCGCCCTTTGGTTTATCTAGTGAGCTTCACCTTCGGCCTTAGAGGACAGCGGGTAATGGGCATTTTGCTCACCTGCTCACAGTGCCGTAGTGCTCCAGAATGGCTGCAGCTTTGTCACCAGACACACCGCTGACCTGCATTAGCTGCCTGGCAAACACCTCCCTCACGGTCTGGCACTGAGACACACACACAGGGAGGGTCAAGGACCACGACTGGCCGGGTCGCCTGTGAAACTTACACCTCTTAACTGCTGCCCTTCTAAGTCAGAAATACACAAAAATGACCCTTAACCAGATAGAAGCAGCATCTCAGGATGTGTGGGAAACGGAGACATGCTACAATGTACAGAACATTAGCAGCGCTAAGGAACCAAAGTCTAACCTTATTTTTAACAGCTCCTTCATTGAACTCAGCAAAGGAAAGCAGAGAGCATGCTGGGTCCTCCTGGCCTCTCTCCTTCCCCAAACACACCCTCTCACTTGCCCCTTTTTCCTCTTCCTCCTCCTCCTTCGGCCGGCAGACTAGAGTCTTGTCCTGTGTCAAAAATAAAGACACACAGCTGATTATGACCGACCCCTCACTGAAGGACACTGCCCAGGCACTACTGAGCAGGCAGAGTGAGGCAGGATCTCAGCACAGGTGCTCCTCAACTTATGATGGATTTACTTTCAGATGAACCCATCACAAGTGGAACATGCAGTAAGCTGAATATAAGTAAATAACTACTGTCACTGAAATAAAAAAGTTACTGTAACTAATGAAGTACCAGTAATTGTAGCGATCACAGACAGATCGGGTGGTTGGGTGGATGCTGTCATAGCTCGGCATCAGTAGAAGGTATCGTGCGGCATATCGCTAGTCTAAGAACAGATCAAACTCAGAAAGTTGACTACTGAGTGTACAATGTTATCGTGCCAAAGTAAAGTTGAAATATTGTAGGTTGAGCCATCGTTAAAGCGAGGAGCATTTGTACTCCACTCCACTGGAGATGTGAGATGGAATCATATGTGAAAGTCTGGCCATACGTGATAAGCATCAGTGGAAAAATATCCCATCAAGCGTTTAAGGTTCAAATGGAGCCTGATTTCATGTGTGTGCAGAGCAGCTTCTGAAACTCACTCGGTACATCTTCTGCAGGTACCTCGTCATGATGGTGAGGTAAGCTGCTGACTCCCTCACGTCCTGCACCCTCTTCACGAAGAAGCCGTCCACCACCTGAGACAGAGAGATTATAATACTCTGGCATCTTTTAAGAACCCATTACATCTGCCACATGTCACTGAGGATGCCAGCAAGGTTAAGACAATTCGACAAGCGAAAAGGCTTTTACGGTCTGTAGACAGTGGTGGTGGGGATGGGGGCACAAGAGGCTAATTTGTCAGTTAAGGAAAAAATGAAAATGACCCAGATCCCCTCAAAGAAGGAAACTGAGTATTAGGCTCGGCTGGTATTACAGCAGCAAAAATGCTGCAGTATTTCGAAATCTTGGCGACAAAGTCAGCGCAGCAAATTATATTGTGGGGGACCCCCTGCACGGCAAATTACCGGACTAGCACTGCTTCTGAAAATACCATGAAAATACCAAAAACTAGTGGTGCAACGGATCCAAAAAAAAAAAAAGACTCACGGTTCGGATCGGAACACGGTTTTAAGTCACGGATGGGATCAATTTTCAGATCAGCAAAAAAAGAAAAAAGTCAAGACAAAATAAACTCTCCATTTATTTAAGTATTTTTTGCCCATTAAAAAAATAATGCTGAATAAACACCACTTTCTTCGTTCTATGTCACGCCACAACACTAGAAGGCGCAAAATGTTTTCGATGCAGCAGACCCACATACAGAACAGACAAAGGTATCGTAGTGCCGGTGAGATGGCCCCGCATAGCACGGCCCATTTGTGTATCCCAGCATGCTCATGGACCATGTAAATAGCCCTGCGTGTGTCTTGTTATAAATATCTGTCTGTGTTTTAGTGCAATTAGCTGCTGTGCTCCTGAATGTTGTGTGTGTCCTCACCTGTGTTGTATGTGTCATCTTGACGCGTCTCTAGCTGCTGTGTTATTACCCACCGTGTGAGCGCCCGCCTTACCACCGACTGTGTAACCGTCCTGCGTTTCCCTGCCATGTCATCGGAGTGTCATTGTTTCTTGTGTGTGTGGTCCTTTTAAGGGCTGAATAAAAGAACAGCTTCATGCAAAACCGTCCTGCCTCATCTTTTCTCTGCTGCTGCGATGCCAGAGTCTGAGCCAGAGTCTTCCAAGAGCTACACTGATGTCAGAAGTGAAATGCCAGACGTGGTCCAACTGGCTCTGTTAGAGCGCCCGCTCCTCAACATCATGCAGTATGCTCGCTCCAGCCTTGCTAACATGAAGGCAGCGGATCGGGAGCAGCGGAGCGGGAGCAGCGGAGCTGGAGCAGCGGAGCTGGAGCAGCGGCGGTTTTGCAGCGAAGCTGGCCCAGAAGGAGAAACTTGTCTGTAGGTACTCCAGCAAGAGGAGGCACTGGGATTGCCTTGTGTGGTATGAAAGCCTGCTCCAAACTCGTCAACAGACAAGATAGGAGCAGCACAGCAAAGGTGGTGTCCGCCCCGGACCTGTGCAGTGTGCCCTCCTCAAGCCGCTTCTGCCAGCCCGCCGGATCCTTGTCTAAGATGATGACTACTGCAGACTCCGACCAGCCGCCTTCAAGGGCAACCCCATCTGCGACCGCAACTGTTAGAGGCAGCAACCGGAGGCTGCTCTGTTCAACCGCGAGGAGGTGCATCACAGCTGGGGGGCCCGATTGACTCAGCAGCACTATACGCTGGATGAAAAGTGGAAGTCAGACCACCAGGGCCAGCTGGGAGCAGGAAGCCGCGCGACTGCTAGAAGCATCTGGCCATGGCAGAGGCGGCGTGTCTCAGCTCGGAGGCATCTGATGGGTGCAGTGGTCACTGGGATGGCTGACC
The DNA here is from genome assembly GCA_019775895.2 of Stomatorhinus ivindoensis. Classification (NCBI taxonomy): domain Eukaryota; kingdom Metazoa; phylum Chordata; class Actinopteri; order Osteoglossiformes; family Mormyridae; genus Stomatorhinus; species Stomatorhinus ivindoensis. The sequence continues at coordinate 24,099,622 of JABFEB020000002.1, read as the reverse complement.
TTTAAGTGGGGGGGTGAATTGCTCTCGGTAGCCCAGCCCATTTGCGTATTCCAGCATGCTCACAAGTCGGGTAAATAGCCCTGTGTATGACTTGTTATAAATAGGTGTCTGTATTTTAGTGTAAACACCTGCTGTGACCCTGGATGTCTCCTGTACCCTGACCTGTGTTGTATGTGTAATCCTGACATGCCTCTAGCTGCTGTGTAGTCACTCACCGTGTGAGCGCCTTACCACCTGCTGTGTAACCTTCCCTCGTTTCCCTGGCATGTTGCCGGAGTGTCGTTAACCTTCGTGTGCCATCCAGAAGAGGCTTTCATAAAAGAGCAGCTTCGTGCAAAAGCATCTCGCCTCATCTCCACCACTGTGGTGCCTTGATCTGCCAAGCACTAGAATATGCTTATTTGCAATCTCTACCCATGGTTTACAAGTTGCCCGTATATCTTTGAAATCTCAATATCACCCTTCATAAAAATGTGGATAATTCTGAACATGTTCAGTCAGTCTTCCTTCAAAGGCACTCAAAACCCTTTTGTTTTTACTTTCGGAACTCTGTAGAGCACAAGTGATGCAAAGGACCACATATTTTGCGCAACACACCTGTGTGTTTACGATGGCCTGCTGCAGCGTGCTCTCCGGTAAGCTCAGGTGAGCGGCCGCAGATCCGCACTCCTCCACCAGGTATACAGGGCGCCGCAGGCCGCACCTCTTAAGCCGGAACTGGAGGCAAAGGGCAGTGAAAGCTGCAGTATACTGTGCTGAACCTATTCATACTGCAGCAGCCCTCCAAACCACGGTACCTTCTGCTCCCTAAAACGCCCGTCGATGATGCTGCCGCACAGGTCGTCCATCCGCTTCCGCTCTATCACGTAATCGAGGACCAGCTCTCTGGCCGGGGGTGGGCGCAGGTGACCTGGAGGAGGTGCAGGAGGACAATCTCGCAAGCAGCTACACACTTATTCAATCCATTCACAAAGAATGAACTGGCGTTAGATAGGACAGCCACAGGAGGCGCTGGTCCATCAAGCTGCCCCGAGAGAGAATTACAAAGGGCTGCTCACCTGTCCAGTATACATTTACAAACGCATGACTGAGGTGTTTATTGAATGATGGGTAACACTGAAATCAAGTCAATAATAGCAATAGCTGGGCTTTGTGTTTAAGTTTTTCCTAGTAATACCGATTTTGGGAAATTACTTTATACAATATACACCATACACTAGGAAGCATTACAGATATCTTAAAATGACACCAATGTACAAAAGTATTGACTCTGAACTTTATAAGGGTGAAGTGCTTATCTGGAATCAGTGATGTCCCAACCCGATATCACAGCGACTGTGGGAAATGCCCCCGGTAGGGAGGGGCGACTGCCTTCACCTGGTACAGGGGTTACTTTCTCTTTGGCCACCCACAGGAAGTCCCCCACGTTCAGCTTTCTGATGTCAAAGGTGACACCGTTCCTCTGAAGTTCCCGGACCAGCTCCTGTTTACGTGCAGCACTGCCTCTGCAACAGGGAGCAGCTCAGCTGCACAATTACACGAGTGACTTGCCAAAAACACGCGGTGCAGGACAGATCTGAGCATATACCCGGCCAGCGGCTCTGCTAGAGATTCTGTTCCCCCACGAAAGGAGAGGGTGTTTTCACATCGAAGTTCCAGAACCTGGTCCAGGTTTACAAGTTCCTAGACTGCCTCGACTAGGAACCCTTGTAACTCCTGGCCACATACATGCGTCGCTTTCATACCACACAGCAGGAACTGGGACGTTTATGCTAAACAAGCACGGGAGACAAAAGCTCATAGGTTAAACTTCACACATAATTTCATATGAAACTACATTTTCCTCCATTGTTTTCATGTGGCAAACAAGCCATTCTGTTAGTTGCTGGGGGGACTGATCACGATTAAAATATTTTACTTGTATGACCTACCACATGTTTATGATTCTGATTAAATCAGGCCAGCAAACTGATCTTTTTCACAGAATAAAAAAACTACTTAACATTATCTTGCTTGTAAGTGCTGGCAAGTTTCACCGCCAACACTGATGACATTAGACAATAACATTTTGGTTAGCAAGCAAAAATTGTATTAATTGATGCATTACATTTAATAGGGGTACAAAAATAATTCCATCTGCTCAGTTTTTGCTCTGCTAATTATATCTGTTTTCCCTGCACTTCCACATAAATGTTAGCAGCAGTGCTTGTGGCCAACAAATCAGCAAGCCATCACTGTAAGGGCCTCCCCCGCAGTTTGCGTTCGAATGGAAAGTACCTAGTCTGGAGTAGGGACTAAAAAAGGGTTCTGGAACTGCCTCCAAGGAACTACAGTCGGGGAGAGGTCCTGCGGTGCGATCATGACAAAAGTACCTGGTTCCAAAAAAATGTTCCGTTGCTGTGAAAGTGCCCCAACCCAGATCAATCCATTAATTATTAGCCCCCCCGGAGTTGTTCTAACCCCCCCTCCCCCCATGACACCCTTCTAACACCCACAGAGCTCTGAGATGCTGGCCTATTCTCACTGGAGGAGGGATTCATTTCCACATCCCAGCTAACTAGTGTACAAACAGCTCTAAGGGCAGAGATTCAGCACGTCAGCAGCCTGACCCAGCTCTCACGCACGGTGCTCTGTGGCCCAGGGAGTGACAAATGGCCATGAGGTGACCGTGTGTGTTGAAGCAGCACACAAACTCTGTCCTTAATGCTTCCTGGCACATATAGGGCACATAGCTATCTACTGTAATCAGCAGAATAAGCTAGACAGAACTGGAGCAAAAACGTAGGTATTGGGGGAGTCCATAGTTTATATGGGAAAAATAATAAACCAAAACACAGAGAAGGAATTATTACTCAGAGCATCTGAGTAAGGCCATCTGCTCACCCTGTTGTCTCAATGAAGTCCACACATAGTATTATGTCATAGCCGCCTGGCAGAAGGATGCCATCAGCTGCCTTCATGACAGGGCCGGCAGCCTGAGGTTTTCCTGAGATACTCATCCCAGCCTCCGCACTTTGCTTCTGGGCCACAGTTGCAATGGTTTTTGGTCTGCGTGCGGTACTGCTAGAAAACAGACAGATTTTGGCTTTACCACAAAATATACAGAAAGGGAATTTAATCAGATGTCGGTGTCAGAATGCCTTGACCACCAATTTTCTTTATATACCAGTCCTCCTGCTCATCCTCTGTCAAATCTATAGGAGCTGGGGGGCCCAGGGACATGTCTTCCTGATCTCCAGATGTCTGCTTATGCTGCTCCTTGTCGCTGGACTCCAGTCGCTGTGCCAAAGCCATGCCTAACTCTGACAGTGAGTACCTGTGTGTGGAGGCCGCAGATTACAGCCACGTGAACCAGCCATGTGTAACCCGCCGGCTGTGACACTTCCGCGTATCACACCTTTCCTTTCTGCTAACAGGCCACTGCATTAGCATGCTGTTCAACTATTAAGAAAACAATGGGACAGTTATTACATCTTTGCAGCTGCAGAGATGCTGACGCCCCTAAAAAGCTGCAAAACTCATAATAGTCGTCCATATCTCATATGTTTTTGCGCTCATTGATTTAAGTATTGGTTATGATAGATTAATGTCGTGAAATTCATCTTAGTCTTACACTGCTAATAAAAGAATAGCCTCGCTTTAACACAAATACCAGTATTACAATTGGGTAAGGTCGAGATTAATTATATACTGTATGGTCGAATTATGGTCGAATACCCGTGTCACTTTTTTCTCATATTTATTGAATTGTTTTATGTTTTTCGGAGCAACAATATAAATGGTATGGCAAGATGCCTCAACTGAAAACCTAACATTTTTTTATTGTTTCACTTGGGTTGACGTATAAAAAATAATATTGCTTTATAGAATTGTTAAAAAGTAAAGATATGAACATAAAATCACCAATAAAATACAATAAAATCTATTTATCTGATATCTTACAAAACACAAGCCGTGTTTGAAAACTTCTCAGCATTACGACTGCATGACAGAGCAGCCACTCTATTAGGGACTTTACAGCTTATTATTTAAGGGTGTCGGATTCGCTGCTGCTATTAACACCAACAGCACACTAGTGCAAACAAAAGGGTTGCATAGGCCGAAGTACGTCTGCTTGGCGCTTAAAGGCCGTTCAGGCATTAAGGGTGCTGGAAAACCAGGAAGAGAAGACCTATCCTGCCAGTAATAAACATCTAAATCAGCAGCATCCCACATCTATATTTAGTTTGTTTACAGCTCATTCCTTTAAGAAGCTCGCAAAGGCTCACCTGGCTGGATTGTGAGTCTTCAGCAGAAGGTCCCTCTGTAAGAGTGTGCTCACCGATGACCAGGCCGTGTACTTACTCCCCAGACTGGGCTGCAAAGGTAACAGCCGTCTTTAGCTAAATATACTGTGACAGATGCCATGGGCAGGTTGGGTAACTGGATCGACATTTGTGTGTGTATATATATAATTATATATAAAATACATCAAGAAATGCCTTGCTTTCAGACTTACCACAGTGAAGGACGTGTCACACAGGGGCTGAGCTTCTCTCTGCAGGTCCAGCTTGGACAGATAGCCTTTGCTTCCAGGAATCTGCAGCCACAAGAAATGTGAAGCCTCTTAAGGCACAATCACACGTCAGTGGTCATCATAAGGATGAAACCTCTGACGAAAGGTTAGAGAAAAGGACAGCTAAGCGGTGTCAGTACCTGACAGTGCCTGTAGAGGGTGAGGAGGACAGCGTAGCCACCGGAGCGTTTCTGTGGTACGTACTCTCTCTTCTTCCTGCCTCCTTTCTCAATCCCTCCATCACCCGGTTGTCGCTTTGGAGCCCTGCTCCCCTGGGCACATTTAACAGAGTGAACGTGAAGACGACGAATGCAGTACATCATTAATTTCATACTGCTTCTGTCTTGTGGAATAATATCATTCCCAAATGTTACCAATTGTATGCTTAAAAGGTAGTATAAGAAAATCATCCCCTAGTTATGGTCAATCCAGTTGGCAACAAACACAGTTGCCCAGAGCGCCATCTGCTGGGAGGGCACCTACTACGCAAACAGAGATATCGCACTGTCCAAGAGAAAATAAAACTGCGTGCTGAAGCTCACCTAGGATGCCATATCGGCTCTGACTGGCACCACCTGACCCTTTAATGCACAACTGAGGAACTTGCAGTTACAGCCGTGACCAATCTGGCGTGTGATATTACAAGGCTTTTCGATCACGCCGACACATGTTGCGGTACCAACCAACGGTACGTATCACAGCCTCATTGTGAGAAAAGGAACAGTTCCACAATATACTATTTCCAACCTTCTTCCCTGTGGACTTTCTGGGGGTTTCAGAGGGAAGTGCGGTAGAAGCCATGCGTTGACTATGCCTGCGCTGTGGAGCACCACTGCTGGGCTGGGTGTGGACAGGGGCTTCGGTACCTGCAGAGTGATAGCAGTAATGAGCGGAAAAATACTGCAGATAAATACAGGTTACACATTTAGTTACTCGCGGGTCGGGATTTGTTTTGCGTGGGGATTAACGGCAGGCCTTCGCAACCCAGAGTTAGGGTTTCAGTTCTCCAATGGCATGCTGGCCTAGCTTGCTTTGCATCACAGAGTTTGACCACTCCCTGCGCCCGGATTTCCCCCTCCCATCAAGAGAGTTTTGTGGCCCACAAAGCTGGCCTGCCTCAACACACCTTCACTTGCCTCTACATTGCCCTCTCTCTCACCGCGCTCCTTGTAGTGCTTCTGTAGCCGATCATCCAGGAGTTTGCAAATCCCGTCGCCGAAGTTCTGCAGGATCTTGGCCTCTCTGCCATTTTTTAGAGGAAGAGGGTACTTCTTCAAAGAGCTGATGGCCTTGGTGTCAAAATCACATTTGCATTTGAAAAATAATGGCATATTAGTCATTGTCCAGTTGGCTCTCATATTTATCAGCGCCTCTATATCTGACATGTCAGCTGATGGTGCAGTAATGATGTGAAATCAATATTCTGTCATCTTAAATGCTATGCACCACATTTACCATCTCTCTAAAAACTTTTGTTCCATCCCCAAGATCTGTGGATAAGTGGGGAATTTGAATATTTTCATTGTTTTAAAACCACGTTAAAATCACGATTACTAACGTGCTGTTCTTTATACGTAACCGCCTTGTAGAGAGGGATGTGGCAATTACTGACATCTTTCTCAATAATGCAAGAGCATCTCCGCCAGCTTTACACCTAGCAGTTACCGGCTGAAACACTAACCACTAAATACCACCTGCTTTTGTCATCCTTGGCCGCAGCTCGTGCAAACACGGTATCTCCGCCCGGCTAACCCACCTTCTGGTAGACGTGCTGTGTTTTCAGCCCCCTTTCTCTGGCTTGGTCCCTCAGTTCGGTCAGCCAGCACAGGAAAAGGGGGTTTGGACACGGGGACAGTTTGCGCTTCCGACCCAGGCGGACCGGCTCGGACGATGGCATCACGCTACATACTAGAAGATTCAAAGAAATACTACAATGACTATAATCGATGGTAACAAATACTTACTCCAGAATCACCAATATATACATCAAGGTGGGCTACGTTAAATACAAATAGCTAGTTCCTGATACCATACATAATTATTTTCATGACGTTAGCTAATTGGAACGCATGCAAATGTTATGAACTGCTTACAGTCAGTGGAGGAGAAGGTAAATAAATAATACATATATCTAATCGAACATAGCTGTACTATTCTCCCCTTTCGCCGTACCGCCTCGTTATTCAAAAGGGGAAACTCTCCGGACGTCGCAGCAGATTATATCGCAGCGCCACCTACAGCCTCGGATGTGCAAACGTGAAGGAAGTCCGCTACTGTTACGCAAACGGAGGGGAAGGGAGGGGGGAAGTAAATGGCACTCCATGCTCCATCCACAGAACGCAGATCGTCTCTACGTTTTGCTTCTGTTTCACAATGAAGTACATTACAGCTGTATGCTTTTAACATGTTTTATTACTGATGGATATGGAATCATACATGCTATTTTCTGATATGGAGAATACACATCTGGCTCGTGTTATACTTAATCATTTAAATGAATGTTGTTTCACAGAGAGCTTTGACGTAGTGTTACTACTTGAGTTTTGTGGTGACACCTGGGAATCCTCCGCTGGAATGTCAGGAGAGCTCCACTGCTGGATTCCATTGACAAGACTCAACAGAACCCTGGAATCTGCCTCACAATACATCCACCCACACACAGGCACCTCTTGATTTACCCATGTGAACAAAGGATCTCCGATGTGCTCGGAAGAGAAGCAGTCAATCTGGGAAACGTGGCACAAACTGGAAATAAAGACAAATAGACGACACAAAAGTCCTGGAAAGTCAGTTTACTGTTGAGCAACAATAGTAAGCGCACTGGCTCACGTGTACCACAGTCTGCTTCCACTCAGTACATAGCAACAGCGAAGCCACACGTTTGTGGTAGGATTGTACAGAGTGTACAGCGGACCACAGTATTCTGCAATGCGTTACAACACAGCAGGATCGAGCAGTGTGTCAAGAATTCAAGTTAAGGCACTGTAATAATAATGTTACAGACATTAACTAGTTAATGTCTTTAACACCACAGCACAGACAGCGTGCATCTTAACCGCTGAACCATGAGTCAGACAGCCCATTAAAAAGTAGCGTACCACACATGAAATGTACTGCACAATATGGCACAATAACATGGCGGCGAGCCAAACGCAGTTGACTGCCCAGACATGAATGGAGCAGCAATTCAGGTCTGTGTTTCACCGCCCAGCTCACCTTAACCTAGGCAGCGGGAAACCCTTGCCATAGAATACAGAAACACAGCCTGACACATCATCCTGACACGCGGTCAGATGCAAAAACAAACCTGTGTTTCTTGCTGTCGGATGTCACGCTTACAAAGAAGCCTGAGATGAAGTCCATAGAATTAAAAAAAAACAAGAATATATTTCTTTCTTGTAAACAGTAAAAACAACACCCCCCATAAATAATAATATCTCTCTATACATATAAAACACAGCTGGAAATAGTAATCTCAAGCATATTTCTGTTATATGTTCCCTTTTCACACACAAAGCTGCTAACAGACTCATTCTCTTACTATTTCATACACACTTAGTTTTGTACACAAAGGGAACTTGCTGAGATCCCCCTCAAACTCTTCCAAAATGTAGCCAAGAAAGTTACACCATGACATTGCTGATAACATCAACAAATTCACCTCCACAATTTTATTGTCTAGAATAAGATGCTAGAAAGAAAAATATATATCTTCTCCCAAACCGAAATCCTGTTTCAGTTCAGCCCAGGCATACTCCCAATGACCAATCACACTCCCACATCATACATGATTCACATGTGTGTCTAGTGTTCCCAAACTTTACATGTAAATTGAGATGTAAACTTCATTGCACAGTACTTCCATTCTTGCTTTTGAAGAAATGGCATTAGTGTGTCCTTTCTGTGATTTTTCCTAAATCACATGCTAGAATATGGCAGTGGATCAGAACAATAGTTTACCCAGCTAATAAATTTGCAGCTACTTATGATTAGTCAACTCAAAAGATTAATATCAGAAAAAAATGCATTTAAGTATAGTCAGATCTATATCTTTTTGCTAACATTAGCCCAGCAAATGTATGTTTGCAATATAGTGACAGATCCTTTGGTCCATTTGATTTTGCTCAAAATCACAAGTGAGTCACATGCTCAGTATGTAGTGTTTTCCTATTTTCAGAGACTGTTTGAATGGGAAAAGTAGGCCTTGATATGAATTATATACAGAAAAGATTAAAAATATATAGAAGAAAGCCAGTTTCATTAATCTACCCGTATTCTAAGTTGTTTGTTGATCTCAAACTTGAGAGTTAAAAAAGACGTTATGCAAAATGTTTTACATTTCATATCATAAGAGATGCACTGTGGCAGCCAGCTGATGGCAGGCAATGTGACAAAACGGTAATCGTGGCTGTGACACCGTGAGGTCATTCTTCAAGTGTGAGTGGTTAATATTATTGGTTTTAGATTCAACAAAAAGTTGAATTTAGTGTTCCAAAACAATATTCCTAAAGTATGGCTAAGACGTTAAACAAAGTGCATTCAAGACATCGACAAAAACCAAAACTCATCTCGGATGCTGCGAAATGCAGCTACTATTGTAGCCGGGCAACAGCATGAGACATATGAAAGTAATTAGATATTGTGCTAATCTTATATGTCTGTGTCCTTTAGAAAATAAAAACTCAGGATTGTATCTTGCCCAAGAAAAAGAAAAATAATAATGACAAAAAATTTTTTTTGGAATTTACGGTGTCATAGGAGTGTTTAAAATTCTCCTTTGTGATGGTTTATGAGGTCCAGTGGTAATGGTGGGATTCTGATGCTGTCAGTGTTAAGAGGCCATTTACTCATATGTGGGTAAGGTTCTCAAAAATAGACTGGAGTGATGACTGTGCGCTTGCGGAG